>CM077251.1:30404812-31092312 GCA_039654775.1 Spinibarbus caldwelli
AAAGAATTCATAGGTTGTTAATGAGAAGCTTCTTCTCTTTCTCTGTCCCTCTTTGTGTTTTCAAGTGTTTGTTTTTCCTCTGCCTGTGGAATTCCAAATGTGAACCTAATGCTTTATTTCTGCCCTAAAGGAATGCCTAAATAAAGGTCTGGTTGCCCCTTTATGCATATTTCATAAATATGTAATACATTTTCTCTTTCCCTGCAGCACAGATGTGCAGAAAAAGAGTATGTGATAGTAGTGGCTTCTTAGGTATGTACAGTAGTATTGCACAGCAAATGGCATTTCTGTAGCTCAAACAGTAGAGCATGGCGCTAGCAACACCAAGGTTGTGGGTTTAATTTCCAGGGAATGCATTAAACTAAAATGTACCATGAATGCAATGTAATTGGCTCTGGATAACAGGGTAAGGTAACACTTTAGTATAGGGACCAATTCTCACTATTAACTAAAGGCTTATTAGCATGCCTATTATTAACATATTGGCTGTTTATTAGTACTTATAAAGCACATATTTTGCATGACCATATTCTACATCCCTGATACTACCCAATACCTAAACTTAACAACTACCTTACTAACTATTAATAAGCAGCAAATTAAAGTTTTTTCAACTGCTTACACACAAAAATCTAACAAGAAGTATCTTGATTTCCTTTTTCAAACACAACCAAGCAAAATGACACACTAATTCATCAGTGGCTTACATTAACTCCTCACATGTGCAAACACTAATTTCTTTACTTAACACCAACCAATCATGGCTTTAGAATAGGCATCTACACAACTACACATGGTCAATGTATTTCTTTTGTTTCTTACTGTGTAATACTGTATTCACAACCACAAACGCTTACAGTAAAAAAAGTTTGGTTTCAATCTTGCTTTCGTGTGTACCGTGAATGTTTCAACATCTCTCCGCCAATTGCTTTCAATCTTGTACAGAAATGTACATAGGAGCTCATGAAAGAAGAGCTTTAGGTTTTGAGTAACGGTATGTATGATATTGTCACGAATCCGGTCTATGAACTTCCGTTCACTCACCACCAGAGGTCACTCGCTCACCCCATTGACTCTTGCACTACACTAACTGTTGCATGTCACCCCGGACTACTATTCCCATCATCCATTGCACTGATGACACACACAGCTGATTGCACTGATCACACAGCTGATTCCCATCACACGCCTTACTTAAGCCATGGACTCCCTCAGTCAGATCGCCGAGTATTGTTTGCGCATAATGCTAAGCTAGTGATAGCAATGCTGTGGTGCCTGTTCTAAGAGTCTAGTCTAGTCTTGTTCTTAGTCTGTTCATTCATGTCTCGATCCTTGCCTGGTTTAATCTCGTCTGTCAGCAGCCTGCCCTGGATTTATCGTCTGTTTGGATTAACCCTTGTCTTGCCGTTTCGGACTCTGTTTGCTCCTGCCTGGACTATTGCTCATGTACCAGTGTTAATTTCATCAACAAAGACGATGACGAAAAATATTCGTTAACGAACATTTTTTCTGTGACTAAGACGAGACGTTGACGAGCTAAAACTAAATTCTGATGATAAAAACTATGACGAAATGTATGCCGCATCTTCGTTAACAAGAGACGGGACTAGAATGTTATTTGAGGACTACAGGACATTCAAAATACATCCTATAGGCTAAGTTAACTGTCTTTTTCTTATAAATGTGCGTCCCTGTCATTGGATTGCAATGGAATTAGGGGCGTTTGCATCTAGTCTCAGTATGGCAGCCGCAGTGGATGGACAGGCTACCAAAACGCGAACTAGCGATCTGAAACAATGGCCTCAGATTAGAGAGAGGGTGACCTGATGTCCCATTTTTCCCGGGAGTCACAATTCTTTGTTGATTAACTTAAAGTTAGTGAAGGCGGGAGAGGCGGAATCGCGCTGATAGAAGTGCTCTCTCTCGCGCATGCTCCACTTCTTCAGTTCTAACACAGTGCACGATCAGTTCTCAGTGCTCAAATACACACACAGCAGTCCAAATGTCCATCGTGTAGAGTATCTCACATAAATACAGTCAGTTATGGCTTAAGTGAACATAAAAAGGTGGGTAAAAACTGTGTGTCAGTATTACATGCATGCCTTCCGTCTTAAAGGGACAGCATTCCTAATTAAATACCTATCTGTGTCATTAATGTTAACCAACAAAAGATGTTAAATAAATGTATACATGTTAAGTAAACCTACTGTATCTGAAAAATTAGTTTAATTTGTATCTCTACCCAAAAATGAAAATTGTCATTTATTCCAGTTTTTCCAAATTCAATCCTTGATTCAAACTTCTCATGAGCTTAATTGATTTGGTCTAAACAGAGAAGAATTAATGACTATTTCTGTTTGAAGACTACATATAAAATAACTACCTAAATAAATGTTGGTAACTGCAGTTTGACTAAAAGTAATAACTAAAAGTAATGACTAAACGTTGAAAAAAATGCAATGACTTTTCGTCGACTAAAACTAGACTAAAACTATGAAAGACTCAAATGACTAAAATGTGACTAAGACTATTGAGCATTTTCGTCTCTAAGACTAAGACTTAGACTAAATCAAAAATGCCTGTCAAAATTAACACTGTCGTGTTCTGGATTATCTCTCTTGTCAAATCCTGTTGGATTACGTTCGCCGTCGACCTACCCTCGCTTGTTTATTGTACTGCTCTTGTTTCTTGCCCATGATATACCTGTTTGCCATCGTTTGACCCTTGCTTGTTTCCTGACCACGCCTTTGTAAATAAAAGCTCCCACATGGATCCGCACGTCTCTCGTCTCGTCGGCTCCATTACAGAATACTCGACTGCACCAGGATCCAGCAGCTTTTCACGCGGACATTGGCCAGGTATGAATATGGCAAGCCTATTATTAGCCCTCGAGCAGGGCACGCGATCGCTCGAGGACTATGTACAAGAGTACTTAGACCTCGCTTATTTTTCTGATCTACCAGACTGTGTCCTGATAGATTTTTTTGTGAGGGCATTAACCATCCGCTCAAATCGCGATTAACCCTTGAAGGTCCCCGTTCATCTCTAAGTGATTTTATGGACTATGCTTTATTGACTGTTGGTTCAGTGTTCACTGTGGGTGTCGCGGAAGAGGAACGCGACGCCGCACTCACTCGTGAAATGGCGGCGGCATTAGAGCATGCTCACAAAATGGCGGCGACAGCGGAGTCTGGTCGCAAAATCGCGGCCACAACAACGCCCCGTTATGTCACAGCCGCCAATCACAAGTCAAGTCACAGAGGATATTCATGAGTCCAGTCAAGTCACAGTTGATCTTCATGAGCCAAGTAAAGTCACGGTTGATCTTCATGAGTCCAGTCAAGTCACAGTTGATCTTCATGAGTCCAGTCAAGTCACGATTGATCTTCATGAGTCCAGTCAAGTCACGGTTGATCTTCATGAGTCCAGTCAAGTCACGGTTGATCGTCATGAGTCAAGTCAGGTCACGGTTGATCGTCATGAATCCAGTCACGTCTCAACTGATCTTCTAGAGTCTCGTCACATCTCCGCTGATCTTCCAGAGTCTCGTCACGTCTCCGCTGATCATCCAGAGTCACGTGACGTTACAGCTGATCGTCCAGAGTCACATCACGTCACAGCTGATCCTCCAGAGTCACGTCACGTCACAGCTGATCATCCAGAGTCATGTCACGTCACAGCTGATCATCCAGAGTCACATCACGTCACAGCTGATCGTCCAGAGTCACATCACGTCACAGCTGATCGTCCAGAGTCACGTCACATCCTTTCTGTTGAACCAGATCTTCAGGATCAGTTCTCCAGTATCACAGACTGGCATCCAGCGTGGAGGACCTACCGTTGGTGTCAGCTCGTGCAGCTGGTATCCCCAAACCAACGCTCTCAACCCTTTTTGTTTGTGAACTGATTCCTCCGTCTGCAGTGCTTCCCATAACGGGAATTGCTTTGTGGTGTGTCCACTGCCGAATCTCCAGAGGTGGTGGCTGCTGCTGCAGAACCTCCCGAAGTAGTGGCATTCGCTGCTGTGTTCCCTGAGGCGATGGTGCCTGCTGCAGTTTCTCCAGAGGTGGCGGCATATGCTGCAGAACCTCCCAAGGCGGCGGCACTCGCTTCAGCTCCTTGCACGATGGTGGCACCCAGCAATGTACTTTCAGCCTGTCATGTCGCGGTCAAAGGAACTGTGGCTGAACGCTCCTTGTATCCTGAGGATACCACTGTAGAACCTCCAGAGGTGTCAGTGGTATCCGCTCATCAGCTCTCGCCCTGTCCCGCCACGGCTAAGGAGGCCGTCTATGAACATTCGCCTTGTCCTGTCACGGCTAAGGAGGCTGTCTGTGAATTCTCGTCCTGCCCTGTCACGGCTATGGAGGCCGTCAATGATCTCTCTGCCTGTCCTGTCACAGCTATGGATGCCGCTAGTGAACTCTTGCCTTGTCCCGAACTGGCCACTTATGAACTTTTGTTTTGTTCTGGACCGGCCGACGGGCCCATCTCCGAACTCTCGTCCTGTTCTGAATCAGCCTTGGAGGCTGATTGTGATCTGTCTGTCTGTCTAGTTGCTGATTTTGAACTCTCTGTCTTGCCCGTTTCTGTCAATCTGTCTGATCATGAACTGTCAGTCTGCCCAGGATCAACCTATGAATCAGTTTTTGAATTGTCCGTCTGTCCCATTTCCCCTAACGAGTCTAATTTTGAACCACCTGTCTGTCCAGTTCCTAATAAGAGACCTGTTATCTGCCCCATTAGTCCAGTTGTGAGCCCAGAAACTGTAACTACACTGCATGTTTATTCTGTTAACCCTGTCACTGCCATAGAGACCATTCATGAACTGTCTTCCTGCTCTGTTTCTCCAAATGTGTCTGTCTTGCCAGTCCTAGTTAGGGAGTCCGTTTATGAACTGCTTTCCTGTCCAATTCCAGTCAATGAGTCAGGTTTTGAACTGTCCTCCTGTCCAGTTCCAGTCAATGAGTCAAACTTTGAACTGCCTGTCTGTCCAGTCATTGTCAATAAGTCAGATTTTGAACTGTCTCCCTGTCCAGTTCCAGTCAATTAATTATATTTTGAATTGTCTGACAGTCCAGTTTTGATCTGGGAGTTTGCTTATGGACTGTCTGCTCTCTCAGTTGCCACCAGGGAAAATAGTTATGGACTTCCTATTTTCCGTGCCTCGGTCCTTGAATCCGTACATGCTCACTCTGTTTCTTGTGTCTCAGTTTTCCCTAGGTCCCAGTCTCTACCAGAGGGTTCTGTTCCGTCTGCTCCTCCGTGGTGGTCTTCTACTCCGGTCTGGTGAATGAATTAATGAATGAATGATGCATTTATATAGTGGTGGTCTTCTGCTCTTCCGTGGTGGTCTTCTGCTTTGGTCTGGTGGTCTTCTGCTCTGCCGTGGTGGTCTTCTGCTCTGGTCTGGTGGTCTTCTGCTCTGCCGTGGAGATCTTCTGCTACACCCTGGTGGGCTCCTGTTCCGTCTGCTCCGCCCTGGTGGACTCCTGTTCCGTCTGCTCCACCCTGGTGGGCCCCTGCTCTGTCGGACCTGTCGTGGTCTCTGGCTCCGCCCTGGCTCCTAGCTCTGTCGGTTTCACTCTGGTTTTCTGCTCCGCCTTGGTCCTCTGTCCTGCCAGCTCTGCCTCAGTCCCCAGTCTCTCCACTTCCACATGGACCTTGCCCTCCATCCCTCCCCGGTCACGAATCCGGTCTATGAACTTCCGTTCACTCACCACCAGAGGTCACTCGCTCACCACATTGACTCTTGCACTACACTAACTGTTGCAGGTCACCCCGGACTACTATTCTCATCATCCACTGCACTGATGACACACACAGCTGATTGCACTGATCACACAGCTGATTCCCATCACACGCCTTACTTAAGCCATGGACTCCCTCAGTCAGATCGCCGAGTATTGTTTGCACATATCGCTAAGCTAGTGATAGCAACGCTACAGAGACTGTTCTAATAGTCTAGTCTAGTCTTGTTCTTAGTCTGTTCATTCATGTCTCTATCCTTGCCTGGTTTTATCTCATCTGTCAGCAGCCTGCCCTGGATTTATCGTCTGTTTGGATTAACTCTTGTCTTGCCGTTTTGGACTCTGTTTGCCCCTGCCTGGACTATTGCTCGTGTACTGGATTATCTCTCTTGTCAAACCCTGTTAGATTACGTTCGCCGTCGACCTACCCTCGCTTGTTTATTGTACTGCTCTTGTTTCTTGCCCACGATATACCTGTTTGCCATTGTTTGACCCTTGCTTGTTTCCTGACCACGCCTTTGTAAATAAAAGCTTGCACATGGATCCGCATGTCTCTCGTCTCGTCTGCTCCGTTACAGATATATCCAAAAATATAATATTATGGCAAAGGTGTTTGCAGCTTAATACAAGTGTTTGCTTTTGAGATGTGTTTGTGATATTTTGAATGCAGTGCTTCATTTTGCAAGAGATTTGAGGCATTTTGCATTTTGTGTATGCAAAGTTTTGAAAATGAAAGCAGTTGAAATAAACTGCAAGAGTTTGAGGCAAAAGTCATAGTTAATGATTTGTTAATAGCGAGAATTGAACCTTAAAATAAAGTGTGACAATAAAAAAATTGTTCTAAAAAGAAAGAAAAAACAAAAAACAAAAAACTAACTTAGACAGCAACATCCACAGTTATTTTTTTTTCCAAAGTCGTTTTAAGGTGGATTTATTTGGGGGAATAAAACTCAAATATAAACACTAAACAAATGACAGGAATGTACGGAGCCCCTAAAAGGACATAGTGATGGATAAAAGAAATGAGATGGTAGGAAAACTGAGAGTGTAACGATTGGCCTTATCGGCCGAATTACATAGATTTAAAATGGGGTCAGATTCAACTGTGTGAGGTAAAATAAGTGTTTTAAAAAGATGAGACAACAACAAAAGTAGAATGAATATATAGTGTATTTACAGAATTCACAAAGGAACTTAAAACAACACAATAAAACTAGAATAATTTAGGCTGTTAAAAGTAGATTGTCCATGTGAATCATAGCCTAAAACAGTCCTTAAGAAATCCAGCGTGTTTTAAGCTCCAATATAAAAGTGTCCACCGGTGTATATACAATCCAAAGAAGTGATAATCCAATAAGAGTGAGGTGCTGGAATGGTAAATCCTTAAAACAAATCCTCAATCCAGCTGGTGCAGTCCTTTGGTCTGTGACCCTGATTGTATGACATGCTGCTTTGCTTTATACTGGTCTACTTCCTGATTCCTGTCATGTGACTGATCACATGACAGGCAGACCCAAGAACATTTAAAGACATACATGCATAAAATAATTAAGAGGATTAAAATGGCTAAGACAACATGTAAAACCATTAAACTCAAATATATAGGTATAAAACCATCTTAATACATATTGAGCGGTATAAAACATGTGACTTTGTGTGACAGTGTCACAAGAGGGAACGAGGTGCTGTGTCAAAACTCTGTGGGAATGCCTCTGTGTGATTGCATCTTGAAGCATGTATGAAATCCTGAAAGAAAGGCTTTAGATGCTGCCATACTTCTCGTTGAGTGAGCTCTGATCCCCAAATGTGAAGGAAAGTCAGAGGACTCATAAGCGAGGGATATCGTCTCAGTTAGCTACCTGCTCAACGTCTACTTGGTTACTGGAAAACCTTTCTTAGGTGGACCAAAGCAGACAAACAACTGATTAGTTTTCCTCCACAGGGCAGCTCTGTGAACAAAAGCATCCAGTGCTCTGACTGGACACACCAAATTAAGGTTCTCCTGATCCAGATCTCTAAATGGGGGAGGTCGGAAGGTCTGCAGCACTATGGGCCATAGCACCTTTGAAACATAACCTGGCCTTTGGTGCAGAAACGCTATTACCATTCCTGGTGCATATTCTAAGCACAATGGTGCAACCAACAGGGCTTAAAGGTCTCCTACTCTTTTAAGAGATAATATTGCCTGTCTTGAGTGTCAAGAACTTCTCCGAAACCTTCAATGGTCTCAAACGAAGCCATACATAGCCCTTCCAACACCACGGCCAAATTCCATGCTGGAACTCTAGTGCAGTTCACAGGAATCAGCCCAACCTAAGCTCATTGGAAATATGTGCCTCTATTTACATTTCTGCAACACTGTAATTACGTACCTATATGTATGAATCACCATGTACAATTCCAGTTGAAATTAACACTAGAGGCAGTAAAACTCTGACAACTTTTATTCCTTTTCACACAGAATATGATTTACAGGTACAGAGTTTTGATTAATGAAGCCTAATTTTCACACAATTACTTGCAGAATACTATGTTATGACTTCAAAAAATGTTAACATCCTGCACGATTTGAAAACTGATTCTTTTCAGTGTTGTCACATATACAGCTCCATATGCATGAGTTTTCTAATTCAGTAAGTTTACTCGGTAGCTCACACGATAAGCCGTTGCACTTGAGTGATGAAGAGCTCCGGTATGCACCCCATGAATCTATGGTTCAACAAATCCGCATGAAGAAGTTAAAATAGCACAGCTGCATCAACAAATGCGTTTTTATATCACTTTTTGCATTTGTTAACACTATCAGGTAGGTTTAGGGTTGGGTTTGGTGAAGGGGATATTTCCAACACGATAGAGTATTAACTTTTAGCGACACTCAACGGATATTTGAATTCTGAACAGCCGCAATATACATTACCTCAAGCAGCATAATAAAAACACAGCAATACGTGCCTGTACCAATGTAATAAAATTGTGCCACGGTCACGTATTGAACGTGTTTTAGCGCCACTCTCTGGACATTTCACTCTGAAACTGCTGCGAGTCATGCAGGAAGGTACGTAATTATGGTGTTGCAGAAATGTATAAAGAGGCAGGTATTTTCATGAGCCTGGTGTTGAATCAGCCTCAAAGCACCACGAGTTACCAACGGGTTTCTTCCCAATGACTGACCACCCAAAGTGGTGTGGTAAGCAGATATTGCAGTCACGTACACTCATAAGGTGGAGACAACCCCTGCAGAGAATTGCTTCTGCAGGTACTCAACACTAAACCAATCGGGCAGTTAACTGGGTCCAGCTGTTGATTTATGCACCATGAAGTGAAAAACCTCTGTTGAGAAACCAGAGTCTACAAGTTGGGCCCCCTCAGAGGCAACACCCATAGCTTCCACAATTCTGGGCGGGGTGAAGGATTGAGCCCCCTGCCTGAGAGAAAAGGACCCTCCTGTCCAAAATCTCCATTGGAGAGCCGTCAAGGAGGGACACTAGGACTGAGAGCCATACTCGGGCCAGCCAGAATGGGGTACTAATAACAGATGGACCCCATCCTGGCAGATTCTCTCCAGAACTCTTGGGATTAAGGTGTCATGGGATGAATACTTCTCTCAGGGGAAACTGTTTTCCCTGAGTCCACAGGAAGATCGACCGCAACCCCCCCAAATGGTTTATGTAAGAGACCACCGATGCGTTGCCTGGGTGAAAACGTACATGATCGCCTCTCAGGTCTGTCAGAATGTGTTTCAGTGCCCTGAAGTTGCATAGAAGCCAGTGCTGCATCCACACATTTGGTGCAGGTTCATTGGTGCTGATAGCCTAGCGGTTAGTGCACTGACATACAGTGCAACTGCACCTCTAGCGACCCGATTTTGAGCCCTGACTCGTGGTCTTTTGCCAACTCTCCTTGTCATTCTCTAATATTCTGCCCATTAAAAAGCACGAAAAGGCCAAAAAAACAAAAAAACAAAAACAGCAGCTGTGGTTGCCAGAATTTTACCGTAAAAAATATGGTGGCAATGTTTTAGGGTTTACAGATTTAACTTAAATTTACAATTAAAAACCGTATTTCTTTAACTGATGTAATGTTAATATACCACCCTATTGAAGTTCTGAAATCTGTTTTGTACCTACACTGATCAAAACCACCATCAAAATCAGGTGGTGATGAGAAAGTCACATGATGAACCAAAGCTCACCACAAGCAGCTTTTCCACAAGCTGAGAAGGCCAATACTAATAATGCTTGGCCCCTCCTTGTGCCCCCCCAACAGCGCAGACTGATCATAGTATTGTCATACATTAATCAGCAGCTTAGCGCTGCTTGAAGTAGAACCTATGTGTAGAACACACCTGCTCACTGTCTGGTTCGCTGCCAATCAGTTTCCGAATACGATGCCACTGGATTAGAGTGGTGTCAATTTCGCAGCTCAAAAAGGAGAAGCGCGATTTCGCAGGCTGCAGAGTGCAGACCACGTCTCTGTTCATTGTAAGTATTAAATTATAATTATAGGCCTGTTGAAAAGCTGAAAATGTATGTTGAAAACTCCTTAGAGTTTGTGCTTATTTGTGTTGCCGCGGTGCACCAGCAGTGCTTAAATAGAAATCGTTAGGTTACGTTTCTTCCTGTTGTTTCAAAGATTAAATGCTCAATCACTTTCCCAAGTAGTCTGCAGTAACGTGGTAAACACTAAAATGTGGGGTTTTAATAATGTTAGCGTTCTGACACTTGGAATTTTAAGATGTAAAAAAATAAACACCTGTTTGTATTGAATAAACAAACGTTTTTGCTTGCAGAACAGCTTCACATTAAATGATTTTGTCTTTAATCAGATGATAATATGGCTATTAAATATACTATTTGTGTAATATTGATGATTAAGTTAGAGTTTTTTTTTTTTTTTTTTTAGACAGAATTTTAGGTAAAAAAAAAAAAAAAAAAAAATTAAAAGGGGACAAAGTAAGGCACAGCAGCAATACATTCAAGGTTTCTTCAAGAAGAAACCATGTCAAAGACAGGTAGATGCAGTACAGTGCATGTCAGAGCCAATTCACCAGGCAGGGGCAAGTAGGCCAGCAAATTAGTAGCCCTGAACCTGGCAGCACAGGTCAGAGCCAGCCAGAGAGGGCCAGTGAGGACTACACCAGCAGCCATCTATCTGCAGCAACAGAACATGAGCAATTTTTACTAAAAGTTCACTAGACACACACACACCGTTTGGACAATGAAAGAAGTTGAGAACAAGTATTGTCTGTTCAGTGGTTTTTATTTATAAAAAGAGAGATGAGTTTTCCAGGCACTTGTGCAGTGCCCATTTTATGTCATCCCACTTGTGTTGGGGCACATGACTTTTCCCATGGGATCCCGACTGGATCTAGAGCCCTGCATATTCCGACTTTTTTACGGGCTTCGGGCCAATTTTCACGTCGTAGTTCAGACGCGGGCCGGGCCTCGGGCCTGTTTTAGGTTTCTCCTTATTTTTATATTTTAGACATCCATCAATTAGTGATGAAAAAAATTGCCGCGCTGGTGGAAACAACACGAGACCGTGCTGCCGCGACTGAGAGCGGCTCGTTTAGTGTCCAGAAACAGCAGCGAGCGCAAGTGACTTCAGCGCAGCTGAAGAGCCCCAGCAACCATAAACATGAATGTGTCCACGGGAAATAGTAAGGAGATATTTTAATGTTTTCTGAGTCCGTGTCGCAAGGATGAAGTTGCTGATCCTGACTCGCTGTCTCCTCATTAGACGCGCCTTTAGAGAGAAATGCATCTTTATCGATTATGAATAAGTTTATAATAAAAGAGTTTTTCTTTTCGATTTTTTTTTCGTTAAGTGATAATTTAAAGCTTTCTATAGATATATTTATCATGTCTGTGAGGCATGTATTCGCTCAGCTTCGGTTAATTTTTTGAAGCGCTCCTGTTCAAGACGAGACGGCAGAAAGCTGATCATGTTTGCTTTCTTTGTTTTATAAAAGCACAGCGTTTTGCTGATATTGTGAGTGAACACAAATAAAAGTAGACCCTTTACAGTTCCGAATGATGTATCTTACCTTTATCAGAAAAAAAAAAAAAAAAATGACGGCGTAGGCTATTTTAAGTTGTTCCCACTGAAAAAAAAGTGATTGCCCTGGTGCCTCCACGTCCTGCAGAGCGCGCTTTAGCTTCCACTCTCCGCACAAACATTGATATAGGCATGCGCACATTATTATTATAGTGCAGGTTTAACATTTAAACATTGTTATATGCTTAAACTGTTTTAGTATATCTATAGATTTTATTTTAGGCAAGTCGTGATGATTTAAGGCGGCTAAATTTGCAAATAAATTTGCTATATGTATGTATGCCGCTGGCCGCTTGGTCGTTACTTTAAAAAACAAAAACTTATATTTAACGAACAAAAATGCTCCAAACGTTTTTCTAAATTAACTTAATTAAAAAAAACCGAAACGAAATATAATCATTTTGCCATTACATACAAAACTGAACTATTTTAATAGCCGAAACAGTAGTATAAGCTGATTTGGGAGAAGGGGGAAAAAGACGGTCTCGGGTCGGACTCGGGCCGGTAATTCTGATAAGCTGTTGGACACGGGCCGGGATAGAGCCTGATCGTCTCAGGCCAGGGCCGGGCTAGGGCCTAAATTTGAGGCCCGTGCAGGGTTCTAGTGCAAACCCTGGTGCAAATGCGTGCTTGTGTGATATCCATTGGCTCGCCTTCATGGTTTAAAACATAAATATTTCCAACATTGCGACATAACCAATTAACCCGCCCCCCGTATCGAAAACGTACCGAACCGTGACACCACTGTGTCGTATCGAACCGAACCGTGAATTTTGTGAACCGTTACACCCCTAATACAGTATATACAGTGCCCTCCATAAGTATTGGAACAGTAAAGACAAAATTGCTTTCTCTGCTGTGGAGTCAAGACATTTGCAAATATGATTAAAAGATGAATATGAGACAAAACTACAGAATGTCACATTTTATTATTAGGTCTTTCGACACATACATGTTTTACCAAATAAAAAGGACAGCACTTTTAGAGTTCATCCCACTATTTGATGTGAGCAATAAGTATTGGAACAGTTGAATTTAAGGCAGATGTGAAAGATTAAAAGCTAACATTTTGTTGCAGATCCCTTGCATGCAATCAGAGCAGTGAGTCTGCAACCCATAGACATCACCAGACTCTTGGTCTTATGCTTTGAAATGCTTTTTCCCAGCCTTTAGTGCAGCCAATTCCAACTATTGCTAGTTTTGGGGCATTTCTGTCTTTGGTCTCCTCTTCAGCTGGTGAAATTAATGTTCAATCGGGTTTAAATCTGGAGACTGATTTGGGCAATCTAAGACTTTACATTTCTTTGCCCTGATAAACTCCTAGACTGAACTGGCAGGGTGTTTTGGGTCATTGTCCTGATCCAATATGAAGAGCTTTCTAATGAGTTTGGTGGCATTTTCTTGAATATTGGTAGCCAAGATGGTTTTGTACCCTTCCAAATTCATTCTGCTACTGTCATCATACACTGTCATCATTAAAATTGAGAGGACCTGATCTAGAGACAGCCATGCATGCCCATGCCATGACACCACCTCCACCAAGCTTTACAGATGAGGTTGTATGCTTAGGATCATTTGCAGTTCCCTTTTTTCTCCACTCTTTTGCTTTCCAATCGCTTAGATAAAGGTTCATCTTTGTCTCATTGGTCCATAAACTCAGTTCCAAAACTCTACGGGCTCATCTTTGTGCTTTTTTGAAAACTCTAATCTTGCCTTTCTATTTTTGGTGCTGATCAGAGGTTTGCATCTTGCTGTGTAGCATCTGTAATTCTGTGTCAAAGTCTCCTGAGGACAGTAGATTGTCAGAGCATCACCCCAGCTTTCTGGAAGTTGTTGGTGATTTTACAGACACATATTTTAGGGTTCATTTTCACTGCTTTTATGATTTGTCTATCATCAACTACTGTTGTTGTTAGGTCGTCGTTGGTTGCTGATGTCACCGGTGGTTTCCAAACTCTTGATTTTTCCATGCCCTTTGTTTTTCCTATAGTTCTAATTAACTTCCTCATTTCTTTTAGCATCCAAATCGCTTGCTTTTCTTTCAGAGTCAGCTTCCTTGTCTTCTTCCTGGTTTGTGTGTGTCATCATTGAATGCAAGACTTAGAATGCAGAAGCAATGGATATAACTGATAAGACACATTCCCTGCTTTTAATATCTGAAGAATTAATGCAACAGGACACAGATGATCACTTAGAAAGACCTGTGAGGCAACTGTTCCAATACTTATGCTCACATCAGATAGTGGGATGAACTCTAAAAGTGCTGTCCTTTTTATTTGATAAAACATGTATGTGTCGAAAGACCTAATAATAAAATGTGACATTCTGTAGTTTTGTCTCATATTCATCTTTTAATCATATTTGCAAATGTCTTGAAAGCAATTTTGTCTTTACTGTTCCAATACTTATGGAGGGCACTGTATATATATATATATATATATATATATATATATATATATATATATATATATATATATATTTGTGTGTGTGTGTGTAAAATTAAAGATTTAATGTCATTACACTGGTAGATAAGATGTTTTTTTGCTATACTAAAAAAAAAAAACCCCTGAAAACTGTGCACCCTGCGTAAAGCCAGCCAATCAGATTAGTGCTTACCAAGCTTAAAATAAAATAAAATAAAATAAGGTGTAGGATTTACTTTGAAACTATTTTCACTCCGAAAATTCACAAATGATTGCAAAGAAATGTCAAGTAATCCATGATATTAAATGAGAAATTTTTAAGTTGGAAGACTGAAATTGTATTTTCTTGTAAAAGATACTCCAATAATTGTTGTTTTACCTTCTTTTAAAATCTTTGTATACTGTTTTTGTGAGCAATATAAATTAGACAGTTAATGAACGGAATGTTGTGGGTCTGTGGCTGTGCCATCTGGTTACAGTGTAATCTCAAATAGAGATCAATGATCACTGATCAGCTAGTTAATCCTGATTACTGATGCCTAGTGCAGATGACAAAAACCTCAGGCATCCATCATTAATAATTCCTAGGACAGATGGATGGAAGGGAAATCAATGAGAAGGGACAGGCAATGAAGAATTTTTGTGGGAATTTTTTTTTATTTTTTATTTTTTTTGTGTGTTTGTGTATCATCATCAACCAGACAAAAACTATGTGTCTCTTATAGAAGTATTAACAAATCTGTCATGATTTAAGGAATTATGCGTGTCTGTAAATGAAGCTGTTGTGTTAGGAGTTTGTACTAATCATTAGAATAGATCTGAACAATAGTAATAGTGATGCTATTCACAACACTACTAACAATACCCTCAAAATCCCTGGCCTAGGCAGTTTTTTGCAGCACAATGTCACATATATTTAAAATGCAAAGGTCTCGGGTTACCGTGAGACTGACCTCATGGGATTGAAAGAGAAAGAAAGGGAGAGAGAGAGAGAGAGAGAGAGAGAGAGAGTAATGCACAGGCTGCTGACACATAAACATGTTTAAAGGTCAGAGCATCACATGACCTTACATACACAACACACAAATATCCTCTTAAAGGAATAGTGAAAATGAATAAATGATCCAGAACAGAAAGCTTTTTCTGATCCAGTTCTTGAGTTTCTCTCACTCAGTGATTCAATTGCATTGGTTTTAATTCTATATGAATATTATACATTCATTGTAATTGCACTGAAAAGGATGAGTAAGAAAGGTGAGTAAATGATAGCAGAATTGTGTAACAATGTCAAACGTGACACTGGTGCATCAGTATAGCATTTGTATAGTCCATATGACTAAAGGGAAGTTCATCAGTGATTATTAAATGGCGCTCTGGAATGCTCGATTCTGATTGTCAAATATTTCCTAATGCTGACCACTATCTCTTGCATCCAATCCGTTTTGTACTTATAACTTTGTACGTATGAAAGTTTTGTGATAATATACAGGTAAAATTTGAAATTTAACTCAAATCAATACTTAATGTTAATATAATATGCATATAATGAGGATAATATACAGTCAGATGGTCATTGCTGCAAAATGAACTACATTTAAAATAAACTACAATTAATTTATATTTAAAGATGTACTTAAGAGTGGGTCAGAAAAGTACTCCAAAGTTCAACTAAACATGTTTAATATGAATGTAAACTTTAATACATTTTCATTTAATTGTAAATAACATTTAATCAAGTGTAACATTACATTCAGTTCACACTCGAGCATATTCTTTTAAAGTATATTATTTCCTTTTCAAAAGCATGCTAAAGTGTGTCTTTTTCACAAGGGTTTATTTATGTGATAATGGCTATTATTGAACATGGTGACTTATTTCAGTCTTCCATATGACTTCAGAAGTTTTGACATAAGTCATAAGCCATGCACTGTAAAAATGATTTTTGAAGTTGTAAATAAAAGATTACTAGAGTATGTTCTGCAAAAAAAATACTGCTATTTCAGTCTTTCAGCTTGAAAATTTTATGTTTAATTCAATGTATTACTTGCCATTTGTTTGTAATTATTTGTAAATCCTACACCATTTTTTTGTTGTATGGATACTGTTATTTGTTTTTGTCCTTTTTTGAAATTAACATTTGTGGTCACTAAGAAAAGAGCTGAGTGAAGATTCTTCAGAATATCTCCTTTTGCACTCCATGGAAGAAAGGTTTGGAATGAACTGTATATTTTTGGGGGGTGAACTATTCCTTTAAAAGAGGATCTAAAGCCGCTATCAGTCCTGGCAGAGAGTGTGTGTGTGTGATTATTTATGTGTGCTTTTGAGAATCCCTGAGGTCCGTGTGTGTGCTGACCAGTGTTTAAATTTAGCTGCTCCAGCATGCTGTAAGTGAGCGACTGCTCCCACGTGAAGCTCAGTGCTGTGTGCATTAATCACAGGGCCGTTTACCTATCAGCACACCTGTCATACTGTCAGTATATCTCCAGAAATACCCACACTGGAACCCAGTCAATATACATACACACATATCCATGATCACATACTGTTCCAAAACCTAACAAGCTGCCTCGCATGACAGCAACCTTTTAACACTGCGTCCTAACCAGGTGTGATGTCAAGAATTCCCAGCGATAACCAATTTGTCTGTTTGCACTGAACACTAAGCTGCATGACACAGCACAATCACGGCCAATCAGAATGTTTAACGTGCAGCTATGAGGAGAATGAAGTAGAATTATCATATCAACATTTCCCTAACTTACTGCAATAGATTCTGCAATTGCTTTATCTGTGAAGGACAAATGTGATGCTGCATTTGACCACAATTGTGTATCTAAAAGGCAACATATTTTTGATGCTTACTCTTTGGTACTGACTTGTGTCTTGAGAATGACTGATGCCTTAAAATGCCTCAACAGGCTTTAGAACAGAGCTATAGCTTACACACACATTTCATTTCATGCATGTGTATTTGGGTTTAACCTCTCTTTTTCTACAGAGTAACATCTGCAGTAACATTTCAGTTGCAACAGTGACTCATACTTCAGACTTGCAGCACTGTGATGTCGCAGGGATAGACTGTCACCTTCAGCACAGCCAATCAGCCGGCCTTTCCTGAGAGCAGCCCAGCGCTGGAGCCAATCAGATGGAGAATCCAGTGACACCTCTGCTCAAGTCCCTTACTGAGCAGATATTTTTGAAGGGAAAGCATTATTATGGGAAAAGATTATTTAGATAATTAACATGCTCTTCATGTTAAATGGTCCTTTTAATAACTGTTCACTGAAAGGTTCTTTGAGGAACCTAAAATGCTTTTTATACTTAAGGTCTGCTAAATTGGAACAATTAATTTTGTACTTAATGCACTTTGTGCGGAAGTAGCGCAGTAGTGCTGAAGTCCAACTAAAGATATACTAAAGTATATTTGATTGTGCTAAACTGGAACTGTTGCAAGTATACTTTTGGTACACTTTAAATATCTTGCATTTAAAGATCGATATTATTCAAATATCATACAATCCTCATCAATAGTGACATTAAAACATATTTTAGGCTTAATATTTGGAAATGTGCATTGTGCACAAATAGTACTCCAAATAAAGTTCAGTAAGTCTGCAGCGATTTGCTAGTAAATATATTAATAGATTTGAACTGTAATTAGTATGAACTAAATGTATTTTAAATATATAACTTTTTTACTAAGGTTGTATATCCGACATACTACATTTGGTAAAATGAGCAGTACATTGATACTTGACCTTCTATTTTTAAGTTTGATGAATTAACCAGAAGTAATTAGGGCCAATTTAGTCCAATTTAAAAAAGTCAAGAAAAGGATTTAAGAGAAAAAAACAAAACAAAACAAAACAAAAAAAAACATTAAATTCAGTTCACATTTGGTTGTATTCTTTTAAAATATATCACAAATCATTGTACATTATTTCATCTGCTGCCCTATGTGTGTATGTTAACAAATGTGTTTAGCCATTACATCACATTTTGCTGTATTTTTTTCAATGTCCCATGTCATGTGCCATATTTGTAGGTTGAGGGTAAAAAAAAAGAGTTTAAAATGCATTCTTTACCATTCTGTTGTGCTCTGTCTACCTGTTTTAAATACAGGAGCCGATCATGTGTGAATGACTCTTCAATCAGTCTGTGTTTGTGGCCTGCCTGCAGATTCACTAAAACGTGTTTTACATTTAAGTGCTACTTCAAGTTTGAACAGCTCTGCTGGAAGAAAAATCTTATTACAAAATACAGGTCAATGGGAATGATCAAATGCAATATTTTTAATAGTTTTTTTTTTTTTTTTTTTTTTAACTAAACACATTAAAGTTACAACCTTATTTTCACCTGAGCTACAGACACAGAAAGTAAGATACAAAGATTATATGACAAATCAAAGTCCAGCAAAAACATCTGTGTAATTGTAAAGCTCAGAGAGCAGGTGGAAACTACTCTAGTGAAATGGGGCAAGAAACCTTAAATAACTTTTTCCTTTAGCCATGTGCGCCACTGAGAAGCACATATTGCATAAAGATTAATTGCAATGAATCTTTCATTGCAATGAATATAATTTATGATATGCAGGATGCGGTGAATAGTAAAGTAAGCAGCTTGTACAGGAACCGGATGTTCTGACATGGTACATTCTGTAATTTCTGTAAAGACGTTGAACACTTTAACCCTTTATTCACTGGGAAAGATATGAGATTTCTGTATTTGAAATACATAAATGTCCATCCATTTGGATTACACAGTTTTCATAAACATAATTTGATGTTGCATATTCAGTCACATGTGATAGTGTAGAAATCTCAACTGTTTCATTTATGTATGATGGACAAATATGGATAACATTAAGTTTGTTAGTTTATTTGTGTTAAAATGTTAAAATCCAAATGGATGGAAATTTTTGCAGCATATGTTTTTGAGTGCAATAGCTTCTTTGTAAACCTGCCTCAAATTTATACATATTCATAAATCACTCTGAATTGAACTGAAAATACTGAAATGTGCCACTCGAACGGACAAAAATGATAAGGGATCTTAATGAAAATAAACTTGAAGTTTCTAATATTTGTATTATTTGGAAGGATCTTCAGAGCTTCTCCACACAGACAGACTTCAACACATTTTATTTTAGTCACTAAAGGCCAAGAATAAGGTGTACATGCATATCTATACATATGAGAGCATAAAGTATAAGCAAAATTATGTTATGGAATATAAGGGGTCTATTATTATCTATTTTCTATCTATTGTTTTTATTTGTAGTGCTTCCCATGTTGCTTAAACAGCAGTGTGATTAACCTGCAATATCAACATGATCACTGTTAGAATTACAGCCTCATGTTGAGCATAAAGTCCAGAGGAGGCTGAGGTTAGGAGGAACAAGATTCACTGTGACCGATGGCTGAAGATGCACAGCTTTGAAAATTTATGCCTCACAGTTTGGCCTTTCAATCCTGAGGCCTGATGAAAATCTAGGATCAATGTACAAATGTCAAGTAAAGAGCAGGCAGAGGTGGATTCATCATACACTGTTAGCTGGACTGTGTTGGGCTCAGATGCCGCGGACACCATTAATTGTGGTCATAGACAGAGGCCTCTGTCAATCATGTCTTGAAGCCAGGCTAAGGTAACACCTTCAGTAAACGGCAACCATAACAACATGCTCAAAGTTACACACGTTATTTATTCCATGTGGGTCATTTGTTTGTCTCTTCGATCATGTATGTTCCACGGGGCATTTCACTGAACTATTTGAAGCCACAGTATATACCATATAAACACACTTGGTTGCTTGCACAAAACTCACTAGCAACAGCAAAGTCATGGGTTTGATTTCCAAAGAATGCATGAACTGATAAAATGTATACTTCAATGCGATGTGAGTCACTTTGGATAATAGCATCTGGCAAATGCATAAATGTAAATAAAAAATTCCTCTGCATTAGGAAAATTATTCTAATGCATTATTCTAAAGTTAAGTAAAGTTAGTGAAAACTAATCTTGTGCAAACCACCTAAGGCTGATTACACAAAAAATAGATGCAAATTAAACTATTCCAGACTGAATAAATTTAGCTCTATAATTTTATGATAAAATTACCCTCCTTAATGTGTGAATTCCAACTGAAATTTTGCCCACAAAATATGGTAAATTAGACCACACCTTAAGAATAAACAGTTTTGTCTACCTTGCCCTTGCTAACACATTTAAAAAAAAAAAGCAATGCAACAAACAAGGAAGTGAGGCATTTTGTATAAATCAGTTTATGAAAGCAAATTTACATTGAAAAAGGGATTTCCTGCCATTGGAGGTTTTGCAAACAGATACCTCTGAATGAATTTATTTCATGCTGTACCTCTGTCTGAAGACGCATGTATTTCTGTCATAAGTGAAAACAAATTATTCAGTAGATTAACTAATATACTAAGAGAGTTCAGAAAGTCATATACCATTCAATTATAATTAGATATCCATTAAATGATATATTATGCATTATATCTATTTAAGGATGGAGGAGTTGGAGGTTTGATTAGTAATAGATTTATAGGAACATTAGTTCTTCACTTCAAAGGAGTAAATGAGTCTGTCTAATGTAGTTCCATTAGTCTATCATTATATCTGCCCACTACTACTACAATACTCAATGGGGTTAGATCTGAGCTTGAATCTAGTATTTGAGACCCATGCAAGTTTGTATTTGTATCTGCATGCATGGACAGATGAGATCCCAGTATGTTTGGCTTTAATTACTGGATATCATTTGATAAGCAAAAACCTCAAAGCTAATGAGTGTTCCCACCTTCTTATCAATGACAGCCTGGAGAAAGATCAAAGACTGCGTGTGCAGCGCAAGGATTCTTGAAGAACATGAAACCCAATTAGAGCAGTGAATGCAACACAAACACCTGGCCTGAAATCTCATTACACAGTCACACACACACACATTCACATGCACACTGCAGAGAATCCCTGAATATCATGTAACAACCTCAAAGAAAATCGCAGACACAAAACAAAGTTTAAAGCTTTGTTCCAAAACCTAATGAGCTGGCTACCTAGACATCATCATGGACACCATAGATGATTACTTTCTCTTGGATAGGATGGAAAACCTGGGTATCATAGATCCTACCTGTCATATCACTAACACAATCAAGAGAAACGGTCAACTCTAACATGAGTGAAGTATTGTGTGCCACTAGGCTCTCTATAAGGTCCTCTGCTGTTCTCTGAGTACATGCTTCCCTAGTTAATGTGGATATAAAATAATAATAGAAAACTGCTATATGTGTGTAAATTGTTCATATCTGATATAAACAGAAGGCATAGCATGTATTCAGATAATGCAATCCTTGAATGCAATGCAATGACGTCAGTGGGAAAAAAAATCAAATGAATGAACTGATGAAACTTATTGATCAAAGCAATAATCAAAATATAGTTTCTCCTGATTTAAAAAGAAATATTTTACACAATATTTGTAGGTTCTTTGTATTTTTTTTTTGTTTGTTTGTTTTTTGTTTATGCACTTCGCATGAGGAGTACTCTTTCATGACGTGGGTGACCACTGGCTGATTTGTCCATAAAGAATGTTCCAAATCAATCAGTTTGGATGCTGCCTAAGAGGTAGGCAGCAGACAGCAAGGCATCTTGATTGGTTTTGGAAGAGAACTGCTATGAGCTCAGTCAGTTAGAGAAGTATAAGTTGTGGTCAAGTTAGAATAAACAACTGTGTGCAGTGAAAACTGCTGCTGCTGAAACAGGTATTTTAGAGATTAAGCCTATCACTGCTAACATGTGACATCCATGTGACATAACTGTCTTCTATGACATTCCCCAGAGAGTGAGGATTATTCTATAAGAGATAAAAAAAAAAATGCTGACTTGTGAAAATGCCTACTTCTATTACTCAGAATCCATCAAAACAGTCATATAAACACACACGTTTAGAGCCCCAAGAAGTGTTGGCTTCTTATCCCAGGTCCAGTACTAATATAAAAAGCAAAGCAATCTTCACAACAGTTCACTTCTATAGGCTTAAGGTTTATAAGAGTAAACTGATAAAGCAAAATAAATCCCCAAAGACAACTAAATTGAACAAAACTCATTTTGTCAGGATCAGACAAAAGTTTACATAAACCTAACTGAAAGTACATTAGTGCAAAATAAAATGCTATATTCTCTAATCTGAGAACATGCATTTAAACAATCAATATAACAATCAATATAAAATGGTGGTTCTGGCAAAAATATTTGTGTGTGTGTGTGTGTCTGTCACACTTCACGGGGAGCAAGGAGTCACTACAGCCAGGAGACGAGGAATTTCACAAAACAAGAGATTTTAATCCAAAGGGGTAACACAGATTACAGGCAGGGTAGACATTCAAGGACCGACAAACACTAACTGAAAGGACTGGGGCTTTTAAACTCAGGATAACGAGGGAACTAAGGAGACACACCTGGAAACCAATTAACAATCAACATGAGGAAAAACACACACAGACAGGTCTATAATCCTGACATAACGCCCCCTCCCGGAAGGTGCATCCTCGCACCGTAGTAACATCCAAAGGGGAGGGGCGGGCGGGCGGGAACTAAGGAGGAGGCTCAGGAGGAGGACGAACCCCCGGGAGGGGGCCGGCTGACAGAGACCAGGGAGGCAACGAAGGAGGGAGGAGCCAGGGAAGAGACAGGAGGGATCCGGAGCAGGAGGAGTCCAGCAGGACCCAGACCACAGCCATAACAGCGGCCCACAGTGGAGCCGACGGAGGGAGGAGCCATGGAGGCGGGATGGCCGCCGACTCCAAGGGGCCGACCAACGGCGGCAGAGCTGGTGGTGGAAGAGCCCAAGGCGGAGACGGAGAGCCAACGAGCCAGGGGGATGGCGAGGATCCGGGGTCCAGGGTGGAGCCGAGGGCTCTGGCGACCGAGACGGAGGCGGAAATCCGGAGATCTGTGGCGGAGCCGGAGTGACTGAGGACCCAGGTGGAGCTGACGGGAGGAAGGAGCCCAACGGAGCCGGTGGGACAGAGTGACGAGGCGCAGCCAGAGGAGAGGAGTCCCGAGGCGATGGCGGGTCGACACCCGACCAAGGCGGAGCCGGAGGGATGATGGAGCCCAGTGGAGCTGATGGATAAACGGGTGACGGTGGAGACAAGGGAGCTAGGAGCCGAGGTGGAGCCGCTGGGTCTACGGGCTGAGGCGGAGTCCGGGCCGAGGAGGCTGGAGGAGGAGGTGAGGGGTTCTCCAGCCACAGCGATGGAGGATGGCAGACCCACGGAGCTTGCACCGCATTGATGGAGGGCTGAGGGCGAGCAGAGGGGCTGCCAGACGACAGTGGTGGAGGAGGCAGGAGCGGGTGGGAGGACGGGCATTTGTCAGCCTCTGGGCTTTCAGGGTGAAACTCTGGAGGACACTTTCGAGGAGCGGGCACAGGGGAGCACTCTGGAGGAGCGGACACTGGAGGGCGCTTGCGAGGAGCGGGCACAGGAGGGCACTCGGGAGGAGCGGAGCTGGCTGGGACCAGCGGAGACGAAAGAAATCCAGGAGACGAAGGAGAGAAGAGAGGGGGAAAATCCACCTCCAGGTCAGTTGCCCAGTCAATAAGATCCCCCTCAAAGTCCAGCAGCCCCAGATGTCCTAAAAAAGTGAGCAAAAAAAAAAGGCTAAAAAAAGGCTAAATGCTGATGATGTTATGTGAAAATAACCAAATTATGTTAGACTTCACCAAAGAATGTATGTATACCAAGATGCAGCACTCGTATTGCTATGAATGGGAGAAACTGCAACATAGTGGCTCCAGAGTGGCTCCATAGTGGCTCCAGTAATGCCAGTCCCACCATCTAAATAAAAGAGCCAATTGGTAAATCATCATGTAATTGCGTCTGTCATTACACAGTAACGTTACTAATTACGTCATTGAATCAACCTACATACATTCATTTATACCAACTATACTGGCAAAACTCATTTTTATAGGTTTTTGTTTTTTTTTTTTGTTTTTTTTTTACGCTAACATTTAAAGGTTACCATGTTTTACAGTGTTTTTTGTACTTGGTCATTACCACCTCTAGTTGACCACAAATTGTGATTCTGCTGCTATGGAGAAAGAAATCTCAAGATCACTAAACATGGAGAGCTGTGAGTCCAAGTTTTAAAGAGAGCCAGATTTGATGACTAATGGATCAAAGCCCTGGCATCAGTAAGTAACTGCTCTTTGTCAGACATCAGCTTCTGGAAGTATATGCTTCTCTCTTGCTAATATGCATCCCACTCAGTTGTTTGAAGACTGAACAGTACAGAGTACATCCTGGCAAGGTGTTTTTTTTTTTGTTTTTTTTTTTTGTTTTTTTTTCACAGTGGAGATGGCAGCTCAAGAGGCTAAAGGAGAAACTAACCAGACAGACAGCAGGAGCCACTGACAAAAGCCCTGCAGAAAATAACATGCACATACACTCTCAGGGAGTCTGGGACATAAACTGGCCTTATTAGTCACCATCAGTGCTGCTCCACATGCAAGAAGACCACCTGGAGCGCACAAGCCATGGTTAACATCCCACCAGAGGAGGAGTCAGAGCAAGAGGACAGAAGAACAACTGAAACACAAAAAGACCTGTGGCTGGTTCCATAAATTGCTTAGATTATTCTTGAAAATTAGTCATCAAAATTAGTCATTTTTTAAAACTTTTTGAAATCAGTTATAGATAAAATGAAGACTGGTCTAATTTGATTGAATACAAAAAGCAAGACTGATTACCATTAAGTTTACTTAACTTATGGCACTGCTATGGTTTCTGGAACCCATGAACAGCATATTTACTCAGGCCCCCTCTGATCAGGGCATTGGAATCATTTAAATGACCTTACTTAACCACTCCCACTGCCTTTCAAGGGCGAGTAATATATGTATGTCCATCAAACAAAATGACAAGGTGAGTCAGTTTTGGAATGAAAGTCTTAATCAGAAATCAGAAAAAAAATCTGAAAAATCAAAGAGCATAAGGTTTTGTATCATGCTGTAATGCTGGAACACTAAATGTAACTGTAAAATACGAGAAAATTATAAAATTACAAGAAGTTGGACAGTATTGGACTGTCAGTCAAACATTGACATTAACAGGAAAAATTTATAATGGACACTTTGCAGATTCAAACGGGGTAAATAGTGTGTGTGTGTGCGTCTCTGTGTTTCTTAAAATAAAGTTAATTTTGGCTGCATTGTCTTATTATTTATTACTTATCAAAGCAAATATGGATAACATTAAGATATGTTGAAAACAGATACAAAACACTGAAAGATTCACAATGGAATCCATTCAGCATGCGTCTGTCTGTTTTTCAATAATTCACACATATGATGATGCACAAATAACTTGTATGAAGCCCAGTTGCATATAGTATACAAATGTTTACTCTAACTGCAGATAGAGATTTATAGATGAAGTAAACCAGATACCTTCCTCAAATGTTTTGATGATGAAGCATACTGCCATATAAAACTGTAATTGCCTAAACTGGGTCTAGTATTAATAAAAAAATGTCCAAAAAGACATTTTAATCATAGTCTTTTTTTATTTAAAAATATAATGGAAGTGACAAATGAACAAGGGTCGATGTCAAAAAAGTGTTCGTCTTATTCAACACTTGCATTTTTTAGAGATTACTGTCTGATTTTTGGGAATGAAATGAATGAAACTCTATTAAATTGCAATTCTGGATACCTAGTATCCGAATTATATGTACCATAAGAGCAACATTTTACTATAGTTGAAGTAATTTACTAAAAAGTAGGTTTGTTTGTGTCTGACAATAAGCTTTAAAGCTTTAAGGACAAACTGGCGGATAGCGACAGCACAGCGATTTGATTGATTAATTGAGCTGTCACTTATTTGACACTAAGTCAATGGATAATCAATCAATATGATTTTCTAATGTTCTCAGTATCACCTTCCATCTTTTTTAAATCCATGTACCTAACAAAAGCCAGTTCTTCTAATGACATCATCCTCCTGGAAGTGATATCATTTTGGAGGGAAAACTGCAGCACAAATGTCAAATGATTTGATGAATTCTGTTATCTTTTTTGGTTTTAGTTGGTTTGTGTCCACTAAACAGTGGCTAAATAATTATGAAAATGAATTTGAAATTAAATTGAGGTCTTCAAGTAAGCTAATTGTCAAACTTTAAACTGACCAATGGCGCCAAAACTTTATTTTAACCCCTTCAGACCTGAGATTTTTCCATAATTTTTTTGTATGTACTGTAGTTGCACATTACATGTACTTATTAGAGTAATAAAAGTAAATTAATAGTAGTAAAATTAGTTAGAAGTAAGCTAACACTTTATTTAAAGGTGTCCTTGTTACACGTTACATGTACTTATTATTATAAAGACAATAAATTATGCATAATTACATGTAAGTAACCCTAAGACAAACCCTACTCCTAACCCTAACCATTTAGTAAGTACATGTAGATAATTAATATTACTCAGTACTTAAATGTATAATTACACTGTAACAAGGACACCTTAAGTGTAACCAGAAGTAACTACATGTACAGTAATTACAAGTAACTAAACCAAACCCTTACCTTAAACCTACAGTAAGTATGAAGCTAATTAATATTACTCAGTACTTATTTGTGTAAATACACTGTAACAAATTTCCTTACCATTTCAGCTTCAACTTACGCAATATTGTCAGGTTCCATCCTGTTAGGCATGAAACGTAAAAAAAATAAATAAATAAATAAAAAATAAAAAAAATAAAATCTTTGTTTGGCCAACTAGATTTACCTAGATTTACTGCAGAAAGCAATGGCAACAAGGCTATCGTTTCCTCTAAATTGCTTGCAAATTTGGGCTGCACAACCTGTTTTAATAGGGCTCATTCTCTTGCTTCCCATTTTAATCATAGCATGTCCAAATATGTGGGATTATGGGATTTTAAATGTTTTCAAAAGTATAATAGTGGTTTTCCGAGGCGTGGTGATGACAGTGTATGCTTTGCAATAGTCACGGCAAGGCCAGTGAGAGCGAGAAGAGCAAGCGTGTGAGGATTAGTCCATTAAATCCAGTCCGGGTCTGTGTTCTGGGACTTCAGTGGGAGAATAACACAGATAGTTGGCTTTGTCATTTTCAGCTCTTTCAGTGTGCAATAGTTGATTAATGTTCCCGCTCTGCATGCCCACCATCCCCCTCCGGCCTGTACTGCCTACTACAGCCTGCCTTTGATTAATGGCTGACTCAGGTATTCCAGGGATGGGCTTGCAAATTACCTCACACTACTTCGGGAAAGAAAAGCAGGTTACATCCTGAGAGGCTGAGGTGAAACATGTACAATTTCTCTATTTTTGGTTATGCATAAGAGCTCAGCACCTCGGCGTGAAAGCATACAAACCCTTTTCTCACCTGCAGAGAGATGGGTATATTGTGATTTTGCCTCAAGTGTTGCCGTTGTTTTTTTCTCAGGCCCCTTGCACAGAATACTCTCTGATTTGTTTGTGTGTGTCAACGCTGTATGAGCTATTTCAGGTGTGGCAGCTTTAGCCGAATCGATACTCCAAAAGCGAAGAAGACACTAGCATTCACCTTTCTCTGCAGTGCGGAGGAAAAAGCTACAGTTCTTTAGCATAGCATAGATAATGACTAGCAATGATAAACCTAGTTTATATGATATATGCATGTGCAACTACGCTTTATGTATATTGCAATTCAAGATACGTTAAACATGCTTTTCTGAACATGTTAACTTGCGTTAAGAATTCAAGTTTTTCTTTTTTTTATATAATGAAAGTCAATTGGATGAACACCATTACTGGAGCTTTTAATTTAAATATTAAAAGTAATTCTTATATATCTGGCCACATTTATGAGGTTCATTTGTAGGCTAGATCTTTTATTGGTTGTAATTTGAGCTCTCTTTTTGGTCTTATATAGCATTTTTAATTTGTAGTCTTTGTTTTCTGTGAATTATTTTGATACATTTTTGTACATGGATTATAGTTTTGTGCTTATGTTTTGTATATATTTTTTGAATAGATGTATATTTTTCATGGACATTTATATGTACAGTATATGTGGTACAGAATTTTATAAATGTATATAATTAAAGTTATTTATGGATGTGAAATATATTTTTCTATATCTATATATGTTTTAAGAATTTTATATTAGTACTTAGTATTTAGGTAGTATTTAGTATTTAGGTTATTGACAGACATGATTATGTCTTAAACATTAAAATGTGATCTGTTTGTAGCGTTTAAGTGATGATGCCTCGGTTCTAGTATTTATTGTTCCTGTTAAGATTTCTACGGTAATTTGTGCACTTTAAATGAACGCAGATGTGTATCTGCAATCATATAATGGCACTGACTTTTTAAAACCTTTTTGCATGATTTTTATGTGGCCTCTATTGAAGTCAAATAAACAAATATACAAACAGTTGGAGAGCCTTTGTCCTACTGGTAACACTTTAGTATAGGGAGTAATTCCCACTATTAATTAGTTGCTTATTAGCATGCCTATTATTAACATATTGGCTGTTTATTAGTACTTATAAAGCACATATTCTGCATGACCATATTCTACATCCCTAATCCTACCCAATATATAAAATTAACAACTACCGTACTAACTATTAATAAGCATCAAATTAGGAGTTTATTGAGGCAAAAGTCATAGTTAATAGTGAGAATTGGACCTTAAAATAAAGTGTGACCATCCTACTTGTGTCACAATTCAAAAGGAGCACGGAACGAGGAGACGTAGGAATTCGTCAAAACGAGTCTTTAATATCCAACAGGGAACCCAGGGCACATAGGAAACACAGAATGACCGACAAACATGAACTGAACAGACAGGGCTTTAAAACTCAGGATCACGAGGAACTAAGGAGACACACCTGGAATCTTAAACAAAATGAGGAAAGGAACATGACCAAATAAGGAAAAACAGGAACTACATGGGGACAAAACACGACACAGACAGGTCCATAATCCTGACATTACGCCCCCTCCCGGAAGGCGCGTCCTCGCACCGTAGAAACTACATGGGGAGGTGCGGCTGGGAACTTGGGAGGCAGCTCAGGAGGAGGACGGACACCTGGGAGGGGGCCGGCTGACAGAGACCAGGGAGGTGACGAAGGAGGGAGGAGCCAGGGAGGAGACAGGAGGGAGCTGGAACAGGAGGAGCCAGGTGGGACCCAGCCATGATGACGGCCCACGGTGGAGCCGACGGAGAGAGGAGCCATGGAGGAGGAATGGCCGCCGACTCCAGGGGGCCGACCGATGGCGGCGGAGCAGGTGGCGGAGGAGCCCGAGGTGGAGACGGCGAGCCGATGAGCCAGGGCGACGGGGAGGATGCGGGGGACCAAGGCGGAGCAGATGGCGCAAGCGACCGAGGCGGAGACGGGAATCCAGATGGCCGCGGTGGAGCTGGAGCGACAGAGGACTGAGGAGGAGCCGAAGGGATGGAGTAGCCTGACAGAACCGGAGGGACGAGGCGCAGCTGGAGGAGTGGAGTCCCGAGGCGCAGGATGGTCAACTACAGACCAAGGCGGAGCTGGAGGGATGAGGGAACCTGGCGGAGCCAGAGGACAGATGGGCCATGGCGGAGAGGAGGGAGCTAGGAGCAATGGTGGAGCCGACGGGTCAACGGGCCATGGCAGAGTCCGGGCCTCGGAGGCCTTTCGAGGGGCGGGCACTGGTGTGCGTTCTGGACTGGATTCGGGAACTGGAGCCCTCTCTGGGCTTAACTCAGGAAAGGGAGCCCTCACTGGGCTTAACTCAGGAACAGGAGCCCTTTTTGGGCTTAACTCAAGAACGAGAGCCCACTCTGGGCTTAACTCTGGAACAGGAGCCCTCTCTCCTTCAGTGTGGCACAAACCCCGCACCATACTAAGCTCAACCTCAGCCACGGTGCAGGGGGCAGAGCTCCTCTCCACGCTCTCACTGTTCACGGCATTCTCCCTCGTGGCGGGCTCTGTTGCCGGCTCTCGCACCTAGTCTGATGATCTGTGAGGCTCTGGCTCCATGGCGATCCTCAGCTCTGTTGCACTCCTGGGCAATGGATCGTCAGTCACGGCGGGCTCTGGCTCTCCGTCAGCAGTGGGCTCGGGCATGCGCTCCACGCAGCGGGGAGATGGTGGGCTGGGCACTGGGTCCGGAGTGGCACAGGCAAGACAGATGGTGAAAGGGGATCAGTGTCTCGCCAGTGTCCACTCCACAAAGGCGGAGAAATTCACTCGAGGACCATCCTTGGACAACGGCGTTCTGCACGCGATGTTCAAACTGGCGTCGTAGAACGCACAGAGCGCGTCGTCCGAGTAGGTGGTGAGGCTTGCGAGGACCAGGAACAGTCTGGTGTGGCCCTCGAACGATTTCTCCCCCTGCTCCAGCAGGAGGAGGAGGTATTCCAGGCAAAGGAGGGGATCCATGGGGAACACAACGGAACCAAAAAACACTGAGCAAAAACGGAAAACAAACGGAGAGGAAACACACGGAATTAACTGTTCTGGTCAGTTCTTGTGTCACAATTCACAATGAGCACTGAACGAGGAGACATAGGAATTCATCAAAACGAGAGTCTTTAATATCCAACAGGGAACACAGGGAACGTAGGAAACACAGAATGACGTTTAGAACCGACAAACATGAACTGAACAGACAGGGCTTTTAAACTCAGGATAACGAGGAACTAAGGAGACACACCTGGAATCTTAATCAAACAAAACGAGGAAAGGAACATGACTAAATAAGGCAAAACAGGAACCACATGGGGACAAAACACGACACAGATGGGTTCATAATCCTGACAACTTGTGTGCGGATCCTTTTTCTACTTTGTGACTTTTTTTGGTTGGATTTACACACCCAGTAAGCTTTGGGAGATTGGACTGTGTTTATACATTCGGCACTATACCATTAACTTCATCATGATTTGTAGTCTAGTCACTGCATTCTTGGCACAATACAACAGGAGAACAGCATGTACAATTTACCACTGTCTTCAGTAATTCATTCAACCAACATTACTGACACATTACCATTTTTAATGTGGGAAATTTGTAGTAGAAGTGATTGCAATTATTTTGCAGTTCCATTCAGTGGCACCAGTGGTGTGAACATACACTGCAGCTTTAAGATCAAACTGAAAAAATGCTGATTGAAAAATCCATAGCAGTATACAGTGTCCAGATTTCCTGCTGTACACCATAAAACCACAGGGTTTCCACAAAGCCTGCAGATTTCCTGTCACCATAATCTATTATCATGCTGTTTGTTCCTATTTTAGGAAAGACTGTATCGTGTTCATACGTTACGTTTATCTGACTGTGTCTGCTCCTCTGTGAACTTTGTTTTCATTAGATCATGTCTGATCTCAAGGAAAACTAAGACAAATAAATAAATGTATATAGATAAGATCACAGAGAAAAACGTAAAATAAAGACTATGCCTACCAAAAACCATAAGTCAAGGTTTCCAAACTTTCTGATGCCACAAACCCCAATTATGATTTCTTTGCAAGGAACCAGCTTCCTAATGAAGTAGAAAAATGTAGAAATATCCGTTTTTACTTTGTGAAAGAGGGGAAAAAAAGGCTTTGTTGAAAGCGTTTATTTTTCTACCCATTATTAAAAGTAGTGTTACATATATTTTTTATTTAAATTTATTTAGGGATGTCGTATTTTCTTCTTTTTTTTTTTCTTTTTTTTATGAAGTAATCAATGAATGATCATTTCTAAATGAAACCATAATGAAAAATGAAACCATACATATTTGCCAAATATTACATTTTGCAAATGTAAAGTGTTTTAAAAATTGTGAAAAGTTGGGAGGGAGCCTCACACATTATAAAAGTTAAAAAAGGCACTGTAGAAGGTTATAGTTTTACCAAAACTTTGCTCTTCCTCAACTGTGGTTTGCACATTTCTCAATAGTGTAGGCCTTCTTTGCAACTTTTTAACTGTTTGGATTATTGTGGTTTATGCACCTAGACTTTTTTTTTACTTTATTAGGAACAATGAGTTTTGGATGATTTTTAGTTAAAAAAAATATATTGCAGTAAACATTTAATTAAATATCTCCAATTTTTCAATATCCCCTGAGGGTCCCTGAAAACCTCTGACATGAGAAACATTGAAACATCTTAAAAACATTATTGCTCAGGTATTAATATCCATCATTATAATCAATTGTTTAAACTGCTAAAATGTGTTTTTCCCCCCTTTGGAAAGAGTGAAAATGTATGATAAAGTAAGGGACGAAGGGTTGGGGGAGGGATTCTAGGCCAAGGTCTTATTGAGGGGTCAGTTGGTAAGGCAGTGCTGGTGGTTGTAATTAATCTTCAGGTGGGCAAGGAGGTAAAGGCTTAGTGTCTTCATTGAGGCTTGAGCTTCCACTCTTGACGGTACACCCTCAGGGCCCCTTGGGCTATCCTTCGTTCTTATTTATGAGTTTCTGCCCTGCTGCGGCACACCGGCACATCAATTCCTCAAGGTCGAAGAGGAGACACGGCTTACTCTAACATGCTACTGTACACTAGATACAAAGTGAAGGCCATAGTGTGCCTGCTGCTGCATTTCTAATGCAATAACTGTGGGAAGTAGCTGGAATTAAGGGGCTACTGTGGTCCCGTAATTTCAGACAACCTGGGGCCCAGAAATTCAACTACGTTAGAAGACTGTTTATTGACTTTGGCAGCACAAGGCTAAAGAAGACATCAAGTGGAACAAGTTAATTTCATGCTTGTAAAAAACTTTTTAAAAAATGTAACATTCGGTTGCTAATATTAGTCATTGCCCGATGTACCGTATATTACCACAAAGACCAGCCGTTAACGATCTGTCCGTCACGGACTGCGTGACCTCGCCACTTCCCGTGGATTTTTTTTCTGCGACTAAGCGACTAATAAAATTTTGGTCGACCAAGCCTCTTCTCGTCGGCTAACAGTTAGTCGACAATTAGGGGGCAACCCTAGTTGCAACACAATGAAATTAGCACAACACAAGGGAAACTAGCCGCAACACAACGAAATTAGCACAACACAATGGAAACAAGTCACAACACAATGAAATTAGCATAACACAACGGAAACAAGTCGCAACACAGTGAAATTAGCACAACACAATGGAAACAAGCTGCAACACAATGGAAACAAGCTACAACACAATGAAATTAACAAGTCGTAACACAATGGAAACACGTCACAACACAACGCAAACAAGCTACAACACAAGGAAAACAAGCCACAACACAACAGAAACAAGTCGTAACACAATGGAAACACGTCGCAACACAACGGAAACAAGCTACAACACAAGGGAAACAAGCCGCAACACAACAGAAACAAGTCGCAACACAGCGAAATTAACACACCACAACGGAAACGTCTCGGTTGTGTATGTAACCCTCATTCCCTGAAGGAGGGAACGGAGACGTCATGTCAGTGACCGACAAAATGGGATCTCACTTAGAGCGACCAATCCACTTCGAGTGTAAACTAAACGAGCCAATGCACATTGGCATGCGATGATTGCATCCAGCTGCCGCTGATGACAGCGCGAGCATAAATAGGCAGCAGGTGCAACGCATACCAGGTTTTCGCTGAAGAACCAAGCCGGTAACCCGGCCGCTCAGCCGTGGTACAGCAGCCGTGGCAACGGGGCGTGACATCTCCATTCCCTCCTTCAGGGAACGAGGGTTACATATGTAACCGAGATGTTCTCTTTCAGTCGGTCACAACGAGTCATGTCAGTGATCAACCTCTAACAAAGTGCCACTGATGCTGCCCCTTCTTGTGCGAGCCTTGTGCGCCCCCTTTTTGGTGTAGGCCAGGGCTCACAACAAGAAGGCCAGTCACTGTTGTCATAGTTAGTGCTGTCGCAATAACCGCAATATCGCAATACCGTGCTATTGACGAGCATAACCGCAGAGGAATGCAACAACCGCAGCAACCGCGATATTTTCACGTTTTCTTTTTTCGTTTTTCGTTTGAAGGTTATGCCCTTCTCGTTTTACACTTCGTGCATGTGTACTGAATATTAAATAAGTTAGTAATGATAACAATGTGTACCATGACGATTTGTACAAAGGCTCAGTAGATTTGTACTTAAGCCTAAACAGACAGCGAATGAGAGAGAGATCGACTGAGGGCGTGCGATTACCTGCGTCTGTCCTTCAGGCTGAGTCTTGTATATTTGTGAAAACAGGTTGTCATGTCCAAAGAAAGCGAAATCTCTGTCTGAGCATCGACGCTCTGCTGGTCAGCTGAGCTTTTAAAAGTGGCGCTCAAAGTTAAAATGATTTCAACAGCGTGTTTCATTACATATCTCTTTGAATGAATCAAGGGCTTTTGAACGTGTAGTTGAATGAACGGTTTAAAGACTCACTCAAAGACAGTCCCTTGACGCCACCTTGTGGCATAACAATGAAACTGCACTGACTGACAGCCCGTCTAGAACACGCAGGTGAAATATCAACGGAAAAAGTCTCTTGTCCAGTCAGATTCGAGGACCAGCACTAACTGTTATATAACAACAGCCTAACAATTTTATTGTCAGGTTTATGTTCTGTTATGTGGATTGTTATTTTGTCACTCTTCTGTTTACTTCACTTCCTGTTTCAACGCGATTTAGTTTCGGTTTCTGAATTCCTTACATCATAACACATACACACACAGATATTATATATACATATATATATATATATATATATATATATATATATATATATATATATATGGCGATAATACCGCATACCGCGCTTTTGAGCCACTCAAAATTACCGCAAGGGAAATTCCTTCACCGCGACAGCCCTAGTCATAGCACTACCCACTCAGTGAGATTGGATGACACTGGGAAAACGTACCTGCTCCACTTGTAACAGGAACGTTGCGGAGGCCCCGTCCTTCTCGAAGGAGGTTTCGGAAGCACTTACCCACATGGACAACCGTTTAGGTGCATATGGAAGATTTAGAGGTGATTGTAACCCTCTTGAGAAATGGCAGAGAGGTCTGTCGGGGAAACACAGGCTTTAAGCTATACCGTGGAAAACACACATATGGGATCCACACAGGTCACTGCATATGGGCCCAGCCCTCTACTGGTTCTCATGGATTCATCGAGTGAGGGCCTGGCACCAGAAGCTCCCGCCACAACTGGCTGCCGAGGAGATGGAGGAGCTCGACAGCGTCCACAGTACGGACACTCTGGAGCCATTTTAGCAAGCCGACATTAGCCGGGGCCTCTCAGTCCTTCTACCCATTAGAGCTGAGAACACAGGAAGATACCGGCTCAATACGAAGGCTATAGAATCTACGTAGCAAATGTGTTGGGGGTCGTACAGCCCGCAGCTCTACAAATATCTGTCAGCAAGGCGCCATGAGCCAGCGCCCAGGAGGATGCAACACTCCTAGTAGAGTGGGCTCGCAACCTGAGTGGGCAGGGCTCACCCTGTGCCTGATAAGCCAGGGTGATGGCATCCACTATCCAGTGGGCCATCCTCTGCTTGGAGACAGCCTTCCCCTTCTGCAGGCCTCCGTAACAGACAAAGAGCTGATCTGAGGTCCTGAAGCTTTGTGTCCAGTCCACATACCATCTCAAGGCTCGGACGGGACAGAGCAAAACTAGGGCTGGGTCTGCCTCCTCCGGGGGCAGCGCTTGCAGGTTCACTACCTGATCCCTAAAGGGGGTAGTAGGAACCTTGGGCATGTAGCTGGGCCGGGCCTTAGGATTACCTGGGAATCAGCTGGCCCAAACTCTAGGCATGATTCGTCGACCGAAAATGTGTGCAGGTCCCCTACCCTCTCGATGGAGTCTAATGCAAGCAGGAGCAGAGTTTTCATTGAAAGAAACTTTAGCTCGACTGACTGCAAGGGCTCAAATACAACCTCTTGGGGTAGGTCACCTAGACCCTCCGCATCCCATTCAGAGACCAGATATGGCCAGGGAGGGGCTGTCGCGAGGAGCATCAGTTCTGGGAACCAGGTTTGGTTGGGCCAATAGGGCGCAACGAGCAGGACCTGCGCCTTGTCCTCCCTGACCTTGCACAGTGTCTGTGTGAGAAGGCTCACTGGGGGAAACACATACTTGCGAAGGCCCCGCAGCCAGCTGTGTGCCAGTGCATCCGTGCCAAGTGTTCCCTCGGTCAGGGAGTAAAACAGCTGGCAGTGACGAGTTGTGACATGAGACCACAGCATGCCTGGAGACCTGCTCTAGGGGCAATCCTGCCTGGAGAAATGCAAGGTCTGACCACGGGGTGAAGGTTTGGTGGCAGGCAGGTGTAACTTGGACCCGGTGAGTGCCGCGCTGCCACGCCTACCTCGGTACTCGGCCATGCAGCTGCCATATGCCCCAGAAGCCTCTGAAATGGTTTCAGTGGGACTGCTGTCCTGCCCTTGAATGAATTCAAGCAGTTCAGCACCGACCGTGCACGTTCCTCTATGAGGCGTGCTGTCTGTTCGACCGAATCCAACTCCATACCAAGAAAAGAGATCCTCTGCATCGGGGAGAGTTTGCTCTTTTCCCAGTTGACCCAAAGACCCAACTGGCTGAGCTGCCGGAGCACCAGGTCCCTGTGCTCGCACAACTGATCCTGAGACTGAGCTAGTATAAGCCAATCGTCGAGATAGTTGAGGATGCGAACACCTTGCTCTCTGAGGGGAACAAGAGCCCCCTCCACAACTTCGTGAAGAGACGGGGCGACAGGGACACCCTGAAGGGCAGGACCTTGTACTGATATGCACATCCTTCGAACGCATACCACAGAAATGGTCTGTGGCACAGAAGGATCGACACATGAAAGTACGCGTCTTTCAGGTTGATCACTGCAAACCAATCTCGGGGACGGATGCACCCGAAGATGCGTTTCTGCATCAACATCTTGAACGGTAACTGGTGAAGGGCCCGGTTCAAGACACGCAGGTCCAAGATCGGTCATAACCGACCGCCTTTTTTGCATACAGTGAAATAGGGGCTGTAAAACCCCGTCTTCATATCAGCTGGAGGGACCGGCTCTATCACGTCCTTCGCCAGTAGGACTGCGATCTCTGCACGCAAGACAGGAACATCGGCTGTCTTCACTGATGTGAAGCGGATGCTGCTGAATTTGGAGGGGATGCCGGGTAAACTGAATCGCATAGCCAAGGCTGATGGTCCGCAGAAGCCAGCGAGAAGGGCTGGGTTGCGCTAACCAGGCACCCAGATACCGTGCAAGTGGGACCAGCGGGACCACCGCCGTACCCGCAGTGGGGCAGCGAGGTGGAACGCAGGGACCCAACTCGGGTAGCTCGTGGGCGGACTGAAGACGGGTCTGAAGGTGACTCAGAGAGTAACGGACGGTCCAACACCGGACCACACTCATCCTCCTCTGTCGACAGCTGGCAGCATCGGGCGGTTCGAGAGTGTCATCAAAGGCCCTACTCACGCACTCTCTGCCCAACTGTGGAACCAGGTAAACGTTGCACCGCACCTTCATAGAGAAAACTGCTCTGTTGTTGAGAATTTGGATGCCATCGACTGCGAGGCCAACGGTGAGACAAAACGAAACAAAAGATTCTCCACCCGGCCCTCCTCTGGGGGAGAGAGTGGTGCGTTCTCCATCTCCTGAAGAGCAGTTCCCTCCATCTCTGGGTCTCCTGTCTCAGGGCCGCTTGCTCTTCCGCTTACCGCCAGGTTTGACGGGGGCCTGGATGGGCAGGGCTGCCTGCCTACACCCGGCTCCACGGCACTGCTTGGGAGGAGGCGGTGCGGGAGCGGGGGCTAACACAGGGGGCTGCCCTCGGCGACGAGCAGGCTGGGGCGTTGTGGCCGGCGGATGGGTGGAGGCAGCAGTTGTCCGCCGGGGCAGGATGTGACAAATCGCCTCAGTCGGCTTCTGTGCAGCAGAGAACTGCTGGGCAAAGCTCTGGACCGCATCGCCAAAGAGGCCGGCATTGAGGAACTGAACTTTATTGGCATCCCTCATATCAGCCAGACACAGCCAGAGATGGTGCTCCTGGACCACAAGTGTGGACATCGCATGACCCAGAGAACTTGCGGTGACCTTCGTCGCTCGGAGCGCGAGGTCAGTTGAGGTTCGGAGCTCTTTCAGAACCTCCGGATCGTGACCACCCTTGTGCAGGTCCTTCAGTGTCTTGGCCTGATGAACCTGTAGTAACTCCATGGCGTGTAAGGTAGAGGCAGCTTCTCCACAGGCCGCAGAAGCACTGCCGGTCGTCGGGAGGAGCGACGAAGCATACCACTGGTACGCTCTTTGAAGAGGGCCCAGCGCATTCTTTGGCAGCTCGAATGGTTGCGGAGCGCAAGAGGAGCGATGGTTCCCCTGAGTGTTGGTTCCCTGGAGGGTTTGCCATCACTGTTACCCTCAGACCGCCCGTGCTACTGCCTGAAGTAGTCCTCGCCTGGCTGCCACCAAGACGAGAACTAGATCGAGGCAGAGGCAATGGAGCTCCGCCCCTCGTGAGGTAACGGAGCCTGGTCCGCAGCTCCGAGATGGTCATCTTCCCGCAATGGGAACATGACTCATCCACGAACGGCACCTCAGCGTGCTTAATGCTCAGACATGCGAGGAAGCGATCGTGACCATTACCTGGTGCCAGGTAACGACCGCATCCAGAAATGCACTGGTGAAACCACATCTTTAAAAAGACAATCCGTCGTCTTTAAGTCAAGTCAAGTCACCTTTATTTATATAGCGCTTTTAACAATACAGATTGTGTCAAAGCACTTAACAGTATCAAATTGGAGGATAGAGTGTCAGTAATGTATAATAATAAGATTAAACACTCAATTTTCAGTTAAAGGCATTTCATTATTGAATTCAGAGATGTCATTGTCTAGCTCAGTTTAGTTTAAATAGTATCTATGAAATCAAATTGACGATAATCGTTAGAAATTAAACTTTACAAAGACGCACCCGTGAATGCTCTTTTAGAGAAATAAGCTCTCTCAGGGAAATGCTCTTTAGGTACTGAGACACACAGGGGAGATGGCCGCTTACAGCACAACAGGGGGTAGTGCAGCCTGAAGTGCGCAACCCACTCAACACAGGGACGACCACCGCTGAAGCGCCGTCCGCCAACACAAAAGCTCCCTCAGAGCGTGCTGAACTCGTCACATCGAAGGTTTGGCAGGAGCAGAACAATATTGTCACTCGGCTCTGAAACGAAAAGCTGGTATGTGTTGCACCTGCTGCCTATTTATGCTCGCGCTGTCATCAGCGGCTGCTGGATGCAATCATCGCATGCCAATGTGCATTTAGTTTACATTCGAAGTGGATTGGTCTCTCTAAGTGAGATCCCAATTCGTCGGTCACCGACTGAAAGGGAACGAACAAGCCACAACACAATGGAAAAAAGCTACAACACAGCGAAATTAGCACAACACAATGGAAACAAGCTACAACACAATGAAATTAGCACACCACAACAGAAACAAGCCGCAACACAATGGAAATAAGTCACAACACAACGGAAACAAGCCACAACACAATGGAAACAACCCACAACACAACAAAATTAGGACAACACAATGAAAACAAGTTGCGACGCAATGGAAACAAGCTACAACACAACAAAATTAGTCCTATGTGTTGTGTTGTGGTGATTTTTGTTGTGTTGTGTCAATTTTGCTGTGTTGTGCACTGCTGGGCCACCATAGAACTTTATGTAATCATTTATTATATAATAAACCAAGGCACATCTTCCGGTATAAACATAAAAAAAACCTTTATTTTCACTGAAAAAAAGTAAACATTGGCATTTTTTTTTACAAGATGGAGGAATTTAATAGAATTTTTGGGTTTCATTCAATACGACAAACTTTCATGACAGTTAAGCTGAACGTCAAGTTAAATGTATTTCCAATATATTGGAACTTTTATTGAAAGTAGGGCTGTGACGGTGGCAGATTTTTACCACCACGGTGGTAATGGACCAACTACCGCCGGTGGCGTGGTGGTATGATAAATTATATATATAATATTCAAATGAGGCTCGATCATCTATTATCAAACGTGCGTGTTTATTTTAGCACTTCCGTCAGTGAACTCGCAGCCTGCAAAACACTAAAAATCAAACAAATAATAGTCAAATAGGAAAGTAGCCTTAAATTAAAAAAAAAAAAAAAAGTTAAATACACCCTGTCAACCGGACGCGAGCGGCGCGGCAAGACACGACAAAATACCCATTATAATCAGTGATGCTGTGTTGTACATTGGATGCTGCGAGACATGACACGACAAATCCCCACAGTAAACTGCTTCGTCCTGTTTATGACGCACTGACACAAAGCTCAAATGTCCTGTAGACACTCAACCTGTTGTGTTGCGACCATAGACTGTAGGTTGCGACGCGGCGTGACACCTGTCGCGTCCGGTTTTGACACGCTTCTGTTCCGCCACCGAGTGAGCGGCGCGTTAACTCCTCGTCTGCACGCGCTCTGTGTGGAACAGGAATCGCGGCGTATGTTGCCACATTTCTTGGTAGCATCATACATTTATCGCTGTCTCGTTTGTATTTGGCTAGTTTGGAGAAAGCCTCACCAATACAAACCTGACCAGCCGAGCGTTTGCGATCACGTGAACTTGAAGACACTTGTACAAACGCGGACGGGTGACATGAATGGAAATGATTCCAGATCGGCGATGTATTTGGTTTCCCAACAAGGTCCATCGCTCATAAACTATTTTCCTGCACTCAAACCTTCCAATCTAAAGGAAACGCTGTGTATGGTGTTTGAGGTAATTTGTGAATTAGCATAGACTTATAGGCTAAATAAAACAATTGGCAACTGTTATATTATTACATCTGTATACAAAACTTTGTTATTATGCTTGTTATAGAGTGTGTGACGTCACGTGCACTACTGCCGGTGGCAATAAACAACCGCGGTGACAACCTACCATCGCGGTGACGCGGTTGTCACGGCAACCGTCACAGCCCTAATTGAAAGTAGTCTAATGCACATATCAGATTCATATCAGATTTATTTCCACATATGAACGAGGCTTGAAACCAATCTGAGAATAACATAATTCATGTGCTTTTTTCCTGCTTACACGTTTGTGGGTCATATCTAAAAAAATCGGAATTGGGTCACACATGTAATGTAAATGCAGCCTTAGTTATCTCTGACCATCCCTCTAAGGTGACTCATTCATATCCAAATATGACTGGTATGGTACTTTAATCCTGTTAAAATGACTTTATAAGATGTTGAGTGTTTTCTGTTTGGAACTGGAGCATATCTGTTAACACCTGCTTTGTTCATAGACCAGGAGTAGTCTGCCATACTTCAGAGGGTTTACAATCCTTCAGAGTTACCAACCCAATCCTAACCAAACAAAAGCAAAAACAAAAAGCCTGTTCAACACCAAGGACAGTCAACAAACACTAGGTTAGAAGGTAGCTAAAGGTCTGGCTAAAAGCTTGTTTTCTTCTATAGTTACTAGAAAATAGTCTACAGCAGAGGCTTCCAACCCTGGTCTTAGTGCAGGGGTGTCCAAACTCGGTCCTGGAGGGCCACTGTCCTGCAGAGTTTAGCTCCAGCTTGCCTCAACACACCTGCCTGGAAGTTTCTAGTATGCGTAGTAACACCGTGTCTACACCAGATGCGACAGTTGTCGCGCTGTGCCGCAACAGCTAAAGTCTGTCTACACTGGATGTGACAAAGCGACTGTTGAAAATCATTTGAAATTTGTGTCAATACGTCATAAATAGAATGCGGCAGCAGTTTACTGTCGGGGATTTGTCGTGTCGCGCCGCGCCACTTCCAGTGTAGACAGCATCACTGATTATAATGAATTCTATAGTATTTTGTCACGCCGTGCCGCACCACTCGCGTCCGGTGTAGACACGGTGTAAGACCTTGATTAGCTGCTTCTGGGATGTATTCCAGAAAGCAAGGTTAACTTACCATCTGCTAAACCCTGAACTCTTGGTTGACTAACCTAAACCTTGCTTACTTGAGGTATGTTGGTTCCAAAAACGCATCCAGGAGTAAGTTCAGTCAACTCAGAGTATGTTCCTGGTTTACACGCAAAACTTTCTCAGAGCGACGCTAAGAAAAAGCGCGCCATACTACTTCTTTCTTCTTCTTCTGTTCAAAGGCCATTTGCATACTTCGTGCATATCGCCATCTAACGTCTCGGTTACGTACGTAACCCTCGTTCCCTGATGGAGGGAACGGAGACGTTATGTCGTGACGACATAGGGGATTTACTTGGAAGCCCCAATCATCTCTGACTTTAAGAGAAAACGCCAATGAATATTGGCTAGTGGATTTTGCATACCTGAGCCACTCCCTGCCCTCGCGGGTATAAATAGGCGGCAGGTGCATCCACTCATTAGGTTTTACGCTGAGGAGCCGAGAACGAGTCCCTGGCAACCAGCGATGGTTCAAGATTGTGGCATGGGGACATAACGTCTCCGTTCCCTCCATCAGGGAACGAGGGTTACGTACGTAACCGAGACGTTCCCTATCTGTCGCTCACTACGAGTTATGTCGTGACGACATAGGGGTCCTATGGAAAGCGCCACAACCTGAACCCCGTCACAACCTTGTGGCATGCAGATGCTGACAAGCGAGCGCGTGACAGACAAATGCCATGCAAAGGTCGCAACCTTCCCATCGCCCCAGCGCAAATTCGCTAACCTTGGTGCCCGCAGGGACCACTGAGTACATCGCTGCTGGAGATAGCCAAGCCGCTGTTCCTTTTCCCACAGAAGTCGGAAGGGATTTCGACCTTCAATGAAAGATAGCTTCAAGTCTTTCCTATTTGTTGTTACAGCTTGGCAGTAACGACAGGGAAGCGATCCTTCCGGAGAAGGGCGCTACGGAGGCCACATCCTGCCCGAAGGGAGGTAACATGTGGAGACACTGATATGGACTGACCCAGGTCTGGGGCAGTACTACATACGACTGGACCCTGGGGCAGATCCTACCTAGGGTAGGGAGGAGAGCTGCCAGCAGGGCCTGACAGAGGCTCTGTCAAGGGAAGACACGGGTTTACCGTGAGGGAAACCTTACCGTGGAAGAATACACATATGGGATTACCCGAAGGGAATCAAGCCATACGGACACCTAGCCCAGTACAGGGGCTGACCGGAGACCCGGGCGAGCTAACACCAGTACTGGGCCTGGCGTCAGACTGCTCCGCCCAGTCTGACTGCCGGGGGTGCTGGAGGAACTCCACCAGGGTTCGCCGTCCGGGGAACTGAACTGGTGGAGAAAAAAGGCGCTCGTATCCCCGGGTGAGGGGGAATGGCGCAGCAAGCGTGACACCGGCCAGCTCTTCCCGCCACTTACCTGTTACCCAACACACGGGAAGAAACTGGCTCAACGCGGAGACTGTAGAATCTCGCGAAGGTGTTCGGTGTCGCCCAGCCCGCAGCTCTACAGATGTCTGCCAGAGAGGCGCCGTGCGGCAACGCATAGGAGGAGGCAACACTCCGTGTGGAGTGAGCCCTCACCCCCAGGGGGCACGGCTCGCCTTGAGACTGGTACGCCAAGGCGATGGCATCCACTATCCAGTGGGCCAACCTCTGCTTGGAGACAGCCTTCCCTTTCTGCTGACCTCCGTGGCAAACAAAGAGCTGCTCAGCTGCTCTAAAGCTCCGGGTGCGGTCCACGTATATGCGCAGTGCTCTTACGGGACACAGCAACGCCAAGGCTGGATCTGCCTCCTCCGAGGGCAGTGCTTGCAGGTTCACCACCTGATCGCGGAAGGGCGTGGTGGGAACCTTAGGCACGTATCCAGGCCGGGGTCTCAGGACAACGTGAGAGTAGGCCGGCCCGAACACAAGGCACTCTTCGCTCACCGAAAATGCTTGGAGGTCCCCGACCCTCTTGATGGAAGCGAGCGCGGTCAGGAGCGCTGTCTTCGCCGACAGAAATTTCAGCTCGACTGAGTCCAGCGGCTCAAAGGGACCCCTCTGAAGTCCAGCCAGGACGACAGAAAGATCCCAGGAGGGCATCAGGGGTGACCTAGGAGGATTTAACCTTCTGGCACCCCTCAGGAACCTCACGATGAGTTCGTGCTTTCCCAGGGACCGACCGTCCACTGCATCGTGATGGGCCGCAATAGCAGCCACATACACTTTCAAGGTGGAGGGTGACAGCCTACGCTCCAACCTTTCTTGCAGGAAAGAAAGCACTACTCCAATCGTGCACCTTCGGGGGTCTTCTCGACGAGAAGAACACCAGTTCGCGAACAGACTCCACTTCAGTGCATAGGCTTGCCTTGTTGAAGGAGCTCTAGCCTGAGTGATGGTCTCTACCACAGCCCGTGGTAGACCACTCAAGTCTGCCGCGACCCGTCCAGGAGCCACACATGGAGGTTCCGCAGATCTGGACGCGGGTGCCATATGGTGCCGAGCCCCTGAGAAAGGAGTTCCTTCCTCAGAGGAATGCGCCAGGGAGGGGCTGTCGCGAGGAGTATGAGTTCGGGAAACCAGGTCCGGGTGGGCCAGTACGGCGCGACCAACAGGACCTGCTCCTCGTCCTCCCTGACCTTGCACAGTGTCTGTGCAAGCAGGCTCACTGGGGGAACGCATACTTGCGTAGAGCCCGAGGCCAGCTGTGTGCCAGTGCGTCTGTGCCGAGGGGGCCCTCGGTCAGGAAAAAGTACAGCTGGCAGTGGGAGGACTCGCGGGAAGCAAACAGGTCTACCTGAGCTTCCCCGAATCGACTCCAGATCAGCCGGATCGTCTCGGGATGGAGTCGCCATTCTCCGGGGAACGTGAGCTGTCGTGAGAGCGCATCGGCTGCACGATTGAGCTCCCCCAGAATGTGGACACGCAACGATTTGAGCTGCGTGTGACTCCAGAGGAGGAGATGGCGGGCGAGCTGTGACATGCGACGAGATCGTAGATCTCCCAACCGGTTGATGTACGAGATAGCCGCAGTGTTGTCTGTACGGACCAACACGTGCTTGCCTAGAAGCAGTGGCCGGAACTGCCGCAAGGCAAGGTGCACTGCCCACAGCTCCAGGCAGTTGATGTGCCAAAGCAGTCGAGGTCCTGTCCAGAGCCCCGAGGCTGCCTGCCCGTTGCATGTAGCGCCCCAACCCGTGCTGGAGGCATCTGTCGTGACAACAACATGCCGGGACACTTGTTCTAGGGGCACCCTGGCCCGTAGAAAGGCAAGGTCCATCCAGGGGCTGAAGGAGCGGCGACACTCCTGTGTGATGTTCACACGAAGTGTACCGCGGCGCCATGCCCATCTCGGGACTCGGGAGTGTAACCAGTGCTGAAGTGGTCTCATATGAAGCAATCCGAGCGGCGAGACTGCGGCTACGGATGCCATATGCCCCAGGAGCCTCTGAAAAGGGTTTCAGTGGTACCACCGTCCTGCCTCTGAAGGAACTCAGGCAGTTCAGCATGGACTGGGCACGCTCGTTAGTGAGACGCGCCATCATACTCACCGAGTCTAACTCCACACCGAGAAAAGAGATTCTCTGCATGAGGGAGAGCTTGCTCTTTTCCCAGTTGACCTGAAGCCCCAGCTGGCTAAGTGCCGGAGCACTGGGTCCCTGTCATCACACAACTGTTCTCGCACGCGGGCCATGCTCGAGATAGTTGAGGATCCTGATGCCCACTTCCCATAGTGGGGCAAGAGCGCCCTCCGTGACTTTCGTAAAGATACGGGGGGACAGGGACAGCCAGAAGGGGAGAACACTGTACTTCCCTGCCTGACCCTCAAGCGCAAACCGTAGAAACGAGCTGTGTCGAGGCCATATCGAGACATGAAAGTAAGCGTCCTTCAGGTCAACCGCTGCAAACCAATCCTGGGGCTAGGTGCATCCAGGATTGGCCAAAGGCCACCGCCTTTCTTGGGTACGATGAGGTAGGGGCTGTAAAACCCCTGCCTCATCTCGGCTGGAGGGACCGGCTCGATTGCATCCTTTGCCAGGAGGACAGCAATCCCCTCACGCAAGACAGGTGCGTCTCGGTCTGCCACCGAAATCTCGAGAACGCCGCTGAACTTGGGAGGTTGCCTGGCGAACTGAATCGCATAGCCGAGTCGGATTGTGCGAATGAGCCAGCGGGACGGGTTGGGCAGCGCAAGCCACGCCCCCAAACTCCATGCGAGTGGCACCAAGGGAACAATCGACATACCCGCGATGGTGCAGCGGCAGGGAGTTGAGCTGGATAGCCCAGAAGGCATCGCGTTCTGACCGATCACAGCAGAACTCCCCGCATCCCCGGAGGGACTGGCCAGAGATGCGTGGAGAGGCATTGCGTCTCCCAACCGCAACTTCTTGGCTACTGGCAAAAGAGAGGGGGCTCGTGGGCGAGAGTGAGGAGGCATCGCGGCTCATTGTCGACCCGCGAGCCTGAGGACCCGGAGGAAAAGGAAATTGCTCTTTCTTTGACAATGTGGGTACCGCTGGCCCTTGAGCCAGCGGTGGAACAGAAACAGAAGATTCTCCACCCGGCCCTCCTCCGGGGGAAGGAGCGGCGCTGTCCTCGCCATCTCCCAAGAAAGAGCAGCTTCCCACATCTCCGGGTTGCCTGTGTCAGGGCCGCTTTGTCACCTTCCTGGCTGACTTAGGGGCCGGCTGGGACACAGGGGGCGCTGTGCTCCTGCGAGAGGCTCAACGCACCGGCCTAGGTGTTACCTCAGCACGGGGCGGAGCGGCTCTGGGGAACACAGGAGGGCGCCCACGGCGACAAGCAGACCGGGGCTTGCCCTGCAGCGGAGTGGTGGCAGATGACGCATCACGCTGGGGCAAGATGTGTTGGATGGCCTCGGTCTGCCTCTGTACTGCCGAGAACTGCTGGGCACAGTCCTCGACAGTGTCGCCGAACAGTCCAGCCTGGGAGACAGGAGTGTCGAGAGACCGCACTGTCAACATCGCTCGTCTCAGCAAGGCTGAACCATAGATGGCGCTCTTGGACCACAAGTGTGGACATCGCCTTCCCGAGGGACTGCACTGTGACTTCCGTTGCCCGTAGGGCACGGTCAGTCGTCGAGCACAGGTCCTGCTTCAACCTCGGGTTGGTACTACCCTCGTGCATTTTAATGCCTTGGCTTGGTGTACTCGCAGGATAGCCATGGCATGCCGAGCAGAGGCAGCTTGGCCCGCAGCACTGTAAGCTTTGACCGCGAGAGCGGTCGTCAGCTTACAGGCTTTGGACGGGAGACGAGGACGATTCCGCCAAGTGGCGGCGTTTTGCAGGCACAGGTGCACCGCAACCGCCCTCTCCACCTGGGGAATGTCAACGTACCCCCTAGCCGCCCCGCCATCGAGGGTAGCGAGGATGGGGGAGACAAACGAGCCGCTTCTGGCCGTAAAAAGGGGCTGTCCACAACTTCATCAGCTCCTCGTGCACTTCCGGGAAGAAAGGGACCAGGGCAGGGCGTGGTCGCGAGCCACGGCCCGTGCCGAGGAGCTAATCATCTCACCGCGAGGACTCGGGACTGAGAGGTGTGCACGCCTCCAGCCCGATGCTCGCGGCGGCCCGGGAAAGCACGGCCGTCAACTGTGGGTCCGATTCGGCGGCGGCCACGACCCCCGAGGGGGGCAGCCCCGCCGAATCTTCATCCTCAGAGGACGATTGCCCATCCCCCGATGCAGCTATCGACATCTGATCCTCTATCGGCGCGCCGAATGAAACGCTGAGCGCGCCGTAAGACGGCACAGCAGAATCACCGGCGAGCCGCACAGAACAGCTGCTGCGGGAGGAGTGAAAGGTCCGTGGGGACTGGCCCGGCGGAAAAGCTCTCACTGTAATCCTCAGATCGCCCAGAGCACTAGCCGATGGTTCTCTGCTCGTAGCAGAGAAGCCAGCGCGGGTAGTGACAGAGGGAGCCTCTCTCATCCCCGTGAGGAGAGAGAGGCGCGATCGCAGCGCTGTCATGGTTACACGCTCAAAACGAGCGCATAAACCATCCACGATCGCAGTTTCAGCGTGCTGGATGCCCAGACACTGAAGACAACGATCGTGGCTGTCGACGGAGGATAGGAAACGACCGCAACCAAGAGGACACGGCCGGAACGGCGTCTTTAAAAAGACGCGAACCGACCGTGATTTGCTCTTTTAGGAAATTGCTCTTTTAGTTGAAGTGCCCAGGGGAATCGCTGCAGACAGGGACACCGCTGTTCGCACCGTAACGCCAACCAGAATAGCTTCCAGACAGACGATGAAAGGCTTTGTGGAGATCAACACGTTCATCCACTCGGCTCCGAAGCAAAAATCTAATGAGTGGATGCACCTGCCGCCTATTTATACCCGCGAGGGCAGGGAGTGGCTCAGGTATGCAAAATCCACTAGCCAATATTCATTGGCGTTTTCTCTTAAAGTCAGAGATGATTGGGGCTTCCAAGTAAATCCCCTATGTCGTCACGACATAACTCGTAGTGAGCGACAGATAGGGAACTGGTGTTTGTGCAATCATTTTTTTTTTTTAATCTTTAATCCTTGAGAATTATATTGTTTGTTTGATGCTAATTATGTTAGTCATGTCAGATATGTATTTTATTAATGAAATACATTTTAGAAAATGCCAATCCATGATGTGTGAGTTGATAATATAAAATGTAATAAATATATTTAATATAATAAATTAAACATTACCTTTTCATAATAGTGTTTTCTAATTTATACAGATAACTATTATATATGCCAATAAAATAAATATAATAACTATAATATAATAAATATAATTTTTGGTTGACTGTATATAGGTTGACTGTATATTGTTCGCAATCTGTCACGCCCACTGGAGTCTCATCAATAGGTCACGCTGATAGCTCTGAAGAGAAGCAGGTTATGCTCAAAGAGTAGGTTGCTATGGCTACTTACATACCCTGAAAGTTACCTCCGTTTTTGGAACCGAAAGCTGAGTTTATCTGCTTGCTTACCCTTAAACATACCCTACGGTAGGCCTAATTCAAGATCGGGTTTATATCCGTTTTTAATGTGGCCAAAAGTAACAAATCAGATGGATATCCGATCCGACAAAACGCATAAAGTGATCAGGTGTAAACAAGCCCTAACTATCTTTCCTCTCCCTCCCTCAAAATCAACTGACATGGTAGTAAAAGGTCAGAAGACTGAATCCATGTTTCATGCGGCGCATTCAGAGATTTTTTTACTTTTAATTTTTGTTTTTTTGTTTTTTAACTGAATTACCGGTGTTGTGAATTGTGCTAAAAAAAAAAAAAAAAAAAAAAAAAAAAGTATCTTTATCTTCTCTGACAAGCGTTCCGCACATACAACTATAAAACACACTTTCAATAAAAGAAAAAGATTTAATAATAATAATAATAATAATAATAATACATATTTAGCCTTAATAATCCACAGTAGCCTAATTTCAGGTTATTTATATGACAATGTGTAGTTAAAATTATTTACTTTAGACTGAGTGAGGTGAAACCAGGCACAAAGCAAGTTGCTAATTTTATTCAGATGTATGATAGAAAATTAGACTACTAGTTAAATATAAACGTTTTAATGCTACTTTTAAATGCTTTTTCAATATTTATATAATTATAATTGTGAGGTCTAGCAAAGGAGTTTTATTATATTTTCTTATATTAAAACCCTGACAGTGCTGTTTTTTCTTTAATGCATAAATATAATTAAAAATCACAAACTGTTTCTTTGCATTTATTTTAGTTATGGTCAGTATTGGGTTCGCAGATCACGTGGGGAGGGTACTTTTTACTGTGTGTGTGGATGACCGTCAGCCACCACCAAAGACCTTTTTTGACCCAGGAAAAACCCTGCTAAGGTAAGCATTGGTGGACCCTAATTCATCATCTGGTAGGCCATTAGTACACAACATAGTATAGGACATCCAAGATGATTTTGTTGGCATGAGAGGGAGATATTTCTGTTGAACAGTCAGCTGGCTTGTATAAAATCAAATAAATATTGAGTAGCCCTTTTAATGGACTGAAATGGGTTCCAGGATCCTAAACCTTGCTAGGACTGACAATAGATCCTTCATTCTAATCTGGTTAAGTCAAACGTCACTTGTCACCATTTCTGGGTCCAAATGTTCCTTCAGATCCCATAAGCAAACAACAAACAACACCAATATACATGCACAGTGTGCCAGCGATGGCAAAAGTACACACATCCTTCACTCAAGTAGAAGTACAGATACTCATGTTTAAAAATACTCTGGTAAAAGTAGAAGTACTGACTACACGTTTTTACTCAAGTTAAAGTAAAGTATGGGTATAAAAAGTACCTATTACTACTACCTGTTTTAGTGTCACGCTGGTAACTGGACCTCACGTCATATTGACACATTAATACAAAATAACTTACATTTAATATTTTGTTAGCTAATGAATGTATCATGGCTGAACAACCACCATGTAGAACAGGGCAGGATTGCGACAAAATTTCAGACAAGGAAATCTCACATTCATCTAGGCCATCCCATACATCCACAACAAATTCAGAAACCACGGATAACCCTATGGCCATCACATTTATAAAAAAAAAAAAAAAAAAAAAAAAGGTTTAAAATCTTAGGCTGGGGCCATGCAAAATAATTAAAGGTTCTCTATTGACTCTACCTTCACTTCCATTTTCCTTTTCAGTCTCTTCATTTTCCATGATATCGCTCTGCATCTTACTTTGTGTGTTTACTTTTTTTCACAAATTTTCTTGTACCTGTCGCTTTTCCCATCAGCCATCTACTGTTATGAACAGAACTGTCTCCACCCTGTTGCAAAACATCCACCTCTCATTGTATTCTGTTTGCAATAACATAACTTTTTTGGTTAAATTTAAAGCATCACATTTTGACCATGTATTGTTGTTCTATCTTATGACTTAAATACTATAGATTTAACAAAACTGTACTGTCTAAATTGCCAAAATGTCAAAATTAGTACAATAATAATTACATAATGACAATATCTTTAAAGAAAAATCCTAATACTGTACATGATATTGCATTATTATAAGTCATATTTTTCTCTTACCAAAATTAACCATGGTTTATTACAGTAAAAGTATAGTAACCATGTTTTTATTTTTTATTTTTTTATTTTTTTTAGATTGATGACAGTCTATTTTAATTTACAACCATAGTTTTACTACACATTTCATGGTTAGACTATGGTTAGTGTAGCAACCATGGTTAATTTGTGGTTACCATGGTTTAACTAGTAACCATGGTTTTTGGTTTGAATTTGTCGTAAGGGTTGTGTTGTTATCTGCCCTAGCTCCCTAAACGTATTATAAAACTATGTTTTATAACATTTGTTTGATAAATTACTACTGTAACTTTACAGTAGATAATAATGATGTCCTTTATCATACAGTATTTTGAGTGATGATAGTAATTTAGTTTAGTTTAGTTTAGTTTAGTTTAGTTTAGTCTACAGTAGGCTATTATTAATCATCTGGCTGCTACTGCTAAGAGCTGCTAGCAGTTTAACTCTTAACTAAGTAAACGAAGACAAAACTACAGCCTATTTACAAATGAAACTGACCTGCACTTGAAGTCATGAACAGGTCAGTAGTTTTGCCTCTCTGGTCCACTCCATTCTCAAATCTCTTACATTGATTACTCTGATAGAAACCGATAGAATACTTTTGGCTGAGATGCGGAGCGTGTGCGAGCCGAATCGTGTTGCCAGTCAAGATTAACCGATTCATGATTTATTATAGATTTGTTATCGAATGGTGATCCACCAAAACTAAAGTAACGAGCCTGGTTTGAAAATGTAAGAAGTAAAACGTGCATATATTTGTGTAAAAATGTAAGGAGTAAAAGTAAAAAGTAGTCAGAAAAATAAATAGTGAAGTAAAGTACTGATACCAGAAAAATCTACTTAAAGCTGCAGTCCGTATGTTTTGCCTCTTTGTCGCCATCTCTGTTTGAAAACCTGGAATTGCAGTTACTTCCGGAATTATCTCAAGCTTTCGTGGGATGTCCTCTGGCACGGCTCCAGCGCGGGTGAATTTAATGTTTTGAGGAGTATGTAATATGTAGCTGTCAGTCACCGCACAGGTGTGGATACTACTTCGCAATCACAGATTCTAGCCTACATCTTGGAATTCTAATAAGGACCCAAATAAGAATTTTCACCGTATAATGTCATCTGAACAAGTAAGTAACAAATCTGCCACGTATTTTCTGAACAACTGAGGAAAAAGCATTACAATAAATTGGTCTACCAATGGTGATTTAATCTAAAGATTGGTTAGCTCATATCACATCAAACCGTGCAAATTATTATTATTGTTATATTTTATTCTCAAATTATTAATGTTAACAACATCAGCATTGCGTGACTGTGAGTATAGTGTGTATTAGCGTGTAGATTTCAATTTCTGTACAGTCTAATATCTAATTGTCATGCCATTCAAATTTCATATTAAGAAATTCTTTTAACCCAAAAAGCAAACATGCTCCCTTCGAACTGATTTTCTTTAAAATACAAATCTTGTGTAATTCCAGGCTATCTGTAATCAGAAGCGCATTTAAAACTGGAATATAATTTAATTTCAGTCACATGTGTTTCATATAATCCTTTCTGGATTACAATCCGCCAACAAAATGATTTTTTGATATTTAATTATTCCAGCTGCTGTGAGAAAAGGCTATAAAGGATGTGCCACCTGCAGGATCCTCACATGCCATAACCTACTAGCCAGGAAAACTTCTTTATGTTTACAGATGTGACGTAATGACGCAGCAGCATGCTCGAATTTCCCGCGAAAACCTACCCGTACCACTCAAATTAGAAAACATTATTATAAGCTAACCGTTGTGAATCGGACTAAAGTAAGGAGATAGTTTTGAACACTGGCTGGTTATGTACTTGCTCAAATATTGAATTTGGATATTTTTTTACCAAAAAAAGTTACGGACTGCAGCTTTAAGTACAGTAACGAAGTATTTGTACTTCGTTACTTCCCATCTCTGCAGTGTGCTGAAGTACTACTGAAGAATCACTTTCCTAACCTCCATAATCTCCATACTGACATTGCCTGGAAGAAAAAGCTTCAGGGCTGAAGTTACTTTAAAGATGTGTTATGTAGAAGTGAAAAAAAAAAAAGACAATAATAAACAAAGTGTGCAATATGTCATAGAGTAAGTACTACTAACAGAGATGACACAACGGACAGTGTTGCAGGTATGAAGGGAACGATGTTCAGAGCATGTGAGTGAGATGAGCTCTCAGATAGAGATGATAGCAGCGTCCTTGTTCATGATAGATGTGGCCGGGGGGGGGAACTGAGCAGGTGGTGATTGGCAATTAATAATGGTGTGTTGGTCAGTCAGCCAACTGAAACTATTGTTTCCATTGTACAGCACTGAATTTGATTTTCATTTAGCCCAATGAATGCTCATTTCACTTTGTTTTTTTTTTTGTTTGTTTTTTTCTCATATAGCTGTGAATAGGCCTATAGACAGGAAGAGAGGAGGGTGTGAGGGTGTTGATTGTAGAAGGTGAGATGCTGTAAAAGTGTGTGTGTGTTATCCAAGGATTTAAATTATAGATAGTTCATGATAACTTTCCATACGGAAGAAAAATAATTTCACAAAACCTGCCATTCCAGTTTGTCCCTGTTTTTGTGCCTGGTGATTTTGACAGCTTACAGAGTGCATTCTTATTTTTTATGCCTTATGATAGTGATATTTATATTTCCCAAAAGCATTGTTAGCTAATTATGGTCGCAAGATCCATTGAACTCTATTGGTAATGATGGAACTTACAACTATAGTTGCTTTTGGGAAACGCATCCCAGAACAGTAAAGATGCAAAGAGGATAATCACACTTTCATTCATTTTTTGAAACTGAAAACAAATGCATTTGTCATAGAAGTTAGACTACAAGCTAACAGTAGGCTACACCAGCTAACATAAATATGTTGTAGCATGTTGCTAAAATTTCCATTAAGTTATGATATTTCTGAATACTGTCTGAATGTTCAAAATGTTGTTTTTTTTTAAAAAACTATTTTAAAAACTATTTTTCTTATTTATGCAAACACTAAGGAAACATTCCACATTTTACATTTTGCAAACAATATGGGAACATTACTTTTGAATATTCTTTGAACATTCTGAAACAAGTAGTTACATTTCAAATATGTTACATGAATGTCCGACTAAAATGTTTCAGAAAAAGTTCCATGAACAATGTATAGATAATGTTTTTGCGCTAACATTTTGAGAACATTATTGAAGACTTTTATATATATATATATATATATATATATATATATATATATATATACACACAATAATAACGAATAATATGACTAGAAGAATACTTGTTCACTTTCAGAGAACCTTGCCAGAATGTTAGCAGTTCGCTTCTGATAATGTTCCCTGTTAGTTGGGACTCTGCAAGTAAAGAACGAGATTTTGGATGCAGAAACCTGGTTCCAAACCAAACCAAACACAATGTAAGAAGGTCTTTCAGAAGAGTGAACAGAAGAAAGCTGCTGGGACCAGTGGCATTACAGGGTGAGTCCTTGTAGCAGGTCTTTTACAAATTGTTCTTACTCCTACTATACTCTGTGGTCAAAAATACCTATAATTTTTCAGAACATTAAATTAATTCTGTAGAGATAACACAACTATTTTGAACAAGAGCACTGTGAAGTAGGAGCACTATCCACTGACTATACATCACTACAAAAGCCAGATGTACAACATGTACTGTACATCTGATGCTGCAGTGAGCTCTAAAAACACCTAAGTGACAGAAAGATGATGCGGAGACTGCATTCACTTTATTCCGGATGAATTTGAAAATTCATATTTTTCTCCACATTTTGGTCTTTTGTCCACACTGAGACAGAGTTTTTGTCCAGCAAAAACTGAAGTTTTTGAAATGTTTTTGAAAAACATGTTAAAATGCTAGTGTGAACCACTTTCAGATACATCAGGATTAATGTGAATGTAGCCACAGAGAGAGTAATTTAGTGAAATTATCCTGGAGGGGAGTTTCTTAACGTGTTTGATAAGTGATAGTGACAGACAGGATATCTGTCTCCATGTGATTTCTTAAGTGTCAAATCCCTGGATATCCTGGTTTTCCCTGGTAGCCGAGAGATCTCAACATGCTGCAACTGAAGAAAACACATGCAAATACAAAAAATAAAAAGTAAAGAAAAAAAACAGCAAACTAAGAAAACATCTTTATCAGTTTGACAACACGTGTGCTACAAATACTTGTAACACAAATCTCGGCCACCGTATTTTCAGGTTCAGTCACTTTCTTTGAAAAGTAGACAAAAGTGAGTATTACTATGGGGTTTGAACTCCTTTTGTACTCTTTGATACTTCTGATTAATTATGGTTAACAGGTGTTACAGACTCCCCTCGGTCTTATGAATGCGTCACTCGTGTTGCCCAGGGCTTCACTGACGTCTACACAGAGGACCCACAATGACACCCCATATTGTGATGCTTATTCTCAGAGCACTTGCAGATAAACAGTGTTTAATAAATAAACAGCAAACACCATAACTATTAAAGGAAAAGAAATTGCATCTTCTTACTGGCTAAAGTAAGTACATTGATGCACAAAAATGCAACACTAACTGAGAGTCCTAGAGACACTGCTGGGAAGGTTACTCATTCATACTCAAACATTCTCTTTCGGTGAGAGTACGCTGTGCGCGTTGTGGCTGCCACTTCATTTTTGTCATTTTTTGTTGTTTCATCATTTTGTTGTTTTGTTGTTTATTCGCCAATTGTTGGCCGCTTCTCTTCGTCATTTTTGTTGTTTGTTTTTTATTCGCCAATTGTTTGCAAGCTGTTGTTCCTGCTGTCTCGACTTGTGTAAAGCCATGCTTGGATTATTTGACTAAATCGATCATCCACATTTCAACCTCTGCCAATGCCTTTATCTACATCTTCATTGTTTTCTCGTGTTTTTGTGTTTTTCTCCCCTTTTTTGGATATAAAAATCATCACATATACATTGTTTTGGACTGTGTCCCTGGCTCTCACAAATTTGGTGTTCATGATGTTGAACCCCCCCCAAAACTTCTTAAAGTTAAATACTAAAAAACTGAATTTTTGTTAATTGGCCCTAAATCCCTTGTCTCCTCCCAACCTGACTACTCCATTAACATTGATGGAGTTATAGTCCATCCCTCTCCCACTATACACAATCTTGGTATAATATTTGATTCTAGTCTACGTTTTGAATCTCATATCCATCAGCTTATCAAATCCTGTTTTTTTCACCTTCGTAATATTGTCCGACTACGACCTTATTTAAATTTCAAAGACGCTGAAACTGTTGTCCAATGCGTTTATCACGTCATATTTGGATTATTGTAACTCCTTGTTTTATGGCCAAATACATCTTACATCTACCAAAAAATCTGTTTCTGCTGCCAAGTTCTGAACTACCACAAGATCTCCTTGTTATCTCCTCACTCCAGACCTTTAAAACTGCTCTCAAAACTCACTTATTTACGATATGTTTTCTTAATTGATTGCTTGCCTTAATTTTCTGCTTTATGCTTGTTTTGTAACCCATCTATATATTGCATATTATTGCATCTCTGTCTGCTGCTTGGTTGTTCATGTTGTATACTGTTTGTGTACACTTGTATTTCTCTGTGTTCTTGTTTCTATTTACCTTATGTAAAGTGTCCTTGGGTGTTTGAAAGGCGCTATATAAATAAAACGTATTATTATTATTATTATTATTATTATTATTATTACTTTTGAAATGTAATAGGTTACAGATTACAAGTTACCCTATCTAAAATGTAATAAGTAGTGTAACTATTTCAGTTACTTTATTAAAGTAATGTAACTGATTATATTTGATTACTTTTTGATTACTTTTCTAAATTTCTAACGTTTTCAACTGTTAATTATTTTCAAACATGAAAACCAGGCAGGGTTAACCTTACAGTAGTACTCAAAACTGATTACTGTCACTTTTAAAATCCTCTATTTTTTTTTTTTTTTTTTATGCAAGTAAAGAATGTGACAATGTTTACATGTGCCAAATACAGAATCCCATGGACCAAACATATAACATATAAGTAAAAAAACATAGGCTAAGTAAAGAAAGTGACAATATTTACATGTGCCAAATATAGAATCACTTGGACAGACAAACATATATACTGATAGCCAACATTACAAGTCCGTTCTGATTAGCTCCTGTATTTGCATTTATATGTCCGTGAACATGCATGTGCGTGTGCACGTGTGTACGTGTGTGTGTGTGTCATTGTGTCTAGGGGCGGGGGAGGAAGTATACAACTGAAATAGTATCTTAACAGATTAATAACAGATATAAGTAGTATAACTTAAAATAATGAGACAACAACTGTTATTTTACTTCTTTTAGTTTTTAATTTTACTTTGTACATTTTAAAGAACACCCACCACAAAATCAGACTTACTTTGAGATCATTCTGAGGTTAAATACAGATAGTATAGTAATAGTAATAGATTTGAAATCAAATCTTTGGATGATTATGACAGGAAACACTGGCATCTGGAAACAATGGCTTGGGAAAAAAAAAAAAGTTAATCTTAAAAAATAAACCATTTATCTAATAAGCATATGTCTTATTCTATGTACTTAACTCCTGAAACATTGGTGTCTCATATTTTAGAGCAGTCAGAAAGAGTTAGTATGAAAGAAATCAATTAAATCTATATGTGTGTGTGTGTGTGTGTGTGTGTGTGTGTGTGTGTGTGTGTGTACTGGTATATATGCTTTATGAGGACACAAATGTGTATAATAACATGGGTACTACAACGTAAGCATGGTTTATGAGGACACTTCCTGTGTCCCCGTAAAACAAAAGGCTTAAAAAACATACTAAACAGTGTTTTATGAAATTCAAATATTGGCAGTAGTTTCCTGTGAGGGCTAAGTTTAGGTGTAGGGTTGGTGTAGGACGATAGAAAATACAGTTTGTACAGTATAAAAACCATTACGCCTATGGAGAGTCCCCGTAAACCACAAATTCAAGTGTGTGTGTGTGTGTGTGTGTGTGTGTGTGTGTGTGTGTGAAAAAAAGTCCAGATGTAACCCCCTCTGTAATCATTAACATTTTCATAAGTAACTGTAATTTAATTACACTTTTTTTCTCAGTAACTTTGACTGATTACAGTTACATTTTGTAATTAAATTCAGTTACATGTAACTAGTTACTTCCCAACACTGCCTAGAGATTATGTTAATGCAAAAGCTTAATGCATGTGTCCACCTCCTATTTTTGAGCCAGTTTTTTTTTTGTTGTTGTTGTTTTGTTTTTTTTGTTTTTTGTTTTTAATGATAATTCTAATTTTTACTTTTCATCACATAATTTGCCATGAATGTTTTTACTGCTGACTTGAATGATACTTCTCCTATGGCTTGTTGAGGAGAGGTTTGACATTATTTTTAAGTGATAAGATCTATGATTTTTACCTTGCAGATGATAAAACCTATGGGTCTTGAGTCATTTGAGGAAATTTTGACTTGGACAGGTAATCAAGACAAGGTCAAAATAAAAATAAAAAAATAAAAAACAATGTGGTGGAAAGTTTTGTATAAGTGAATTTATGTTTTTTTACCAACCACAATCATCCAAATTCACTTTCACAAATGTCTATTCACAGCAACAAAGGAACTGTGCAGCAAAGATTACATATTGTACAAGATTTTTTGAGTGGTTGACAAAACGGATGATGCAGCAATCAAAGGTGACTGGTCATGGCATGCTGGAGACAATCAGCAGAGGAGAAATGTTGAGGCAAGCGGATGCGAGGCAGACACACCGTGCTGTGTTGGTGAATAAATGATGAACTGTGGGCGGTACTATTGGCCTGGCCTGCTGAGCTTGTCAACTCTGCATGCCACTGTACGTGACTTGTTTCACATAACTACACTTTCTGTCCTCTCCATGAGACAGGAACACTTACAGTTCCTATGACGCCTTTTTCTTTGAAAACCTATTTTCTTTTCTAATTAATTATCATGCTTGAGGGGGTTTTCTCTCTTGCTAATTAATTTACGCTTGTCATGCATACAGAAAATAAAATCTACTTGAGGGAATGAAGCATTGGTGAATACTGTGATGCAGGGTTCTGCATTTAAAAATTGGCTCCCTTTAGTCATGTTTTTAATTGAATTTGAACCAGAACAGGAATATAAATGTGCTTGCTTTACAAAAAGCAACCTCAAAGAATCTCAAAGACAAAACAAATGTCTGTACTGTCTTGCACAGTTGCACATGTGAATTTCGGTATGAATTGATCTTTTGTGCATGCATGATAGTGTCGACACCGAGGCAGTGGCCTTTCCTCCTTCAGAAGGTGCCATCTGCACTGCGATCTGTGCTGTCTGCTGACATTTTCACGGGATGCTCTCATGCCCTGCATTCAGGCCTCATCAGCATCTGCATCTGACACCCAGACCTGCACTGCTTCCCTTTCACCCTCCAGCTCTACCATCCTCCTCCCTTATCCTCTACCTCTCTTCTCACAAACAGTGATAGTCATGCACTGCTATTTCACCTGAATTTTCCCACACAGATTGATAGAAAACACAGCCTTCTGATGTGCAAACATAATAACAAATATGGCATAAACAATAATGACTAATATATGTATGTCCCAGAAACAGCTTTATTCTCTTTTTATGTTCCACAAAAAAATAGCATATTAGTTTAGACATTTTTGTGTGAACTATTCGTAAGGGTAAACAACTCCAGTACAGCACAGATCCTCCCACTCTATAGCAGTGTACAGTCTCTCTGCAGGTGTCAGCTGAAATTCTTGTGAAAGGTCAGCACCCAAGCTGGCCTAATGCATCTATCATCAGCACAAACACAAAGCTGAAGTCTAGCGCTCGCATTACTGACTCAGAGAAGTGACATCAACACTGTCTTTGTGTTGAAGTCTCAAAATGATTCTTCCTGAATCAGGTCTATGGGTGGACAGTGTTTTGGAGAAGTAACACCTAATACAATAATTCTATTCTACTATTGCAAAGAAACAGCCTTGGATTGGAATATAGCATTGCCTCTTGCTTTGAAAATATGGTAGCTGCACCATGCAGGCCAAATGTCTGGACTGGGTACTTCTTGTGGGCTCCTGGTGTACTAAACGTTGTTCTTTTGTGCTGTAGGAGGAAGGTGCAACTGCCAATATCAAGTAGTGTGAAAATGAAAAATACCATATCTTGGCATTGCTTAAACTTATCCACACTGGTCATGCAATACTTGTTTATAGTCCTGTCTGTGTAGGAATTACAATAACTGGGTAAAAACAAGGTACCAACCCTCAACCTGACTCTAAACTTAACCTAACCCATGTTAACCTTAACCCTTAGCCCATGTGTTTACCTTAAATGACTCAGTGCTTTCTTTAGAAAGTACACTGTAAATGCATGTCCAGTAAATTAAGTGCAACCTAGGATGCTGTTGATCTTTGGTACCATAATGCAAAGGCTAGGGTGCCATAATCAGCTCCTGGAGGGCCACAGTCCTGCATAGTTCAGTTCCAGCCCTGCTCCAGCACACCTATCTGTAGTTTTCAAGTAATCTTGAAGCACTTGATTAGCTGGATCAGGTGTGTTTAATTAGAGTTGAACCTAAACTCTGCAGGACTGTGGCCCTCCAGAATCTGAGTTTGGCACCCTTGAGCACTCACCTGAAACTGTGGCTGTCGAGGGCCACCCCTGGGCTAGACCATACGTTTTGTGTTCTGTAATTCCCAGGTAGCATGTTGTCTTGTTCTCCTCAACAGCCTTTGGTGATTCTATAGGGCAACTTCTGTACAGTGGATACTAGAGGCTTAATAATGTTTTGCTGAATTTGCTGATTAATTCCCTCAGTTAATCCTTTTGAGTTGTGGGGTGTAATCCATCTTGAACAGCAAAAATGTTAACATGAGATTTGAATCTGACACTGACACCTCGAGTCAGAATTGGACAACCTTGGAATATGGACCATTCGTAACTGATTGGACTCTGACTTAATTACTTTGATGTGAAAAGCATCCAACCGGTCAGCCTTTTACATCAGTGGGGGGATGCTCCATGGGACTACTGTTGGTGCTGCTGCCTGGTACTACAGTAAGTTGCCTCCCGTTGCGCCCCTCCAATTCCCCCTCCTCTCAGCCTGTATAATAGGCCCAGTGACTTCTAGTGACAGTCCATTGGTTTTTTATTTCTAAATTGTTTTTCTATGGGTGATTAACAGATCTTAGTTTCACCCTCACTCTTTCAGCTACTATTAAGGTCAAAATCCTGGAAAACTGCAAACCCTGGACCAAGGATGGGCAACCATGGCCCTCTTGATCCATTTTCCTGCAGAAATTAGCTCCAACCCTCATCAAACTCACATGTCTGTAACTTTGTAGTAATCCTGACGACCTTGATTAGCTTAAGTGTGTTTGGGCTAAACTCTACAGGAAATTGGATCTTGAGGGCCAGATTTGCCCACCCCTGCCGTAGACCCTAACACACACAAATAAACTACTTTAATGTCATTTCTATTGAAACGTATATCATGTAGTTAAATATATTTGTAATTACACAATATTAATGATAAAGTTGCAATTCAGTACATTTAAAATATATTAACTTTAAATTTAATATCACATAACACAGTTAAATACATAATTACAAGTACTTCATGTAGTAATAGGCAGGCAGATGGCAGTGGCTCTAAATGCAAAAGGTTTTAATAAAAAGAGCAAAACAAGAAACCAAGAAACAGGGAAATCCAACTAAACATAACAAGAATCAAGGGAACTCAGAAGGAAATAGAAACATGGGATACATTCAAAACAGAGGTTATAACAACAACAAATGAAAAAGCACAAGGAAAACACAAAATAATTTATACACATGGGCTAATGAGAAATCTAGAAACACCTGGGAACTATAAAGGGCTAATCAACAGCAGAACTACAAGCGGACTACCAAAAAAAACAACAACAAAAAAAACAAACAATTGCACAGGAAACAGGAAGTACAACAAAAGTCCCAACAGGACATAGGAAATATCTAACACTTTACATGTGCTTTAGTTTGTTACTCAACACATCAAAATAAGTGTACTTCTTTAAAGCATGGCAAAAGATTATTTAAACATAATGAACTTTAAAGTAATACTTCTAATCACAAATGGCACTTTTTAAAAGTGTCCTTAAGTGTTTTAAGAAACACAATAATAAAAATCTCTCTCTTAAAGTACATTTAAGTGGCCTTTTATTTAATGAATATTGTATTATCTGTAAGTACAGATTTTCAAAAACTACTTTTTAGATTTGAAGTATACTACAAGTGCACATTCAATACAATGAAGCACACTTCTTTAACATAAGGAGAGAGTGAGGCAGTGAAATAGAGCCTAAAGGAAGGAAGATATCTGCTGACATACCGCACATGCACATCCGCAAAAACACTGAAGCAGCAGTGAAATCATGAGACACTGCATGGACAAGGGTGACTAGAATTGTCTTTGAAGGACCTTCCACTGATTCCAGGACCTTCTTACTGAAAAACCTTCTTCCTCTGCCTCCTGGCATTCCATTAAAAACCCATATTACGAAAACAAGGCAGAAATAGCAGGGAGAAAAACTGAAGTATGAATTAAATGTAGCAAGAGAACAGATGAAATTGTTGCTATCGATCAGGATGGGCCTAGGAAATGTGCAGGTAAATCCAATCGTTCACTGTCCCGTGTGATTTCTGGAGTGTGCTGAGAAGCTGTCCGGTCAGTAGAACACATGTAAACCTGCATATCGGCGCTTCAGCTCTGTGCTACAGGTTTTGGCCACACATGGACGCTCGTAAGTGGCCTACTATTACGTCAGACACCATTAGAAGGGGATCTCAGTGATTTACTGCACACTGGAAAAGTGAAACAACTGTGTTGTTTATTGAAAGTGCAGTTTTATATTGTCTAATGGGAAATAAAGGTTTCTGGTTTAAAGAAGTTTTGTTAATTTTGTCTAAAAGCAAATAACACTCCCCATGGAAAAGGTTCAAAGAAACAATTTTGCTTTAATAGTATTTCCCTTAACACCAGAGTGTTGATGTGAACACATACTGGCTAGCTTAACCGACTGCAGAAATTATTGTGGGTTTTATTTATTTATTTTTTTAATGCATAACAGCAAATATGTGCATAACAAAAAGTATATAATAAGGTATTTCAAAGATGTCTTTATTAATAGCAAGTTAACTAAATGAAACATTAAGCAACAAAATGTTTTTAGTTTTATCTTAAGTGACAATGTATACTTTATTATAACTAATTTAGCTTCTGTTTATGGTAAAATTAGGTTGTAAAGAAATTAAAAATAAATTATATTGACATACATTAAGTAACATTTTGGCTTATGTCTAAAGAACATGTATTGATAAATTATGGTACATTATCTTATAAGAATAGTCTTTTACTTTTTATGAATGCATTTGTCTTTAGGACACTAAGTATTTTCGATTAATATTAAAATCAAAATTTAAGTTTTGAACCAAACCGTTAATATAATTTGAGAAAAAAAGTTCACTTTTTTTGGTGCATAAACCATGAACTGTGCTTCCAGTACAGTCAGTGTTTGTTTTGGTGTGTTGTTTATTGGTACCTGTGGCTAATTTTGCTCTATGTGTGCTTTGGAATGAGTGTGTTCCCTTTGGTGGTGAATGAGTGCGACCTGTCCTCTTGTCCTTGTCTCAGCATTGCTCACAGAAACTCATAAATGACGGCATCTATGAATCACAGCAGAGTATTTTAGTGTTTGGGAAGAGAGCAGTGGCATCAGCATTGTCACAAGCAGCACTGCTGCGGGCCTCAGTCTGGTCATGGAAAAAAGTTCTTCACAGAAAACAAACTGCATGTTATTTTGGTTTAAGATGTGTTCATGCCACTGATCTATATAATGACTGGACTGCTCATTGCGTTCTAAACTGCCATTAGGGAGTGAAGCCACCGGAAGTGTTTGAGGGCCCATATTGCTATTCCCTTCCTGCAGAGCGCATCATTGACTGACAGCCAAAACCTTGACCCAAAATTACTTGATTTGAAGCGTATCAGTTGCACACTGTTAGCTTTTAGGATATGTGACAGTCTCGTTTATGCAAAGTGACCTACTTACCTGTTCTCCTGATCTCCAACGACGATGTCCAGGGTTAATCTCCAGCGTGTCTTCCTCTCCTTTGTGTCTCCTTTCTCTAACCCGGTGAAAAAAGGAAGTATTACCTGGATACTTACCCCTCATGATGCCATCTGCCGTGCTCTGCCATCCACAATCTCCTGCATCTTCAAAAAGGAAAGTCCTCTTATTGCCCTCTATGATATTTCTACATATCATTGAACTGCATTCTTACAGTACCTGTCATTGCCTGCTTGTGCTCAAGCTGTAAATAAACAGTCATCTTCTATCAGTTTACAACATCCGCTGATGTTCACTACTGTAATGAACTAAATTTTTAATACGCAAGGGAAATTCCCAACATTAAACAAATAACCATTTACATGCTTAGGACATTTGTGTTGTAATAATGCACAGGGAGACTTCAGATATAAAAATGCTGGCTAGTTAGGTGATGTTTTCCTAATAAAATCAAATGATTTCATATTAACTCAACAGAATGTATGGAAATACTAGGGAACAATCCAGTTCTCTATTATAGATCAGTGGTTCATGCATTATCAGAACTACAATTACACAATGAAAAGTTGCAGATTCAGAATGAGAAGTGATGGGTTGCTCATTGCTCTTACTTTCAATTCAGTGAATAAATGAAGTGAGACTACAGAATGCTTTCAAATGGATTTTAGAAGATAGCTTAATCTTTTGAATTGTTGCCATAATCAGAAATCTTAACAGTGTTAAAAGCCGACAGAGACAACTTTACCATATTTTGCGTATCACGCCTCTTCCTGGTGTTACTTACCATTCACAGGACCTACTTAAAGTGTGAGAAATTATTTAAAAATCTCAAATAATTTCCTTTTAATTCAAAATTTCCTCAAAATTATCACAGAAAATGTGAGTTCCACCTGGGACTGTTTATCTGTCTACTAATCTACTAATAAACCAGAAGAACACACTTTTCTCTGTTGAATTGTGTGTATTCTTGTTGATGTTGTATGCTTGATATACTCCATTTTAAATCAATTTTATCTTGCCAAAAAAAAGAAAAAAATAATAAGTAAATAAATAAATAAATAAATAAATCCATTCAATTTCCATTAATTTTACTTGTAATTACATTAAAGACCTGCAGTATCATACATCCAGTCTGCTGTCACTGCAAGTCCAATTATTTAACTTGTAAGTTGCTATTTAATAACAGGATAATGTATGGTCAGATAGTCATTATAACAAAACAAACAAACAAACAAACAAACAAAAAAAATCTTGAATTTCATTCCAACATTCCATGAAGTGAAAGAGTATTATTTTGCAGCCTGAAAGTTTAACAGACACAGTGACAACAAATTTCATTATAAGTTAATGTAGATGTATGCATTGTTTTATGTTCAGTCAATTTTGTAATTGATTTGGATATATCTTGATAAATTCATTTTTAAAAGCAAGTCTGTCTGTTCTGTAAGCCAAACTCCAAAAATTGTATATACATAATCTACTATAGAACATTAATTTTCAGAGTACAGTATATTATCAGAAGAGTAAACATAATATTGTCCTCTAACTTTAAAATACAGGACAAGAATCTCTCTCAGAGATTAATCTTTTATATGTAAGGACATTTTTTTATGTTACTCATGTTTCATGTTACTCAATAAAAATGTTACAAAATGGCTGTTATAGTTTATGTGCTATAAGATTAAATGCCATTTTTCAGTTGAACTGTCCACATGACCTAGAGGACAAAAACCAGACACCCTCCCCTGGCGTCCTTGAGTCATTAACCTCTCATTTATCATTCTTCCTAACTAACTTGCCCCCGTCAACCTTGGGTCTGTCTTGTTTAAATCCATGGCTTACTTCTCACAGACTACACACACATGCAGAATATACATCTAGAAAACTGATTTAGATGTTTTATTTTTATCAATACGGCTGTCTGTGTTGGAATTAGACAACAGCACAACCTCCCGTTTGATTTGGGTAGGGCACTTCAAATATTTCTGACAAGTCTCCATTTAAACCTGTTTCATTCAGAGCAGAACAGATGGAGAGTAACACCTCTTTTTGTCTCTGCATGCTTGGGTTATGATCACAGGGCTTGACCTCACCTGTCTGTGGATGACATCCAAGGGCTCATGAGAAGATTCTTCAGACTGTAGAACAGGGCAGATACTGCTTGTTCTGCATTCATGTAAAAGCTATTGATTTTTCCTCTCTCCCTTCCTATGCCGATCAATACATATCCTGTGCAATGCATGCCAAACAAAGGTCAAAAATAACAGAACAAGTCTCCTCATGTTATCTTCTTGTGTCTCTTAGTAAAATGGTCAGTCTTGTAAATATGATATTGAAACATCGAATGCAGCTTTCACCCCGCAGTTTTCAGCTGAAGCTAAGCAGCATTAGTTCTGCATGGGAGACCTCCTGAAGAAAACTAATGCTCTGCTGGGAGAGGTTTTGATGGGGTCAGCAGGGGGCGCTCATCCTGTAGTCTGTCCTGACAACACAATATAGTGATGGGGACCCTATGCTGAAAGAACAACCACCCTTTGGATGAGATTTAAAAACTTTACTGTTTCTCCCAGTTGTATGTGAAGCTTAGCAGTGTTGATTAGTGTAATGGATTTTAAAAGATGTAAACCTGGAAATACAACACATACTATGGTGATAAATGTCTATTTAAAGGCAATATATGTAAGAATTTTCATGTATTAATTGCTTTTTTGCATATCAGTGTTAACAGCTTGTAATGAAACTCAAGACTTATGAAAAAGAAGACGTTCCCTGACTTCCTAGTTATCTATGAAAGCCTGTAGGCTGATTTTTATGTGAAGAACTCAGGACGTTTTTGCTTGGAAAATTAAAAGGATGGGCATTTATACACGATCCCAAGAGCCTCTCACATGAAATGAATGTTTACAGTGTTCATAATAACGCTGAAAGAGCTGTTCTGTACTGTAATGTCAATGTGTCATGCAAAAAAAAAAAAAAAAAAAAAACAGAAAAAAAGAAAAAGAAAAGGAATTAATTCAAACATAGCCAGATTTATCCATCTCAAATATTCTTTATAATCAAACTATCATAACAGTGTAATTTTGACCTCATCTCTCAACATGATGCCAGTGAATTGCAGAGCTGGTGCATATCCACATTGCTATGATCATCGCTATGATGCTTTCTTAACTGCTGTTTTCTCACCGCTGTCATTGTTGGTGTGTTTATTTTGCTATTAAGAGGTAAGTGTGCAGCACATATCTACATATTTATCTAAACACTGCTCTTAGCAGGATGGACGTGTCAGGATGTTCATTAAAAGGTACAGTGTGTAAATTTTAGTGGCATCTAGCAGTGAGGTTGCGAATTGCACATAGAGAAGCTATGGTGGCCGGCACAGGACAAAGATGTTGTCGTCTGAGACAGCAGAGGGTAGCCATGAGGTTTCTTTACAAAGGGAAATTAAGGAATTATATTTACTTAATTGTTCAGTAAACCGATATGTTATTGTGAATATTATTGTTAATTGTTCATCATTGGGTCAGTGTTTTATTCCCAAGAACAACATATTGATGAAACACGCTCTGTAGATAAGCTTGTCCTTTTAGGGCTACTGTAGAAACATAAAATAGCAAAACAAAAATAAACATGCATTGCATGTCTGTTCCTCATGGAGAATCAATCAAACTGAAGAGGTCTTGGTTATTGCAAGTTGTTGACCTAAATGGAGAAGCACAATGTACAGTATATGGCCACCACATTTCAAGGCTGAAAAATGAAATTTCCATTCAATTGGTTTGATTACAGATGTCAATCAAACAGCAGTGTTGTGCCTGGATACATAATTTAGTTTGCCATGAATGCTGGTCAGTACATTCCGCAGTAACTTTAGCCATATTTCAAATACAATAGATGTTATGAAATTACATATAAAGATGTACTTAGATTCTGCTTAAGTGAGTCAAAGAGCTAAGTTATGTTGAACTGATTGCATTTAATATCAATTTAAACTATGTTTTTTTCTATTTATTTTAATAATTTTCATTAAATTGTAAATAACATGCAATTAAGCGTCTGAAACATTACATTCAGTCCACACTTATTTATATTGTTGAAGTACAGTATATAATTGGCATAAGTTTTTATGAGTATGCTAAAGTCCACTTCTTTATCACAAAGCTAGGCAGCTGTAGACATCGACAGTGATTTGCTGTGACAAAGTGCCAAGACAAACAGCCTTCATTTTGGCAGAAAAATGCTGTATAGGTAGACTCTTCATCTGTGTTTGGAACAGAGCCTTAGTGAATCCTCATTCTGTCCCACATACTATAGTAAATGCTCTCCAGAATAAAACAGGATCTTACAGAAGAAAAGAAGTATCTGTATGTGTGTGCCAGTGTGACATATTTGAGCATGTTGGATACTGAAATCTATATTTAAAGGGGATAATTCCTCGGTTCCTCATTTACTTAGGTCTTATGAAGTCAGATTTGCTTATTCATTGTTTATTTATTTTTTTGGCTGTAAAACAATTGCACAGAAGACAATAGTGTCATTATTCAGCTCAATTCAGTTCAATGTTGATTCATTTTAGTTCAATAGCAAAGTCAATGTTGCAAAGTTCATCAATTATGAGACAAATTTAATTCAGTTACAAAGAAAACTGCATGATTATTTGGCTCAATTTAGTTCAATGTTGATTCAATTCAATTCAATGCTGATTCAATTTCAAAGGCAACTCTACAAAAAACAGCTGTGTAATTTTCCAGGTCATTTCATTCACTCACCTGCATGTTATTCACAAAACTGTGTAATTTTTCTTTTCTCTTGGAACACAAAAGATGTGATTTACTGGAATCTCCAAGCTGCTGTTTACATGCAAAAAAAAAAAAAAAAAAAAAAGATTAAAGTCATTGTGTGCGGTATTCCTTAATCTTATAAAGCCATTCAAAGTCTATGAGGGAGAGGACCTAAATGAAAGCCATTATTCTCAGGGTTTCAGTGGCAATTGTCATTTTGAGTAACTGGTCATGTTAAACAGAAGGAAGATATCTGTGGCAAGTGTTTATTTTATTTGCTCAAGAGCCAAACATATTTCTGGGACCTGATGAGTGAAATGATCAGTGACTAAATGCATAAAATGCTTAGACTAGTCCTTCAAGTTACTCTGTATATGATGGCTTATAATGCACATTATAAATGTTTCCTTGGTCTGAAGAGTTTAATGTCTTCTTGTCTCTTCTAATGAGCTGATGAGCTGTGTTCGATGAGACACTGATAATGTGTAGCGGTGCAGGGCCTCCAGGAACGGGGTTGAGAACCACTGAACCAGACAAACAGTTCAATGAATTCCCCTGACCCAAAGTCTATTAAACCCTCCGATGCAGCTTAATCGGATTTGTAACCAGGACCTGATTAATTAGATTAGTAACCAAATAAAGTATTTTAGTCACAAATCGAGTTTGCCTTCTAATCTGTTTAAACAAATTACAGCAGTTTATGATGCATCAGCAGTATTAAGCCCCGTTCACACTGACAGCGATTAAATGACTGGAGCTGGTGGAGATCTGCAGATCTGGATCAGCGGCTGCACTTCCCCTGTAGTCACTGCATTGTGTCACTGCTTATTTTGGAGGTTCACCAGCAGCCTCTTTCGCTTGAAATTAGTACTCTCACTGAACATTTATGAACGGTTGAATTTAAAATGAACATGAATTTTTCTCCTTTTGTTTTAGTTAATGGTAGTTAATGCATTAAAGTATGCATAAACATTAACTAATGGGACCTTATTGTAAAATCCCATTAAATGTAAAATGTTAAACTCCCTGAAAGTCAAATGTATGTAAATGAGTGAAGTTGACTATGTAACAACATAATCAACAGGTTTTGTTCATGTCAGATTCAATGCTGCTGTCACTAACGACGAGCAATAAATTTGTTACAATATTTATCAATCTTTTTAACATTAATGGTCCCACTTTATATTAGGTGGCCTTAACTACTATGTACTTGCATTTAAATTAATCATTTGGTACAATGCACTTATTGTGTACATACATGTTTTTAAATTGTACTTATATTTTTAAAAATACCTATATGTAGTTACATCTGTAATTCATTTCTGTAATTACATTTGTTGACCCATCCCTTACACCTTAACCCACCCTTAAACCTACCCATACCACCAAACCTGTCCCTAACCTTACCCATATCCCACCTCAATAGCAGCAAAAGTGTTTTGCAATACATTATGACCACAATAAGTACATTGTAGTGGACAGCACATTCCAGGGCCCCTCTCTGACCACAATAGTGGACAAAGGTTTGCTACATTTTGACTGGATCTTGGTGGACTAACATAAGCAAACCGTCCAACGCCATCAGATAAAGATGCCAAGACAACGGCCAGACACCTCTTAGAGGGCAAGAAGAAGACCTTTGGTACAAAGCCCGGGAAGGACAGGACTTCTCATTGGTCAAAATGCAGTTTCTGCCCTTCACCCACCAACAGACTGATTCTTCAGGTTTTGGCCTGTGACCGCCATAAAAATTCCTTAGGACCTCTGGACACAGCAGCAGTGGGTGAAACAAAGAGAGAGATCACAGAGTTCCATCCAAATCCATTCATAACTATGTTTTCAAACCTTAAAACTGATGCACACTACAACACACACATCTCATATTTATTCAGAGAAATAAGTATTCTCAGTGACAGCGATGTGTAATGCAACATCTTACACAAACTCAGCTATTAATGGACAAATGAATGCATGCATGACAGTTCAATCTTCTTCAGTCATGTTTGGACTTAATGTGTTCGTAACATTGCCAAAGGTATTCTGTTTGTGGTTTGGTAAGTGAATGATGCATTGGTAAAACTTTAGTGGCACTTTTCTAAATGTGTGTTTGGACAATGCAAATAAGTTCCACAGGAGGAAAGAAGGGTGGGCCACACCGTGTCCCCCCACTCTGATGGAAATAGCCAATCAGAGCCTGGAAATGGAGAAGCGGCAGATTGCAATCTCCTCGTCATCAGAAAGGGATAAAGGTACCTTCCCAAAAGATACTCCTTGTTCTGAGTCTCCGGCCCGTAAGGGAAGGGACAGTAACAGACACCTCTGTTCTGAGTCTCCGGGCCGTAAGGGAAGGGACAGTAACAGACAACTCTGTTCTGAGTCTACGGCCCGTAAGGGAAGGGACAGTAACAGACACCTCTGTTCTGAGTCTACGGCCCGTAAGGGAAGGGACAGTAACAGACACCTCTGTTCTGAGTCTCCGGGCCGTAAGGGAAGGGACAGTAACAGACACCTCTGTTCTGAGTCTACGGCCCGTAAGGGAAGGGACAGTAACAGACACCTCTGTTCTGAGTCTACGGCCCGTAAGGGAAGGGACAGTAACAGACACCTCTGTTCTGAGTCTACGGCCCGTAAGGGAAGGGACAGTAACAGACATATTCGTTCTGAGTCTCCGGCCCGTAAGGGAAGGGACAGTAACAGACACCTCTGTTCTGAGTCTACGGCCCGTAAGGGAAGGGACAGTAACAGACACCTCTGTTCTGAGTCTACGGCCCGTAAGGGAAGGGACAGTAACAGACATATTCGTTCTGAGTGTCCGGCCCGTAAGGGAAGGGACAGTAACAGACATATTCGTTCTGAGTGTCCGGCCCGTAAGGGAAGGGACAGTAACAGACACCTCTGTTCTGAGTCTACGGCCCGTAAGGGAAGGGACAGTAACAGACACCTCTGTTCTGAGTCTCCGGCCCGTAAGGGAAGGGACAGTAACAGACACCTCTGTTCTGAGTCTACGGCCTGTAAGGGAAGGGACAGTAACAGACACCTCTGTTCTGAGTCTACGGCCCGTAAGGGAAGGGACAGTAACAGACATATTCGTTCTGAGTGTCCGGCCCGTAAGGGAAGGGACAGTAACAGACATATTCGTTCTGAGTCTCCGGCCCGTAAGGGAAGGGACAGTAACAGACACCTCTGTTCTGAGTCTACGGCCCGTAAGGGAAGGGACAGTAACAGACACCTCTGTTCTGAGTCTACGGCCCGTAAGGGAAGGGACAGTAACAGACACCTCTGTTCTGAGTCTACGGCCCGTAAGGGAAGGGACAGTAACAGACACCTCTGTTCTGAGTCTCCGGGCCGTAAGGGAAGGGACAGTAACAGACACCTCCATTCTGAGTCTCCGGCTTGTAAGGGAAGGGACAGTAACAGACACCTCTGTTCTGAGTCTCCGGCCCGTAAGGGAAAGGACAGTAACAGACACATTCGTTCTGAGTCTCCGGCCCGTAAGGGAAGGGACAGTAACAGACACCTCTGTTCTGAGTCTCCGGCCCGTAAGGGAAGGGACAGTAACAGACACCTCCATTCTGAGTCTCCGGCTCGTAAGTGAAGGGACAGTAACAGTCACCTCTGTTCTGAGTCCATCTTAGTTTTAGTAAATACATTATAATCCACCAATAAGCAGCTTTCACTAAAAGTCCTGCTTTTTATGAAACAAAAGGATGTAAAGTAACAGCTGAGACATTGTCAATCTGACATTATCAGGTGAGGAATGAATTAGTAAATAATCAATGAGATAAGGTATATGTCACAAAAAAAAAAAAAAATCCCACTTTGTTCCAGTGAAACACAGCAGAACGCTGGTCTGCGAGCAGTTTCGGCCCGGGTTTGAGGGTTCAGGCCTTAAGTGAGCAATCAATCAGCCGCTCATGGCCACTGCCCAGGACAGATGCGCCAACATGAGCAGAGACATGAGATACACTGCAGGTCATAGAGACACAAACTCAAGACGGAAATAACAGAGGTCAGGGACTCGCGTGATATTTCTCTCTGTTATGGAAGATACACAGGAAATAAAGACTGCGCAACTTCAGTCTGAGGCTCAGTTTCCTGTTAACAACCTTTAATGGTATTGATGCTGAATATCGGTCCTGTTGACCACATTCAAAGGATAAATTCCAGGCTGCTCTTGTAAATCTATCGCTCACTGACACAAGAAGAAAAATAAAGCTGTTTCAGAGGTAGACACATTTTCTGTAAACCACTTTCTGGTGAGATACAAGTGGGACTCCTGAGTCCTGAAAGATACTCTGTGCCCAAGGACTAATGGCACAAAGATGGGTTTAAAATAGCATTGTTCTGACACATTGTGGATGGATGTTTGTCTGATTCAGCTCTTCATAAGAGGTTTCTACTGTACCTCAGGGAGTTTTCTCTGTTGAATCATACAGACTCAGATTCAGGCCGCTTTACTGGCATGGTAAAAGGCTTTACATTGCTAAAACTACAGACCTATACATTTACACAAAATAAAATAAAATAACAATAACAATAAGAAAGAAAAGGCAAAAAAGGACACTATAATTTGTTTTATTACACATGCATGTTGTCCTGTTCATGATGCACTTGGGTCATTCTCAAGAAACAGTGCCATTTATAGCAGATTGTTATTATTATTTTCTTTTGAGAAGGTTCCTGCTGAACTTTAAGAATCACATTTTCAACCTTTGATCCAAAGTGCCGGGATTATCAGAGGGTGATGTGATGAGGTTTGAACCATGTGGTGGTTTGAAACCGGATGATGTCACTTCCTTAAATATGATGTCAGAAAGTTCAAACCATTATTTCTACTGGAGGAAATGTCACAGTATAACAGGTACAACAGACAAATTCTGTATTTTACATATCTATAAAAAAGAACAGATAGTGAAAGAATACTACTGTAATAAAATGTACAATAAGGTTGCATTACTTAATGTTATTTAATGCATGAACTAAAATTATCTAACAATGAGCAAGGCATTTGTTACAGTAAGTATTAACATCTTTAGCGTTAGTTAATAAAAACACAGTTGTTCATTGTTAACTAATGTAGTTAACTAATGTTACCAAATGGAGCCTTATTGTAAAGTGTTAACAATTTCTTTATATTCTGTGAAATTCATTACAGTGTGATGCATCAAATAATGCACTTTCATTGATCACAATGGAAAACTATTGAAACTATTTGCTATACTATTTAAAATAAAAACCAATTTAAGATTTCTTTAAAAAATATCTTTTGCATTACATACTAAACAAGTCTTTAGATTTAGATTTTATAGTGCTTTTTCACAATACACAGTTTCAAATCAGCTTTACACAAAATCATGATGTTAATGTGTAAAATATCTTAACATCTTCATGCTTTATAGTCGCATTTAGCAGATTAGAGCTGCGTGATGATATAGTTTACATTTTTCAATGATACAAGCAATCAAGCAGTTGAGATTATTTACTGTATATCCAACTTAATATATCACTGGCTGATAATTCAGTTTACTTTTTGCGATGATTTTAACAATCAAGCAGTTAAGATTTACTACATCATACAGTATGCATATAAATGTCAGGTTTACAATTTTACAAATCATGGAATAATTCAATCTCAAAGGCAATTTTGTAATTATTTTACAGTTTGACGAACTGGTGGCTAATTCGTGTAAATTTGTGCAATATTGTTCATATGTTTTCATATAATCTGCTTACATTAAGGGGTGGGGTTCATGCGGCACTTGATGCTTTTAATTTTTTTCTAAAAGTCAAATGTTTTCTTGACATATAGTTGCATGAATTCATTGTAACCTGCAATAATTACCTTAAAGAGACTTTTTAACATGATTTAAATCTTAGTAAGTAATCTTACTAAGTAATCTTAGTAATCTTAGTAATCTTAGTAAAAAATAGTTTTGTTTGTATAAATTATTGTATTTGGGTTCATTCGGTGATGCTAAATACTTTTCATTTGAATTAAACCAGTTAATTGTAATGTTATTATTTTAGGTTACCATATTTTCAGTGATAAGCATTGTACATTGTGTATTAGTACATAATACTTTATGATGTAATAATTTATCATTTTACTTTACAGATCACAGACTCCTGTTCATAAGCTCAGTAGTAATTTCACATAAATTGCATTGTTTCCTAAAAATGACTCATTGAAATCCTCACAACACTTTGACCCTGCATTTCTAGAGCTGTGATTTTCACAATAAGTCCCATATAATGCCACTGAATTTGTCTTCAACTTTTTTTTCTTTTCAGAAGAATGACTTGAAGGACAACACAAGACACACTGCATTGTTTTGTACGTTTTGCTCATTTCGCTTTATTTGTGAGCTAACCATCATCGACAGGATCCTCCGGCATTTCTGGATGTGACACAAGAAAAACAATCAATCTCATTAGTTTTTATAGTTATTGCTGTGGGGTGTGACGGCTGAAGCAGTCGGTGTGTGACTCTTCACCTCAGTGCTGACTTTGAGACAGTGTCTCTCTCTCTCTCTGTACACATGTTCTCCTCTCACTTAGGCTGAGATCGATCGCATCCAGAGTTTCCTTCAAAGCCACCGATACTCTCAAGGTCTGCCCATTATGCCAGCTGGCTCTATTGATTTCCATCAGTGATGAGCAACCATTAGCATCAGGGAAAATGCTGAGCAAAGAAGCCCTTTTTACAGACCTGCTGTAGGCCAAATACTGGACAGAATGGCCAACTCAACACGGATGTGTTCCTTCATGAGAGTCTTTAAAATTTCATGGAGGCGATTGAGGAATAGAGTGAAGCATTTATTTCAAGCTGTACATGTTTGTGATGCTTTTTAAAAGAGGACTTATTACAAAAATACGATACTTTAAAAAGAAGTGGGAACTGAATGTAATGTTTTCTAGTGATGTGTCATTCATGAATGATTTGTCATGTGACAAATGAACAAAAGACTTGAGAGGTAAAGTAATCATTTATGTTCCTCATAAATTATCTTTGACTGTATTATAATGATTTCCCTAATTCGAATTACAATCAAGATTGCATAGGTGGATGTCTTCAGGGAATCTGACTGTTGAAAATATAACATTTAACGCCACTCAAATAAATGAAATGGCTTAAATATAGATTGGTTAAATTTGATGAACAAAATCGAACAAGAGAGTCAGTAAAATGATCCGATCTTCACATCACTAATGTTTCTATTCCCTTAACTGAATGTTATTTTGAATTAAAGGAAAATGTATCATAGTTTAAATTTATATTAAATGTTATCATTTGAACTTAAGAGTGCCTTTTGATCCACTTAAGTAGATCTTTTAATGAAATTTGAAAAACTGAAATTTAACGTTTTAATTTCAAAAATGTAAACTTTGTAACAAATGTACTGACAAGCATTTTTGATCAACTAAAATATATTTCAGTGTCATTTCTATTGAAACTTGTTTATTGATTTTAATTTATTTAAAAATATTTAATTTATTTAAATATTTATTTAACTAAATATTTGTAATTACACATTTGTAACAATGTTGTTCAAATTTAGTACACTTTAAATATATTAACTTTGAATGTAATATCAAATAACACAGTTAAAATTATAATCAAGCACTTTACATTTGCTTTAATATGTAGGTCAACACATCAAAATAAGTGTACTTCTTTAAACCACAACAGATTATTAAAATATAATGATTTAAAATGTCAAATTAAAAGTAAACAAGACATAATTATGAATGTGTCTCTTTAAGTACACTTCTGTGGCCTTTTATTTATTTAATATTATCTGCAATATAATATACACTTAATATATGCTTATAAGATTTGAAGTACACTACAAGTGCACATTCAGTACAGTTAAGCACACTTCTTTTTCACAAGGTTAATGGTGGATCAGGACAGCTGAATAGCATCAGCTCTAAACCAACCAGAGTATCAGCTTCTATGAATTAGCGTTTGTTATATATCTGTCCTCTGACTGAATAATTTACTACCTTTCTAGGACATGTAATCTCCACTGCGTCTACACTCTCTGTGCTTTACCCAGCACAGTAATGCTAGTAGACACGCATACTCTAAATCTGGAATGTATTGCATTTCCTAAATTATGATTTCCTTCATATAATGTGGCAACATGATTCCATATTCTGCGTCACATGTTCCCTGTGGAATTTAGTCAAATCAATCCATCCATCCATATTCACCAATATTATCTCTTGTAGGGTCGCAGAGGACTCAGAAACTCAACACTGTAAATGTATTTATGCAATAAATGTATTTGCATATATACTTTCAATCTCAGTAGACTCTGTTGCTCATAACTGTCCTCAGACTCAGACATTGTGAAATTGTGTTTTATTGTATATGATTCATTTTATATGTATGGTCATTTTTGGTACTGTAAAGCACTTTGGTCAATCTGTGCTGTTTTTAAATGTGCTATAGAAATAAATTTGATCAACTGTTGATTGATTTATATACTCACAAAAAGATACATATCTCTTCTGTCTCCACTGGTTTTTAAAGCAGTCTGATTTAGTTTCAAGTATTTACTGACATGCTGACATTTTTGATGTTAAATACTTTCTTGTATCCCACTTTAATGTCAAATCAAGTCTCATTTATTTTTATAGTGCTTCATACGATACAGTTTCAAAGCAGCTTCACAATAATAAACAGGAAATAAGTGTTAATGTTGCAAATTTGATCAGTTATGAAACAAATTCTGTTTCAAAGTTTGGTTGTGTACCTAATTCATCTAATTTGGAAGTGGAAGTTATTATGGTTAGAAATGTCATCATTTCAAATTGTAAACTTTATTGTCTTCATTCTAATATGCTGATTTGCTGTTCAAGAAACATTTCTTATGATTATCAGTGTTGAAAAAACTTGTGCTGCCGAATATTTTTGTGGAAACATACACAAAACACGTTACGTTATTAACAAAATAAGTCACTCTATTCCCACTTTCATCTTTTTTTTTCTGTGTAATCCAGTCTTTCCCTTGGGTTCTTTTATCCATGTGTCAAACGTGAAATCAGCCCATGCTATCCTCTATCCCATCATCATAATCACACAGCACCTCGTGAGGAAGGTCCATTTTAAGTCTGTGTGCTTTTATTACATTAAGAGAGTCTGAAAAATACTCACACATCATTTCATGCAGCTCCCGTGATCCTAATTTTGGCTTGCTAGTGGATCTCTATGTGAGGCGTACAGTACAAACGGGTCAGGAGACCCAAGGAGACACTGGAGACGTCCTATCTGGAGGCTTTCCAGAGTCCTGATGATCTGCAGGTCACTTTACTCACGCTAATGCTTGATAGACGGCAGTATAGTGGTGTGGAGGAGGGATATTTTGGATGACCGGGCATCTCTGCTTGCCAAAGGCAATTGATGCTTGTTTAATTCTGTTTTCAAATTTCATCTTGCATTGAATGCTGAGTTATTGTTAATTCAATTGGCAGGTGACCTTGCTGGTAGGCAGTGCCCATGGACGGCTCTGTTCTGTTGAGGTGTTAAAGAGTCCCAGCACACAATCAAGTACCAGGCCAAGTCTGCAGGTTCAAGACCCGTGTGGAAGGACAATCAAACAGCTCAGGCTGCGTTTGGCAACTGACCCTGTGCAGTAAATCACTCTGGATAAAAGTGTTGCTAAATGACTTCTTACTAGTGTAAGTTAGTTGGTTGATGTTGGTGCTAGAAAACAGTATTATTTTAGTATTATTGAGATACTATTACAGTTTTATTAATTGCTTGAATTATTATTTTTATTTTTTTGTAATTTTGCTGTTTTTGTTATTTTTTTAAAGATGTCTTTTTTTGTTTGTTTGTTTGGTTGGTTGTTTATGGTTGTTTATTTACTATATTGATACAATTGTAGTATATCAATCATTTTCCTTGGCAACTAGCTGAAATGTAACTCTCTCTCTCTCTCTATATATACAGTGGGTACGGAAAGTATTCAGACCCCCTTCACTTTTTTCAATTTTGTTATGTTGCAGTCTGATACTACAATTGTTTAAATTCTTTTTTTTTCTCATTACTCTACACTCTGTCCTTTATAATGACAAAGTGAAAACAGAATTTTAGAAATGTTTGTAAATTTATTAAAAAGAAAAAACTGAAATACCACATTTACATAAGTATTCAGACCCTTTACTCAGTACTTAGTTGAAGCACCTTTGGCAGCAATTACAGCCTCGAGTCTTTTTGGGTATGACGCAACAAGCTTTGCACAACTGGATTGGGGGAATTTCTGCCATTCTTCTTTGCAAATCCTCTCAAGTTCGGTCAGGTTGGATGAGGACCGTCTGTTGACAGCCTTTTTCAGGTCTCTCCAGAGATGTTGGATAGGGTTCAAGTCAGGGCTCTGGCTGGGTCACTGTAGGACATTCACAGAGTTGTCCCTAAGCCACTCCTGTGTTGCCTTGGCTGTGTGTTTAGGGTCATTGTCATGTAAGAAGGTGAACCTTCGGCCCAGTCTGAGGTTTTGAATGCCCTGGACTGGGTTTTCATTAAGGCTATCTCAATATTTTGGTGCATTGAGCTTTTCTTCTACTCTGTGTTCCTCAGTCCCTGCCGCTGAAAAACAGCCCAACAGCATGAGGCTGCTACCACCACACTTTACTTTTGGGATGGTACTCTGCAGGTGATGAGAAGAGCCGGTTTCCTTCAAACATGATGCTTAGAATTGAGGTTCATCAGACCAGAGAATCTTGTTTCTCAGAGTCTGAGGGTCTTTTAGGTGCTTTATTGCAAATTCCAAGTGTGTTTTCATGTGTCTTCACTGAGGAGAGGATTGAGTTTGGCCACACTGCCATAAAGCCCAGATCGGTGGAGTGTTGCAGTGATGTTTGTCCTTCTGTAGGTTTCTCCCATCTGCATATATGATCATGGAGCTCAACTAGAGTGACCACCAGGTTCTTGGTCACCAGTCTAGACAAGCCCCTTCTCCATCAATTGCTCAGTTTGGCTGGGGACCAGCTCTTGGAAGAGTCCTGGTTGTGCCAAACTTCTTCCATTTGAGAATTATGGAAGCCACTGTGCTCTTGGGAACCTTCAGTGCAGCAGAATTTTTTTTGTAGCCTTCCTCAGATCTGTGCCTCAATACAATCCTGTGTCTGAGCTCTGCAGGCAGTTCCTTTGACCTCGTGGCTTGGTTTTCGCTCTGATATGCATTATCAGCTGTGAGGCCTTTTACAGAGAGGTGTGTGCCTTTCCAAATCATGTCCAATCAATTTAATTTACCACAGGCGGACTCCAATCAAGGTGTAGAAACATCTCTGCAATGATCAAGAGACATGGGAGGCACCTGAGCGAAATTTCAAGTGTTGTTGCAAAGGGTCTGAATACTTATGTAAATGTGATATTTCAGTTTTTTCTTTTTAATAAATTTACAGACATTTCTAAAATTCTGTTTTCACTTCATCATTATGAGGTACAGAGTGTAGATTAATGAGAAGAAAAAATTAATTTAAACAATTGTAGTATCAGGTTGCAACATAACAAAATTGAAAAAATTGAAGGGGGTCTGAATACTTTCCGTACCCACTGTACATATATTATTATTTTAGCTCATTTTTTATTCAAGTAATAAAATGTTATGCATTTGTATGTGCATTTAAGTGATTCTATTCAAAACAAAATAGAAATGTTCATAGATAATTTATTTCCTTCCTGTGTACATACGGTAACTACATAAATACAAAAGCTGTGAGGTCACCAAGTTAGCTAGCCTTAAATCCAGCTTATATCTTGCAAATATAATCATCAACACTGCCATATCTGTTTGTTTCCTCTCATGTGTCACACAGATCTGATTTTGGATGATTCATTGCATTGAATCTGACATTTTCAGTTCACATCTGTGTCACTGTCATATGTGGAAGTAATTCAGATATGTACACTACCATTTACAATTTTGGGGTCTCCAAGATTTTTTCTCACCAAGGCTGTAATTATTTGATGAAAAATACAGTAAAGACAGTAAAACTGTAAAATATTATTACAATTTTAAATAGCTGTTTTCTATGTGAATATATGTTAAAATGTTATTTATTCCTGTGATCAAAGCTGAATTTTCAGCATTTATTTGAAAGAGAAATGTTTTGTAATACTATAAATGTCTTTACTGTCATGTTTGATTAAGTGCATCCCTGCTGAATAAAAGTAATAATTTACAAATAAATCAATCATACTGACACCAAACTTTTCAACGCTAATGTAGATTTTTTTTGCAGTGTGGATTCAGTGTGAACAATGAGGTCCAAATTCAATTCATTTTTATTTATGTCAATCTGACAGGAAAATTCACAAAGCCTCACAGGAATAATGGATTCAATCAAAACAGAGGACCTGGTGATGCTAACAGGTTAGTCATTATTATTAGCCAATATAAACCATTCCCACATACATCCTAATGTTCATTAAAAGGACTGTTTTGTTTACTTAACTGTCCAATATAAGTTTGTTTTTAACTGCATTAACAATGGATGGACCAAACTGAAATATGCAGTTTGAAGGTAGCATTCCTGTCAGATTGTTTTGCTGATTTGAAATCTGCAATTGAAATGTGAGTTTAGCAAGCAGCGTCTGTGATTTCTGCCTTTCCCCATTCAGAGAAACACAAGCTGTACTTGCAAGACTGAAAACAGCTGCCTGAGTGCATTCATGAGAAGAGAAGAGTCAACTGACGTGCCTGGAAAAGGACTTTGCTGTGGTGCAGTGAACTGTACGTTGCACATTTTGCTTCACTGGAGAAACACTTGTAAACAGAAGCATTTCTTACAGGTTTGCAGCACATTCTTTATTCCCATTTATTATCAAAAATGTTTCCTTTAACAGCTTGATTTTTGTTTCGGATACAATTAATTACAACATATTACCACAAAATACTAATACTCTCTCTCACACACATCTCATTCTCTCTCTCTCTCTCTCACACACATACACACAGAGAGAGAGAGAGAGAGAGAGAGAGAGAGAGAGAGAGAGAGAGAGAGAGAGAGCGAGCTGCATTGCAGTGCTTCCTCACACAGCCAAAACACACTAGTCAAGGTCTAATTCAGGATTTTTCTTATATTTACAGACCTACTTCAGCATAGAAATAGAGGGAACATAGACAGAGCTTCTCTTTTTTAGTCTTTCATTAATTTATTTTGTAATGAGCAGTAATTAGTAAGGTGGTGTGATAATTAGGCTCACTGGTTATTACAGCAGGTGTCCTCTAGAGGAGCTTCTGTAAGGAGAGCTTCATCTGACTTCAGAGCTGAAGTACTGTGTGTTATTTCTGCACCACTTGTGGCAACAAAAGGAACTGCCAAAATATTGAATATTTCCAAACAGATTTCCCCAAAACTCCTACACCCTGCTTTCCTGTCTGCCATTGTTTGGACAAAACATAGAGTCCTGGGACCACACTTGTAAAACATGAATATGCAGAGATTTGATCTTAGAGTGTCCACAACAGTAGTCTTTGATGTGGAAAAGTGCTAAGTGTCACATCGGGGTCTAAGCAGACGTGCACACTTTCCCTTGTGGCAGAGAGTTGGAGTACTGCAGGTTTATGGACATCTAAGCAATTCTTGCTGCCCGCCATTCTCAAGTAATGGATTTGGACGTTGGTGCTCTATTATATGTTAATGACATTAATTAGGGGCATTTATACAGCAAAAGATTTATAAATTTCACATCTGAAAGAGAGGGGTATGCAAGTTTTTGTGTGTACCTACATTCTCTTAATCACACACAGGCCTACACACATTTGAGTAATGATTGTAAGATCAAATGTAAGCTGGTTTCTATGCAACATTTCAGAAATGAGAAATGTAACATTCCCATAATGTTTGCAAAACGATAAAATGCAATGTTTTCTTAAGGTTTGCATAGGAAATAAAAACTCTTGTTTTCTTAATGAGAAAAAAAAAACTCTTAAAACATTTTGTTAGCTTAGTAGTTTTCTCATACTTCCAATTAAAGACAGAGTAAAATCAAAATTTGAGTTTTGTTGTTTCTAGCTTACGCACTGTAAAAAATAAGTTGATTCAACTTAAAATAATTTGTAAACTGGCTGCCATAAAATGTTGTGTTAAATAAGCTAAAAAACTTTTGTTGTTTAAACATATGTTGGAGTTCCTTAAACCTATAATAGTTGGGTTAACAAAGGTGAAGCTGAATCAACTTTATACTTTGTCTAACCAACAAGTTTTTTGCTAACCCAACAAGACAAGACAGTTGTGCTAACCTAAATCTAAGCTGAAACAACATAAAATTAGTCAGACCAACAAACGTTTAGTTGTTTAAACTAAGCATTTTGTTGAATAAACTTATAATTATAAGTTGTGCAAACTAAATAAAAATTGGCTAAACTAAGCATCTTGAGTTAACTTTTTTTTTAAGGCAGCCAGGTAACTTTTTCGAGAATAGTTCATCTTACTTGTAATGTTAAATTCATTCAACTGGCTGAACTATGTAATTTGCCTGCACAACAAGTTTATATTTTCTAACAGTACTTCAGAAAAATGGCTCATGGACATTGAAGAACGTGCAGAATGCTTTTTTATTTGATTTCAAAATTGACAGTATCCTACTTAGCATTATTGTGTTGAGAATTAAAGCATCCTATCTTTAAAAAACATAGATGAACACTGACATTTAATTTCTTTGGAACAATTGCAGTAAATATCTACATTCCTTTCACTAATGCACATTTAATCAAAAGAACAGATGAGTAATTCTGAAATTTTCCATTTCAATATAAGTCAGAACATGCATCAAAGTGCATTCAAAATTTTAAAAAGAGATGCCATAACATGGCAAAAAATGTGTGTTGAACAAAGTGCAAAAACCAACCAAAAAGCCTACTTTTTGCAGAGTAGCATGTTTCGTAGCCCGTAAACACGTGAAGAACAGCTGCTCTCACCAATGTTCATGCAAAGTTTTGAGAACATCAGAACTGTACTGTGTTTTGTTAATGATGTAAAGAAGACCCATCGGGAGCACAAATGCTTTCGGGACGTCACGGATATCGATGGCGACAAGACGCTCTTCCAAAATGATAGCAACGTCATTGGTTTATTTTGGAAGCACCTCCCATTGCTCCTCCTCAGTCACAATCAAAATGCCCATGTCATCTCAATTCATGAGATGGCTGGATAAAAAAAAAAAAAAACAACAAAAAAGAAGAAATTCTTTACATACAATTATAAAAATTTAATCAATATAGAATACTACTGTACATTACTTCAACTACAGTAATACATTCTGTTAAAAATATTCAATTAAAACAAACAGCAATAAAGAGGCTAAGTAAAAAAAGCATGGCTAGGCGTATCACACCAACGGCAACAAGTACTGCTATTTCAAGAATATAAGGGTGCTTTAACACTAGCACTTTTGGTGTGCACCTATTTTAACGATATCTTTACTACCTTTACCTTTAAGATCTTGAAGCTCTTATAGGTTTGGAACAACATGAGGACGAGTAATTCAAGAGAATTTTTATTTTTGGGTGAACTATCCCTTTAACTGTGAAATAACCTTTAAACATGAATCCCCTATAAAATTACATTTCAGTACATTTCAGTGTTTAAAAAGTTTCCTGCCACTGATGCATGGAATAGGTTAAAACATGCAGAAACTATTTTTACCTGCAAAATGCACAAACAACTAACACAACTCTTAGTAGAAATACACAACACAATACTGAATGCTTGTAAATACTAATATATATATATATATATATAGAGAGAGAGAGAGAGTATAGAAATACAGAATATAGAAATGACAGAATTACAGAAAAAACTAAAATAAATAAAATCTAATGTAAAATGACATTAAAAATAAAATTTTATGAATCACCAAATACCACAATTTCAGCCAAAAATGTTCTACTGAAGGAAGGAAAAAAAAAAAAAGTCACCGACACCTTGCAAATTTTCATTTTAGGGTGAACTATCCCTTTAACACTATGTTGGCTTTATTTTAGTATTGTGACATTGTGTATCATGACATACAGTAAGTGCTGTGTACTATATTGAAAACTTACGTGTTACAGCTGCAGATAAACAAGATTTCTTCATGTATTACCGGGATCACATCACTGCAGATTGATGGTGCTCATTTGGGTCACCCACAACAACTATAATGCCAACAGACTTGTCCTTGATGAATTCCTCTTGAGAACCTGTGTGCTTTAATAAAAACAAAGGGAAGCGTTAAAATATGCCTTACAATATTAACAGTCACAGACTCCAATAAATATGTGCACTTATAAAGTAAATAAATGTATTTACAATTTGTCCAAGCTCTACAATGTGAGTCAATCCCGTTGTGTCTGTATAGCACTTTGATGAACACAACTGCAGAAGAACTACTGAGGTCCATCCACAAGAGTTCTGTGCTGATCTTTAGTCATTACAGAACATCAGAAACATGTTAATACAACACTAGAAATAAAAATAAATAACCTTCACAGAGAAAGACTAATGTCATTGCTAGTTTACGTTTCAATTACCAAAACCATATTTTACAATCCAGAGAAGGCTTTTAAATTACATAACACAGGAAATTAGAACAAAACAACAGAAAAGCTAATTTCACACATTTGTGACAATCTTTACCACAGGGCTGTTTATACAAGATATATGCCATTATTGCTTTTGAAACCTTCAGTTTTTAACTGACGGTGTATTCACGCGCTTCCGGTGAGTTCCGGTGAGTTCCGGTGAGGCGCTTCAGTTCCTGAAGAAGAGTTTGTTCCGTTTGAACCTCATCTGAACCTCATCATCTCAGACTAATGCAGGCTCTCCAAACGAACTCATTCGTTTCACTTACACCGTGCAGAAAAACGACAGTTCGAGCAGTAATCTTCTTCATTTCCCCTCATTTTAATCGTTCATAAGGTCATTTTTATAAATCCACACAGCTGTTCGTCTCGTGCTCGGTTTGAACGGTCTCTAATGCAGCACTGAGCTCAAATAATACATTACCAAACAGTATATTCTCCAGATCAGTTCAGCTCAGTGCCGCACGGGAGAATATTTAGTTTAATAATTATATGAAAAATAATGCGGAACCGCGTGTATTTGAGGCTTAAGACGAGTGTCGCCAAACTAACGCTGGTATCCATTTAACTACAAAATACGACGCTTTAAACCATACTTGTACTATTCTTAGACAACATGCGTAATTGTACATGTTAAACCAATAAATACAAATATTTACTCACCAAAAGTGTTGGTTTGAAATCATTTTCGAGCTCTGTGGAGAAGCTCATCAAGAACGTCTTCTTTCTGCAAGTCTTCACGAGATCTCGCGAGAAGTGACGTGATATCGTTATTAAATTGATTCAACACATTTTAAATTGAGGAGGCAAATTGCTAGTTTTGTCAACTTACAAACTAGTTGAGACAGTGAAAATTTAAAATTTTAAGTTGAATGAACAAATTAATAAACTGCAAGTTGAGTCAACTTAAAAACATTAATTGAAACAACTAAACTGCAAAATACTTTTTTACAGTGTGTCTGTATCTTAAAGGTCATTTATATGCAAACAATCACAAACACATTTAAAAATGTTAAGTCTTTGTCTTCGATGGAAACTGAATGAACATATTAATGATATCATTTTGCATTCCAAATTTTGTCCAGAACTCAAAAACTGTTAAAAATATGGTAAAATAAGGCTGTAGTTATGGCATCTACCAGCAGAGAGGCTCATGGGATTATTTTACTATCCAGCAAAATCAGAACTGTTTTTCTTTTCCTGGCGCCCTTTCCTTTAAAATGAAATGCATAGTAGAAAACAGAGCCAACAACAACAAATTAATAAATAAAATAATAATAAAAATAAACAAAATCTTGAAGACGTCTTTCTTGAGGAGAACAGAAAATACAGGGTGATCAGAAAATGTCATATGATGATGGTCATAAATTTAAATGAATTTTTTAGGGGAATGAAAAATGATTCATTAATTCAGACAGACTAGGATTAGAGGGTTAAGGCTCAGAGATTTTTTTTCAAGTCTCATCTTGTCAAAAGAAGAGGTGTGGAAAAGAAAAACAGTTAGAGACATAAAAATGTGCAGGAAAGCTGAGTTGAAAGTGATACTGCAGAGGCGAGATGAACCAGCTCAGCTCATTTCTGCACCCTGTGAACTTCTGTGCTCTGGAGCCCTGAGACCCTGCTGAAAAACTCCTGTGAACGCTGTTTTCTTGAACTCTGCTGCCTCTTGGTGCTGAAAAATAGAAGCACAGAGGAGGGAAAATACTGAGAAACTAAAGCCAAGAGCTTTTATTTGCTATGGTTTATGTTAAAGTCAACATTAAATCAAAACTGACCCGAATTACTTATCATGTTCCAAGTGAGTGATTCATCTGTTACCACTTATTCAAAATAAAAATGGATTTCATAATCCATCATTCATATTGTAATAACTTATTCCACCTCTGAAATGAACCATTAATCAGTGTGAGATATTAATGTAACAGTCAGAACTCATCTTCAGAAGAGAGGCACATCAAGGCAAGATGAGTTTGCAAGGCCAGGGCTTAAGAGGACGAAATGACTCGACATTTTTATTTCACAATTCTGATTTTTCCTCTTACAATTCTGAGAAATAAGTCTGAGAGATAAGCTTGAAATTGCGAGGACAAATCAAGCTTGGTTTAAAAAAAGAAAAGGTAATTGTGACATTTTATCTCACAATTCAGATTTTTTTTTTTTTTTTTTTAATTAAATTTTGGAAATAAGCTTCCATACTAGAAAGACCAGATTATGGCATTTCGATTGAAAATTGCAGGTCAAAAATAAAATAAAATAAAATAAAATAAAATAAAATAAAATAAAATAAAATAAAATAAAATAAAATAAAAATAAAAAATTAAAAAAAATAAAACAAAACTACAACACTCTCTACATACTGTATTGTGCCAAACAGCCCGAGAGTAAAGATGCTTATAGTCCACCAGTACGTTTAGTCCAAGGTCAAGTGCATCTCCTGAACATGTGAAGAGAGGAACGACGTAACAGTTTGATGAGTGTGATCAATCATGTTTAAGAGCCGAGAGAGCTGATATACAGTCTGTCCTCACAGGCTCACATACAGGAGAAATCAGTTACTGACCAGCTAAAACACACATCCAGCACTGCTGCTCCACACCAGTCTCAGCGTCCATCCGTCACTGTCACTGCACAGATACCAGACGGGCAACAGCTATATTAATGCATCAAAACCCAGAAACATACATGCTTGTATGCAAAGTTGTGCATATTACATTAGACACAGTCTGAATATTTAAATATAACATTTCAGAATCAGCTGTTTTATCGTGCTATATGGCATGATATAAACATGGTGAAATCTGGCAATCTGTATTTTTTGTTCTCACTGCCATGAATATGACGTCTCCTAAACAATAATACAAAATTTTAATGAAAAAGTGTGTAGAATTAATTAACTGTAGGTTACCTTATCATATACAGTAAAGCAAAACCTGCTCCAAAAAAAAAAAAAAAAAAAAACGATTATAATTTTACTGTAGGACACTGAAGTAGAAAGTATGAATTACCTTGGATATTTCTAGGTGTGTGAGCTTCATTTGATTGTTTTATTTAAACAGCATTGTTTCTTCTTCTCTTTGTCATTAGTTATGCACATTCAGGTAGCATTGTATGTTGTTTAGTTAATGTTTAGAGCATTATTTCAGTGTTACATGTACTCTGACGGCGTTTAGGGTCTGTGTGAGGAACACTGTCTATATGTGTTTATCAGCCACGGCTCGGCACATTATCATTTTCTATATAAAGAACAAAGCAGATTTGTTTTTGTTTTGATTTTGTTTTCTTTTAAGCTCTTTGTGAAACTATATACAGTTTTCATTTCTAAATTAAGTAGGGCAGTGAATTGTGTGAAACTCAAGACTGACTCGCTTCATGTTTCATGTGATTGGTTGCTCGCTGCAGAGGTCACTTTCAGGAGCACCTGATCAGAGTTAAACTTTGAATCAAACCTTTAGTTGACAAAGAATGGTTAAAGCAAGTATTGTGAACCAACTGAACCTGATCTAAACCAGGCTGGATTTGTTTGGTTTAGTCATCTCTAAACTCAACAGTTCACTGGAGGAGACGTGCATTATCCTGCCCTCCTCTTCTCTCTCTCTCTCACACACACACTCACACACTCACAGGTATCATGTTTGCAGCAGACAGACAGCAGTGTGGTGTGTGCAGTGGATTAATGATTACTCCAGCGAGGCTGACTTTGCACTCAACAGGAAGCCAAAGGCATGAGCAGGATCCTGAGCCAGATATATAGAGCTAGCAGCTGCTCACCACTGCGTCACATCTGCCAAATCACTTTGGGTAGAGCTCAAAGGTGACACCAGCATGGCCCGTCCTCAATGCATACATGTGAACAATCGCTTAAAGCATACTTTTAATAATAATGTGGAAAAGCTTTTATGTAAGGATCCTCAAATGCAAACTGTGTGTTTGTGTGTTGCCTCAAGAGAGCAACCATACATTTGTGTTATTTTACTTTCTTTTACATTCATTCATTTATAAACATTTATCATTTAATCATTTTATTACTTCGTCTAATCATATAGTATTTTGTAATAATCATTTAAACAATGCATGTACAAATTTCATTAATTTATTCATTTATATTACATTATCATTACTTTTTTATATAATTTTTCCATTGTTGTTTAGTCTTATGATTGTGTGGTTTCAAGGGATGAAAACATATGCAACTAAAATGATTCAATAAACTGTTCCTCATCACTTTGTCTCCTGCTTCTGCTCTTCACTGGCTTTTCTCAGTCAACTTCTTGGCTGATAGAAGACTGTTAATACAGTTTTTGGGCATTTTGGGTACCAGAGACAACTTACTGTTAATGGGTTTTGAGTATTAGACAACTTTTCTGACTATTTGTTCTGTTATCAGACAAAACGGATATTTTGTGACAGGATCTGGCGTTTAGGGTTGGATCTGATATTTCTGGCGTGGAGGCATGATCTAACAATGTATTGCAAAAGCACACAGATAAATCATGCAAGAACAATATTTCTTGCAATAAATCTATTATTGTAAGATGTTGAGATTTGAGAAAGCAGATCCCAGAATTCTCCACCAAGCTGCTTTTGAAAGAATGCTTTCAATAAATGTAGATGCACATCTGGAACATATTAAGAATACTTACCTGTTAAAGTTTCACAGTCTGTCCAAAAGCATTATTCTCTGTAAAGTCACGGCTTTTGAATAACTGTTTAAACAATCAAGCATCAGACTTTTCAAACACCAGTTCTTTTCAGTGTTAAAGGGATAGTTCACCCAAAAATGAAAATTATGTCATTAATTACTCACCCTCATGTCGTTCCAAACTCGTAAGACCTTTGTTCATCTTCGGAACACAAATGAAGATATTTCTGATGAAATCTGAGAGCTCTCTGACCCTCCATAGACAGCAATGAAACAAACGTTCTCAGGCCCAGAAAGGTAGTAAGGACATCGGTAAAACAGTGCATGTGACATCAGTGGTTCAACCGTAATTTTATGAAACTACGAGAATACTTTTTGTGCACAGAGAAAACAAAAATAACGACTTTATTAAACAATTCTGCTCTTCCCCGTCACCGTCCTCCGCCATTATGGAGAGTGCCACAACATTTCAGTTGCATTGCTGTCTATGGGAGGATCAGAGAGCTCTCGGATTTCATCAAAAATATCTTAATTTGTGTTCCGAAGATGAACGAAGGTCTTACGTGTTTGGAACGACATGAGGGTGAGTCATTGATGCCAGAATTTTCATTTTTTGGGTGAACTATCCCTTTAAAACAACTGCAAATTTTGTCCAAAGCAGCAGTCATTTCATAACTGGGACAAGACAAGTATAGTAATGAACTCCCATAGCACTACCGCAACAAGAACCACAAGTCTTTAGACCACAGAACACAAGGGTACTCGGATACTCTGCTAAAAAACATGTTTGGTTTTGATTATCATGTCTATTGCGCTGAAATCATGTGTTTTAAAGCCATATCAGTTTAAACTTCTGATTTTCTTTGAGCGCACACAACCGAAGCACGCGCACAGAAAGTGTCTGTCACATGGCATGTGAGAACTGAAATAAGTTCCCTTTCATGTGTTATTGCGCTTAAACTGTCAAATACACACGAGTTTATGTTTAAAACACACAGGAGTTGCAAAAACAGCTGGGAAAGAAATGGCATGTTTATATTAGATCTGTGTGGCAGAAGTGTAATAGACAGTAAATAAATCAATAAGTCCACTGTTCTCTTGTCTCCTCTGAGGCTGGGACTCTAAATAGTGTTCTGTGCTCGTCAGTGCAGCCAAAGACAGAACAGTTAGCATGCTTTGCTTGAACTTTTGCCTTGGTGTTAGAACTGGTACACCGTTGTCACTTGTGAAAACACGATGGCGGTGCCGTGGGTGGAAGCATGCAGATTAAGGGGCGGTAATATTATAATGAGATCCTCTTTCTACATCACGGGGGGAGCAAAATCTGACATGCTCGTTTATTCACAAACTTGCAGAGAAAGGCTTACAAAAAAAGAAAAAAAAGTACTAGGTTGTTCTTTTTCACGTTTTCTGGGTTGGTAGATGCACCGGGGACCCGATTATAGCACTTAAAGACGGAAAAGGTCAGATTTTCATGACATGTCACCTTTAAATCTTTTTTTTTTTTTTTTCTCATCATATCTGTACAACTAAGGGGCTCTCTGTACATCTAATCCTAAGCACTTGTTTATTTTTACGTTCCAATAACCTAAATTTGTCAGCTGATTTTATCAGTCCATTGAGGGATAATGTAGCCAATGGAAATTCTGGTCTGTTAGCATAAAAAAAAATGAACTAAATCAGGGGTGTCAAACTCAGTTCCTGGAGGGCCGGAGCCCTGCAGAGTTTAGATGCAGCCCTAATTAAACACACCTGATCCAGCTAATCAAGTCCTTCAGGCTTATTTGAAAACTACATGGTTTGTGTGCTGGAGCAGGGTTGGAACTAAACTCTGCAGGGCTGCGGCCCTCCAGGAACTGAGTTTGACACCCCTGAACTAAATAAAAAATAAAATAATATAAAAAAAGGGGCTTCTGAGAAAGCCCAGACAATTTGATATCACATAATCACAAATATGCCTTCTTGCAACAGAATGAGTGTTTCAAATGAGAGCTTCACTTATGAGAGCAAAGCGATATGACGTCATTTATTACCATTCATTATTCCGTTTACCACACAGTAGCACAGGCACATTAAACAAAAGGTTAAACAATATCTTAATATTCCCTTTAAATAAAAAAAAAAAAACAACTTACAACTTAGTGACTTAGATAACGCTATTCTACATTCTCAAAAATCTGGTTAGATCACTGCAAACAGGGATTGTTTTTCATCATGAAAGTGTAACATGAAAAACATGAACATCTAGGCCTGGGATGCACATGACAATTTCATAATTCATCTGTTTTTCTCTGACAATGATGACAGTCTCTGGCAGTATTCCCCAGCCACGCAGTCAGACAGCAAGAATCAGACATCAGTACATCAGAGCGGTTCTCAACATCCATAAAGCAAACCATATGACTGCTGATGCCACTTAACATAAAAGAAGCAATAAATCATGTTACAAATGACAGAAGTAAAACAGTGTTCTGAATGCAATTTTAAGGCAGGGTTCTATGCACAGATATGATTATGTATATTTATTATGAATGATTATGAAAGATTTGATTATTAAATGCAAAACATAAAACTGAGCACTATACAGTCTTTAATCACTTTTTCACAATCTATTCGCAAACAATCAAATGGGAAATTAACATTGCAAAATACAACACAGAAGTATAAGCCATATGCTTTTTTTGGTCAAGACAAAACCTGTTTAAAATGCTTCAGATAATAACAACCAGATTAAATTGTAAAAATGGTAATACTTTAAATTACTTCAATACATCATGTGTTCTGTGTAAACATTCATGTTACACCAAATAAGCTTATAAAAGCCAAAATATGACTAAAAAAGTTATTTTAATAGCTACGTATATTTCAACTAAAGTTTGGGGGAAAAATGAAAAAGGAGCTAATTTCCTCAGAGACCTGCAAAATTCCTTAATAGACAAACCACTATCACTATATGTTGTACATATTTGCAGCGTGAGTGTATTTTTCTGTAGTAGCTCTGGCTGGTTCCAGATCTGTAGTGTGAGCTTTACAGAGAAATGAAGAAATAAAATCAAACAGCTATCAAACTGCTGCAGAGACGTTCGGTACTTGAAGGTACACAGAAATTGGTGGGATTAAAAATGAAAGCTACACTTGTAGTCTTGTTTAACCATAGTCACATGATATTTTCTTTGACTGGCCCACTGCTGAACGAATCAGCTGCGTCTCCTCGTTGTCTTTTGTCATTCTTTCACTGTACATGAACTTACACATCCCACACATCCAGTTAAGGCACGACCCTTCCTGAACTGCAGCATAACACAACTCATGGTGTGAGAGTGCAGCACGTGCATCTTGTCTTTTCTCAGGGCAATTCTGTAGGTTTTTCCACACAAAATTTAAGATGAACTACATTTAAAATGTGGGTCACTGCTCCATTAAAATTAGCCTTAAATCTTTATTTTAGCAATAAAAATAAATCAGCAAAAGATTATTTATTTATTTATTTGCATATGGTGACACGAAGAAACAAAATTGTCAAAATTGTTATTTTTTTATTTTTTTTTACAAAATCCAAAAAAATATATATTTCTAATATTTCTAATAATTTCACTAAAATTGATGGCACTTAAACACTCAGTAGGTTAAAACAATCTAGAAGGGATATCATATATCAGCAGGCATTTGAACGTTGGAACTATTTTACATCTTTTGTAAATGAATCATTTAAAATTCTAATAAAGGTCTGTCATAGAGTGAGGATTCAGGAATAAGACTTTGTTTTAGCTTGCAATGACCAAATATCCCATCCATGTGTAGAGGAGGCACGATCTTTTCAAGGCCTCAGCCATGTTGATACACACTGTCCTTCATATGATACGTCACGCGCGTCCTGTAACACTTTCTGATAGCAGAGGTTGAGCAGGGGTGAGGAATTTGTACCAGATTCTCCAAAAATATGGCAAAGGCTTAACACTTGTGCTTCATGGCAAGCTAAAGAGAAAGAGACACTGTTAATGATCCAACTGCAAATTTACTGTACAAACACAATATCTAATGGGGGGGGGGGGGGGGGGGGGGGGGGGGCGGCATCTCTAGCATGCTTTATTAATAAATACTGGTTCATATGTAAATGCATTGATAAGAGTAATATACAATTCCATACACTACCATTCAAAAGCATTTTTTTAAATCAATACTTTTAATACTTTAATAAACTTTGGTTCATTTGAAAATGCACTGATAAGAGTAAAATACACTTCCATACACTACCATTCAAAAGCATTTTTTTAAAAATCAATACTTTTAATCAGCAAGGATGCATTTAATTGATCAAAAGTGACAGTAAAAACATACTGTTATGATGTTAATGTTTAAAAAAAAAAATAATCTGTTTTCACAAAAATATGAAGAAGCACAACTGTAATAAAGACAGACAAATAAAGACAGACATGTGGCGCACTTTACCTTGTGTGCAGTGTCGGCAAAATGCTGTGCGCTGTTCATCATCTCGCCCGTCTTCTCCTCCACGCGTCCCAGTCTCTCGCCGCGCTCGTTCAGCGCCTGACTGGCCTTCTGCACCGCGCTGCTAACACTGTCTGCTGCCTCGTGCAGGATACTGTTCCCTACACACACATCAAGAGGAACACGTCAGGAAAAACACCTCCACAGAATATGTGCTAGTAACAGACTAAACGTACACTTCGATACTTATTACAGAAATAATATACTTCACAGGAATATATTTGTGTGAACTGAATGTAATGTTTTCAGACACTTAACTGCATCTTATTTACAGTTATATGAAAATGTAATAGTTCAAATTTATATTAAATGTACCGAGGTGAACTTAAGAGTGCTTTTTGACCCGCTTAAGTAAGACATATATATAATTTAATAATTACTTCTATTGCCTTTGAAATCTGGTTAAAGTGAACTGCTGAATGTAGGGACAAGCATTAATGGTGAACCAAAATATACTTTAATGTCATTTCTATTGAAATTTAGTACATTTAAAATATACTAACTTCAAAAAACACACTAAAGTTAAATTAATCAAGTTCTTTACTTGTGCTTTAGTATGTCAGTCAACACATCGGATAAGTGTACTTCTTTAAAGCATGACAAAATATTATTTAAACATGATTTAAAATGGACTTTAAAGACAAACTTTTCATTTGATATTATTACAAAATGCACTTTTGAAGTGGCCTTTTATTTTGTTAATGTTATCTGCAAGTACAGTGTCTTTAAAATATACTTTTAAGATTTTAAGTACACTACAAATGCACACTTAAGTGCACTTACAGGGTAGCACGACTGAGACGCAAACTGGTGCATTTCCACTGACAAATGCTGTCATATGCAGTCGCTTCTACTGACAAAATATTAATTTAGAACGCTTTCAAGAGAACTAGAGCTAAAAATCATGCAGACAGAAATTATCCTTAAAATCACATCCTAACGGTGGAAAAAACATGGTAGCGCAAGATTTTCCATTACAGGATGTGTAAATGTGCCCAGCATTATGAAAGCCCATTTGAGCACAACATGTCATTTATTCCATCCGGTGTCTGTCCAAGGCGTCTGAGAATGAAGTTGATCCAGCCGTGACATGAATCCCCACAGTTTTCGTCCCACACCTGAGCAGCTTCACTATTTGTTTTGCACTGGTGTGAGACTTAGACCGGAGGGGCCAGAGAAACTCGGTCTTCTTCAGTCGCGCATGAGCGATCTCCTCGCTTTCATGATCTCATTAACCTTATCCTTAACTACAGAGTGACCAATGTTGACATATGTTAAAACTGTTGCTATATGCCCATGCATTAACATGTTGTAGGATCGTGTGACTGATCATTTTTAAAGTTTTATATGTAAACTTTGAAATGACTTCATGAACCATAAAAACATGTTCATTACTTGAAATAAAATGAACATTATCTTAAAAAAAAAAAGCTGAACAGTAGATAAATTGTCAAGACAACATTTCTCATTTTCTTCTCAAGTTGAAATACAAAATTATCTTTTAAAAAAAAAGCTAAAACTATACAGACATATTTATTATTAATATTGTACATACAATAAATAAATACAGCCTTTCAATGATCAGTTCTTAAAAGAACTATTATTTTCTTAGTGTAAAGAACATTTTAATGATCTAAAGAATGTTTTCCCACTATAAATAACCTTTTGTGCAATGGAAAAGTTCCATGGATGTAAAGGTTAAAGGTTTGAAAATAAAATCCTTTTAAGAAATTATTCAAAATTTGTGACTAAACCCCATTATTTACCATTATATCTCTTTATAACTATAACCATTATTCTCTCTTTAAGCTCACAATCAGGTGTATTCATGTTTTCTCAGCTTCACTGCCAGGCAACAGAAGCAGGCATCTGACCCTCAGGAACCTCGACTCTACTTCCCACAATAACACAGTCCTGAGTCAGAGTGCCACTAAAAGAATAAAGACAAGCAGCAACACTAAAAGCTGGTATTTATTAAGTGGGAGGAATAAGTGGCAGCCGAGAAGAGAAGAAGGGAGCTTCCCCCAGGACACAGTTAAAATAGCACCAGCACCTTCCTCGACATGCCAACACTTTAATTGTAGCATACAAACATGAACTGTCTGCGCTCGCACTGGTGCTGCTGCAACGCAGAACATATTCTGATTAAACAAATGTGTGAATAATCTACAGATATAACCCCACATCAATGCCTGCGCCTTAAAAATGTTAGACAAGGTGGCAGCAGAACAAAACAGGTGCAGTCCTGTATAGTACATGTAACCTAATTTATTTAAAAAATGTATTATTGTAAGCTACTTAAAAATGTTTAGATTGATTACTGACCAACACACCTGATTATTTAAAAGTCATATGTCAAGATTATTGTAGTTGCATAAGCAGGGTTGCATTGAGAAAATTAATGTATTGTTACACCTCTAAATTACATCCAGTAATGTGTCAACAAACAGAAAAAAATCTGAAATAAAGTGAGTGTCAGAGTGATTATAGTAAAAGAAAACCCTCTATTAATCATGTCCTTAAGTTATAAGCTATAAACAAAGACACAAAAAAAGAAACTCACTAAAAGTAACAAACTTCTCATGATTAGCAGAACAAAACCGATTTGCTGTACTGCAGAAAATACAGTGGTAAAAAAATAAGGAACTTTACACAAATAGTTTGCCTGCAACGAGGTGAAATATTATATGAGTGGTTTTATTTTGCAATGTTGGCAAAATTTCAGACCTGTAAATAAAGTTTGAAAACCTGATTTATATGATTATATTATTTTCTAGCAATAATCAAACATCAAAAAACAACAAGAAAACAAAGTAACATTTTATACAGTTTTTTTTTTTTTTGTTACTACAGTATAGTAGTCAAATAATAGTACAATAGTTTAATCAGCCATTATATACAATTATGAGCCACATGCATACAATAGACCCTCTTTTTTGTCGATTGATTGACTGATTGGCTCATGATTGATTGCATGAATGTGATTGTTTTTTAGGTGTTACCAAAATTATTCTAAAAAGTAAAGTGCACATATAAAGTCTTTGACAACAGTAATTTAATCCTAAAAACATTTTGTGCCCCATTATAAAAAAAGTCTCACCTCCCAGCAGTTTGGAGTGGCAGTTGATGAACTCTGGTTTTCTTTCGGGGATGAACCGCTGACACGTGTGATGGAGGATCTGGACAAACATGCACTTCTCTCCAGCTGAACCCGCAGTCCACTGGTCAGATCCGTTCTCAAATATCAAGTCAAACTCTGCGCAATCCTGAACATGTTTGGATGATGAGAAGAAGTTAATACCATCAAACAGCCCACAGCATCTCAAAGAGAAAGAGCCCGTCTACTCACTCGGACGGAGTCGATGCCGTTGACCTGCCGCAGCTGACTGATGGTCCACTGTGATCTCCTGACGAAAGACGAGGAGCCTTCAAACTGCTTCACCTTCGTGAGGAACACCTGCGCTGGTTTCTTATTGGTCACTGAAATCAAAAGGAAAATGTCTTTACAATACTGGTCAAAAGTTTGAAATAATTACGATTTTTAATGTTTATGAAAGAAGTGTCTTCTGCCCAATAAAATACAGCAAAAATAAGTAAATAATAATAATAATAATATTGAGAAATATTATTACAATTGTAAATAACTGTCTTCTATGTGAGTATATGTTAAACTGTACTTGATTGCTGTGATCAAAACTGAATTTTCAGCATCATTACTCCAGTCTTCAGTGTCACATGATCCTTCAGAAATCATTCTAATATGCTGATTTGCTCAAAGAAAAATGTATTATTATCAATGTTGTACTGTTTAATATCTTTGTTGAAACCATGATATACCAATTTAAAAGTCTGGGGTAAGTATGATTTAAAAAAATAAAAATAAAATAAAATAATAAATTAATACTTTTATTCAGCAAGGATGCATTAAATTGATCAAATATGACAGTAAAGACATTTATAATATTACTTATCTTTTATTCATCAAAGAAAAAGGTATCTCAAAAATATTAAGCAGCAAAAACATTAACAATAAGAATAACCATTATTAATAACGGATAATAATTGAGCAGCAAATCAGCATATTAAAATGATTTCTGAAGGATCATGTGACACTGAAGACTGGAGTAATGATGCTGAAAATTCAGCTTTACATCCCAACAATAAATTACATTTTACAATCTATTCAAATACAAAACAGTTATTTGAAATTGTAATAATATTTCAAAATATTATTGTTTTTACTGTATTTTTCATCAGCCTTGGTAAGCATCATTTATGTAAAAAAAAAAAAAAAAAAAAAAAAAAAAGTATTTCATTTTAAACTTTTGACCAGTAGTCTATATACTGTATACACATTTTTCAACATAATACAGAAACAAACACTACTCAGAGATCTGGATTGCAGTGGTGTGGTGGTACTGTAATATGGAGCTCTATCAGCTGGTTCTCGCCCGTATCAAAGAGCAGTGTTTACAGATCCCACCACACCCGGCTCTGCTGGAGCAAGAACATCCGGCCCACAGCGGACTGTTTGAGGAATTTCTGATCCTCCACTGTTTGTTCAGGCCTCTGTGTACAACCCTCCCTTTTCCTCCCTCTCACTCCCTCCATCTGTGTCAGGCCACTCTGATCCATCAGCCTGCTTTCACCTCAACACTTGTGATCACTTTGATGCAGGCTCTTCTTCATGAAATTCAACACTGCACAGTAGTTCAGGGGTGTGTGTCTGTAGAAATATCTGAATTTCCTGAATAATCTATTGTGCAATAATACTTTAAAAAAGAGCCTTTTTTTTTTTTTTTTTTTAAATCAATGTTGAGGTGAATGTTACTGCAGCATAGTTGCACAAATACAAATTGTCCTATATGTGACCCTGGACCACAAAACCAGTCATAAGGGTCAATTTTTAAATGGAGATTTATACATAATCTGAAAGCTAAATAAATAAGATTTCCATTGATGTATGGTTTGTTATGATAGGACAATATTTTGCTGAGATGCAACTATTTGAAAATCTGGAATCTGAGGGTGCAAAAAAAATCAAAATACTGAGAAAATCGCATTTGAAGTTGTTCAAATTAAGTTCTTAGCAATGCATATTACTAATCAAAAATTAAGTTGAGATATTTACAATAGGAAATTTACAAAATATCTTCATGGAACATGATCTTTACTTAATATCCTAATGATTTTTGGCATAAAAGAAAAATCAATAATTTTGACCCATACAGTGTATTTTTGGCTATTGCTACAAATATACCCGTGCTACTTAAGACTGGTTTTGTGGTCCAGGGTCACATATTTAATTAAATCAGCAAAAAAAAAAAAATAAATAATTAAAAAAAACAAAAAAAACAAATTGCAATATGCATCATAACGTGACTCAAGTATCATGATTCATCTATTGTTAGAGGCACATCCCTAGAAAACAAGAAAACAAAACTCTATAGACTGACAAAATGAGTCTGTCCAAGATGATGCCCATACCAACAAATATTAAACTCAAATACACAAATGCAGAGGTTAATACACTGCATGTTCAACATCTTTTGTAAATATAGCTTATGAATCTCGATATGAATCTCTATACAGATGCATATTCACAGAGAGAATAGAGCCATGAAGATGAATATACTGTATGATGACAGACTTTCCTTTTTGAGTGAAAATGACAAACTGGACAAAAATGGCACACTATATACAGTGGGGCAAAGTAGTATTTAGTCAGCCACCAATTGTCCAAGTTCTCCCACTTAAAAAGATGAGAGAGGCCTGTAATTTTCATCATAGGTATACCTCAACTGAGAGACAAAATGAGAAAAAAAAAATCCAGAAAATCACATTGTAGGATTTTTAAAGAATTTATTTGCAAATTATGGTGGAAAATAAGTATTTGGTCAATAACAAAATTTCATCTCAATACTTTGTTATATACCGTTTGTTGGCAATGACAGAGGTCAAACGTTTTCTGCAAGTCTTCACAAGGTTTTCACACACTGTTGCTGGTATTTTGGCCCATTCCTCCATGCAGATCTCCTCTAGAGCAGTAATGTTTTGGGCCTGTCGCTGGGCAACACGGACTTTCAACTCCCTCCAAAGATTTTCGATGGGGTTGAGATCTGGAGACTGGCTAGGTCACTCCAGGACCTTGAAATGCTTCTTACGAAGCCACTCCTTCGTTGCCCGGGCGGTGTGTTTGGGATCATTGTCATGCTGAAAGACCCAGCCATGTTTCATCTTGAATGCCCTTGCTGATGGAAAGAGGTTTTCACTCAAAATCTCACGATACATGGCCCCATTCATTCTTTCGTTTACACGGATCAGTCGTCCTGGTCCCTTTGCAGAAAAACAGCCCCAAAGCATGATGTTTCCACCCCCATGCTTCACAGTAGGTATGGTGTTCTTTGGATGCAACTCAGCATTCTTTCTCCTCCAAACACGACAAGTTGAGTTTTTACCAAAAAGTTCTATTTTGGTTTCATCATTCTCCCAATCCTCTTCTGGATCATCCAAATGCTCTCTAGCAAACTTCAGTCGGGCCCGGACATGTACTGGCTTAAGCAGGGGGACACGTCTGGCACTGCAGGATTTGAGTCCCTGGCGGCGCAGTGTGTTACTGATGGTAGCCTTTGTTACTTTGGTCCCAGCTCTCTGCAGGTCATTCACTAGGTCCCCCCGTGTGGTTCTGGGATTTTTGCTCACAGTTCTTGTGATCATTTTGACCCCACGGGGTGAGATCTTGCGTGGAGCCCCAGATCGAGGGAGATTATCAGTGGTCTTGTATGTCTTCCATTTTCTAATAATTGCTCCCACAGTTGATTTCTTCACACCAAGCTGCTTACCTATTGCAGATTCAGTCTTCCCAGCCTGGTGCAGGTCTACAATTTTGTTTCTGGTGTGCTTTGACAGCTCTTTGGTCTTGGCCATGGTGGAGTTTGGAGTTGGACTGTTTGAGGTTGTGGACAGGTGTCTTTTATACTGATCAAACAGTTCAAACAGATGCCATTAATACAGGTAACGAGTGGAGGACAGAGGAGCCTCTTAAAGAAGTAGTTACAGGTCTGTGAGAGCCAGAAATCTTGCTTGTTTGTAGGTGACCAAATACTTATTTTACCGAGGAATTTACCAATAAATTCTTTAAAAATCCTACAATGTGATTTTCTGGATTTTTTTTCTCATTTTGTCTCTCATAGTTGAGGTATACCTATGATGAAGATTACAGGCCTCTCTCATCTTTTTAAGAGGGAGAACTTGCACAATTGGTGGCTGACTAAATACTTTTTTGCCCCACTGTATATACTGTGGTACGCATAGGCAAAGACAAAACAAATAAGATGAGACGGTTTCATTAATTAGAGTGAGGTTTCTCCTCTTCATTTTATGTCCAAAACATCATCTGATGTTCAAGCTGTCATGTAAGTGAAATGTTAAAGTAAGAGAGTGTTCAGAATGAATGCACATGACTGAGTAGAGTGCCTTTTCATTTCTCTCTTAGCGAACAGATCTTTAATTTGTGATGCATTTAATTCTTGGTGTCAACAGGCCTTCAGAAAGCAAAACATTCTGCTGACGCTCAGCAGTAGATGCTTTCCAGTTGGCTACTATTAAACACTTTTCAGTGGGTTTCCCCTCAACAAACCCAAAAATATGTTTTAAAAATCCCCAGGGCTCTTTTGATACCTAGAGCCATGTGATCGCGCACGCTGAGCGCTGCGTTATGAAGCAGACTGACTCCTGCAGGATTGCTGCGGCTCTGTAGGCTTGGAATGATGTTCTGGGTGTGTTTTAGACTCACTCTGAAGGGAAACAGAAAGGCCATGCTGGGGCTCCTTGTTTTCTGGAGTTATTATGATTGGCTAACCACGATTGTGCTTAACATACCACATAAACTCAGCTCACTTTAACAGAATATTTGCAAAGTAGCTGGAGATTAAATGTTCAATATCCTCTAAGAAAAAGTTCAAAATCGTGTGTGCGTTATAAAGCATATTGAAGGCAGAGGTGAAGTGAATGTGGCTTTAGGACGATGATATAATCAATTAAAATAAACATCTAAACCACTAAAAACTGGGGAAATGGAATGTAAACTGAGCAAACATACAGAGTAAAGCTGAATACACACTGTGGGATTTCTTCCAGTTTTGAGTCACTTAGTGCTGCCAAAAAGAAAGACACTTTCCAAGATTCAGTGAATTCAGGATAAAAACTAAAATCATAAACGGTGATAGAAATGAGCTTTTCCACTACATGGTGATATTTGCCCCCTTAAAGTGATTTCCGGAGCATTTTTTCTCTTTATAAGTGCAGCTTTTCTAAACTTTTCAAACGTAAACATCCCCTTTCACGTAAATCCTAACATTTTTTTAATAAAGGCAATTATGATACTAAGACAGTATGAGCTGTTACCAATCTAATAAAATTAGTATTAACAAAATCCATGATTGCACTACAGATGAAACAGAAGACCGAAGATGACATGAATGCATTTACATGAATGCACTCAAAGATGACATGAATGCATTTACACTGCTGTTACGATAGCATAAATAATGCTTTAAATATCCTCCCACCTTTCCACAGCTTTACATGCCTATTTCCTTCTTTAAAGTGGAGGTCTAATGCTATTTCATGCATGTTGAGTTATTTACACAGTTAAAGAGTTGGATTCTCATTCTAAACATGGACAAAGTTTCAAAAACGATATGAATGTAGAACAGAGTATTTCTGTGTCTAATATACTCCTTCCGGTTTTGTACAAGTTTCGGAGAGTTTTTTCGAGCTTGGCTCTGTTACGTAATCAAGGGTGGAACTCCTTATATGGGCATTTCTCCCAGAAGAACGCGCCCGTGCACACGTCGACCAGAGCGAGAGTAAGAGCACGCCCATCAATTGGGCAGCGCAGAACGAGACTCGCTTGGTCTCCAAAGAAGTGTATTTTTGGTTGTAAGGGAAAGACATCCTTGTTCAGCTTCCTAAAGAACCCAGCGTTATGTAAACAGTGGATGCAGTTAGTTTTTTTCCGGGCAGCAACGGAGTTTCACAAGTGTGTTTGTTGATGAACATTTTATAAACAAGGCCCAGTTCGACGCTGGATTTGCACATCGTTTGATACTGAAAGATGGAGTGATCCCAGCTATAAAAGATCCCGGTCATGATTCAGAACTGCAGACGGTAAGTGAAACCGCATCAAATGTCTGTTTTGTTGGCAATCGGCGCAAGTGCTCGTCACTCTTTAGCTCCGCCCACGGCGCACCTCCAGGAGCTCTGCTTTTTCCAGAGAGAATCAGAAAGCTGATAAAACTAAAAGACTCTTTCGAGCTATTATCGATGCTGTACTACTCTATAGGTACTCAAGATCAGCATGAGATTGGGTGAAACTGTGTGTGTTATGTACCCTTTAAAACAGGATCACTTGCCTAAAAAATAACATTTTCCAAAGACCCTAATGTTGGGAAAGTGTCTGTTTATTTTCAGCTACGTGAATGTCTCAGTAGAGCATTGTTTGTTTTTGGTTTACTTTGGTAAACCAATCACAATCCTATCACATTGCAAACATACTTTTACGAAAAACCATGGCTCAACAACAATACAGCAACACATTCAATGGCTCAATGGTTTTTGTGCTGCACTCTCACTAAAAGTCCTTAATGCAACGAGAGAACATCTAGGTATAATACAATCATTGACGCTTTTCAAAATTAGTTTGACAGCTGTAATAGTAAAATTGTTGTAAAAGTTTTCAAGAGTTCCACATTAATATGCAATCATGTTAGCCAATCAGAACATTGAGTGTTTACATTAAAATCTTAAAGGAGACACGCCCCTTCAAACTGTTTAAATCAGAGGGGTGAAATCAAGGCAGAAAATTTCTAAATTATGACAGTTTTTGAAGTAAAAATCCTACTAACATTATAAGAGCACCTGGGGAAACACTATAATATTAGAAAAATGCAATTCATGACCCTTTAAGTGAGCATTGTCTAACTGCACCACTGAGGATGATGAGATTCTCTCATGCCTGGAGGAGCTCTTCAGAAAATGCAACAAGATGAATATACGTACAGAGCAAGAGTTCAAGACTCAGTCTGATGAATAGGAATTCCTAATAGTTGCTCTGCAGAATCCAGATGAGGCAGGATCAAACAGACCAGCCAAATGGATCCGAACAAATGAGTCCATGGAACAGCTCCAACCAAACCATTAACCCACCAAGACCTCAGGCACCATTCGGCTGAGACTAATAAACAACTTCCTGCAGCACATACACATTATTTGTAGGCATTTAAACAGCACAGAGACTGATCTCCCGTACTGTCACACCAAGATGTTATTAGACTCATCAGATGGCTTGCTAGCAAACTAGAGAAAGACTGTTTTAAAATAGATCCTAAATTATGCAGTCAAGACTCTCTCTGTCTCGTTTGTCTCACAACAAGTTCAGGCTTAAAGAAAAATATACCATGTTAAATACAACTCAGGCTGTAACAAAGACCCTGTCAATAACATGTATTTTTTTGCATGGAAATGCATTTAGAAATGCATGTTATCCCTGTATAGCCTTACATACAAAATAAGGTTCTGAAAAATGAAATTTATTGAAGATTAAACAACAACAACAAAAAAAAAAAAAAAAAAAAAAAAAAAAACTAAAAAGTACTTTTTTTTCTTCTTTTTTTTTTATTGCTACAATGATAATACAGAGATGAACAAATAAACGTTCCTTTAAAAGCCTGATGATCATTTTTGAGACTCACTGATTTTTCTAAAAAAATGATGCCTGGATAATCAAGAAAAGCAAAGCTGCTTCAGTCCAGCAAGTGTTCTTTTGGAAATATTTCTAAGAATATCAAAGTTATTCTTACGTTTACTGAGAAAAATCCTTAAATATTTCAAAGCAAAAACACATGAAGCACAAGCTGAAGGTGAACGACATTTGTACAATTATACTAAAAGTAGACTCTGCGCAAAAGGTTTAACCGCAAAGTTTTGATCATGTTGATCATTTACAGGCCTATTTTTGTATCAAATTTGATACAGGAGGCTTTTATATGTTTAAAACCAGGTGGAAATGATAATGCGCCTTGGCTGACCACTTCTGATCAGATCACTAGAAATGCTATGTACCTACACCAGGTCAAAAAGCATCTGTGGTCTGTTGTTAGTTACTGAAATACTGAAAGAAATGTTTCTACTGAAAGTTGCAATGAAAGTCAAAGTCACCAAAACGGCTTGGTTACCAAGATTCTCCAAAATATCTTCTATGCTCCTCAGAATAAAGATGGTCATACAGTTTTAAAATGACACGAGGGTGAGTAAATGACAGTATGTTCATTTTTGGGTGAAAATAGTGAGATACAGAAGTGAGAAGTCCTGCAAGGCAGTGCCTCCGTATGATTGTGACTGTCTGATCAACTGTACTCTACAGTGCCATAGTCCAGACTGAGCATGCAATTTATAATTGCTGCTTTTCATAACAGGATAAAAAGAAGTGCTGGGTCCTCAGGCTTTTGGTTTGTGCAGCTGCAGTTTCATACATCAGCGAGTGAGAAAAATCCACTTTCTCAGATCAGGAAAGTAAAGTTATACTGGTTGTCTGGACTGAGACAGTCGGCTACTGCCAAACATTTAGGAACAAACGGCAGAGTCACATTACGCTTGGCTTGACAGAGTTTCTTCTTTATTCTGTTGGAGTGCTTATTTGTCACATCTGCAGCACAGATATCTGATCATCAAAGGTGAAGCTAAGAAGAGAAAGTGCACAACTTCTTGTCCTCTATAAAAGCTCCCCAGCATACAGACGGTTTCTCTCATAACATCACTAACCTTTATAAAGTTTTATTAGACCACACTGAAGATGAACATCCACACTGGTTTTATTTGAGTTTAAAGAGAATGTAACAGGATTTTATCCATTAATCACAACATGAAGGTCCACGGGCAGACAGCACAGAGCCAGCATGCGGTTCACTCAGACAGGAAGGTGAACTCAAGTTTAGTTCCTCTGCTGCTCTCTGAGGACAGCCTTAATTCAAGCCAGAAACGCTTCAGCATAAAGAGTCTGTTCAGGTAAGCAGAAAGAGCCCATCGATAAGCTTCACGACAAAGAAATCTTGGATAAGGGACAAATTCAGGAGGATGAGAAAGAAAAGAACCTAAAAGACAACACTGTGCAGCCGTGAATTATCCTCATATCAATGTTCCTGTGTCCTCCTTCCTGTCCGGGAAACAAAAGCCCTGAAATACTTGAGCAGGCTTTAACTGCCTAACTCACACAACACTGTTGAGCTTATGCTGTGACAGAACGCATGAGCAGGTATTACAAATATATACACACTGTTATCAGAGTCAATTTCATGAAATAAATATTGCAATATTGTTGGAGACAAATGCATCATAAATGCTCAAATGTCTGAAGTCATGTTAGTCTCATAGTCTCATGCACACTGTACACTGAGTTTCAAGTTTTTGTCATGTTGAGTTAAGATGCCTGGCTTACAATTAACACTTTTTGCAAGCTTTACAGTTTGCAAGCTTCATTGCATCTCTCCATAATGAAAAACCTTAATTGCAAGAACTGTAAATGGTGTTAAGGTTTACCCACAAATTCCTCAAGAACTGTATACTATACTTTGATTTTTTTAGAGTTACTCTGTTACTCTGGTTGGTAGTTATTACATCTGGATGACTAAAAGATGAGCAAATGGTTCTGCTAATTTCTTCAGTGTTTCTCCACAACACAAGCTTACAACTTTTTAGAATATAGTAAAAATATGAGTGAGACTTTATTCCAGGAGTCAATAGTCTAATAGTTAACAAGACTCAAATATAGAGCAGAACTGGATTTCTGAATGACTTTGATAGTGACAAAAGTCAACACAAATTTGGTGAGTTACCCCACAATATGCGTCTCAAGCATCAATACGATAAAAGTTTAATTCAACTTTACTTTTTTTCTCCTCCATACATTAGAATGCATCATTTAATTAGATTTTTCTTTTGTTATTTTTATTCATACATTTTTACTATGATTTACAGAAGACACCCACTAAAATGTCATTCAGTGTAACAATAGTTTATATACCAAAATATCTTGTCAGGCAATTATTAAAAGATTCTTTTTAAGAGTCAGTGCATCCCCCAAATTAAAACTAATTAATTTTAAATTTAAATTATTAATTTTAAATCTTTATCAATTTTGGCCACCATCCTTCAAATCACTGCCACTACCCATTTGTCAGCAATCATCCAAAATATAATACAATATAGTATGATCACTTTTTTCTTTTTATACATTTTAATAGGTGCAGGTAAGAATAAGTATGTTGTTTAATTTTTACATAAATATATCTGTTACACTGAATGACAAGGAAACATTAATGTTAATGTTACTTCAATTGGATTTAATATGCTTTCACACCAAAATGAAAACCAAAATGGGACGTTTCATATTTTGATTTGCTCATTTGGTCTGAGTATCTGAAAAACTGGAGTTTTGAAACTCTATATGACATGCATAAAGACATTAACATTTTTTTTTTCAAATTAGTAGTTCTGTTATTACTAGCAATTTGATTAGTGATCTTTTCTTTTTATCAAATCAACTTTAATGTCCAGTTGCATGAGGATGTGCAGAAGTGTAATGTCATTCCGAAACTAATATATAACATTAGATCTGACAAAGATGTCTGTTTTCTGTCTGTCAGGTCTGTGTGTACAGATATTTGGCATGATAATAACATCATGCCCTGCATTCTAATAATTCCTTTAAATCCACAGGTTAACAGCAGTTAACAGCTCCTCCACTCAGACCACCGTGTAAACACGCTTTCACAGCCAACCATCTGTTTCATAACATGAGCTTGGCTTTTGCATTTAATGGTGTGACAGGACGCAGATCACGCCTCATTCAGAAAGGAAACACAATGAAACAAACCTGAGAACCTCACATTTCCTCCTGCCGTTTTAAGTCCACTACTATATTTTTCAGTTTTGTAGCCCTCAAAGAATGTTCCTGATTTGTTTTATGCACCATTTGCAATAGTGAAGTCAAGGAGACAGACAGAAAACAATGAGGGAGGAGAGAGAAAAACCACAAACTGGGACTCAAAGTGGTATTTTAAATGTCGTTGAGATACAATTAGTTTTCATTAATATTTTGATTTAGTTTTTACTGTTATAACTTTTTGTTTTCTTTTTCATTTTGATTCAAGTTTTAGTAAATTTGTTGTGTGTTTTGGTCTTCTTTATTATTTTTTATTATGTCTATGTAGTTTTTATTAATTTTTTATTTCAGTTTTACTTTGTTATTATAGTACATCAAGTTAAACTAAATGAAAATTGTCAAGCTGAAATAAAATTAGTTTAAGTTTTTGGCAACATTTGAAGCTTATATACATAATGCATTATAAAGGTTTTTTTAATGCATTAATTATGCCTTGTATTGCATTTATAATGCACAGTATGATCTCATGAATGATTGCAACCACAGTTTCAATACTTATCTATCACAATGTAGATTTAAAGCATTATGCATTAAAAAGATAGGATTCAAGTGTTGATTTTAAATATTTTATTTCAGTTAATGTTGATTTTATTTCAAGTAACAATTATTATTATTGTCATTTTTTATGGTTTTGGTTTTACTTAACTTTCACAATGACCAAGTGAGTATAATGAAAGCCAGCAATTCAAGCAACACATCTTTCGGATGTGAACTGAATTTAAACAAAGGAAGTTTTTCCTTATACTCCAACAAGCATTTCCTTGCATGGAAAATGATCATACTGCAAAACAAAGCAAAAATGTTGCCTTCCATCATCACTCATAAACAACTGCGCACACATGAATGCCTCACAGAACGGGAGTGATACACACTACATTTGAGGAGTTGTGCCCTAACACCTCAACTATTCATAAAGGACAGATGCATGCTGGAGTCCTTTTATTTCACTTAAAGTGATCAATTCAAATCTTTGTCGGACAAATCAAGCTGACAGTGACTTGACAGTCACACGCGGGTATCTCACCCGCCAGGACCCAAGCAGCGGATGAAGCCTGTGACGTCCTGCGGGACTCACTGCTGAACCGAAGCAGCTCTCGGAGAGAAACGTCTGTCTAAATCCCATCTAACCTTTAGACGTGCTCTGAGTGAACAGCAGGCCGCCAGGAACACAAACCGTCCCGCTGCTCCAGCAACTGACACGCATGATGACTTTACCTTCTATTCAATCTGTACTGGCTCAATCTGACCATAGTAACTTTGCATTTGAGTATTTCAGCAGTTAGGTATACTTTGTTCACTGAAAAATAATGCAAAACCTCTAATGTTGGAGTTAATTTTCAATAATTCAATGGCATTTTTTTAAATATTTTTTCAAAGAAAGGTATCTTCTGCTCCCCAAGGCTTCATTTATTTGATTAAAAATACAGTAATATTGTGAAAAATTATTACAATTTAAAATATCTGTTCTATGTGAACATATAGTAAAATGTAATTGATTGCTGTGATGCGCAGCTGAATTTTCAGCATCATTACTCCAGTCTTCAGTGTCATATGATCCTTCAGAAATCATTCTAATATGCTATTTGATACTCATTTATGATCACTGTTGGAAAGAGTTGTGCTGCTTATTTTACTGGAATCTGTGATACTTTTTCAGGATTGTTTGATGAATAAAAAGTTAAAAGGAACATCATTTATTCATTTATTTAAAATACAGCCTTTACTATAATTTTTTTTTTAAATCAATTTAACACATCCTTGCTGAATAAAAGTATATTATATATATATATATATATATATTTTTTTACTGACCCCATACTTCTGAATGGTAGTGTATTTTGTTACATAATATTTCTATTTTAAATAAATGCTGTCCTTTTTATCTTTTTATTCATCAGAATCCTGAAAAAAAGTATCACAGGTTTCTAAAAGATATTAAACAGCACAACTTTTGTCAACATTAATAATAAATCAGCATATTAGAATGATTTCTGAAGGATCATGTGACACTGAAGACTGGAGTAATGATGCTGAAAATTAAGTCTTTCATAATGTATACTAAAAAAATATATTTTAAAGTATATTAAAATAGAAAACTCTTATTTTAAATTGTAATAATTTCACAATTTTACTATTTTTTGCTGTGTAAAAAAAAAATTTAAATAAATAAATAAACTCAAACTTTTAAACGGCAGTGTATATATATATATATATATATATGTGTGTGTGTGTGTGTGTGTGTGTGTGTGTGTATATATGTGTGTCATTACCTACATCTGCTGAATAAAGTGCACTGCTCCATTCAGTGTATTTAGATGCACACGTGACTGTTATAGTTGTCTACTGAAATTGCAGATCCCATTCCTTCCTTAAAAAGACCTGAATGCATAAGCATTACAGTAACTACAGAAAAATGAGATGAATTGCAATTAATTATTTTAAATGACTTGTAGTCATAATTACTGTACAAGTGTAACAGAGCTGGCCTTTGCCATTTAGCAGTGAGGTGTGAAGTGAGATTGCAGCATATGTCCGTTTCATGGTCCTGGTGAGCAGATGTCTAAACTACACTGCTCCTGCCGTGTGTGTGTGTGTGTGTGTGTGTGTCCAGCTGCCTGTGGACACTTTCATTAGTACAATTAACACAGACGTCAGTCATGAAGCACAAACTCTCTGCAATTTGAACTATGCAGCTCATTCATACAGCTGTGTAATATGTAGCATCAACAAATAATCACCTTTGGATTTTTTTTTGTTTAATTTCAGTTACTGAATGCACAAGAGGTTTACAAAAATTGATGATCAAGGATCAGGTTTAAGAGGATTTCATTATGCAGTCTTAAAGGGATGCATTCTTATATATAATTATGCAATTTTAAAATTATATATACATTTTCATTTATTTATTTATTTATTATTATTTTTTAAGTATTTTGTTTTGTTTTGTTTTGGCCAAAAACATAATTTATCTAGTCAGAAGTCAATGTATTATTTTTTATAGTGCTTTTAACAAGATAGTTTGAAAGCAGATAGTAATAAAGAGGAAAATCATGTGTCAGTGTTGGAAAGTTCATAAATTTATGACCCTACTCATCCAGCCTTTTTTCCGCTGATGTGCCTTTAAGAGATCCATGTAAACATCTTTTGCTCACACACAAACTGCTGGTTTTCTGTTGGGTCTATTCAGTTTTTATCTGCTCTATTGTGAAATATTCATAAAATAACTGTTCGAACTGTTCAAAACAAACATTATGAAAGACTGTTAGCTATTAGTTCATCCTGACTAGGCGGAGAGACTGAGTGCACTTGCTCAAAAATGACTGGATGTTTCACAGATGGATAGGAAACATTCCAATGAGAAAGATCTCGAGTATTACGTAGGTGTTGAATCAGGAACAGTGAATGTTTAGGAGTGTGAGAGCTTTCTTTTGACCAATTATTTTGACATTATATCACCAGATGCATGAGATAATCTCACTATGGTGTCATGATGAAAAGTGTCTATGAAATTTACCATTAAACTCTCACATCTGCAACAAAAATACTAGAAGTAATTGCATATTTTCATCCCTTAATGTTTCTGTTCAGCATCAAGCTCTTGTCATTTGGGTCACACTGAGAAAGTGCATATAGGGAAACGTTTTAGATGCAAGAAGAAATAATGAAGGACAAAGCAGGTAATGTATGAACAATACTGGGAAACATCAGAACAAAGACAAAACAAAACCTGAACATGTGCCAAAACAACAGCTGTAAGGCTGAAACAAAAAGCCTGAAAAGACCATTAACTGTACTTTCTGGAATAGAAGTACATGTGCCGGAGTTTATTTTTATACTGCATTTCCCACAAGACAGTAGTTTCAGTTTTAATATAAATTCATTTATGATTGTCATTTATAATAAATGTTGATTATAATGAATGGCACTATAATTCACTTTTTTTTTAATATATAAAGTAAAAATGATTTGTAAGTAAAATTGTAAAAAAACAAATAAATAAAAATTTAATTAAATTGATTTATATTTCTACAGTATTTTACAGCAATGTAATTTTGAGCTTGTGCAAATTAAAGTAAACAATAAAACATAAATATTAATATATAAATAATAAATATAGTTATAATATATAAATATTTAAATTAGATATTGGTTTGATTGCTTCTATTGTCCTCATTTGTAAGTCGCTTTAGATAAAAGCATTTGCTAAATGATTAAATGTAATGTAAATGTAGTCATGTGCAACCTTTTTTCCAAAAAAATATGGTACTATATTGACAAAATTATATTGACACCTTCCCAGAGTACTCTCTGGTATATGCCATTACTGAAAGTTTTATAAAATGTCAAGCAAATGGGACAATTAAGAAAGCACTACCACAATTCACACAACAGACTTAAGATTCATGAAACAAGCATGTCAGGTCAAAACATTTTCTAAAAATAGACTTCTAAAGATGACAGTTAGCTTAAGGATACACCAGGTCTTCCTTTTTAATGGAGCTTGCATTTCAAAAGCTGGTTTGTGAAGTATGTGATGCACAGATCAGAGAAACTTTCATGACAAAACACCACGTGCATTCATACCAGACATGCCAACATTCCAGAATGCCTGCAGGACAACGACACATTTGTCTTCTTATCTGCCCTCTATCCCAAGTAAAGTAAGTTTGGTGAAGACAATTCTGAAAATGACTACTTGGAATTATAAGAAATGGAGCCATAATTCTGAGTCTTTAAAGTAATTCTGAGACATTAACTGAAGTATCGTTTGCACCTTTAAGAAAAGTTACAACATAATGAAACTTAAATAGCAAAAAATGAAATCAAACTAATTCTAAATTTAGCAAGATATAAAGCTCTAAAATGTTAGATAATATAATCTATTATATATATATATATATATATATATATATATATATATATATGTGTGTATTTATTTATTATATATAAATATATACAATTTTAAATATAAAAAATATACAATATATTATTTTAAGTATTTTTTCAGGATGTGACATGACAATTGCAGTGACATTACACAACAAATGGAAATCATTTAAAATGAAAATAAAAAGTCATTTCAAATGGAAAGAAAAGTGGTAGACAAAACATTAAAAATGAAATTACAAGCAATAATGAATAGGTTTAGGGTCAAAATGAGAGAAACTGAAGCACAGATACGGCGAGCGTGAGCTGATGACTGAGACGTGATGTAAATGTGGTGAAGAACCACACAACACTTAGAAAGAAACTGTCAAAGCAGCACTTCCTCCTGGAGACGCGAGCCTATCGGATGATAAAAGCCAAACTCATGTGATGGCAGCAGCTGACAGTTTGCTGACAGCTGAAACACATTTAGTTTTTGTTGAGATGTTTATCATTTTAGCGCGGTCCAGGCAAAACTAGACAATCCCTGGTGATTCGCAAACTAAATCATTCACAAGCAGCTGATCCCAAATGAAAGAGGAACTCAATTAATTTCCTCTCAGAATGTCTTAAATACTAGCAATATTTGTAGTTCCCCAACAGGCTTTCTGTAGATGACTATGTAGAAAATGTGACTGGTTGAACAACTTGGCTATCTCTAAAAAAAAATCTGCTAGATTAGTCAAGCTGCTTAAACAAGGAAGTCAAGGAACTGTCACTGGATCTTAAGCACCATCTGACACTAGAAAAAAACACATGCTCCACGGCTTGTGATAATGTTTATTTAATTGTGTATGATTGATGTTCTCAGCCTGTCTGTGAAAATGTGGACTGGTTTACATGATTGTGTTCTTCTATAGTAGTGCAGAAGCGCTGTTTGATTGGCCAGCATTGAAGGTTTGCCATATTTTGGATCAGTTATTTCGCTACAGTAACACAGCTGAACTGTAGTAATAATAATAATAATAATAATAATAATAATAATAATAATAATAATTCTTATTGCTATTGTTATTAAACAAACAAACAAAAAAAGAAAATAAAACATTTTATTAAAGTTATATGGAAGCCTGTTGTTTCTTGCAATTGCTTAAAAAGCTTAAATCTCACAATTCTGCCTTTTCCTGAACTGATATAAACTTGTAATTTTGACTTTTTTCTCACAATTTTAAGTGTACATCTTACATTTCTGAATTTTTCCTCAGAATTGCAAGATATAAACTTGCAGTTTCTTGCAATTGCGAGTTTATATCCTGCAATTCTGACTTTTATTCTCACAATTGCAAGTATGTCACAATTCTGACTTTATAACCCGCAAATGCAAATTTATAATCATGCAATTCTGAGCAAAAAGAAGTCAGAAATGCGAGATGTAAACTTAAAATTGTGAGAAAAAGCATCCAAATTGTGAGATAAATAGTCACAGTTATTTTGTTTTATTTTTTATTCAGTGGTAGAAACAGGCCTCCATAAAGAAACTGCTAGTAAATTTAACAAATAACTACAAAGAAACACGTTGAATTAAACCTGAAAAGTGCTATTTTCTTGCAAAACCTACTCAAACAATCTTTATTTACAACTTTGAAAAATAATTTTTACGGTGTATTTAACCATTACTATTGTTTATTCTGATTATTATTAAGAAATTCCATTTATTTAACATTTTTTGAATGTCTTTTTTTATATTGATCTTGCTGCAAATGCAATGAACAATAGTAAAATAGTTGTATTAATGATACTGATATCTCTCGTCTCCTTGCCTTCACGCTTTAACAGTGCTACATTTCATTGGTGGTGAGCTCAGGACTTACTCAACTTCCTTTGAGTCTGAGTTCACAGAAACACACACACACACACACACACACACACACACACACACACATTCTGCAGCAGCGTTTCCTGATGAGGTTTGGGATTGATTAGTCCTCAGTCGAGGCCCTGAGGCACTCAGCACACCAACAACATCTATCCCTCCACCATGATTCACAGTTGGATGGAGACTGTGTGCTGGCACCAGCAGGGAGGAAACGTCTCCTCTTGACTCATGGTTGCCTCACACTCGTCGTAGTAAGAGTTTTTGGCGAGCAGTGGTTTCCTCATGTTAATCAGGGAGAGTTCAAGAACACAGGTGTTATCAATCACAAGCGGGCAGATTGCAGACGGTATAAATACTTCTGAAGTCTTGCAGAACCACACTTCTGACTAAGTCTGGTCCACTTAGCAGCGCATTCTAGACAAGAACTTCCTACTAAAGACTAAACAAATGCCTGACTGACAACCACAAATAATGCTTATGGATGGGTAAATGTGAAATCAATAATATCACAATAAAAGACCAGCATGAGCAACTCAATTAATGTCACAGTTCAGGACTGCAAATGGCTACACAGAGAACACAAGAAGAAAATAGTTCCGCTATTTTCATTTTGTTTTTATTTAGTAATTAATTTTTATTTAATAATTATTTAGAAAATAGCGGAAATATATTCATATTTCTGTCAATTCAAGCATAGCTGCACAATCAATCGAAATAAAACCAAATGATCTCCATCTCTGCATCTGCTTGAGTTTGAGTTGCTTTAATATACATTTGGAAATGCAACATGAACCAGCCATCTTCCCAAATTTATAATGAGAAGTGCTTATAAATGAAAATACGAAAATTAAGAAATCAAGCCATAAATATTAGTATTGTAATTTTCCAGTTGTAATGTAAAAAATATTATTATTATTTAATATAAAAATTACTACATAAAAACAAAATAAATAATATTATTCTTGTAATATTTCACTGTAAAATAAAAATAAAAATATTAAAAATATAATATTTCCTATATACAATTTAAGAAATAAATCAAAAGAAATACAAAATAATGTAATTTATAATCATATTAAATATATAATCATTTTTTTGACAAATTGTGCAAGCACAAATATATATTTTTTTAATCAATAAAAAAAAAAAAAAAAATTTATTAATTGTATTACATATTCTTGTCCTAACTGTGCACAGGATTATTAAATTTAATTAAAACTAAAACCAAATCCTTAAAAAAAAATTAAATAAAATTAAACTTATAATTAAAAAAAAAAAAAAAACATTTTTATTATACTTATAATAAAATGAAAATAAACCCTGAGACTTGGGAAACTGAGATCAAATAAAACATACATATAGTGCAACCCTTAATTTAAGCATTAAGTGCCAATTATTAAAAAACATGATTTGAGAAATCATTAATATGTGTAGCTCAAAGGTGTTGGAGAAGTTACCTGCCACAGTTTAGTATTTAGTGCTGCGAGTTAGATCAAATGACTAACCCTAAACATGAGCAGCAGTAATGGTGAAACGGCACTAATGAGGGAAGCGGTGCAGTACGACGTTACCTGATAAACAAATGAATGTGGTGTAGTCACCAGGGCCTCCGGTAGCTAAAAACGGGATCTTCTTCTTCGTCCTCCTCTTCACTTGTACAGCTGCCAGCATCCTCTCATCGTTCGGAATGAAGATGGCCTTGTTGAGGGCCGATTTGGCACTCATTGTAGCCGATGGCACAGGCTGAGTGACAGCAGGGGTCTCTGAACTCTGATGAGAGAGACATTGAGACATCTATCAACATCTACAGACCACCTCAAAATCTAACAGGACCTCGTTATACTGCATGTGATCTGAGACGCAAAACTTTTTCTTATACAGCACTTAAAAGCAGCTTTAGTTGCAAAGTTGTGACTGACTTTAATATGATTTGTGACATTTTCAAGTGAAATGGCTTTTCAAACAAAAAACATTGTCTGAGATTTGATTTTATCCATCTGATTGGACTGCGAAACATGTCTATTGCACACCAGAATGAAAGCAGATCTGAATGTCACTGGTTTCAATGCAGTGCGACTTTGCATGTGTTAAAGGGATATTTCACCCAAAAATGAAAATCTGCTGTTAATTTATTCACCCTCAAGTCATCCGAGAAGTAGGAGACATTTTCTTCATTTTTTAGTTAAAACCATTCATAAAATGCAGGTCAGCAGATGCCCGTATCTGAGAAAAAAAAAAAAAAAAAAAATCATATCAAAGAAACAAAAAATGAATACCTTTGGCTCCTGATGATATATTGGGGTCTTATGAAGCAAAATGATTAGTCTGTGCAAGAAACTGAACATTATTTACAACAATATTGCCTGTAATCCAGAGCTTTAGACAAATGGTCCAGAGTGACGTCTGGCTCACGAATGAATCATTCTTTTGAATTGGTTCTTTTTAGTGAACTCGTTGAACCAGTTCAGTGAATCGGACTGAATCGTCTGAAACAGTTCGCAGCTCAAGCAGCACAGATCTACAAATTACTCAATCAAAACTCACTTTCAGATGTCTGACAGTCACTCTGACTTGAAATAAGCCAAAATAGTGGCGTATCTGATCCTGTGATAAATGAATCATTCAACGCTCCAAGTTGCTCCAACAGTCACTGAACTGAGGAAACAGTTCAACTCAGATCGAAGACCAATGAGCATGTGTGAACTGAGAGCTTAAATGAAGAGGTCAAATGAATGTTTTTATGGTTTCTCATTGTTTATATACAAAGATGAGCTGATAAAGACTAGTTTATTCACTTTATATGCTTTAGACATGTAAAACATCCGTGTTTTACAACATTATTGGGTGCTTTAGTGATACAATTGCATATATGTTACGTCATTGCATGATTATGCAAGCAAACTAGTGAATTAAACCAGTTTACTGAATCAAACTGTCCAAACCAGTTTGACTGAGGCTCTGGATTACAGGTCATAATGCTGTACATAATGTTCAGTTTCTTGCACAGACCAATCATTTTGCTTCATAAGACCTCAATATATCATCAGGATCCACAGGTATTAATTTTGTGTTGCCTGTATTTGCTTTTTTTCCACTCACAAAGTGCCGGTAACCATTGACCTGCATTTTAAGAATCACCAAGGACCACGGTTTCAGCTAAAAATCTACTTCACTGTTTTAATGAATAAAAAAATTCACCTACATCTTGGATAACCTGAAGATGAGTAAACTAACAGCATATTTTAGGTGAACTATCCCTTTAAGTGACATTGTTGTGTCTTCATCATCAAGAAGGGCATTTCTAAATCCTGGGAGAGATTTTCTGTGAAGTAAACTCCCAAAACTTGATGTTTCTGAGTATTTCCACACTCACATGTTGACAGTAGATAGCTGCAGAAATGTCCAGTAGTCAACGGTTATCTTTTTTGCATTATTGACCCTGAGAGATTGTGGACTCTGTAGGGTTGTTGCACCATGTATCTAGGTCACTAACATTTGGACAGCTTCCAGATGACAACACCTGTTGCCACTAACACCAATACTTTGATGGTCTGTACATGAAACTATCAAATAATCCATTTGTTCCCAACCCTATAGTACACTTCACTGTAAAACCAGTGCTCAAAGCAATTCGTTGCATTGAGTAGTAGTAAAAAAGAAAAAAAGAAAAAAAAGAATAGAATTAAATAAGATCATCATAATCAAGAAGTTTGAATCAAGGTTCTGTTACGTTTCCTTAAATCCACAATGCATAATGCTCACAAGTAGGTGGTCTTTTGTAGCCGTTTAAACTCATTTGACCACATGAGCGTCTATAACCTCTAGAAGTGGTTAAAAGTAGACAAACTTAAAATCCCATTTAAACCTAATGTCATCCCATTTGTGATGATGACCTAAATCACAGGTGTAAACAGGGCCTCCGAGTCTCAAAGGCAGTTGTTTATATCTTGCAGATGGCATCATATGTCTCTACCACATCCACATTGACTCTGACAGATGTGTTGAAACATTTACCTCCTATGAGGCTCGGGGTGCACATAAGTGTTGTGCAGGTGTGCATGCGTGACCAAAATTAAAAATGTGCTGTGTAAAGAAAAAAAAACTTTAGACCGCTGATTACCTCTGACATGGTTGACAGCTGTTAATGCACAATCACCATTTTAGACCAACCAACTGAAATACTGTATAAGATTTCCATTCAAAGTGCATATACTTACTTGCTGGCAACCCACCAAAATAAAAGCTTGCTGATTTTAGGTTTGAAAATGTTAAAAATTCACATAAAAAAAAAAAATATATATATATATATATATATGTATTTTTTAAGTCTACTATAAAATAATTGTTTTTTTTTTACTTAATACTCATTTTTTTTATTTTAAAATATGATAGGTAATAAATACAGTATTAATACACTTCATTTATTACTTTGTTTATTATTTTACTTTAAAAATAAACCAACAAAATAAAGTGCAATAACACTATTATTACCAGTATTGGTTATTTTTTATAGTTATATTTAATGGGTCACACTATGTGCAGTGTGAACACCAAACCAAATCTCCAGGTGCTCTCATGAGAACCAGACTGAAAAACTTCTGTGCACCTCTGCTTATATGTGAATTCTCCAAATGTATTCTAATTATTTCAGGTTCATGCCATAGTGCAGTTCACCTCAAATGTGCATTAAGAACACAAAAGTGCCACTGGTTCATTTTACTTTTCATTTGTACAATTCCAAATATTCTTGGCTGTTTCAAACAAGTTCAAAGAACCTGCTTCTTTCACCTGAACACCTGCAGGAAAACAGGTTTAACACAGCCAGCAGCAGTCTACAGATAAGCCATGAGAACTGCTGTAACTTACACAAGGAAATAATTTACATTTTACATTTGAGGCAGCATAGGACACAGGGTTTTCCAAAATGTGGGCGCCAAAACAATAAGGTACTGCTGTCAATGCAGACTCATGTGTTTGTGTGCCACATTTGAGAGATCATACAGTAAATGAGCTGAAGAACATTTCCAATCAGTCATTTCAGTTAGGATGCTGTCTTAGGAGCAGATAGCGAGGGGCTCTTTGCATTTAAAATAGAGCTCATCTGTCATCCTATAAATCCTCAACATTTTCAATCATTGGGATTAATGGGAGGTGTGTGTACAGGAGCCAGTAAAACCTGATAACGGCTCTTCAGTGCATCAGAGAGTTGGATATTTAATCAATATAAAGCAATGGCCAAATCAGCAGTAATATTACTCTTTTTCCTCTTTCTAGTCTATAGAGAGATGAGCAAAATTTAGAGTCAGACCAGACTCAAGTTCATTTAAAACAGTTATTATTGGACAAACAAAAGATGTATGTTGCAACTGTTGCTGTTCTTGCATTTTTAATGTATGAGCGTAGAATACATTACAAATGACACTTGTTTTTGTTTTGAAAGATGACTTGGCAGAAACATTATGATATTATACAGAAATGGATCAAAAATTAAGTTCTGAAAACTGACCTAAAAATATAAAAACAAAGAGTTAAGACAGATGGCTATCTTCAAGAACCTTAAAGAACCAAACCCAGACCTACTCACACACTCGTGCCGAAGCCTGAGGACACACGGATGACAGTGGCATACAAACGAGTTCAGCCTGTCATCAGTCATTGTGACTGGCATATGGGACGCTGCACAAATTCATGATCGCTTGTATAACGCAGAACAAAGAGCCATAGTTACAGTCACAAAGCTGCTGTTAGCAAACATCAGGCCTGGAGGCCATGCTTTATTTGTCATCAAAAGGTCAGAGCTGCTGTTGTCTTCTTGGCATGCTGTTTTCTCACCTAAATGAGAGACAAATGGCTTTCAGAAATCCAATTTGCTGTTTTTCCACAATGTCAAACTGGCCCGGTTCTCTGCACACCCTCAAAACACATGCATTACTATCCAGCAAACACTCAAAACCAATAGGGCCAGATTTAGTAAACGGGCAAATTAAGCAGTCCCTCCAGGATTTCACGGGACTTTTTTCTGATTTTGCTGCGGCTTTTCTCAAAATTTGCGGTGATATTTGTGGCATTTCTTATTGTTGTGCAGTGAAAATATACCACGGACAACATTCTTCTAACACTGTTATGACTTTACTGACTTCGAGAACCATTGTAGGGCTCCAGATTAACATTTGAGGACACCAGCACCAGTGCCATTAAGTTCTACAGAAGGTGGCACCAGCACCTGACAGTAAATCGCACATGTACATCACGGAGATGTCTATGCTATTTGCTCATCTGCAATACGTCTCTAAGACGTTTCCTGTCAGATGTCAAATAGACATTTATTAGAATGCATGTAAAACTGCTTCTGAGACGTTTATCAGATTACAAGGCAGATGTTTCCCAGATCTTTAGCAGACGTCTTACAGATTTACTTGTGCTGTCTGAGTAGTTGATGCAGATAAAATGAACTTTTATTACTGTCATTCATAATGTCTAACTATAATTTGATAAATAAAAAAATAAAAAAAAAATATATATATATATATATATATATATATATATATATATATATATATATATATATATATATATATATATATATATATATATATATATATTTATATTAGGGAGTGGAAATACTTCTAATACTTCTCTGCAGCCATCTACTAGTGGTAATTTAATGTCTTTTTTATTTTTAAATAAGTGTTTGCTTTCCTACATTATGAAACTTAGTTTTATAAATAGGGGCAACCTATGAAGGAGGAACAAATAATGTCATCACATTAAAAATAACTTTCAAATTCGGTAATACTTAAAGCTTTGAAGTGCTGAGAAAAGTTGTGTGAAGCATTTAAAAACACTCGAAAACATTCGACCATTTCTGCCACAAGTTGTTCCTGTAGTTTTACTGTTAAATCCATGGTGAAGGGTGGAGATTTGTGTTTATTGATTTTTTTTTTCCTGGCTTCCACATCAGTGGCGTTTGTTCTGATATCCGTAGCTTTAACAGAATTCTGCGCTGAATTTGAATGTTTCTCACAAGATTCGACTACTTTCTTCACTGTATCTCCCAGCGCTGTGTATAACGGCGTCGCGTGATTGTGATCAGCGATCACAGAATTGCAAAATCCTGGAGGGACTGATTAATGTGAGAGCACAAGTGAAGAGTTCTGCCGGTGACTCTGACAATGAGCAAATTAAAGAACACTGACACAGTCAGATCATTTCTATAATCAATCATCAATGATAAACAGGTGTGAGTATCTACTAACAACACTGAGTTAAAAGGCATGCTATTTTTGGGCATTGAATAACGGTGCAAATACCAGTAAACTGACTATGGCAAACCTTAGTAAATCATGTTGTGTGATTCATTTAAATACTCCCATAAATTTTGTGTCTGAAATGGAAACTCCTACAAATGCATACGCAATAAGATCATTCACAAAAGTAACTGTGTGCACACCTTTTCATTGCTAATTTTTGCTAGTCTTTAGTAAATCCTGACAGTAGTAACATAAAAAGTGGTTTTGTTCTCTTGACTTGTACTTTATCCACATAAACTTATTCTCAAGACTGAAATCCTATAATCCTAGTAAGTCAGCATCTTTGTGTCTTCACAAGCTGGTTCTGATGTTGTTTTTTTGTCGATTTAAAACTGTGCCAGGTTCCTTGGCTATTTTCATGGCGAGTAAGTTGAAATACTATAAGAGCCATTTAAAAAGGTTTGCTTTAACAGCACAATTTAATAAAATATGTTTAAGAAATACCGATGAGCATAAAGGTGGATCTTCATTTGATGTTTAGAACTTGTGTGTGATTCTGAAACATTCTATTCAACATCATGTATATATGATCTAATCCCCGTTTGATTTCCAGGGAATGCAAGAACTGATGAAATGTATACCTTGAATGCAATATACACTGCCCTCCAAAAGTTAAGAAACGCCCTAGAAAAGTGGCGTTTTGGACAATATTGGCATGAATCCTTTTTAATTTGTGATAATGTTGCACTGATAAGGGACAACACAAACTACGAAAACATTTTATTATATAAACAGTTTATACATAGAAAATACTTAAATTTTTGATTCATCAAAATATCCACCATTAGCAGCTATTAGAGCTCAATCATAAAACAGGTTCATTGTATTCTAAACTTAATTGGCAATCAATTGTTGAAGCTATTAAGATGTGCTGACCCAAAAATCTTTTAAAAACCTGGGCCAAGTTTAAACCAGTAACCAGGCATCACAGCTGGCAAAGGGGCATGTCTGACTTTGACATGTATATATTGCCATTATTGTGTAATCAAAATGAAAATTATTATTGCTGGTCTTCAATGATAATGTCAAGTTACTTTAATGTACTGTATTTGCACCAAAAAATTATAAGGATTTATGCTGATATCATCCAAAACCACACTTTGTCAGGGGTGTTTCCAAACTTTTGAAGGGCAGTGTAAGTCATCTTAAATAAAGACTAGAAATGCATGATACTAAATTTCTCCGCTGATACCAATAGCCGATTATTGACAATGCTATCTGCCAACATTTAATATAATGTTTAATACACTTAATGGAATGGAATGAATGGAATATATTTTCTTTCTCTTTGTATTTTTATATCAATATCCTATTTAGAGTTAATTCAAAAGTAATCTAAACATAATCAAAAAGCAGTCAGATTACATTACCTAAAATTTATAATATAGTGGATTACATTACTAATTACAGTTTTTGTCATGTCGTTTAGAATCAGTAACGGACTACAATTTATAAGTAATCTACCCAGCACTGTATAAGTAACAGTTGTTGTTGTTGTTGTTTATATGCAACTAACCAAGTGTGCACAATAGATAACTTTCCTGAGGTGAATGCGAAGTAAAACGACTGATCACAAGATATTCTATTTTTCCATGGTTGAAACAGTTAAAGAGCATCAAAATAGCATTTTTTGTTAGAATTTTCTGGTACAATGGACAGAATGTGACAGCTGAGACTGTTTCTTATCAGAAGTAACAAATCCCAAAGCTCTGTGTGATTACTGGATGGAAGGTGCATCACAAATAATGTTTGGTGAAAGGAAAAGGTGATTCATAAGGTGAAATAGAGCCTGCATTAACGGTGCTATTTTTTTAAAGCATTAAAGTGAGATTCATACATTCATGCATTATTATTGCATTAACTTCAACAGCCATAAATTCTACAAAAATTCTATACACACACAAGTTGCTGTCTGACACAGAGCGGAAAATATGACGAGCACGAGCAGCTCTTAATCCAGAGTAAAGAAGGAAAACACATGAAGCTAAAGGCCTGTGACTGACTAAACTAAACCCTTAACAACTGATTCAAAACAGCTGATTAATGGCACAGGAACAATGCATGAGTAATCATCTCACTCATGAATGAAGGATAAAAAAAATGGACAGATTTATTCTGTTTTCATTTTAAAATGACTTATTTTTCTTTTTTTATGATTCAGTTATTATCTTTTCATCAACCCAGAGGAGTTTGTGAATCCCACTTTAGGAAACTCAGAATCATCAGAGATCTGATAGACCACCTTTTTACTCACTCAGAAATCACTTTTGCTTTTTCTCTGAATCATTCTCAACTACTTCTCTCGAGAGCTATTGGAAATACCACAGAAATGTCACATTAAGTCAACCAGCTAAATTTATGCTCATGTAATTTCTGCAATATTATAACATATTAATGTTCTGCAGTGGCACATTATACTTATGCGGTGTCTCTGGATAAACTGAACACATCTGAGAGGAAAATAAACCCTTAACACAGGCGGGAATGGTTGCTGCTCACGTTCAACTGGTACATAAATACAAGGGCTGTCCATTTGGTGTGGTGATTCAGCAGTAAGTGAGAATTATTACCAAGAACCTAATGGACAGCCATGATTCAAGAAGCCTGATGTGGACTTCATTATATTTAGACCAGAGTTCCTGAACAATCCCCTCATAAACCCTAAATCAGACGAGAAGCACGAGGAGCTGTATGAAAGAATGAAAAAGCCAAGCCAAGCTGTTTTAATCATAGCGTAATAGACTAGGATTGATAGTTCTGGACTTTCTTTCTATATGCATGCAACTTGTTTTCATCATCAATCATACATTGCCTTAATTCTTTGCTTCACAATGTAACATCAGAGTTCAGATAAAATAGGAACGATTAACTGTATTTTTCTTGGATAATGGCTTCATGACTTCTGTATTAAATATAATGTTATTCTGACCTTGAAGTCAAAATATCAAAACAATGTTACACAGAGAGGAATTTATGCTCTGTTTTGACATAAAAAAGAACAGAGTGTATGACTCAGACCAACATGGGTGGTGGATAAGAAAATAAGAATAAAACAATGAACTACATTTTCAGTGAACATATCAAAAACTAATATTGTGAGCTTCAAAAAATATGAATCTAGCTGTTTAATCTAAGTTTTTCAAAAATGAAACATTTGCTGAAAATGTGCTCACTCTCAGGCCAGCCGAGATTAGGATGAGTTTGTTTCTTCATCAGATTTGGAGAAATGTGTCACTGCATCAGTGTCTCAGCAATGGATGCTCTGCAGTGAATGGGTGCCGTCAGAATGAGAGTCCAAACAGCTGATAAAAACATCACAATAATACACACCACTCCAGTTCATCATTTAACATCTGGAGAAGACAAAAGCTGTATGTTTGTAAGAAACAAATCCATTATTAAGATGTTTTTAACTAAAATACGAGCCCATAATCCATAATAACGCTTCCTCCAGTAAAAAAAATAAAATAAAATAAAAAAAAAAATTCCATCTCCTGTTGTCTCTCACATCAAAATCCAGCCACATATTTTCCTAGAGCTGTTTTGGTCTGTTTTGGCTTGTAAACGGTGCTTGACCATGGATTATGGACTCATATTTTAGCAAAGGTTTAAAGTTAAAAATGTCTTGATGGATTTATTTCTTTTGGCTTCACAAGACATTAACTGATGGACTGGAGTTTTGTGGATTACTTGTGGATTATTGTGATGTTTTTATCAGCTGTTTGGACTCTCATTCTGACGGCACCCATTCACTGCAGAGCATCCATTGCTGAGACACTGATGCAGTGACACATTTCTACAAATCTGATGAAGAAACAAACTCATCCTGATCTTGGATGACCAGAGTATGAGGACATTTTCAGTCAATTTCATTTGTGAGTCAACTATTCCTTTTAATATACATTGATCAACGCACATAAAGTTTATTGATTATGGTCAATGGAAACGCAACTGTACTGGTTTGATGCACAATAAAGTTTGTTATGGAGCGTCACACATGTACATTTGGGTTGCCATTTACCATATTCAAATGACACGAGGGTGAGTAAATAATGAATGTTTATTCTTTGGTGAACTATGCTATTTCTTTAATTATATTAATGCATGTCTGCTCATTTTTTTGATAACTGCACAGTTACACCTCAGTACAATGTTGTTTAGTTTTCATTTTGACAAACCAAACTATGATTCCCACTAAATTCAACTGGTAGTGACACTACAGTGATCAAAAACAAAATTTGATCATTAAGAATCTTTTTTTTGCAGACTTGAGTATTATAATATAGACAACTCTCCCTCAAGTCACTTTCTGTAATGTATTTTGTGGGTAAAAATCTTAAAATTGTTACAATTTCGAGGATTCATTTGAAAACCTACCAGACAGGCATTTTCAAAATACGCTGTGTACAGAACTTAATTTGTGTTGCAAATCTACACACTCAGTCATTTTTGGTTTAAATCGTGCTGGCTATATGATACAAGAGAGTCGCCTTATACCAACACTTAGCATCGTTAATGTAGAATTTCGCTAAATGTTTTCCATTACTGGTGTCATTGTAGAAATGCTCTATTCACAGTCAGCAATGAAAAATTCCCTCCACAAGCAAATGTGGCCAATATCAAGAGTTAGTGAGAAGGGTTTGACTGGTCATGTGAGGCTACTGAGATGAATGGAGGCTTCACCAGGCATTATTTAAAACATTTGATCATTTTTCAAAAGCACTACTCATTGCATGAGGTAAAAAATTAAAATAATAAATAAAGTTTATAAGTACAAAACAAATTGTTTAGTAATTCAAACGTAAATTGCATACTTTTTTTTGTTAAATTGTTATTTTAAATATGGTTTCTAAACTTCAATCTTGTGATGTAACCTAACTGCAGCCATGATACAATGTAAAAAGTTTTTTTGCTTACTGAGCTTTAACAGTGATGCTGTCTGACACGACTCTGAAACGCAGCCCAAGTCAGTGTTTAATGAAAAGTTTGTTGTTTTTCAGCAAACATGCATTACCTCTGTGCTAGATATGCATATCGATCAAACTCGCTGTAGCAGTAAAATCAAGCCGAACAGTTGCTCCTGAGCAGCGAGTATCAGTCACTCCAGTCTTCAGCTCCCTCAAAACAAACTGAAAGAGCGTCGTGTTTGTCTCCAGACTCACAATAAAGAGTATTGTGCTCGCTTCATAAAGACAGGAATCGAGCGGTTTTCTGTCTCACGGTGTTTTTAACCACGAGCTTCGCGTTCTGGCAGGAAAAAACTAGAGTTTCACATCTTCACAAGACTTATAAGTGTCCCTCCTCTCTCACTGCAGCTCAAACACATCATTATCAGACTGCTGTCTTTTCTTACCTTTCTCTGTGTGTTCAGCGCTCTTCAGCCCTCTCCATCCGCACACGCACACAGTTTGAACCCGCGCTTCTCCTGTCAGTGATTAGTGTTCACTCTGTAGTGTGCACTAGTGTCTGGACAGCACAGACCGCAGCTGCTGCACTGCGTGGAAATGAGTGACGCGACGCGACGCGTTACCTGCTGCGCTTCACTTCCTTAAAGCGCACTTACTCTGTCTTTAAGCCATTCCTGGCGCGTCCACGAATAGGCTGCGCGCACGTGTTAAAGAGAGAGAAAACTAAACCAAGCTTATTATGAGGGAATTTAAAATTCAATACAAGGAAAAATAATGTAAATGGTGAATATGATTGTTAGTTATGCCAAATCTAACATTTTGCATTGGCTAGTATTATTTTATTTATTTTTTTAGTGTCATCATCCAGTATGAACAATTGGAAATTATTGGAATTTTATTTGTCAGAATTTGCAGAAACCCTATGGCCGGGTTTCACAGAGAGGGCTTAGTTTAAGACAGGACTAGTTCAATTAGGATTTTAAAGTAGGGTTATAGACATGCCTTAGAAAAAATAAAAAATACATTACTGGGGTGCATCTTGAGACAAAACAAGGGCACTGAGATATTTCAAGATCAATCAGTACAAGTTTCTTTCAGTTAAAACAGCTCAGACTTATATTTTAGTTGGGGACTAGGCTTAAACCTTGTCTGTGAAACCAGGGGTATATGTTATATAAATCTAACAAAGTTATCATAACCTGAAAAGTAGGTGTTAAACATCAAATATCTTTCTTGACAATGTCCATTTAGCATTCTGTTTTCTCACTTAAACAAATATAGTGTTTATTGAATTAATTGAGATCAACCATTAGTTACCATTAGAAAAATGATCAGTGAGTTTGGTTTATTTAGGACACATCCTCAAGCCACATTCTGCTGTATTTAGTTTGAATCTTTAAGGATTTCATTATTATGTACGTTTGAGTTTGATTTAATCATTTAATAATGACTGACAGTGACTGTCTTGGCTTTTGGTGTTGTGTTTAATCCATCTCAGATGGTCCAGTTGGACATTTCTATCTTGGTATTGCAAAAGCACCTAGCCTATTTATTATTTTCATTTGACTTGGTTTAATCACAGAGTCGTGTTCGTGTCAAATTGTGTGTAATGCAGATGTTTACAGAGACCTCAGTGTCTCAGCTCAGGATGGGCTGACTTTAGTAGAAGTGAAACTGATTTCTAGAGCACATGACAAGATACTGTACATGTACAAACACGCCAGAGTTTGACTTCTTGTTTTTCCCAGACTGAACACCATACTTTTGTAAAAATAAATAAATAAATGAAAAGCTGTTGTTTTTATGTAACTTTAAATATTGTGTGTGAAATGTATTAACATTTAGAATTGAATGCAATAATAGTATGTCTGGTTTATTAAATAGTCTTATTGTATAGCAAATATTTCCTTTTAATATCACTCAAGATCTGTGTGCCTGCATTCACACAGCCATAAACTCCTAATTCAGCAATACTGACTTTACTGATAAATGACGTTAAACTTGATTACGTGTCTTTATTAATGCAAAACTGATTGTCTGCATGTGGAAGCAGATGTGTAATATCACAGCTAGAGTAGTAGTACCCAGATAAACGCGTTTATTCTCTTTAATGGTTTATAGATTTTTAGTTAATGACAGTTAACACCTGTTTTAAACCTTAATGGATCATATCAATAGATCTGTTAGTGAAAATAAAACACAGACACAACATTATACCCAGCCTGGTTCTCTTTACATCATGCCATAAACCAGTTGAAAAATAAAATAGATGCAAATAGCAATCATTTCGATTTCATAGCTGAATATAAATTGTACCTATATATGAATTTCTTTACAAAACTACTATTTTGAAACTTAGAGCAAATGAGAGCAGCCAACAGGTGGACATTTTCAAGAAGAGGCAGGATTAAATGAAAATGGAAAAAAAGTTGCCCTTCACGACGATCATCTTACTGTAGAATTATTATATATTATTATTACATACAGGCTATTTATAGATTTAACTGTTTGCTGTTATTGCAATTGCTGTAATTGCAATAATTGTAATTGCTGTTATTGCATTACACAAGTATCTCCAAATTAGATGAGCTCTTTGGCTGCAGCTGTCACAGAAGACTAAAATGATGAACTAGTTTGTTTTGTCATATTTATGGTTGATAATGGCTTGTTGAGGCACATTTGTAGTTTTCTATAACATTTAGAAATATAGAAACCATCAACATTCATAATATGACAGACAGGTGTTAGAGAAATAGAACAACTGTTTTCTAATAGATCCAGTGACTGCCAAAAATAGCAATTAAAAATAAATGTTTACAGTTAGCACATGAACAGCTGCTTAAACAGAATATTGTTCAGCATGTCGCTTTTCTGCCTTTTCTAAACCCAACTAAATATTTTATGAGCTGTTTTATTTAATATTCATTTAATATGCCGTGTTACGAAACTATCTAAATAATAGTTTAAAACCCTCATTTGTGTGATGTTTTCATTTACAATTTATCTACTGTTGCAATTCCAAGTACAAGCTACAGCTGACAGTAAACCTGCTCCAAATTTTAGTTAAGCCACTTATTTGAGTTTTATGCTATAATTGTAAACTTTGTTGAAGACTGCTCTCTTGTGGAGGAGATGGCCATTACATCATGAATGATGGGAAAACCACATGAAATAAAGGCATGCTGAATCATCCTCTTGTGATTTTAAATAAAAATGATTTTATTTATTTATTTGTCAGGTAAATGGCATTTTTACAATCTTAAAACAGCACGCCATGCAACGCACTGCTGGCATCTGAGAAAAAAACAAACCAAATAAACAAAAAATAATCTTCATTTCTGGCTCTGAAACCACCTTCATATGGAGAAACATCAGGAGACAATACTGACAAGAAGTGATGCACTAAAAAGGCACAGAAAGAGTGATTCTGCTGCGCTTCATTAGTGTTGAAGTGTGTGACACACGTTCAGAAAGGCTATACGCTCCTGCAGCAGAATCAAACGAGTGTGGATATTCATCGGTTAAAGGCAGCAAAAACGAAATAAAACCATCAGAAGCTCCTTCTCATTAAAGAATGCCATAATCTACGTGATTTTATTCCAGACAGGAGCTCCAGACTTCTTGCAATACTTCATATGCACTTATATATATATTTCTAAAAGTCCTTAAGATCGACAGGCACCAATCCATAAATGTCCAAAAAAAATGGCTTTTTTTCCCTCTCTTCTGGAAAAAATACACTTCCAAAAATGACAGAAAAAAGCAGCAACAAAATAACTGTACAATGTTTTTTTTTTTTTTTAAAACCTGTGTTTTTTACATTAGATACAAAAAAAAAAAAAAAAAAAAAAAAAATCTAATACTTCATTTAGAGATCCTTCGTTTTGGAAAGAAAAAAATAAGAGGAAATTGCATGGTTTATGACCTATCGCTGGTGCGTATTAAAGAAATGCTTTTGAATAATACTATACTGGTTCACAATAAAGAGTGACGAATAAAACAACAGACTTCATAATAAAAAGAAACTTCCTACAACAGGAAATCAGTGACCTTCAAACGCAGTCTGATTCATAAATGTTCTCCTATGTTGCAAGCTGCTACAAAAAAAAGTGGACGACTCTCCTTCATAGTGTAAAAAATCTCTGTCATTACATGTAATGTAGTGCTGAACACACGAAACTTCAAACGACAGCTTATCATCTTCGAAGTGCTTAGAAATGACCAAACTGATTGGGTTTTTGAGGACCTGAAGTGTAGTGTCATTACTCATCGGTCGATAGCGTTCAGAAGCAGCAACGTTAAAGCTAGTGTAACATTTCCTTCTCTAGTGTCTCAATAATGTCACATTAATGTTGACCGTTATCATTAAAGATTAAAGATTAGAGAGATGAGACGTAAATTAGTGACAAATAAATAATCTGCATTTCTGCTGTGCGCAAAGCTGGCGTATTCCTACTGAGGGTCAAAGGTCATAGATATAGGTCATGTATATAACGGTCAGCTACTATTGCTTCATCTCAAACAAATCACTTCTGGAAGGAAGCAGTAAACAGCTCTGCTGAAACAGAGCTTCATGTCTGCTAGTGTTATGAACGCGTTCATGCGCATAAACAGAATTGAAAACAAAAAACAAAAAAACAATTATGATGCGGCCACAATGAAGTGGTTAAAAAGAGATAAAGAAGAAGAGGAAGAAGTGTGAAAGTATCAGAATGCAGTGTTGCGGCGCTCAGATCCAGCCGCTGGTCAGCTTGTAGAACATCTCCTCGTCTAGAGACTCGTTCTGGTCCTTGGCTCGCGTGGACAGGAAGATGTAGCCGCCGATGAACTCATGCACCACTTTGCAGTCCACCTCGGCACAGATGAACGCCAGACTGGGCTCGTCCGCAAACTCCACCGTCACCTGCCGTGAGAACAGAGCAGATGCTGATGTGAGCTCAAGGTGATGCGTGTTGATTTATAGATGTTAAACCTACAAAGTCTACAGGTCTCTAAATGATCAAAACTTTGCTGTTAAACTTGATGCACTCAATCTCCTCCATGCCTTCTGTGGTCTGATTGATAGTTTAGTGGTTTTTATCCAGCAAAACCTCTTTTAGTGTAATTGTGCAAACGTCCAGCTTCAGCTCATGCTTCACGTGTCTTTTTGCTGTCAAATCTTGACTGATTTTATCAAGTAAACATCAGAATAACTGTAGTCATATTTCCAAATGAACACTTTCTGAAGCAGCTCAGCTTTACATGATTCTCCATCAATCATTTTTTAGTCTCTCATCTGATCATCAGGATCTTCTGAGGAGCGTTTGTTTCCAGAAGCTTTACTTTCACTGTTCCTCAGCGGAGGAATGATCTTCATCTCACATCTTCTGAGGAGCGTTTATTTCTTCATCTCTCAATCATCACTGGATTGCATTGCATTATATATTTTATATCATTTCAGTCTCATTAAGACAGAGTGGTGGCCAAAATGATTAGAACACTAGTATTTTCAGCAGCTAAAAAATGGTTTAAAGTCAGTTATTTCTATCTTTTGCTGTAGTGTCAGTAGGAAATATGTTTACATTTCCAAACATTCATTTTGCCATTAATTGTAATAATCCAGTCAGATTGTAGTTTGCTCCACACAGAGATCTGATCTGATCATCAGTCTGTCTGGAATGACATGAAGAAACAGAACAAACTGAGACAGACTAAATCCAGAAGAACTGATGCTTCAAGAAATCTCCCTGCAAAGCTCCCTGAAAAACTATGCGCAGGTGCACCGAGGGCAAAAGCTGCTTTAAACGCAAAGGATGCTCACACCAAATGTTGATTTAATTCAGTTAATAGAAGTTAATTGATAAAGAAAATCTATTTCTGACATTATTTTTGACAGCATCCTCATTTTACAGCATTTTTACACAAGTGCCTAAAACTTTTAACAGTAATGTAGCTTTGCAGGTAGGTCTCTTGAAGCATGGCAAAATGAATGTTTGGAAATGTAAATGATATTTCCTACTGACACACTACAGCAAAAGATAGAAATAACTGACTTAAAATCATTTTTCAGCTGCTGAAAATACTGAAAATATAAAGTTCTAATAATTTTGGCCACCACTGTATTATTGGCGATATAGAGTGGCCACTGATATTTAGATTATTTTATGCAAGTATCTTCTATACTGGTATAAAGATCTCATTGATTTACAGTACAAGCATCAGAATTTCATGTTACTTTTTGTCCATATAAATATCACCGTCTGCGCATTGCATATTTCAGTTTAAATCTCTAAATAAAACGGAGCTGTTTTTTCTTCTATAGTCTCAGCATATCAGACTACATCAGCCATAAATAAACAAAAAAGACTATAAAATGCTACAATAAAAGCCTGTTAGCTGGTTAATTGTAAGTTACCTTACCATATACTGTTAAAAATAACATGTAATTTTACTGTAAATTACTGTTGAATGTATGGGTTTTACAGGCAAAAAAAATGAACTACTGTATAATTTATAGTGGAAAGGGTTAACCCTAACTTTTTTTAAAATTTATATTATGATTATCACATTAAGTAATCTTGATTCTTCTCATGTTTGTTACCAATAATGTACATTAGGTGTTTGTATTATATTTTCTGTTAGTGTTTATTGTATTATTATAGTGTCGTGTGTTATCCTGATGGTGTTTGTGTGTTTATGATCCTGTGCATCATCACGCTTTATGGACAGACCGCTTACGATGAACTCTGATTCATCATGTGGCTTTCTGTATTACTATGGTGCTTATCGGTACATGCAAACATAGTATTATTTGACTCAGAATCACAGTATGTCAGATAAGACCAGCACATCTTCTGCAATCAGAACAAACATAAGCCATAGTTACAAATGGCCTTAATTGTTACTAGGCCATTTACCTGATGAAACAGTTAACACGGAGCCTCATTCATAACAACATAACCATTAGCAACATTCAGAAACATGCAAAAAAAAAAAAAAAAAAAAAAAAAAAAAAAAAAAAGCCATCTCACCATCTTAATCTCCCAGTTGACGTTCCACTGTTTCATGTTGCTGAAGCGCCAGGTCTTGATGGCGTCTCCTGTGCTGGCGTCCATACGGATCAGTCTGTTGTAGGTGATGCCAATCAGCTCGTCTTTCTTGCCCCCCTGGAACCTAAATTGATGAAATGTAACAGTTACAAACAGAAGTACAGAGAAAGACAGGCTCAGCGTTTATCGTTTTGTGAGGAGACAATGAGAGTGCAATGAGAAGAAATGAAAGGTGTAGGAGGAGATATGAGGAAATGAATCCTTAAAGGGATAGTTCACCCTAACATGTAAATTCTGTCATTTACTCACCCTCATGTCATTAGAAACTTGTATGAATTTCATGTTGCACAACAAGACTAATTCTGAAGCCTGTGCTGGTCACTCTTGTCAGTGCAATTATAATGACTGGGCACTGAAGAAGCACCATATAATGTAGCTCATATGACTTGTGCATTTTAATTCTTTTTAAGCCTTCTAAAGTTATATCACATCTATCCGAGGATGAAATTTAGGATGTTATTCACTGAAAATCTTGACTTAACTCTACTTGGCAAGTGCATGAGAATTCATGCAAGAAGTAGCACTGTCCAATGATTTTTTTTTTGTTTTGTTTTGCTTTTTTGAGCCAGATCTTCACAAAGAATTGCTTGATCTGGTTCTTGAGTTCAACTCGCTGACTCAATGATCTGGTTTCAGTGATTTACAGCTCAGTTGGGAGTTACAATTACATTCTGAAAGCATCAGTCAATTGTTTCCGCAGAAGAAAAGAAATCATATGGGTTTGGAACAGCATGAAGGTAAGTAAATTATGTTAAAACCAGAATGAACTGTGAACTTTAAAAAGGACATGTTTTTATTGGCACACAAACATTTAATCAAGATATCTGAGAGACCGAAATGTCAGGTTTAGACACTCACTTGGCAAGAAAATGGGTGATTCCAAACTCTGGCAAGGACTGCCAGGCCTGTATGAAGCGCATCTTGGCTTCAATAAGGCTCATCTGTGCCACGTTCTGATGGGCTTCCAGAATACGGGCGGAAATCTGAGGATAATGCATGTGTGAACATTAATATACAAGAGCTATGAAGCCATCATAGTTTAAGCAGAAGGTCAGAATGAACACATGGACACTTTGTCATCAGAAAACGACCCCAGAGAAGAATGAAACACCAGACAGGTCAATATGATACTGCTGTATTCAATCACCACAAATATCACAATGAACACATGAGACACTCTTGTTCAAGCATCGCTTATGATCGGTTATACATGCGGCATAACACACATTCACAGAAGCCATTGCAATCCCAGCTACTGCCGTTTAGTCCCTTTTTCCCCAGAACATGAAACATGTTCACATCAGAAGGAAATGAGTGACGTCACTGGAGTCTCCCACAGATCAGTTACGTGCCTCATGAAAGCTTCAATCAGAGCTATAAACTCCCTGAAAGGGTCGGTCAATGAAACAGACGTCCTTTTTAAAAAATTATTTCCACGAGAATTTAAACATCCTATGAGACCAATGTGTTGATTATAGTGAAAACTACGGAGCCCCTAAGAGGACATGGAAAATGGAAAAAAAAAAAAAAAAAAAATATGAGATGGGAGGAAAAATTAAATTTCGATGCTTTTGCATTTGCCAGCAAAAGTACTGCATCCCCTTAAGAAACTTTGTTCTCTCACAAAACTATTGCTCTCTTGCAAAACTATATCATTTGTATGAGAAACTTTGCATTCTCTTGGAAAACATTTGCATTTTCTTGCAAAACTATTGCATTCACCTATGAAACTTTACTTTCTCTTGCAAAACATTTGTTTTCTCACAAAACTATTGTATTTGCCTATGAAATGTTACATACTATTGCAAAACATTCGTATTCTTTCTCAAAACTACAACATTTGCCTGAGAAACTTTACACACTCACAAAACTATTGCATTTGCCCAAGAACATTTGCATTCTCTCGTAAAACTATTGTATTCACCCATGAAACTTTGTTCTCTTGCAAAACATTTGCGTTTTCTCACAAAACTACTGCATTATCCTACGAAACTTTACATACTATCGCAAAACATTTGAGTTCTCTCTCAAAACTACATTTGCCCGAGAAACTTTATATTCTCACAAAAATATTGTATTCGCCCAAGGACATTTATGTTCTCATGTAAAACAAGTGTTCTCTTGAAAAACTACTGCATTCACCTATGAAACTTTACGCACTGACGAAATTGCATTCTCTTGCAAAAGAACTGAATTCTAATTATTCCTCACACCGCATCATTTCCACCACAAAAGTTTTGCAAGCAAACACGAAGTTCATCTGGGGAGTGCCAAAGGTTCACAAACAAATTCAAAATTTCTCAGGGGAACGCAAAAGTTTTGTGAAAGAACGTAAAAGCTAACTCAGTTTTTCTACCATCACCATGTCCTTTTAGGGGCTCTGTAGAAAACTGCATTGTGCATCTAACATAATATAACAAGATAATAATTGTAAATGATAATAATGTATTTTGGGATATAATCATGCTTGAACTCATAAAAAATAATTAGGATGACAGTTTTACAGATTAATATGACATTATAAGCCTCAAAGTCATGAGACTACAAGCTGCTTCTGTATTCATTTGAATATTTCTAAAAATATCCACCACATGAGCGCTTATACATAATTTGACTTTAAACAGCATTCAGGCAGAGAGCTGTCCTGGAGGAGACACCAGTGACACTAAACATGATCTTAAATGTTTAAACAGTTGAAATGTGAGCTTTAGGGTGAGCTACAGCTATAAATGGTAAAGTGGTTAATGGAAGGATCTCTGGGGTAAGACACAGCACCAGTGTTAGTGAGTCATGGACATTTACCAGCTGTCAAACGAGTAACTTACCAAGTCCCTGACAAAGCCTGGCTGAGGAGGGTGGAAACAGGAAGAGGAACACGGAGAGGAAACAAGGGAAAAGCAAATAAATGAATAAAGCAGCAAACAAGCAGAATAACAGAATCAAAACAACCGTTAATGTACAGAGAGAGAAGGGCAGGGTGTGCATGTGAGTATACAGCAGGGGAGGATCACGAGGATCAGCTGGACAGGAGAGACGTTGCACTGGAATCACATTAGATCTGTCCGGATTGACTGTACATATTGTGCAGACGTAGAAATGCATTGAAATGCACTGACAAAGCCAACATGCTGATCTACTAAGCTTATTATTCTTCCATGACCAAATTTCTAACAGTAACTCATCCTAGAGTTTTAAAGCAATGACCACCAAAATTGGCACAGACCTTCAGGATGTTCTTTTCTAACTTATCTGACTTTCGGAATTCCAGAATCAGAATTCCAAACAGTTCCACATTTCCTTAAACTTTCAATGAGGGGTCAAATGCTTCATACAATACCTCTTATAGAAAAAAGTTACTGTTTACTATTATTGTAAAATATTGTAAAGCTTGCTATATCATGCTAAAACTTGCTAGCAATGTGCTAAAGCATGCTAGGAACATGCTACCAAAATGCCAATTCATACATGCTAAATGTGCAAAAAAAAAAAAAAAATTAAATAAAAAGACACGTTAGCAACATAAATCATACCAGCAATGTGCTAAACCATGTTGAAAATGTGCTAAAACATGCAACCAATGTGTAAAAATATGCAACACTCAGTTACATATTAAAAAAATAAAATAAAATAAAATAAAATAAAATAAAATAAAATAAATAAATAAATAAATATATATATATATATATATATATATATATTATATTATATTATATATATATATATATATATATATATATATATATATATATATGCAAATGTATGCTAACAAAATGCAACAACATGCCAGAAACTTCTTAACAATGCCAATCAACTACCAGTAGAGGACTCTAATGGTCTAATGGGGTCGGAAATAGTTTTTATTGGTCTGTTTTTGACTTCTCGGAGTAAAAACTTTCACACTTCAAGCTTTTAAAAATTATTATAAATTTCAGACAAGGCTTGGTCAAACCAACATTCAAATTTGCCATCATCTAGTTTTTTTTATATATATATTTTATATTTTCTAGTTTGTCCATTAAGCTCCAAATAAAATATAAAAAATGGAATACTCTTGAATGACATCTTTTGAGCTGAGCACAAATCAGTACATTTTTAAGCATATAAACATAAAATGGGTTCAAAGTTCATGGCTGAGCTGTAGTTTATGATTAACCTGAAATATGTTTTCATCACACTCCAAACTCTACACCCTTGACTCCACGAGGTGGCGCCACGCACGTTTAAACCCACAAACACTAGAGAGCCCTCTGAAATCCCCCACCACTTGGATGACAACATCCGCTTTCCTGATTTTGTTGAGTCTGGAAGTGAGAAAGTCATCTATCCTTGTTACCCAAAGTTCAGTGCCTTCTGACCCACATCCTCTAGGAATAAAATCCCAGAGGAGGCCTCTGAAGAAAAGAAATTGAGCTTGTAATGCATGGATAAAAGCGCTCAGAAATCATCCGGACTCTAACGTCGCTCTCACAAACAAACTGCTGTCTTCTTCCCAGGCTGCCTCTCCACATTCCCAGCACGGCTTGTTTCCTGTATTTTTTCCCGCCTGTTTCTGAAGACCTCACCCCAGCTCCTCAAAGTTTCTTCCAGCGATAAGCTGCTGGGGGAGTGAGTGAGATGTGAGGACAGGAAGCCCACCATCCCCCAGCATCAGAGGAGCTGGACTGAGTCCAGGGCCACTGTAAGACGACACCAGCAGCAGCGGCACACAGGAGCCGTCTGTGACTCCCACACAGGAGCCCTCCCTACATACTTTCACTTTACTCCAGTTTTTCAATCAAGTACAACAAAAAACATATCATTTTGAGAAATCTGACTGGGCACTCTGCATATCCATATCATGCTAGAAATAGATGATTTAGTTTTTTACATTTTTGTAAATATTTTTTACTAGTACCAAGCAGGACTTGGTGAGATTTAAAATGTGATATGTATTTAACATTTGATGTCAATTTAGTATGTAGGCCTGTGATCAGGTAAGGAAAAAAGAAAACCTGTTCACGTGTATTTTTATTAAAATACATGTGTATACATGTCTGTGTGTGTGTGTCTGTGTGTGTGTCTCAACAAAAATTAAATAAAAAAAACATTGCTATTGTACTGTAAAATAAAAATAGGTATTTAATAATAATTATTATCATCATCATTATTATTACTGTTATTATTATACAAAACAACAGTAAAATTACTGTTGGTTCATGTTGCATTTTTCAAATGCACGCTATAAGCAACTCAAACAGCGATTGCAGATGAGTTCATATAGAGCAGCATTTACTATGAACCGAGCCACTGAAAACACTGGATCGTGAGCTGCTCACGTGTAAATGAACACAGTGCTGTGCTTTACTTTGAAAGCAACTCCACAACAGAGGTTTTTACTCACATTTGTGTTAATTTTGGACCATGGCTGAGACACAAAGGTGCGATGGTGCCATGCAGTGCTGTCACAAGCAATCCATGCATGTATTTTAAATTTGAAAACGCAGCAATTTTTTCCACTGATTTACGCAAAGTCACGCAATTCATACTTCAGGTCAGAAAACACAAAAAATGTATATAAATACAGAAAAAAATATATATCATTACAATCATGATTATGATCATTTTTATGTAGTTTTTTTTGCCAATGAAGCTAAAGACCAAGTAGGTCAGTTTCGTGACTTGGCGTTAAGACTGAACCTGATTTAAAAATCAGCAGCAAACGTCAACAACTTTCAACAATGACTTTGCTTCACTTGCATGCATTAGTAAATAAATATATGTAAACATGTTGCTGTTTATTACTATGTATGAGTATATAAGTCTCTTGACCTGCCTCCCTGCCTGTCTTTAGCTCTCATCAGTGTCTGTCTGTATTCTGTACTGCAGCGGCAGACCGTTCTCTCATTTACCTGCTTGTTCTTGTATTTCTTCAGGTATCGTGGAGACACCAGACACTCAGGGTTGATGTCGGTGGTGATGGGCTCTATGATCTGAGGATCAGGATTCATGTGCTGCATCTTCAGGAAGGACAGAATGTTCTGGACCTCCAGGTTGTAGGAACTATCTGCCATCGTCTTCCCTTTGGAGGCCAAACGGCAAGCCGCCATCCACTGAGCGTACTGCTTCTCCTGAAGGACAGGAAAGTTTGAGTGCAAGTGTTCATTGTGTTTCACTGGGATGCTATCATAGTTTTTTTGCAAGTAGCATGCTACTTTTCTTTTTAAAGACATTTGTGACCCTGGACCACAAAACCAGTCTTAAGTCGCACAGGTATATTTGTAGCAATAGCCAAAAATACATTGTATGGGTCAAAATTATTGATTTTTCTTTTATGCCAAAAATCATTAGGATATTAAGTAAGGATCATGTTCCATGAAGATATTTTGTAAATTTCCTACTGTAAATATATCAAAACTTAATTTTTGATTAGTAACATGCATTGCTAAGAACTTAATTTGACAACTTTAAAGGCGATTTTCTCAATATTTAGATTTTTTTGCACCCTCAGATTCCAGATTTTCAAATAGTTGTATCTCAATCAAATATTATACAATCCTAACAAACCATACATCAATGGAAAGCTTATTTATTCAGCTTTCAGATCACGTATAAATTTAAATTTCAAAAAATTGACCCTTATGACTGGTTTTGTGGTCCAGGGTCACATTTAAAGATGTGGGGTTATTTTATTGCACAATAATGTGGCAATCAATAGAAGTGTCTCACTCACAATATCACACCGCAGCCAGATCTCATTCATACCATCTGCTACAGGAATTAGCAACTTGATGTTGAATTTCTGACCGGAAATGTTCACATCTGGTGTGACTTCACAGCCTACAGAGAAACAGCAGATGAGATGCAGTGCTGATGTGGCAAACAAACACGGTATCTGACAGCATCTGTCGCGAGCGGTCACCTCTCAGATTCATCTGGTGCACCGGCGTGCCGTGGGCCTCCTCACGGCTCTTGTAGCAGGAGATTGTGATGTCCTTGAACGTGCACCAGTACTGCTTGTATCCTTTCAGAGTGAGTTTCTTTGGTCTGAGGTGCAAGCAAAAGTTAGTCAAAACCGAAGGGAAAGCTCGGTAATGTCTGCTCTTTCAATATAGCAAAATATAAGCACGTTGTAATAAGCTGCAGTGTGTAATTTGTGTGCCACTAGCATTTCAACCACCTCCAGTGGAAGTCTGCAGTCTAACAGATAGAACTGCCCCACATTCACACCACTGGCTGAGCCAATATTGTCACATCGGACCCTTTTCACTTAAACAAACACATTGTAATTAATTTTGTTGCCACTAGTGTTGTGGAAATAACATTTACACTTTAAATAGACTAATACATAGACAGTCTATATATATATATATATATAGATATATAGATATATATATATATATATATATATATGTGTGTGTGTGTGTGTGTGTGTGTGTGTGTGTGTGTGTGTGTGTGTGTGTGTGTGATGAAAGGCCTTTTTTTTCTTTTCTTTTTTTTTTTGAGACCAAAAACAATAAATCTCAACATATTTTTCAATCCTTCAACTCACTTGAAGACTTTCACGTAGTCGGCCAGTTCAGGAATGGATGTGATGTCGCCCTGAGAATACAAAGTGAAATAAAGTTAATAAAGTTATAAATAAAGTTTTTGTCATAATAATGTCTTTGTCACAGTCTGCATAACATAATATTCAGAATACTCTGTTTTGATTTCATTTTCAATGTCATTGTTTTTATTGTTGCATGTTTATTATAATTAAACTCCAATTGTTTCTGCAATATAATGCTATCCAATCACTGGACTCAAACTCCAAAAAAAAAAAATGACTCACTTAAAATGATCAAACCAGTTATTTTTAAATAATAATCCTTTATTTGAATGACTTCAATTTGAAGTAATTACAGAGATTTTTTATGGAATGAAAAGCATGAAAGCAAAGTGAATAATATTTCTAATTTGTACAGTCTTTCCTTGCAATTAAAATAACGTTTAATGTGATGTATAATGCCGTCTAATTCTAATGTTCTTCATGATATGTTATTTGAATGACATCCTTGCATTTTGGGAAAAAAATAACAAAAACAAAGCAGCGCTTAGACACTAAAGTACTGCACATACACATAGAGCAGGCATGTGTGCTTCCTTTTAAATGGTGAAATATGCGTCAGAATAACATGATACCATTTTTCTATAACCGATTTATGAGGATGGTGAGTTTAGATTAAGTACTTGTGATGAACTGTATGTCAATAAATCACAACAATCCCATGCTATAGGCACTGCACTGACAGGCTACTATTTAATTCATGCTAATATTTGAAGCTTCTTCTTTTTGATTGCAGAAGTGTGATAAAGGCCTACAGGTGTGTGTCTGTGGCTGTAACGGAAGTAGTAAGAATTATTATTGCATGAGATTGCATGTGTTCCAGTACCAGGGTGTTGGACGTCTTTCCTCCCTCCAGAGTGATCTCCAGATCTGACAGAGCTGCATCAACCTCATCGATCTCCTTCTCACTGTTGTTCATGTGATTGTCTGAAGACATGATGGACAGCTTGTTGATGTGGTACTGCAAATAAAAACACAATCAAAATAAACACGCCGTTGCCATTCATTAATTCATCATAATAATATTGTAAATTCTTTATTGTTTACACTTATAACTTGTATGCATTTGTGAAATGTAACATTTATTTTTGCATTTTCATTCATTTGATTTAAATTGTATTCACATGTCCTAAAATTTCAGGGATGCACATTGTTAAACTCCTACAAAATACAGGGAAAATAAAATGAATAAAATATTTACTTTGACCTCCTGACAGGACAAATATGCAATCCTGTCCCATATTTTGCAAGCTACGCTGTTACTGGAGGATTTTCCCAGTTAAATAAAACTGAATTTGTCAATACAAATGTTCATGTTGAATGTGTTCATGTTTTTTAGGTTTTAAACTTTTATGCATTCGTGAAATTTAACAATTATTCTGTATTTGTTTTAAAATAAAACTTTTCAAACATGCTGCAAAAATTGCGAAACTCTTACAAAATAAAGGAAAAATAAAAAAAGCAAATGCAATATTTACTTTACTGGGATGAACAAACAACATTTAACATTTTTTCATTTTCTGTATCAGTGTTATTTTAGTGTAAGTGATATACTCTTACACGTTTTTTAATAATTCAAAATAAAGTATTTTCAAAAATATTTTGAATGTTTTTATTTTTATATTTTCATTTTAGTTTAAAGTTTTAACAATCTGGCGGTGTGATTTTTCAATTTAATTAAATTTATTTAATTGTATGTATGTATGTATGTATATATATATATATATATATATATATATATATATATATACACACATACATACACACTTTTTTTTTTTTTTTTTTAAATATGTCTGTTTTTCATTCATTTTTATTTCTGTTTTTAGATATTTCACTACCAACAAAAAAAAAAAAAGGGAAATATTGGCAACACGCTGAAATATATATATATATATATATATATATATATATATATATATATATATATATATATATATACACATTTTTTTTCTCATTAATATGGTTTTAGTTAACTATAATACTATTCATATATGAGTTTAAAGCCTGTGACTTCATTTTCCTAATTAAAATGATCTGTCAAAAGATCCCCATGGTGCTACAGCGAACAGCTGGACTACAGATATTTATTTCACTGTACGCTGAAGACAGCTCCGCTTTCAAAACGGAGGCTAAAGGCATTTTCATGTCACCATCTCTCTGCTCAGATAAGAGTAGTTAGTAGGTGAATGACACACCGATTTCTCTCAACGGTTAACAGCCTCGCTATAATGCTGGCTAAACTTAGACCTGCTGATGTTTGACGGCGCTGAGCTCTTCTACCCAGAGACACGTCCAGAGCCAGACTCATATCCTCTGACTGAACGTGGTGCGGACTGATGGGGAAGGACAGACCTGACTAATTTAAACTCGCTGTACGTAAACAGAGAAAGTCGACACCACTGATACACCTCCACAAATCCCTGCTGGAGCAACCCACACCTCCTGCTGGAGACTCTGGGTGGTCTTCCATGTCCCACCGCCCTCCGCTCTATATTTACATGATGTGAAGACAGTGAGGCGTCCTGAGGTGTTGTCACTCAACATTTATGAGGGTTTGAAATAGCAGGGTCATCGTTGGCCAAAAGGCCAGTGAAAACAAACCCAGCAGCAGCCAAACGTTTGCACGCTGCAGATGCTACGCAGTCAGGCACAGAGCCCATCCAATTCATTAACAGGGCCAGAGGACCCGAGTGAAGACTGCAAACTGTCAAACAGCGGGCTTACGCAGCAATCCTCACAGACGGAGCGTTCGCATTAACTCTCGGATGCAGACGTACCTGCAGGGCGGCAAACATCATCATCTCCTCTTCGGTGCATTCGATCTCCTCAAGCAGGATGGCCCACTTTGCCTGCTCATACAGCTGGTTCACCCTGATGGCATCATACTGCAGGGGTCAGGAAAGCGTTAAAAACATGACAACACAACACCACTTTCATCACAATGTCCTTACAAACAGTGTGTAGATCTCTTTGAGAGGCCTACAGGTGAGCATAATTCACACTATACACTACCAGTCAAAAGTTTTTGAACAGTAAGTTTTAATGTTTTTTAAAGAAGTCTCTTCTGCTCACCAAGCCTGCATTTATTTGATCCAAAGTACAGCAAAAACAGTGAAATTTTGAAATATTTTTCTTATTTAAAATAACTGTTTTCTATTTGAATACATTTTAAAATGTAATTTATTCCTGCAATTTCAAAGCTGAATTTTCAGCATCATTGCTCCAGTCTTCAGTGTCACATGATCCTTCAGAAATCATTATAATATGCTGATTTGCTGTTCAAGAAACATTTTTTTTTTATTATTATCATCAATATAGGTTGAATATCAAGGAACATCAAGAACATTTTGATTTTCCATTGCATGACCCCTTTAGGTTTTCACCCATTGAATTGTCTGTCACACTTGAAAAAATCGTTTGCAATTTTTACAGAATTACGCTGCAGTAATTGATTAACTAAGTTACTTTTGCCATATACAGTAAAAAGTCCCTGTGTGACATCACATATGAAATATAGCTAACATAAATAATTTAGTTCTTCTCATTTTTGTCATCAGTAATGTACATTAGGATGTTTTGCGTTACATTTATTTCATTACTTTAGTGTTGCATGTTACTGGCATTACACTGAAATAAGCATGATAATAAGGTTGAGTTTTTAAACATGCATCATATATGTCCTAAAGCTGGTCGGGGTTTCAATGCCATGCCAGCATCCTTGACTATTTTCATGGGGAATAACATTAAAATACTATTTAAAGCAATTTAATAATCTATGTTTTTTTTATGATAAAAACTCCAAAATGGATTCAGGGTTGACTCTTTCAAATAAATAATTAAATAATTAACCCCCGGTTACACAGACAAGGTTTAAGCCTAGTCCTAGACTAAAATGTAAGTCTTAGCTGTTTCAACTGAAATAAACTTGCACTGACTGATCTTAAAATATATCAGTGCCTTTGTTTTGTCTCAAGATGCACACCAGTAATGTTTTTTTCTAAGCATGTTTATAAAAATTACTTAAATGTCCTAATTGAACTATGGCCTAATCCTGGCTTAGTCTAAGCCCTGTCCGTGAAACCGGGCCTGAAAGTGTTTGATGAGTAATTTTACCTACTAACTTTTCTAAAATATGTTTAAGAGATACTGGACTCTGGCATGAAGAGCATAACGGTGGATTTTCATTTGATATTAAGAACTTGTGATTCTGAAATGTCCTATTTGACATCACTTATATATGATTATATGTGCTAAGGTGCAAAACACACCGACCTTTGGGTTGAGGTCAAAGAAGCTGTGATACTTGAACCGGAGCAGAAGAACCTCGTTCTCCTTCACATCCTGCTCCATCAGTGACCTGGAGGAGTCCAGCCACCTTCACAAAGACAATCAGAGGAATATGAACGAAAGCCTTCCTGAATCACAGAGGGGCTGTTTACACCTAGTCACTTCATGCGTTTTCTCTGATTGGATATCTATCGGATTTGTTAAAACGTTTTTATTTACAGGATATAAAAAAAAAGGTAAAACGGATATAAATCTGGTCTTCAATTCCCACGCTATATGCAAATTTCACATCAACAAAAGCAACAGATATGCGGTGCACTTTATGCTATTTTTATTCATCAACAGCTAATTTCAAGATCAATGACCGCAACAGGAGAGAGCACGGCATTAGCACTGGAAAGATAGGTTAGTCTCACTAATTTTAATGAAGATGATATGCCATAAAGCCTATAAAACACTCTCACAAGTTTATTATTAATATTTTGGGAGGAGTAAAATTTGCATATGTGGTTTCAACAACCAGATGCATTTACACTTCTCCAGTTTCGTCTGAAATGCGCCCCCCTCCCCTCCTGAAGTGGTTTAAGCAATCAGATTTAAATCCATTTTAAAAGCATTTTGGAGGGCATTTATACCTGGTCTTTTCACGATCGGAAGCTATCCAATCAGAGAAAACACACTAAGTGACCAGGTGTAAACAGGCCCAGAGTCTTCACACTTCAGACCTTTCCCAGCTTACCCCTGGTTGATCTTGGCCTTGTCCAGGAGCGACTGTGGTTTGTACATCTTGACCACAATGTCGGGTGAGGTGATGGGCTGGCTGACAGCGAGGATGCTGGGATTGCCTTCTGACAGCGGACTGTCTCCAAACCACGCTGAGGTGGGGGACAGAGGGCTGCCGTCCCGAGAGTCATAGGTAGGTGTCATAGTCTTGCTGTAAAGTCCAGGACTAGAATAGATGCTTCCTGAAATGAGAGACATCTGTCAGTAACCACCCAAAACGGGCGTCACCTCATTCACATGACAAGCCAGACGGAGGGCTGGGCGGAATGATGTGTATTTTAATGTTTCATCCAGTAGAGAGTGATTTAGTTTTTGTAAACATGGTGTAACAGTAGGTTGTTCGTGCTCTTCAAGCAAAATTGGCGTATTTATAAAGAAACCAGCAGTCAGAGGTGTGCATTTACTGTCTTACATATCTACAGCAGCTTGCCATTTTTTTTTTTTTTAATATATAGTTTAGTTTATAGTTTATATACAACTTAGGTTCATCATAATGTCTTATTTTTTTGGTTTTCATCCATTAAACTATAAGAAGAATAAAATAAAGAAATAAGATTATAATATCACACAAAATTAAATAGCAATTATTACACTGATATAAAACTAAATAATTTGGGTTGAATTTTCTGCAAAAATAGCTTTGGACCCTTCTCACATTTCCAGAGTTCTTAGAAAATGAAGTCGTCATAGTTAACTTCTTGAAACAAATCATTTTACAGAATTTTTCCGTTCCCAATTTGCTCCAATAGCAAAAACAATTAAAATTAAAATTAAAATTAAATAAATAAATAAAATAAATCCACAATAGCATTTTTTGAGGAAAAAATATCAAGATCATGTTGATCAGAAGAAGGGAATATGTCAAATTTGCTGTTGTATTAGAAACACTCATGCAGCAAAGTTAAAGTTTTAAAGAATGCGTTTCTACTCTGACATCCTTTAAGAATAATCTTATTTCCTGGTTTGATTCCATAAAGTTTTGAATAAAAAGATTAAGAATTTAAGATTATAATATTACACAAGTTTAAACAGGTATTTTCCACATTTTTATTAAACAAATTATTTGGTTAAATTTTCTGCAAAAATAACTTAATACAATGACAAGATTTTGTCAAACCGCCCACTCCTAGCCAGATAGGTGTACCAAATCCAGTGACTGAAAATCACCATAAACAGCACATGAAACTGCTGTTCACACAATCACTCATTCACATGACTGCACATTTCCGATGAAGGCAGCATGCAGAAAACACACAGTAAAACACTTTGCAAGTGCACAAACAGCAGCCAGCACATCCAGCAGCATGAGGGGTCCAGGAGGGAACTGACATCTCTATGAACCGGTGAATCAGGAGCTGTTATCATCAAACACCATTAACACATTCAGTCCATTAGTGCAGCATTATTCTTTAAACACTTCAGTCAATGCCTACAGGACAACTGGAGCAATCTTTCCAATCCACAAGTGGACCTCAAATTGCACAGGTCCTGCTGGTTATTATTAAATGGAGACTCCTAGATGTTAACTGATGTTACATAGTATCAGCTGTTCACCATCTATGACGTATGTCATGGCACAACACCCACAGTGACCAACTATAACCTTCATTTAGACGACTAGAGCTAGTGAAAAGATGAAACTTAATGAACTTGATTAATAAAAGAAAACTTTAATGAGTGTAAGTGTCCTTAATATATGTTTATTATGTAGCAAACGTTCTGTACGTGCTATATTGTGAATATAATCACAGCAGGAGTCACACTTAATAGACCTCTAGTAACTTACTGTATAAATATATGTACCATTTATCAGTTTATGTATAATCAAAAGTACACAGCAAAAAAAACAAAAATAAAATTAAAAAGAATATATATATATTATATATTTATATAGTTATAAATAATACAAAGATTACTGAAGTATGTTTTACAAGAAAATTCTGTTTTAGTTTTCCTACTTTCATTTTTGTCACACAATGTCTTATTTTCTTTGTAATTAATTGTGAAACTTATTAGCAATTTCTGAGTGAAATTTGTTGTTACACCATTTTTTAGTGCACTTGAACATTAAAAATATCCAAGAAAACTTTTGTAAACACTACTGAGAGTAACAAGTTAATCATGCACATAAGACTGTATCAAACAATTAACACATTTAACAATTTGAAATAACAACTGACAAAGAACAGCCTCGTAAACATCTAAATTTATTCTAATCAAATTGTAGATGGGACAAAAGTGAACACATATATTTTTTGTGAAGCACAATTATCATATAAGCCATCAGCATCAAAAAACATCTTTATTACTTATTTAAAAAAAAATCTAATTAATGCACTGCATTTAGAAACGAAAGATTTGAAAAATTTGAAAAGAAAAATGAGCAAATTCAATATATAAAGATATATTCAAATGAATCCTTTTAAAGCACTGACAACCCACACAAAATGCCTTATGCAGTACCGCTAAAATCAGGTTGTGTGAGCAATAATGCAATCCAAAAATAAACTTTTGCTAGCAGTGCAAAGTTGCAATTTTATGGGAAGACACTATCATCCGTCAATTGCGCGATCTGTCTGAATCAGACAAATCACACAGTTATACTACACATTCTTTTCTAACCACTCAAGTGACCAATCACAGAGTGAGTAAAACACAGAAGCAAAACCACTTATGTGGCAGCGAGAGGCCACAGTCATGTAGAGGGACAGGAAGTGCTTGTGGGGTGGCAGAGGTCATGAGAAAAGACAGAGGGCTGAAGCAGACCTGAGGGAGGCTCGCAGCCGTTCTCAGAAACTCAGAGAAAGGTCACTGGAGGGGTTTCCACTCCCATCGGGGAACCGAGGAGGCCTGCCTTTGGATGTTTACTCGACTCTATGCACTGTTTTGGAATGTTCGAATGAATCCTAATCCACAAACACACATCACACTGACGTATGGCTGAAACGATTCCTCGAGTAACTCGAATACAAAAAATCATCGAGGCAAATTATGTGCTTCGAAGAATCGTTTAGTCGCTTACTAGGGATGCACTGAATTTTGGCCCCCGAAAATATATGGCGCGCCGCCCAGCAGTGTTCTGGTTTCACTCTCATCACTGCGCCGCGTGACGCTCCATTCAATACTCCGCTCTATCAATGTGCATTCTGCTCATTTATCGCTCATGCTCACCGGAACAGCTAAGTCCACTCAAATAACGCACCGACAAGAAATTTCTATACAGTACACTTGTTCCTGTTTGCAGTAGCGCTACTGTGCTGTGACATGCTGTAGTACAGCTGTACTGGGCAACACTGGTCAAATCTCCTTCATTGATCTGCTCCCCGCTATGCTCTGCTCACATGCACTGATAATAATACCTTTGCCAGAGTCTTTATATTTTTATACATGTTTACTTGATATTTCTTTACACAGAATCATCATTTCTATTAATTTCCCACTGATTTACGCGATCTGATGAGCATTAACTCATATTACGCGATCATATCTCTGTATGAATGAATGAATGAATGGCAGAGACGCGCGTTTTCCTTTACCACACACACAGACTGAAGCGTGCGTAACGCTCGCGGTGATTTCAGCGTCTGCGTCTCAATGAGGACATAAATACACGAACGTCATCTCCAGAACTGCTCTGAGAGTCACTTCATCAGCGTTTCACCGTTGCATTTGAGTAAAACTAGCGTCATGTCATATAGACGCACAGAAATTTAAAGGTATTCACGGCAACCTGTCAAAATAAAAGTCTGGTTTAATTTGAAAACATTGCAGCAGAAATATATTTGTTCAGCAGAATGTACATACTACTACTACTAAAATTATGAAAAATTTATTTTTTAAGGAATGATCACACAACATTTCTTCCATGTTTTAATTTTAACAGTAAATCCCCTTTGTTTGCCAAAAAAAGTTTAATTTTCAATAATTTAAAGATAAATTAAATTAATATTTTGTGCCTTCATTTGATAACCAGATACACAACACAGAATTTCTGAGGAAAAATAAAACATTTCATAAGGCTATTTTAAGAATAAATAATAAAACATTAGGTGAGAGAAAATAAAACATAACTTTATAATTGTCATTTCCTTTAATCATAGCTATTAATTATTATAACACCTAAAATATGTTGCATGTAAAAAGTGTTTGTGTGCATATGATCAGGATGGTACCACCTCCGCCGCATTTTGAGAAAGGAAAAACCCTGTTTGCAGGACTATACATTATTTGGATAATTAGTCAAAAACAACAACAACAACAACAGTTATGTCTGATTCTGTTGCATATAACTGAATAAAAATAATACATTGATATTTAATAATATATTTTCTGTCCAATTTTCTTTCAATAAAAGTGTGGTAGTTTTATTGGCTTGTGTTTTTTAAATTCCATGTCATTAAAATTGAGTTAAATTAAAAAAGTCTTACAAAATTACTTTATATTATTTAATAAAATAAATAATTATTACAAAGCATTTTCGGTTTCGGTTTCCGACCAAGCACATCCAGAATTCTCGGTTTCGGCCCGGAATTTTATTTCGGTGCATCCCTACCACGCATTTACTGTAACTACATACAGAGCACTGTGTTTGCAACCACATGCTCCTTTAAAGGATTACACACACCAGTATGCAGAGAGACATCAAGTTTTTATATATTTGTATTTGCATTTTGAATGTAATATGGCAATTAAATGCACTAAATGGGTTTAGTTTTCACAGTTATTAAAATATGCAATTTCAGCAATAAAAATGTCAATTTTTCTAAAAAGGAAACAAATTACTTGTTCATTTTAAGAGACCTGGCTTGTTTTCTTTTGTATATTTAGTATTGCTCTTTAAAAAAGAAAAAGTACTACTTATCCGATTATTCGATTAGTCGATAGAATTTTCGGTAGAATACTCGATTACTAAAATATTTGATAGCTACAGCCCTACACTTGACGCTTCAGCTCAGAATCATGCCTGCAGGCACGTATAAAACAATCGATAGCAAGTGTGAAGGAGTGTTCACTCATGCATATGCCAAAAGTCAAACTCTTTTACTAATCAATTAGATAGCAACAGTGCTAAAAGGCCTCATTTTTAATTCTTCATTTTCTGTAATTAATTTGGCTCAAACTTACAGATTCTATTCAGATTTGTTGTAGATAATTACAGCCCTAAGAGTGCTATTTTTCATAAACTTTAATAGCTTTTAAAATTAAAGGGTTAGTTCACTCAAAAATGATAATTCTGTCATAATGTCCTCAACTTTGTCATTCCAAACCCATTAGCCTTTTGTAGGGCTGGGCGATTTTTCAGATTTTATCGATTAATTCGAATTAAATGTTTTGCCGCAATTTTATTATTTTGAAATTGAGCAATCACGATTTTGAATACAAATATTACCAAACATTAGAATTAGACACTGACAATATGCCGGTGATAACAGTAAAGAGAAAAGAACGATCCAACCGCACGTCGGCGCACGTTATTAACCACTCATGTGTGACGCGCTCTGTGACCATAATTAGAATAAATATATCGCTAGGTGCCATTCACACAGAATGCGCTTTTGTGTTGACAAAGATGCGACGCGGGCAGTGGAACAGGAAAAAACGCAAGAAGATGGGAGTTGAACTTTTAACTTGAGTGCCACGTTTTTAGAATGCCGTTTTAAGCATGAGATGCTGCAAGAGACGCGAGTGCAACTGTCAAATGCGTCCATGTTTACATAGAAACAACAATGGAAAAGCAGCGCAATCAAATAAAAACCTGTGAAGAACTACTACTGTATGTCTGATATGTCATGTTTGAAGCTGAAAGCAGCTGTTCATTGTTTTTACAGAACATTTGTAGTAAATAGTGTACTGTGTTATACCTTCAGTCATTTTGAATTTGAATTACCTTAGAATTTTTTAAAAGCATTTTCCTCGTATTATTTCTGAACATATAATATGTATAAGACAAGTTTGTACAAGATGTAGTTGTAGCTATCTTTTCTGCAAAGATATTTAACAAGATTTGTTTAGCATTTAGGCTACATCATATTGACAACTTCATGTGTGGTGCACTTGGAATAGAATTTTCTTTAACTAGAGGATTAATAAAGAAAAAATTACTCTAGTTGACTAGTTAAAAATCGAGAATCGGTCAAACTTTCAGAATTATTATTATTATTTTTAAGATTTTAAGTTTTTGCCATATCGCCCCGCCCAAGACTTTTGTTCATCTTTGAAACAAATCAAGATATCCTGAAGCCTGAAGATATCCTGAAACCTGAGAGATTTCTATCCCTCCATTAAAAGTCCATGCAAAACTCTGATGCTTTAAAAATTTAGTTCTAAAAGAAATCCATATGAATAGAGCAGTTTAATCCAAGTCTTCTGAAGAGACACAATTGCTTAATATGATAAACAGATCTTATTTAGGTTTGCATTCATATATAAACATTGATCAATGCATATACTTATAGCACATCAAATCAGACTTTAATCAGGGTAGACACCATAATGATTTTTACTGAAAATGAGACTTTAAGGGATAGACTTGCAGTATGGCATGTGGTGTATAAAGGTTTATAATTATTTTATAGACTAAAACAGCTTTTTGGTCTACTGAAAGTCTTTTGGAATTATGTTTCTTAAGCTGAACATTTGGCATGTTGTTAAAAACAATTGTGCTATCTAAAAAACACTATGTCTATCCGTTTCATTCCTGTCAGAATTTAAATATGATGCTACACTGACTAAGGTCCATGTGGTAAACAGAAGCTCAAAGTGCTTGTGAATGCGAGAGAACTAATGAGGTTCATTCTCGTGTCATGCAAGCACATATAAACTTCCGCAAGAATCAATGAGGTTTGTTTTCGCATGCCAAGCAAATATGTGCGCTCGTTAAATCTGTTCATCAAACAAAGAAATCGTTATGTCCTCAGAATACTTGGATTAAACTGTTTGATTTACATTGTATCTATTTTTGAAGTATCAACATTTCGGTGGAATGGAATTTCAATGGAGGAACAGAAACGATCCATTTAAAGTTTGTTGTACCGAAACTCTGATTGTTGCTTCTTAAACCTGGCTTCATTTCGAGAGTGAGTCAGATGTTGATTCAGTAAATGCTCTGAATGATTCAGCAAAGCATTAATGCCCCTTTTTCCACCAGCATGGTTCCTCTGCTGGTTTCTGGGCTGATGCCCATCCATCACTCTCATTCCACCATAGAAGCGGCAGTTCTGGGCTGAAAACACTAGTTACAATCTGACTCTAAAACCTTGCTGACTGGAAAAGTCAGAGAGCTTGAATTGGAAAAAAAGTCTAAAAGAAGTTTAGACACTCTCTCTATATATCTGCTGGCTTCAGTTGAATGTACAAAGAACGCTACTTAAGTTTGCGGAAACACAAGCCAGATGACGATAGCCTCCCAGATTCACCCGGTCGAGCTGGCGAGAGATTGGTTAAATTCCTTAAATTTGCCAGATTTTTGGAGCAATTCATTAATGAATAAATAAAATTAATAAATGCATAGTTATAATAATTTGCTTGTTGATGGGACTACACTAGTCATGCTGTATGCTTGTTTTTGCCAGTCTTAATTTTGTTGACAAATAATTTATCATAATTTGTCAACGACATTTTTTTCACTGACGAAAACGAGACAATAACGAACAAAAACAAAAATTTTGAATGACAAAAATCTATAATAGATACTGTGTGTGTGTGTGTGTGTGTGTGTGTGTGTATATATATATATATATATATATATATATATATATATATACACACACACACACACACACACACACACACACACACACACACATACATATATATATATACATTCATTAGGGCGGTCAATCGATTAAAATATTTAATCGTGATTAATCGCATGACTGTCATGAGTTAACTCGCGATTAATCACAATTTAATCACACTTTTTTATCTGTTCTAAATGTACCTTAAAGTAATACTTTTTAAGGTACGGAAAGTATTCACACCCCCTTCACTTTTTTCAATTTTGTTATGTTGGAACCTGATACTACAATTGTTTAAATTCATTTTTTTTCTCATTAATCTACACTCTGTACCTCATAATGATGAAGTGAAAACAGAATTTTAGAAATGTCTGTAAATTTATTAAAAAGAAAAAACTGAAATATCACATTTACATAAGTATTCAGACCCTTTGCAACAACACTTGAAATTTTGCTCAGGTGCCCCCATGTCTCTTGATCATTGCAGAGATGTTTCTACACCTTGATTGGAGTCCGCCTGTGGTAAATTAAATTGATTGGACATGATTTGGAAAGGCACACACCTCTCTGTAAAAGGCCTCACAGCTGATAATGCATATCAGAGCGAAAACCAAGCCACGAGGTCAAAGGAACTGCCTGCAGAGCTCAGACACAGGATTGTATTGAGGCACAGATCTGAGGAAGGCTACAAAAAAAATTCTGCTGCACTGAAGGTTCCCAAGAGCACAGTGGCTTCCATAATTCTCAAATGGAAGAAGTTTGGCACAACCAGGACTCTTCCAAGAGCTGGTCCCCAGCCAAACTGAGCAATTGATGGAGAAGGGGCTTGTCTAGACTGGTGACCAAGAACCTGGTGGTCACTCTAGTTGAGCTCCATGATCATATATGCAGATGGGAGAAACCTACAGAAGGACAAACATCACTGCAACACTCCACCGATCTGGGCTTTATGGCAGTGTGGCCAAACTCAATCCTCTCCTCAGTGAAGACACATGAAAACACACTTGGAATTTGCAATAAAGCACCTAAAGGACCCTCAGACTCTGAGAAACAAGATTACCTGGTCTGATTAACCTCAATTCAAAGCATCATGTTTGAAGGAAACCGGCTCTTCTCATCACCTGCAGAGTACCATCCCAAAAGTAAAGTGTGGTGGTAGCAGCCTCATGCTGTTGGGCTGTTTTTCAGCGGCAGGGACTGAGGAACACATCAGAGTAGAAGAAAAGCTCAATGCACCAAAATATTGAGATAGCCTTAATGAAAACCCAGTCCAGGGCATTCAAAACCTCAGACTGGGCCGAAGGTTCACCTTCTAACATGACAATGACCCTAAGCACACAGCCAAGGCAACACAGGAGTGGCTTAGGGACAACTCTGTGAATGTCCTAGAGTGACCCAGCCAGAGCCCTGACTTGAACCCTACTGAACATCTCTGGAGAGACCTGAAAAAGGCTGTCAACAGACGGTACCCATCCAACCTGACCGAGCTTGAGAGGATTTGCAAAGAAGAATGGCAGAAATTCCCCCAATCCAGTTGTGCAAAGCTTGTTGCGTCATACCCAAAAAGACTCGAGGCTGTAATTGCTGCCAAAGGTGCTTCAACTAAGTACTGAGTAAAGGGCCTGAATACTTATGTAAATGTGATATTTCAGTTTTTTCTTTTTAATAAATTTACAAACATTTCTAAAATTCTGTTTTCACTTTGTCATTATAAAGGACAGAGTGTAGAGTAATGAGAAAAAAAAAGAATTTAAACAATTGTAGTATCAGACTGCAACATAACAAAATTGAAAAAAGTGAAGGGGGTCTGAATACTTTCCGTACCCACTGTATGTTTATTAGTGAAACCATAGTTAATCTAGAGCATGAAGACTGGACATGTTTCAAAGGTCATAGATGTTTTTCAAAGAACTTGTTCATGTCTATTACACACATGAAAAAAGAACATAGAAATACCAGGTTCCCATTACTTCTCTTTATTTGCACTGAGCAATTGACTTAGACAATCCTGTTTACATTTTCACACTACAGGGCAGCTCACTTCTGCTGAACATGCTAAATGTACATTTATTATTTATTATTACATTTGTTTGCCTCTCTGTGCCCACATACTGTATTTTGATGCAGCTAAATTCTCAATAAAACTGTTTTCATGGATATATTTTTTCATAGATATATTTTCTGTTGTCAGATAACGGAATGAATATGAAATAGTGACTAAAACGCGAACCATTAAGACTGCATAACCAGCTCTACCTTCCGAGATGTTAATCTGCACAAAAATCCTGATTTATAATCGAGCCGTTGTCTGATGAAATCAAATAGCCTGAACATAAGATAAAGACAATAGCTGTTCTGTGATTTCGGCTATACTTGCATGTAAAATTAGAGAAGCAACATAATATCGGTTTTAAAGCAGCACTATGTAACTTTTGGCGCTCTAGCGGTTAATAAACAGAACTGCACGCATCCCGCGGAAGAACATTCTAACCGGAGCTACTTCTCTAAATTTGTGTCTATGGCGATTCACGCAGGTATGTGTTACTCCGCAGCGGTGACGACCCGACCAGGCTACAATAGTCCATAAATAAGCACTTATTATAAGTGTACCATAGTGATTCGGGATAAGACAAAAACGCGGTTTGGAAGATGAACTCATGATGTACTCGCTCATTGTATGCATTTTGCAAATTCCGAACACAGAGAATGTTACATGCTGAACAGAGCAGAGAGAGAGAGAGAGAGAGAGTTTCTTTTTTTCTATATTCTATCTACTTGTTTCCTTAAAAAAAAAAATATATATATATATATATTATATATATATATATATATATTTTTTTTTTTCTATATTCTATCTACTTCTTTTCTTTAAAAAACAAAACAAAAACCTTGCTATGTGTACTGCATTAGGCTAACCGAGACTTGTCATATCGCTTACATGTTGTTGCTCTTTTGTTGATTTTGATTGCTTCTATTGTCCTCTTTTGTAAGTCGCTTTGGATAAAAGCATCTGCTAAATAACTAAATGTAAATGTAAATAATAGAATTAAATAAAAAACGAAGACAAAAATGTTGGGGAGGGAAGATTTGGGAAGAGATTCATTCAGAACGAATATGTTGTGTGGTTAGGAGGTTAGGTGTGTACATATGAACCGGCGGACATAAGCTAGCATACATTTGCTGCACGTCTCATAAAACGTTCAAAAATGTCAATATTTGGGAGTAAGAGAAGAGCATATGGATACATTTGATGACGCAAAAGAGAACTCAATTCGGTCTGGTTTTCTGAGCGCAGAAACCGAAGCAGCGCCTCTCACACAGCACACGAGCAGGCTGCTCTTTCTCATGAATGGAGAAATACAGACAAAATGAAGTTGAAATGTCCGTTTTGACGAGTATTGACAAAAAACAGTAGATTACATCTTAAGTGAATGTAAACCTTAATACAAAACCTTTAAAGTGAGCTTGGTAATTTTAGAGAAATGCTTAATAAATGCATTACACTGTAACTAAACCCTTTAGATTTTAGCTGACAATTTACTGTAGATTTAGTCGACTAAAACTAGAATAAAACTAAAACAATTCAGATGACTAAAATATGACTAAAACTAAATGGCATTTTAGTCAAAAGACTATGACTAAAACTAAATCAAAATTCACTGTCAAAATTAACACTGGTTTTTGTGTGCAGCCTGCAGAACAAAACACACATTTTGCCTTTATTTGATGGCAATTTAATTTGTCACATTCAATTCAGCTTCCAAGATCACAACTTAGATAAAATATCATTTCTTTTCTGTGGCATTGGAGATTCAGCAGCGGTGAAGATGCACCAAAGGGACATTAAACTTAGCCTTAGGTGTGCATCTATATCTGATTTCCATACTGAGCATTCTTTCTTGCATTTATTTGCATAATTTGTTATTGGCCCTTTCCTGTATTTTATGTTCAATCTCTCTGTTTATTTGGCTTTAGAACTTCTCTATCATTTGACTGCATTTTGACCACTATTGTTTTGCTGCCTTGCAAGCACTGGTAATTCCTTCTTTCCAATTGCGCCAATGAAATAAGACTTCTGCAGCGTGTAACAGGAATACTCCTGATCAAACTGCATTAAAAGTTGAAAGTCTTTTATGTGTCACATAAATACAGAACCTACAACCTTAGTAAAGTTACATCTGTTCAGCGCACACACATGCTCTACATCATGTGCACATGCATCCTAATATGGATAATATTTTGTGTAAACCTGCTTGTTTTTTTTTTTTTATAACCAGTTATGACAAGCTCCAGATAAAAGCTTGAATAATCAATATCAGTATTGGCTGGGTTAAAAAAATAAAAAAAATAAAATAATAATACCAAACAGTATTTTCTGGGTAGGTCCTTGACCTGACCTTTCAGTTTTTTATCTCTAATTTTACATAGATTTTAGGATAAAGCGAGACAATTTAAACAAGCAAAACTGTGAACCAAAAAGGGAATGTAAGGGAATGCAGTGTTTGGGCAAAGCTCATCTCATGACCCTCATCAGTTGAGGGGTCACTGAAGCAGAGAGTCAGCAGTGGTCAGGTGACTGCTCCAGCTGTGGTGAGAGGAGATGAAGGAAGCAATGCAGGAAGCCAGAAAAATAGTGAGCCTTACCTTTTACCGGTCCAATGTATAGAATCTCAGAGGCTTGAGGAATGGAAGGAAATGGAGAAAAGAAAAAACAAAGAGAGAAAGAGGGGGAAATGAAAGGATAGATTAAAGAGATTAACAGCTTGGAGGAAAAGGAAAGCGTTAACATGCAAAATGAGACAAGACATCAGAAGTAACCACAGATTTAAAAAGAAAAGAACTAATATCTAAAAAAAAAAAAAATAAAAAAAAAAAAAGTTTCCTTAAAGTAGACAGACACAGGATGTTCATTCACATCCTTAATAAACGTAATAATCCTTTAAAACTAGTTATTTTTCATATTATATTAGATTAATAGCTGATTTTTAGTCCGTCTAAATAACATGGTATTTGTACCTTTAGGGCTTATCTCACGCAAGTAAATAAGCAAGTAAGTAAATAATTAAATACATAAATTTGTGTTTCTCCTCTTTTCTAGCTTACTTCCTAGTCTAGTTGTCTAATAAAAAAGGCATTGTATATTACAAAAATTGAGGGCTCTTTGACCAATTACTTTTGTTCCTCTTCTGTTAGGTGCTTTGGTTAAAGGCATCTGCTAAATGCATAAATGTGCATATGAAAGTCCAGATACAGACCAGGGGAAGACAGAGCTCAACTTCCAGAGGAGATTGTGTTGTTTGAAGATCCGTAGAGGAAGGGAAAGGAACAACAATACTTATGGGTGGAGCTCATGTCCTGCTCTCGCCGTTATCAAAGCGATCCCTATCACAGCGACTCGTACTGAAATCACTCTGAGAGGAGATCAAGCACCGGGTCTTCGGCTCATTTCCCATTGCAGGCCAAAACGGCTCATGGCAGCTCCCGTTCCATTTTTTCTCTTTCCTAAAAGAGCCTCTGTGCAGTAAAAACCATTATCTTTATGGACCCTAAACATCGGGAGTCCTGCACTATTTTAATGAGGGTCATCATGAGGTTAAATGGTAGTAATGAAGGAACAAGTGGAGAACAGATCCCAGACACAGTGCGCTGCACAAGCGGTTTGGCCTGTGTGTTGAGTTTGCATGGGGGACGCATCGCACAAGGGTTTTTGGACAATAGACCCTATTCATGTTGACCTGAGGAGATGGAGACTGTGCATCTTAAATGGATTGTAGCGCATCATGTGTGGGGCGATATAGCTGCTCTGTTTCAAAATGGCAGCGTGACCAAATATGTGCGGAATCTGAACCATTCACGCTCCGAAGTTAGAGCGAGTGCAGCAGGCCTGCAAATGATACGCTGCTCTCAGCCCACACATTTCTCATTTCAGCACTGTTTCAACATAACAACCCTTTTGTTTTCCTGCTCTTCAACAACACACGCATTATTATGGAGCTCCATGGGTTCCAAACCATCAAACACTGTCTACGACGCAAACAAGCAATGCAATGTGGCACGATAATCAGAGTTGCTTAAGTCAACCATCACTATCTATTGCTCATACTTGGGTTTGCTATCCTAACTAACCTCAAACCCAAGCACTTCAGCGTGTAACCCCACCTGCATGATTTGTGTGACGGATGTGAACCATGCCTCAATTTTGTTGCAGAGAGAATTACTATTACACTGTGTCAAACTGTATTAAAATCAACTGGGTTGAGTTGCTTGGGCATTTAGAACTGGTTTTCAATCCTGTCTAGGGGACCCAGAGTACTGGACATTTCGCATCTTTACTGTCCTATGATGCAGCAATGTAGAATCACAGAATTGATCACAAAAATATTTTTTTCCTGAAATTGTTATCTACTTAAATTTTTTTCTGGATTTATGATTTAATACACAATGGTGGTAATCAAATAAAGGCATAAAACCTGAAAAAGGACCCTTTATTGGAAGAATTATTAAATTGTTAAAATTGTATGATTTCAATTGATTAGTCATGCTTTTTGATTATAAAATTTAAAGTAAATAAAATAAATTTCATAGGGTCCTAAAAAAATCAGCTTTTGATAAAAGTATCTCAGTAGACTGGATGTGAGATGATCACTGGATCACTGAATTTAGACATACCTTGTTGCCTTCCTACCTCTATATCCTGTCTGCAGAGGCAGCATTTTTCAGCTTTCAGAGACAAATACTTAGTTTAGCACTCTCCAAACCACTTGATGATCTAATTCTGGTGTGTTAAATAAAGGAGACACAGAAAATGTGCAGTGCGGCTGATCCTCAGGACTAGGACTGAAAACCAGTGACTTATTGTGTTCCATGATGGTTATAATGCTGACTCATGTAGACAGCTCACTAGGTACTGGGGGAAAAAACAAACAAACAAAAAAACATACTATTTCCTAAAATGGACCTTACAAATAGATTGAGTAGTTAATGATGTGACAGAGAGATCAGTGCACTGAAATTTTCAGAGGAATGGTGATGGTGATCTGAGACGTACCTGATCCAGGAGTAAGCAGTGGTCCTTCCAGCTCCAGCGCCTCCTCCTCCGCCTCCTCCAGCTTTTTCTTCTTCTTCTTGGGGTCGCGGGGCTTGCGCAGTAAGGAGAGCTCCTCAGGATGCCGGATGTCTGTGGAAGAGGGACTCGTTCTAATTAAAAGGTCAGATCATCCCCCTCAAGACACAAGATGTCTCAGACTCTGAGGGTCATTTCAACAGGAAAAAGACATGCAGTCGAGACTTAGAAACAAACACTAATAAGTCTAGAGGAAAACAGGCACATTACAAGTCATACATATCTAATGTATATTTTTAAAACAAGTTGGGTTTCTTGAATGCTTTCAATCAGCAATAATTGCCCCTATAGTGGACATGATGTCATGCTTACAGGGCTGAGCACAGGTTCATTCTTTAATTACAAACATATAAAAAAAATGTTCTGCATGTGCAAACACTACTGAAATTTTCTTAAACTCAATAACAGATAAAATTATACTTTCCAGGATGACCTCAAACTCTGCAGAGGGTGGGGAAAAAAGTCTGTCCAACAAATACGGGCCCTACGAAATACATTTCATCTTTCCCTAAATTCTGTTTTAATGATTAAATTAAATTTAAGCATGTCTAATTAATTAAAATCAAGAAGTTTATTTAATTTTATTTTTTTTATTCAATAAATGTTTGGGAAAATACGGCCCTACGAAGTCTGTATTATTACTATTATTATTATTATTATTATTATTATTTTCAATTTATTTATTTTTTTTTTTTCAAAATCCTGCGTTCCTTATTATCATTATTATTATTATTATTATTACAGTGCTAATCAAATGAAGGCATAAAACATTAACAAATTAATCTTTTAAAGTGTAATGAAATTCAAAATTTAACTTCAATTATTATTATTATTACTATTATTACAGTGCTAATCAAATAAAAGCATAAAACATTAACAAATTAATCTTTTAAAATGCAATGAAATTCAAAATTTTACTTTCTCTTTTATTTTCAGACAAAGTTCTGTACAACAGGTTGTCCGAGAGAAAAAAAAAAAAAAAAAAAAAAAAAAAAAAAAGGAACAAAAATTGATATTTTTTTAGAAAACTGTATTATTATTACTATTACTATAAACATGTAGAACATGCAGACTTCATATTTCAATAGTAATTATTTTGCAGTTTAACATTTAGGCTACAGATACTAGTCCATATAATAAGATTACACGTACAGCCCTACTTTTGATTTATCCAAAATTGGCTGAATTCCATGACATTGCACGTTATACTGTAAATTCCATTGTTATAACTTGATTTCATCAGCATTTTCCACATTGCAGAAATCAGAGGGCCCTAAACAGTAGGGCTGCAACTAACGATTATTTTGATAATCGATTAGTTGGCCGATTATTTTTTCGATTAATCGGATAAAAAAAGCTAAATTTTCTTCTTTTTATTTTATTGACAAAAACACTTCCACATTCTGCCCAATGTCCTTCAAACAAACGTGCCAACTGAATGCTATGAAAACATACAGTGCTTAATTTATTAGACCACCTGTCATAATAAAGAGAAAACACAAATATTTTAGGAATCTGTCAAAGAATTTTTAAAAAAAATTTTTAAAAAAATTTTAATTTTTAAATCTAAAAATGTTATTTTCATTTATTGGGCAAATAAACTGAAACAACTAAATATTTATTCACATAACACAAAAAATTAAAAAAATGGCCTCCTGCCTTTCATAACAGCATGCATTCTTGCTGACATTGTTTAGGTACTTTTTTGACTGTAATTGGGTATCTGAAAAAATCTTTCATAGATCTTTCATTATTTCATAGATAACAGAAATAATTATATTATAGCATTAGAAATAACCTACTGTTACTACTAAAGGCCTTACACATATTGGAGAACTAACCAATACAGATAGCTAAAAAATGATTTTAGTAAACACCAATACTGTTAGTTTAGAGCAGCAGTGGCACAAAGCTTACATTATTTGTTATAAACCTTAAATACATTTGTTTTAATAAATTTGTTAAGCACTGTAAGGCCTATAGTTTAAATCTCTTCATCAAAAATTAAGATAAAGATAATAAAGACGAATAAAATCACAAACTCAGTGTTAACCAACTTCTTGATCACAGTCACGATTACTGTAATTTCTTTATCCTGTAAAAGGCGGCTATGAAGCATCTGATATTTATATTCAGACAACTATACGCGGTTATCCCTTTACAGTTCCTACTCTCATAAAATACGTGCACTACCTGTTGACTTTTAAACCTTAATTTAACATTCAACAACAGATATTTCAGCACAATGAATGTTTTTGCGCTCAATATTAATCCCTCTCTGACGCGCGTTCACGCGCTCATTCAGTAAAGATTTAAACTTAACACAGACTGTCAGGACAGAACTTTATGCAAAAATGGAAATGCTCGCGTGAATTTGTGACATTTACAGATAAGGATATGACCGTAAACTGAACGTTTTTGCGCTGAGGATGCACACGCATCTGTCAAAGCGCCTGACAGGGCAAGCCACTTTAATGCATTAACTTAAAGCTTAAAATAAAGATTTCTCATGTTTTGTGAAGCTTGGATCACGTACTTCTCCCGCAGCATCTCATTCTGTTTCCTCCACTATTTTTAGATGTATTTTGGCCACAGAAATGCATTATTCAGTGCTGTAACGTTAATGTGATGCGACCGGCTGAAGTTGGACCTGCACTGTGGGCAGACCCGACTAATCGATAATGAGAATCGTTGTCGATGACTTTCATTATTGATAATAATCGATTTTATCGATTAGTTGTTGCAGCTCTACTAAACAGTGTCTAGAGATGTCTAAAGCAGACCAGCGATCTAAAGAACCCTTGAGAAGACGACTCCAAAAAGTACATGATGAAAGCCCAGAGTAAAACATATTTAAAAACCACTGCCAGTAATTGGCAGTGACAGTTTCAGCATTAAATGACTTTTTATTTAAATTCTTGCAGTTTAATTCTCCACTTCTTTAAGCATTATGGCAGGACGACTCGCACTCCCTGGATTTTCCACAGTCCTGGAGGAAACGAGTGTGACGGAGTGCGAGTGTGTTGGGGAGGGGCTTCATGGCTTGGCAGGAATGGCTTGTTTAGTTGTGTTACTAAAGCAAAAGCATTCCAGGGGTTTTAAGGACTACCAGATGGCAGTTCTCTCTCTCTCCGAGTCTGCCCTTTTACAGCCATATGTGAGCGAACTGTAGCAGGTCACTGGAGTGCTGGGAGTGAGCGAGCGCCTCCTCTGAAATTCCAATCAACAAACAGAAGATCCTTCAGCAAACGCTCCCAAATCAAACAGCCGTAACTCACAAGAAACTCGTAGAGAACGCTCTGACTGAGAAACCACACATTTCTCATTTTATTTCTTCTCTGACGGGCAGCTCTTGTGTTAGGCGAAGTGCTCTGCAGAAATGCAGTCCGCTCGCTCTAGGAGGTAAATAATAAACACACTCCAATTCATTTCATGCATCATTATGCATTATGAAGCCAGCGGTAAACAATGATATGGCCTCTGAATGAACACTCAGATTAATACAAGAGCAACACTTCACATCACAGGGATTCACAACCATTTTGAGTTTAAGGCCGAAAGTAAAAGTACACACATATCAGGCCTAAATTAGGTGGTGACAACTATATGGCAAACACTATAAAGCACCAAAAACCCTTTCAACACTGGATTTTCTAGAACTGGATTCTCCAAATGTTCACCCTGGTCATGATAATTGTAGGCTACTAAGACTTTCTATTTGCATCCATGGATACTTCAACAAATAGTTCACAGAAAAATAAACATTTGCTGTTAATTTACTCACCCTCAGGTCATCCAAGATGTCCAAGATGACTTTTTCTTCAGTAGAACAGTAAAGAAGATTTCTAACTGAAACCGTGGTCCTTGGTGATTCATAAAATGCAAGTAAATGGCTACAGCCACTTTGAGAGTCAAAGAAAGCATATCAGCAACACAAAATTAATACCTATGGCTCCTGATGATATATCAGTGTTTCCCCTACCATTATCTTAGGGGGGCAGCCCACCCCCCAACGGCACCCCCCGCCCCCCTTGAAGGTCAAATTCATTTTCTCTAAAGCACCAGATCACAACAGAAGTCATTTAAAGTTACCTTTCCAATAGAACAGGTCTATACCTTGTTCTTTTATTAAACAAACTAAATAACCTTACGTTATTTGTCTTATTTACACGACGGCATGTTATTTCTGTCTCTACTTTACATTCGCGCTCTTTGTATCGCGCACAGCGGAGTTCCGCCCCGATGCGCACACACACACACACACACACACACACACACAAACGTATGTGCACACACAAGTGAGCCCAATCCCACTAGTATTTGTAAATATTAAGCCGCAAAAAGACTATTTAAATATGAATTCTGCGTGCCTCTGTGTTAATGTATGGCGCAGATGCGCGGTTATGTTTACTACTCATACAGAAGCACGTGTGAAGCTTGCGGTGATATTAGCGTCTGCCGCCTCACTAAATGAGGACATAAACACATGAACAACACATCCAGCACTGCTCTGTGAGTCACTTCATGAGCATCTGACTGTTTCATTTGAGTAAAACTATTATCATATCATATACACACAGAAATGTAAAGATATTCACATCAACCCACCAAAAATTCAGTAGAATGTACGTAATAGCCTACTAAAATGATTAAAATTTTATTATTAAGGAATAATCATAAAATATGTCTTCAATGTTTTAATTGTAATATTAAATCCCCTTTATTTTCCAAAAAAATAAGATTTGTTTAATTTTCATTAATTAAAAGATAAATTAAATGAATGTTTTATGCCGGAAAAAAACTGACCTTTTGTTTTTTTGTTTTTTTTCACTGAATATATGGTTGACCTGAAGAATGAAAGCTATATCATACACTTGGAAAATTTAAAGCTATATCACCGCTTATCGACACTAGGGGTGTGACAATACACTTAGCTCACGAAATGAGACAGACGTTAGTGCCACAGGTCTGTAGTCATTAAGTCCTGTTATCTTGGGGCTCTTTGGGACGGGGATGATGGTAGAGCGTTTGAAGCAGACAGGGACTTCACACAACTCCAGAGATCTATTGAAGATTTGTAAAAAGATGGGGGCCAGCTCGTCAGCACAGGTTTTCAGACAGGCTGGTGTCACACCGTCTGGGCCTGGTGCTTTTCTTCTTTTGTTCTTTCTGAAGACCTGGCGCATATCATCTTCACTGATCTGCAGTGGAGGAGGGGGGGAGAGGGGGAGGTGTTAACGGTTGTGTAGAGAGATGGTCAGAATGGGTGTGGGGGGTTTCGAATCTACAATAGAACTCATTCAGGTCTTCAGCAAGTTGTTGATTCGCCTCAGTGCTGGGGGATGGTGTTTTGTAGTTGGTGATGGCTTTCAGACCTTTCCACACTGAAGGTGGGTTATCTGAAGTGAACTGATCTTCTAACTTTTTTGCATAGGTCCTTTTAGCCACTTTAATCTCCTTGTTCAGTGTGTTCCTGGCCTGACTGTACAAGGCTCTATCCCCATTTCTGTAGGCATCCTCTTTGGCTTGACGAAGATGTCTGAGTTTTGCTGTAAACCATGGCTTGTCATTGTTGAATGTTAAATAAGTCCTGGTAGGAATGCATATATCCTCACAGTAACTGATATATGAAGTTACAGTCTCTGTGAGCTCGTCCAGATCGGTGGCGGCAGTTTCAAAAACACTCCAATCAGTCGAATAGAAACAGGCTTGTAAAACCCGCTCTGTTTCTTTGGTCCATCTCTTTACAGTCTTTACTACAGGTTTAACAGATTTAAGTTTCTGCTTGTAGGTCGGTATGAGATGAACTAAACAGTGATCAGAGAGTCCTAAAGCTGCCCGTGGAACAGAGTGATATGCCTCCTTTATCGCTGTGTAACAGTGATCCAGTATATTACTGTCTCTGGTGGGACATGTGATGTGCTGTCTGTATTTTGGCAGTTCACGGGAGAGATTGGCTTTATTAAACTCCCCAAGAATGATTAAAACAGAGTCCGGGTGTTGTTGTTCTGTCTCTGTGATCAGATCAGCTAGTTTCTGTAAAGCGGAGCTCACGTGCGCTTGCGGAGGAATGTAAACACTCACGAGAATGAACGAGCAAAACTCCCACGGCGAGTAGAAAGGCTTGCAGTTAATGAAGAGCGTTTCTAGATCAGAACAGCACATCTTCTGTACACCACCTTTCATTGATGTAAAAGCACGTCCCACCACCGCGCGATTTCCCCGTTGATTCTGCCTCGTGATCTGCCCTAAACAGCTGAAAGCTCGGAAGATGAAGTGCGCTGTCCGGAATGGCGTCATTCAGCCAGGTTTCCGTGAAACACAGAGCAGCAGAGTTTGAAAAGTCCCTGTTTGTCCAGAAGAGCAGAAGGAGTTCGTCCGTTTTGTTGGGTAGAGAGCGGCGATTCGCCAGATGGATGCTAGGCAATGCCGTTCTAAATCCGCGCTGTCTGAGCTTCACGAGCGCGCCGGCTCGCTTCCCCCGTCTCCGCGTCCTGAAGCGTTTGATCAGCGCCACCGCTCCGCCAACTATAACGTTCAGCAAAACGTCCGAATACACGGAAACCGGTTGAAGATTTTGTGGTGTGTTCTGCTGAATGTTCAGCAGTTCTTCCCTGGTAAAACTGATCGTGTTTGCAAAACAAAAAACAGGAAAAACTAACAAAAACACTAAAACAACTGGAGAGCTAAGCACAGTGGCTGCCATGTGTGGCGCCATCGCGATGAAAACTCAAGATGATTGACTCAAACTATCTGGAAGAACCAGTTCGCAGAAAAGAATCAGATTTCCCTGAGGCTCTGGATTACAGGTAATAATGTTGTTAATAATGTTCAGTTTCTTGTAGAAGCCAATTAATTTAGGATTCATTTAAAAGTGGAATTCGTGAGCACATGTCCTCTTCTGCGGAGGAATAATATCTGGATCTCTCTCATCACCGGCAAACTCTGGCTGCATGACCAAGTGATTTCAAATAATGAAGAAGAAACTCCCAATTTCTCTGGCAGCTGAGACACAGAGAGAGAGAGAGAGAGAGAGAGAGAGAGAGAGAGAGAGAGAGCGAGAGAGAGAGAGCGAGAGAGAGACAGCATATGTGAACTGGATGATCATTGTCTCACTGGCTGTCTGCAGCTGCTGCTAGCTGGACTGCTGTAAACTCTTGCCCCTCATCCCTTCCTCACAGTACTCTGCACGCTCTACAAGACACAGCTTTTGGGGACCCAAAAGTATCTAGACACTAAAGAAAAATACCTGAATTGCATTAGATAACAAAATACAGGACAGGGTATATTTAGCTTTCAAACAAATGATGCAGGAGCTTTTCTCAGAACTAACTGTGAGTCTCGTTACTTTCCAAAAAACAAAAAAACAAACAAAAAAAACTAAATATGGGTTCTAGATTGTGGTTTCGATCTTTTTTTTTTAGGTTTGAAAGGACACAAATATATACTTTGTAAGATGATTTGCTTTGGAAATGTAGTTACAAAAATGATTTTGGTCTTTTACAACGTCTTTTACTTATAAATCCTATTGACCTACTGAAGTATTCACATAAATAATAAATGTAAATACCAACATTTCATGCTATTTTTGTGTGTGTGAGTTAGAGAGAGAAGTTGGGATCAATTCAAATCAATTTGAGCGAGGAGGTCATCTGACTTCTTTCCTGGTCAAAAGACTTTTTTTTGCAGATATTGACAGCTAGAGGACTCAACCAGTAAGTGCCCATAAGGCCTTGTTTTCTATATATGGACACAACATAAGTTACCATCAGCCAGTTACACTGATAAGAACTGTTTACGAAACAGGATTTGGAGAAATTCAAGGGCATGCTGGGTCTTATCTATGCTACGAAATACAGATCAGTGTGACCAAAAAAAAAAAAAAAAGACCAAAAAAAAAATATATATAGAAAAAAAGAAACGTGGGTAAGCACACCTTGGCAAAGGTTTATAAATGATTTACGTTACAAATCTAGTGAGAATGCACACTGTTGTCCAAAATGAACATTAAGCAATTCAAATTCACAGCATATGCAGAGGACGAGTTTAGCCCCTTTCATACATACAGTCTTTACTGGTAAATTACCAGAAAGTTCTCATTAAAAGATCATGTGTGAACAGGACCTTTTCAAAAATCCCGGTAAATTTGTTCTGGCAATCATATCGTTCTTATGGAGATGACATGATTAGGGCTGTGACGGTCGCCGTGACAACCACGTCACGTTGTCTACTGCCACCGGCAGTAGTGCACTTACGTCACAGACTCTATAACAAGCATAATACAAAGTTTGTATACAAGTGTAATAACAGTAACAATTGAAAAAGTCTATGCTAATTCACAAATTACCTCAAACGCCATACACGGCGTTTCCTTTAGATTGGCACGTTTGAGCGCAGGAAAATACAGTTTATTCTGCATTCAGCAAATTTATTTCATGCTGAGCAATGGACCTTGTTGGGAAACCAAATACTACATCGCCGATCTGGACCCATCTCCATTCATGTCAACCATCCGCGTTTGTACAAGTGTTTCCAAGTTCACGTGATCGCAAACTGGTCAGGTTGGTATTGGTGAGGCTTTCTCCAAAATGGCCAAATACAAACGAGACAGCGGTAGATGCTAACATGAAATGTGGCAACATACTCCGCGATTCCCATTCCACAGAGAGCGCGTGCAGAACGGATTTAACACGCCCGCTTGCTTGGTGGCGGAACAGTGAACTGTGTCTAAACCGGACACGACAGGTGTCACGCCGCATCGCAACCAGACAGGTTGAGTCTGTCTACACAGGACATTTGAACTTTGTCAGTATGTAATAAATAGGACGAGGCAGTTTATTATGTGGGATCTGTCATGTCGCATCCAGTGTAGACTGCATCACTGATTATAATGAGTTCTATAGAATTTTATCTTGTCGCGCCGCACCGCTCGCGTCCGGTAGACAGGGTATATTTAGCTTTCTTATTTAAGGCTACTTTCCTATTTAACTATTATTTATTGGATATTTATTTTAGTGATTTGCAGGCTACATGTTCACTGATGGAAGTGCTAAAATAAACACGTTTGTTAATAGATGATCGAGCCTCATTTTTTTTTGTTTTTTTTTGCGTTTCAAAATTTTATATATATTAATATCACAACACCGCGCCACCGGCGGTAGCTGGTCCATTACCACCGCGGTGGTAAAAACCTGCCACTGTCACAGCCCTAGACATGATTACTCTGAGCCCTTTACAAAGCTCCGCTGCTTTTTAATTAGTTTTTCTATGTAAATATGCGCTAGATGGACATCTTTGACCATTGCGCCTCGCAGCTTTTTTAACGTGTCATGCTTCTCCATTCATCAGGGCTGCCACTCTGCAATTGGATACTATTATGCGCGTCTCGTGTTTATAAGAGCAGAACATTCTGATTGGCTAGTAATGTTAATTTGGTTGAGAGTGAAAGCTGTGCTCCTCTCACACCATTGGTAGGCGAACTCATGGACTCGAAAGTGATACGTTTTTTTTTTTTTTTTTAAATGTAGGATTATTTTTTTCCGCAGCCAAACGCTGCACGCCGGAGATCCGGCACGGTGCCGGAGAACTTTAAGCCCTGCATAACAGCAAACACAACATCCATCTGATGCATGTGTGCATAAACCAACAATTAAAAACACGGTGTATGCAATAGAAGAACACAAACTGGCCCTTAATGCATGTTAAACATCGAACTGGGTTCATTGGGTCTGGGTTCATTTAGAGCGCTGACATTAGTTATTGACAACATTTCAAATTTAAAATTCAAATGATATCTTTGGTGGTGTAATTCTTCAGCTTTGTTGTGAATACGAGGACTACAGGTTTAACTCAAATGCTGCAATGCTGTGTGAATGTGAATAAATTAACATTCAGAACTGCATCATTTTTGTAATAATATTCCAATATTCATAATAAAATATATACATGCTATCGCGATACTACTTGGAATACATTACATTTACATTTAGTTATTTAGCAGACGCCTTTATCCAAAGCGACTTACAAAAGAGGACAATAGAAGCAATCAAAACCAACAAAAGAGCAACAACATGTAAGCGATATGACAAGTCTCGGTTAGCCTAACGCAGTACACATAGCAAGTACTTTTTTTTTTTTTTTTAAGAAAAAAAAAAAAGTAGATAGAATAGAAAAAATAAACTTTTTTTTAAGAATTGTGATACTTTAGCTGCTAAAAAGGTATTGTGAAATCCCTGTGCGTTTACATTGTTCTTGTATTATGTTCCTGTGACACGATTCGACGAGTGCATTTTTTCTCGATGTTTTGACATTTATCTCTTCTACTCGTCAGTGCTGTTTATAATCCAGAGGCTGTCAAACTGTTTGAGACGTTTGATCTTCTCCATTGCACTTCCAGTATTCTGCACTGAATTCAGATGGGTTGGATATATTTTATAGTCTGTGTGACGCACACATATCATCCACTCTATGCGATAATGTCTCTGGACTTGTGTGCGCACTGCAGAGGCTCACATGACACTAACATGAAAACAGACTTCATTCTCTCTCTCAAAAAAAAAAAAAAGCATATTTATCTGAACCGCCCCAATCCCCTCTATATGTGCCAGTCACCATATATTAGTATATGAATGAAGACGTGACCAATTACAGTCACAGGTTTAGTTTTATTTATTTATTTATTTTTTTAAATGTAGTGGCCAGGACGCTTCAGACTGGACGGAGCATTGGACAGAGAATCTGATGAGAAGCTGAAGTGTAGAATGCCATCATAAGAATTAATCTGTATTGATGTTAGAAAGAGACTGTACATTTTGAGTGCATACAGGTGCATCTCAAATTAGAATGTAGTGGAAAAGTTAATTTATTTCAGTAATTCAACTCAAATTGTGAAACTCGTGTATTAAATAAATTCAATGCACACAGACTGAAGTAGTTTAAGTCTTTAGTTCTTTTAATTGTGATGATTTTGGCTCACATTTAACAAAAACCCACCAATCCACTATCTCAACAAATTAGAATGCTTCATAAGACCAATAAAAAAAAACATTTTTAGTGAATTGTTGGGCTTCTGGAAAGTATGTTCATTTACTGTATATGTACTCAATACTTGGTACGGGCTCCTTTTGCTTTAATTACTGCCTCAATTCGGCGTGGCATGGAGGTGATCAGTTTGTGGCACTGCTGAGGTGGTATGGAAGCCCAGGTTTCTTTGACCGTGGCCTTCAACTCATCTGCATTTTTTGGTCTCTTGTTTCTCATCTTCCTCTTGACAATACCCCATAGATTCTCTATGGGGTTCAGGTCTGGTGAGTTTGCTGGCCAGTCAAGCACACCAACACCATGGTCATTTAACCAACTTTTGGTGCTTTTGGCAGTGTGGGCAGGTGCCAAATCCTGCTGGAAAATGAAATCAGCATCTTAATAAAGCTGGTCAGCAGAAGGAAGCATGAAGTGCTCCAAAATTTCTTGGTAAACTGGTGCAGTGACTTTGGTTTTCAAAAAACACAATGGACCAACACCAGCAGATGACACTGCACCCCAAATCATCACAGACTGTGGAAACTTAACACTGGACTTCAAGCAACTTGGGCTATGAGCTTCTCCACCCTTCCTCCAGACTCTAGGACCTTGGTTTCCAAATGAAATACAAAACTTGCTCTCATCTGAAAAGAGGACTTTGGACCACTGGGCAACAGTCCAGTTCTTCTTCTCCTTAGCCCAGGTAAGACGCCTCTGACGTTGTCTGTGGTTCAGTAGTGGCTTAACAAGAGGAAGAGACCATTTTGAAGGCTCAGGAAACCTTTGCAGGTGTTTTGAGTTGATTAGCTGATTGGCATGTCACCATATTCTAATTTTTTGAGATTGTGAATTGGTGGGTTTTTGTTAAATGTGAGCCAAAATAATCACAATTAAAAGAACCAAAGACTTAAACTACTTCAGTCTGTGTGCACTGAATTTATTTAATACACGAGTTTTACAATTTGAGTTCAATTATTGAAATTAATTAACTTTTCCTAGACATTCTAATTTATTGAGATGCACCTGTATTTCTGCATAGCCTATATGTCATTATATACGTCACAACAGTGGGAAAAAACGGCAACTTTCCTTAAATTTAAGGCTAATTATACAAAAAGCCTAAATAAAACACCTTTGATTTCATGGGAACTTATTTGTGAAAATACTCGTTTCATAGAACAGAATCAAGCAGTTAATTTTTTTTTTTTGGGATTAATCAAGTTCATTTTTTAACCAAATGGATTTTCACAATAATTTAAAATTCTTTAAATAAATATTACGTAAAATAAGTACTAACTGTATTGTGGCGATGTTGTTTTATTACCATTACACTGATTGATTTCATATATATTGCCATTATATCAATCATCAGTCTCCACATCAAGATATCCACATCAGCCATTAAAAACCCATATCAGATGGCCACTATTGACAACACAACATACTTTAGATGTTTAGGCTCTATAATGCACTATTTCACATATTATTTTTCTAAACAGTGGGCAGTTTTCAGTGTTAGCAGTAAGCTAACATTAACTGGGGTGTTACAAAGCCAAAGGCTATTGGCTTTTTAAAAAAGCATGTGCCCTTGGATTGGTCTACAGGAAATACATCAGCACATGAAAACAATTGTGTTTGTCAGTGAATCTGATGGGGCCTTTAAGCTGTCGCTGTATTCTGATTTAGCACCATCTCTCTACCAAACCCTACATCTGTTCTCAGCACTGAAGGCTGAATGCACTCTAATGTATAGCAAAATAACACAATTATCCTGACTTATTGTTCTTCACGACCAGCGGGAAGATCGAGTTAGGCTAATGGAGTTATGAAAAAGCTGAGTAATATTTTAGAAAAGGCAGCAGCACTCACTGAAGGTTTTGCAGATGTCAGACACGGCCTTGAAGACGCGGTCAGAGAAGTTGACTTTCACCCTCATGTGCTTCATGTTGGGCAGCTGCAGGCGCAACAGCTTGTGCTGCGGTGTGAAGAGCAGCCTGGCGTCGGCCTGAATGCCATATTTATCAAGCGTCCAGTGCGTCTTTAGTAGCCAGGTCTTCTTCTTCTCCCACCACAGTGCGTGATCTGACCAGTCCTTCTTCACATCTGCATGAAGAGACATATGACAAGGTTATGAATTGCATTGACAAACATTGATGAAAAGCAACCGAGCTAAAACCAGCCTCTAATTTGGCTGCACACAAGGCAATGGAGTTGAAAATGAGGTCAGCTGAAGGGAAACATGGTTAAGTGTCAGATGTGTTTGTGAAAGTGAACTTGCCAAACTGGAGGGCTGCGTTCTGGTCTGGATGAAAGCAAGAGGCCAAGCATTCATTGGGAGGCTCGAGCACACGGGCCGAAAATAGGAGCAGTTGGAGGTGAAACGCTGAGAAGTGTTTGTATGTGTGAGTAAGGAGATCAGGGTCAAGCCTCGCTCTTTGTTCCACATTCACACTGTAACCTGAGTCTGATACTCTAGACCTGCTTTTCCTCTAACAGCTGCACACAAACAACACATGAAGTGGACTGCAGAAGAAGAATCCAATTCATAATAATCAAGAGACATGTTACATGCACCCAGCATACTACGCAGGGCTCTGCGCTTGTTTTATTATTTTTTTTGTTTTGGACTCGGAAGGGACAGTCAAAGCCCAGTGATGCCATGAAAATAGAATTTCTAACTTTGATACAGTAACTTGAAAAATATTGATATTCAATACCATTTTCAATAACATGGGGTAAAATTACCAATAATATTAAGCGTATAAAATTTGAACAGTATCTAATCTAATTTCTAATCTAATTTCTTTTGACTGTAGTCAAAGTAATTCTTAACTATAATAATAATAAAATCACTATTATTATTATAAAACAGAAATATATTAAATTTTGTAATATAACTGCATTGTAAAAAAATAATAGTATTACAATAATTATGACAATTTCTTTAAATGAAAGAGTTGAACCCTCAAGCTTTTCTTTTGTTGTAAAATTGCAAAGAAGCTTAAAGTTTACATCAGGGTTACTATAGTTCACCAAAACTGAAACTATCAATAAAAAAAATAAAAAAATTATCTAAAATAAAATTTAAAATAAATCAATAAATACATAAAAATAATAATAATAATAATAAAAACTTAAACTTTGCCCAGGAAGGATTTATCTTATTTTTTTTTCTTTTGTTGTTTTTGTTGTTGCTGCTGTTTACTTTGATCTACTAAAAGAACAAAAACTGAAATAAAAATGAATAAAAGCTACACAGACACGCATAAACCTGCATTTGTATCATTGAGATGCTTTTACAGTTCTTATTTATAGTTCTGCTCCTTTGACCCAATATGCAAATAAACTTGAATTGAATTTTAACTTTTCATTATAAATCTGTGTGAAATGAATGAAAGTATGTAGTGTTGTGAAAAAAGCTGGAAATTATGTGAATGATAAAATCAGTGTAATTAGTGCCACACTGTTCCCAAATCCATGTTAAACTCATAGTACATGTAGAGATGGACTTCAATGCATTTTCTGTAAACCGTGAGCTGCTGAAAACAATGGATCATGAGCTGCTCGTGTGCAAGAACCCAGTGACGCTCTGAAACACGCAGCACAATGGACTATATACTTACAGAATTACAAATCAACTTGATGTCAGAGAGAAGAGAGAGCATGAGAAAACAGATGGTATATCGGTACTGTGGAAAATGAGTATTGAAACGGTTTCAAGCATTTCAGTACCATTATGTTTTGAGAAATGGCAACCCACCAGTCTCGTCATAGTCTGGCAACGAGCATACAAAGGTGACATGAGAAGGGACTGAGGAGTGTGTCACTCATATTGTTTGGCAGCTGGCTTCACGTTTTCATTGAGCTTGTGGTGCGAATAATTACCCAATCAAACTATCTTGGGGCTTGAATGAATGTGGGCTGAACCAGTGGCGTCTCTCCATCACTGATGTCAGTACGCAGGTATGCATGCGATCAGACAAAGGAAACCGTTTCCCCCTCAGCAGACCACTATCCAGTTTCTCCGCATTATTTGTGTGTGTGACTGTGAAAGTGGATCGCCTCCATCTCTCCTTCCTAACAAAACTCTAAATGAAAGAATCTGTTTGAACTCATAGTATGGATTTAGACCGCTGTGTTTTCAGTGAGTCCGGGACTTTCGTCATCTGTGGGATTTTAATTTTTTGGTTGAAACACTAGGAAACATTTTCCCCTCCAAATAGGGCAGGTATGAAACCATGGCTATATAATATCCTGTAACCTGAATGAAACTGGAAAATGGTCATGGTAGCACAACTAATGAACAGCACCTTATATTTAGGTTAAATTTTTGTTAGATGACACAGAAAAGTTTGAAAGGATTATGGGCTGAAGTTTATTTTAGATGAAAAAAAAAAAAAAACTAAAAGACATTGTTATATAGTTTGTAATCTTCTTTATTTTATCAGGACAAAACAATGAATGTGACTATTGATTTCTCAAAACATCTCTCCGATCTTTGTTACTGTCATGACCATTTATCTACAGACAAAAGCGCACTGACTCAGTTTTTCTCCTCCACACCCAACAAAAAGACACACTGGTCCCATTTCAGTCACTGTGTGTCGTTCACTAGCCAACCATGTCGTCCATCTCCATAACAACATAACACAGAATAAAAGACAACACAACATGTTCAGTTCTCAGTGACAGTCTACAATCATCTCTGTAGAACGAGGAAAATATTTACAAGCCAACAGACTAATAGAATCCCTCAAAAGAGAAGCACTGTCCTCTATGCTCCTATTTATGTCTTGTAGATGAATTCTGAGGATTTAGTGTAGATCCACAGAAAGATGCCTGGAAGCCAGTAAGGTGCATGGAGCTAGGGCTGCAACTAACGATTATTTTGATAATCGATTAGTTGACCGATTTTTTTTTTTTTTTTAATTTATTCTTTCATATATAACAGCAATAATTATATTATAGCATCAGAAATAGCCTACTGTTACTAAAGAGCTTACGCATACTGGAGGACTAACCAATACAGATAGCTAAAAAATGATTTTAGTAAACACCAATACTGTTAGTTTAGAGCAGCAGTGGCACAAACCTTAAATACATTTGTTTTAAACCTTAAATACATTTGTTTTAATAAATTTGTTAAGCACTGTACATAGGCCTATTTAAATCTCTTCCTCAATAATTAAGATAATAATAAAGATAATAAAGACGAATAAAAACACAAACTCAGTGTTAACCAACTTTTTGATCACAGTCACGTTTACTGTCATTTCTTTATCCTGTAAAAGGCGGCTATGAAGCATCTGATATTTATATTCAGACAACTATACACAGTTATTCCTTTACAGTTCCTACTCTCATAAAATACGTGCACTACATGTTGACTTTTAAACCTTTATTTAATGTTCATCAACAGATATTTCAGCACAATGAATGTTTTTGCGCTGAATATTAATCCCTCTCTGACACGCGTTCACGCGCTCGCCGCGCCGGCGCTCATTCAGTAAAGATTTAAACTTAACAGACTGTCAGGACGGAACTTTATGCAAAAATGCACCTATCAAAGAAAAATAAAAGTCCAATGCTTCACTGAATCCAGATCTTCTAGATTACAAACTGTTGCAAACACTTTTCAGGGCTTGACAAGAAAACTTGCTCGCATGAATTTGTGACATTTACAGATAAGGATATGACCGTAAACAAAGTTTTTGCGCTGAGGACAAACACGCATTTGTTCTCATGTTTTGTGAAGCTTGGATCACGTACTTCTCCCGCAGCATCTCATTCTGTTTCCTCCACTATTTTTAGATGCATTTTGTACACAGAAATGCCTTATTCAGTGCTGTAACGTTAATTTGACGCGACCGGCTGAAGTTGGACGTGCACTGTGGGCAGACTCGACTAAATCGACAATGAGAATCATTGTCGATGATTTTCATTATCGATAATAAACGATTTTATCGATTAGTTGTTGCAGCCCTACATGGAGCTAAACTGTAGTGCAGAAAACACCAGCATGCACTTTAAAGATTAAATAAACTTGCACTTCCTCACCAGATGAAATGGACTAAACCACCTATCAAAGAAAAATAAAAGTCCAATGCTTCACTGAATCCAGATCTTCTAGATTACAAACTGTTGCAAACACTTTTCAGGGCTTGACAAGAAAAAGAGAACCTGACTTTCCCAGTCGTTCCCAAATTATGGATGAGAAAGAATTAGTAAACACGCATATGCTTTAACAAAAAGAAACAAACGTGGCATCATTTGACGAGAAAGATCACACATACTGTACATTCAGTGAGGTTAGGAAAAAAATGGGCCTTTGTAAAGGTAAAAAGTATCCTAGAAATCAATTTAAAATGGCAAATATCACCAATATGCTGATTTGAACTGATAGAACACTGATGGGAAAATTGTTTAAAAAATAATTACATTTATACCAAAAAAATAAATAAAAAAAAAACCCTTAATGTCGAGCCCTGCATACATATATGATCATGTTAGTCTGGAGCACCAGTTTACAAAATAAACCACAATAACAAGTATCTGAAGAATTTTTAAAGTCAAATTTAAAACTTTACAAGATCTTTTTAAAAACCTGCATAAATAAAATGAATACTTGTACAAAACAAACCCATACACCCTCAAAATAAAACTGGTATTCTTTTACTTAATTAAACGGGCTGCAGCGCACACACTCAACTGCAAAAAAAAAACAAAAAAAACTGAAAGTTTAAAATACTTATGTTTATGCAATATATACATATATGTATTTAAATTGGTTTGTATCATTATATCAACATACTAATTAGGAGGCGACCAATTTTGCTGATACAATTGTAATTTTAAACAGGCAACAAAAAAAGGCTATTGCACTGATATTAGTAAAATCTATAAATGAAATGTGTTAAATACTGTTCTTAGTCCTTCTTTCCTGTGATGGGAAGGGAATAAAGGCAGACACAGATGGATCTCTTTATGGGTGGAGCAGTCAGCTGGTGATTTTGTTAAACACTTGACAGCAGCGTGTGGACTCGCCCTGAACAGCATCCAGTCATGCATGTGCCAAACATCCCGGATGAATTTAAATGAAATAATGCCAGTCTATTTTTGGGACTAGTATGATTTCATCTTTGACCGACATCCACATGAGTCATTAAAACACCGTGCCCAAGCTATGGAATAAACATGCTCACAGATTCAACACGCACACACAGTGTGTCTCTTTTTCCAGAGGATCCCCGGTGAATTCCCTCCTCAGCTGGACTGTCATTGGTCGTCCTGCCCTGCCATCAGATGGAGTGCTGGAAGAAAGGCTATTCATTGACCATCCATCAAACAGCCTAAACAGAGGGCTGTAATTTAATTAGCTGCCAGCCAATCGCATTTCTTGGCTAAAAATACAGCCTGCCAGCAGATGACGTAATGCTGGAACAAAACGAATCCATGCTAAGTAATAGGACACATTTAACTGTACTGCAGAGAGACCCATGAACACACAGACACGTGTGAAAACGCCCTGCAAATCACAAACGCACTTCCTGTGCTGCGGTCCTAATCAAAATATAGTGTCACACTGCTGTAAGAATGCAGCTTCCTTTTTTCATTAATGACAAAAACTACAGTTGTGAATGACACAATACACTACAATGAAATAAACAATGAACGACGCAACAGGGTTTTTGTGCTGGTCATGATGGGCCAGTATATGCCAGATTTGTACTTGCTTTGGCAACATTTTCACTGGTTCCACTTCTAAAATATTATTATTTTTTTTTTTTAGTTTTTTTTTAGTTTTTTTAAATAAATACTGTTTAAAAAAAAAAAAGAAAAAAAAAATTATTTTAAATTTGCTATAATTTATAAAATTGTCACAGCTATAAATGTAACTCTGACAGCAATAAATTTTATAAACACTTTAACTGGAAAATGGCAGCTGCCCAAGTTTTAACACTAAAATTTAACAAAAACACATCTATCAGTAAGATAATGCTACCATCAAAATTCAGCATAAATTGCTAATCAATGTTCAAAACACCACATTAAAAAAAAAAAAAAAAAAAAGTTTACGTTTGCAAGCTAGAGCTAAAACTAGAGAAGTGTGCAATGATAATTTTATTGATGAAAATACAAACTAAGGATGTCAACGTTTAATCGATGATCGATTAATTGCCGATAAGAGATGCAATCGATTAAAACTATCGATGGTCGATTAAGCAATGTAATTTTGGGGTGGGTGCGGCTCATGCGCAAAACACGTGCAAGTGGCTGTGCGTGACGGTGACGGGGCTAGATCTTTGGCGAAAATAATACACTAAGGCCGGTGTCCACCAAAGCGTTTTTTGTCAGCTGAAAACGCCAGGCGCTCTGCTGAAAACGCTCGGCTGTGAGCGCAGCGTTTTTTTCCGTTGAGACACTGTGGTTGCTATGATACAGAATATCCACTGAAGTAATGGCAGACACATCTCGAATGAAATGTTTCTCCAAACATTATATTCCATAACAACATTATGATAGTCTGGCAATTCGATCTAATAAAGAAATAAATACTCGGAGACAAGCAATATTAACTTCTCCATTGTTGTTCAGCCGCAGTACAGTCGGTAGTCCCGCCCCTCCTCCACTCTGATTGGTTGGCTGACTGAAAAGTGACAGTGATAAGCGCAGCGTTTTATCCAAATGTGAACATTCTTCAACTCTCGGCACCGAGGAAAAAACGCCCGAACGCTCAGCACTCGACACGCTCCTGGCGTTTTAAAAGACGTGGCGCTCACATTTAGAACAACTGAAAAAATATGCCGGCCTCAGGGGAAAAAAAAACGCTTTGGTGGACATGCGGCCTAACGTACAAATTGCGCTTTTAATGTTATCCAAACTTTAAAAGTACATTAAAATAGAAATAATATACATTTATTTTGTATTGAAATGTGGAAACTAAGTTTAATTATAATTTCCTCAGATATAATTGTTTCATATCAGGCTCTGCGCTTCGACAGGGCTGCGGGACACGAGCTGGACAGGTCTATATATAGGCTATAGGTTTAGGCTATAATTCATAATTTAATTTGTTTCTACGTTCGACTTAATTTGTGGGCACTGTATGTTTCATTAATTTGTTCCCTAGAAAACCCATGATTTAAGTAAAATAAGGGAACGAATTACGCCATAGGAACGAATTCTTAATTCATGGCCATGAAATCTTTCATTTCCCCCCGCATATTAACCACAGTAAGAGATGCGAAAACTGATTAAAAGTGAACGACAATAAAATAAATCTGTGAAATTAGAGGGTGAGACAGCGAGAATTTGGGAAAAGAAACATTATTATTAAATTCCTGGAAACTCGTAACCAGCCAGCAGAACAGACCATAAAGCCGCGTATGGCAATGTACAGGTATCGAACAGCATGAATTCAAACGCATAGTCACGATGTAACATTTGCCTGCTAACCCATTATTTCTCTTATAAACAGAGCTTTGTACCTCACTTGTGTCATACTCGCATTAAAATGTTTCATGTGAGCAGCAGTGTTTTCCGTAGCACCGCAGATAGAAGCGGATCTCTGACCACGTGCTGCAGTTACGTTTGGGATCATTTTATTTTAAAAGCCAATAATGTCAATTGCAAACATTGCGATTGTGTTTTAAAATACAACAACGACTACAATGAAACCATTTAAAGAGGCGCGTTCAGCGGTCTCTGTGACGGGATCTGAAACAGCCAACAAAGTAAAATGATCCGTACTACGGCGCACTCTCTTCATTTTATCAAATGATCATAATCACATCTATTCATTTTACAGTCCTGCTACTAGCCTTTTATTTAGACTAAAACCCCTTTAATTTGGGTGAGGAAGCCTGCGTTTTGAGTGGCATTTGCTCATCCTGTCATGGCGGTGAATACATTGCCACTGCTATAGATGCATTTCGCAGAATTAAGGTTAACAATTAATCGATTAATTGATCGTTAATTTAAACGACGATTGATCATGGAAATGATCGAAAATTGACATCCCTAAAACAAATAGTCTAAAACATATATAATTTATTTGAATCCCAATAATTTAAATTAGAGCTGCATGATTATAACAATATATATATATATATATTTTTTTTTTTCAACTTTATTTCCCTTGATTTTTAATGTTTTTAACATTAAAATACTTTTTATAAGCGCTACTGCATGCCATATTTTAATTTATTCCATGGTTTGTCTGAATACTGGATTCTGATTGGCTAGCAGGTATGCAGTATAACCGTTTAATGCACAGGTAGTTCCAAGTCAGTTTAATCACCGTTCCATATTAATGTCCTGCTTTAATTGATGTACACTAACCAACACGCATCACTTGCTCGCACACACACACATTTTTACCCATTCGTTCAAATATCGCGCTGCAAAGAGCAAGACAAGTTTTAACTTGTCTATTACTTGGCAAATGATCATGGAATAAGTGGGATAATCAATGGCTAACCGTGCATTAAAGGATTTTAATGCACTTCGCGGAGGCAACCACCCTCTGCTTCGTGTTGGGCAGTTCTTTGCCTCCAAGTCGTGCATTAAAATCCTTTAATGCACGGCTAGCCGTTGATTATCCCTTATGTAGATTACATATTCAGATATTGTCCTGCAAAAGTGCTTTCATAAAGTTCAGTACATTGAATAGTTCCCGCTCCCTCCATCACAGAGAGAACAACACAGACAGTTTCACATGCTTATATACAGAAAACAATTAATAAGCACTTCCTGTATAATCACTGAACCTGTCAATCACTTCAGTTCAGCACAAGTGCAGTGACAACGGAGTTCAACCAATAGCCACGTTTACATGTACACTTTTTTGTAATTCCGATTAAAATCATTCCAATTGAAAGATTTGGTGGACTGTTTACATGAGACATAATCTAATCCGATATGGTGTTTACATGTGCCTGTGCTTTTCAGTTTTGGGACACACCAAGTATAAGTAGCCTAACAACACCAGAGGAAAAAATGCCCGTATTTGCGTTAATATTTTTAACAGCTGCTTGCACTTGCTTAGAATAACGGACTAAAATTTGAATCCCTTGCGTTCATTCGAGCGCTCAGTCATATGGCTAGAACACGATCATATAAATCATACGGCTGTCTTTTGTACCACACAGAACCAATATACCAATATAGGTTTCTTTGACAGTGGCCTTCAGCTCATCTGCATTGTTGGGTCTGGTGTAGAGGTCTAACAGCTGCTTGCACTTGCTTAGAATAACGGACTAAAATTTGAATCCCTTGCGTTCATTCGAGCACTCAGTCATATGGCTAGAACACGATCATATAAATCATACGGCTGTCTTTTGTACCACACACAGAACCAATATAGCTTGATCTCAGCCAGTTGATCAACGCATATCATCATATCACCCTAATTTCTTAATGTTAAAGCACTAAAGGATAAAATAAAGTACGACCCTCTGTAATGCCACTCTGAAATGAATTGTATTCTGATACTAAAAAGTTTTACTGTAGCCTAATTAAATGGAACAAATACACTATTTCTTACCAAGAGTTGCTAAACAATAAATCAAAGGAGTGTTGCTTTATGAACACAGAGAGTGATCGCAACGAGCTATATCACACATAACATTTCCAAACGTGTTTTCGTACAATATTCATGGCGTGAGCACTTATAAATTCAAACAGATCAGAAATTATGAATCTGTAATAAAAAAATACAAATGACAAAGGCAAATTTTGGTCAAGTTGTTTATTTTCATTGAGCTATACTTTCACAATCATTATGTTGTTTCTAAGCTGAAAAGCAGAAAATCGCGCTTCATTTCAGATCCGTTTTTTTAACTCCGGTCATGACAGAAAATATGGCAGCTCATAATACACCAAGCGTTCTCCATTCTAATGTGTTTTTAACTGTATAATTGAAATTTTAACTTTATACCTCCACTATTACCCAGTCTCTATTGTAGTGTCGGTGTCCCCAAATCACAGAATACTGCCGACATTACATTCACGTTCTGACGACCCGACCTCTTGACGTGATGACGTAGATGCAAAGTAATCGGTTTAACGCATTTACATGGCAGAATTTTAATTTTGTTCGGTTTATAGAAAGGTTTATCCCACCCCTCTCAAACCGATTACAATGCTCCATGTAAACGCACCTAATGACACTAGAAACTATGAAAATGGTCCATATTATTTCCTCAACATTCATTAGAAATGTTCACATATTCACTGTAATAATGACTGCCAGTAATCTTATTTCTAATGCATAATTAAGAAGCGCAAATAATTAAGCCATTTACGGTAAAGCAGTCTTTGAAAAATCTTATTTGTAGAATACTTAAAGCCCATAAATAATGTACATGTCCATACATGATGCTGAAATCATCACTTCTAAAACCAGCCTTGAAAGCAGACGTAAAGCCCTTTCCCTTCCCAGAGGGCTTCAGTGTAAGTAAGCAAGTCTAAAACACTAAATCACAGCTAGATTTGATCAATGCAACAGGAAAGCTCTGTGCTGGGTAGGGCTGCTTCTTACAGTAACTACTTCCTGTATCATAGATTAGACAATTACAGAGCCTTGAAGACCAACAGAGCTGCACAAATATATGTAGGGCCCTATGAAATCAGTTTTATTTTTTCCCAAATTCCGTTTTATCTTTTTCTAAATTCAGTTTTTTCTGCTTTAATTTATGGATTCCGTTTTTCTTCCATTTTAATTTTTCTGGACTCCTTTTTAATGGTCAAATTAAACTTTGTTAATCAAAAAGCATGCCTAATTAATTAAAATCATGAAACTTATACACTTTAACATTAATTTATTAAAAGTGTAACAAAAATGACGTTTAGGGCCGTATGAAATTTTTTATTTTTTCTCACCTTATGTTTTATTGCTACCAAATTCTGTGTTTTAGCATGTCTAATTATTTGAATGCATACAAACAATTTGTATTAATTCTTACAGTAGCCTTATGAAATGTTTTTCTCCCCCCTCAGAAATTCTGTGTTGTGTATTTAAATTTTACTGGTTATCAGATGAAGGCATTAAATATTGATTTAATTAATCTTTTAATTAATGAAAATAAAACATTTAAGTTTTTGGCAAATAAAGAGGATTTACTATTAAAATTAAAATATTTTGTGATTATTTAAAAAAAATAAAGTTTTATTATTTTTCAACAGTAGTAGTAGTAGCATTATGTACTTTCTATTAAATAATAGTAATATAGCCTACTTCTGGCACAATGTCTTTAATAAGTTAAACCAAACTTTTATTTTGATGGGTTGTCGTGAATACCTTTAAAGTTCTGTGTGTATATGATATGACGCTAGTTTTACTCAAATGAAATGGTAAAATGCTTGTAGAGTGACTCTCAGAGCAGTTTTGGAGATATTGTTCATGTATTTATGTCTTCATTGAGATGGCAGATGCTGAAATCACCGCGAGCATCACGCGCGCTTCAGTCCATGTAGTAAACAAAACCGCGCGTCTGCTCCATTCATACAGAGACGTGGAGAACATGCAGGATTCATATTTAAATCGACTTTTGCGGCTTAATATTTACAGATACTAGTCCATATGGTCATTTGATTTAAGTGTAATGACCTACTTTTGATTAATTCATCCAAACTTTGACAAATTCCATGACATTCCGTGTTAAACGGTAAATTCTGTTTTTATGACTGGATTTTCTGCGTCCGCATTTTCTGCATCGCGGAAATTATAGGGCCCTATACATGTTGCACTTTATATAGACCAGGGCCCTATAAAATCAGTTTTATTTTTTCCCAAATTCCATTTTCCCATGTTCCCATTTCATTTTAATGGTTAAATTAAATAGTGATAATCAAATAGCATGCCTACTGAAATAATGAAATTTACTTTTATTAAAACTTACAATTTATTACAACTTTTAGGGACCTATGAAATCACTTTCCCCCCAAATTTGTATATTGAGTATATTAAGAAGTAACATGCATAATGCAATTATATTTTCTATATAATTTAATTATGTTACAAAACAATTATATACTATATAAAATCAAATCAAATTACAAATACAAAATTATTTTTATATTTAACTTATATTCAATTTTATTATAATATATATATATAAAACATTTATTTATACTGTATGCCACTATATTACATTATATTATACATGTGCATCTCAATGAATTAGAATGTAGTGGAAAAGTTCATTTATTTCAGTAATTCAACTCAAATTGTGAAACTCTGTATTAAATAAATTCAATGCACACAGACTGAAGTAGTTTAAGTCTTTGGTTCTTTTAATTATGATGATTTTGGCTCACATTTAACAAAAACCCACCAATTCACTCTCTCAACAAATTAGAATACTTCATAAGACCAAAAAAAGAAAACATTTTTAGTGAATTGTTGGCCTTCTGGAAAGTATGTTCATTTACTGTATATATAGTCAATACTTGATAGGGGCTCCTTTTGCTTTAATTACTGCCTCAATTCGGCGTGGCATGGAGGTGGTCAGTCTGTGGCACTGCTGAGGTGGTATGGAAGCCCAGGTTTCTTTGACAGTGCCCTTCAGCTCATCTGCATTGTTGGGTCTGGTGTAGAGGTCTTCACGGAGGACCCGAGACCCGAGGACCCGGGACCCATACGGGTTCGGGTCTATATTTTCAATGGTCAGACGTGTCCGGGTCGGGTCCCAATCTATTACTTCGGGTCCCGGGTCTGTTTAACATTGTGTGTAATACCCGAGTCGATCGGAGAACACCGCACCCACCAGTGATCAGTGTCAGTCAGCATGCGTGTGTTTTGTAACTTGCAGTTTGTAAAATTAGGATGAGAAAATTGTGAGCGGGAAATGAGGTGAAAGAAAAAACAAGAAAAAAAAAAAAAAACGACAGAAGCAGAACGCGGGCGGAGTTAATGTAGCCTACTGCACGCGAACGGTGATAATGGATTCCTTTATGAGTGATTTGGGAAAAAAAAGCTGAAACAAAACTGACGAAGAGACGCATGTTATTGAACATGCACGCAGTAAAGTGTAACGCACTTATTATTCTGCACGTTTTTTGCTAAAAAAATAATTGCTCCGAGTCTTCATTACAACCAACAAAAAGTATCGTTATTGCTGCGGAAACACAACAGTTGAAGTTGACTCGAGATGGAGAAGGGAAAAAAAAAAAAAAAAAAAAAAAACTGCGAAGTTGCATTAGTCATCCGTCACTGACCGTGACAGCATGTAGACTTTTAAAGCAATAATCAGTGGATTAAGAAGGCTTTTTCAGTCAGTAATAGAGAGGAACGAACAGCCAACATGGATGGAAATTTACTGACTAGGAGAATTGTATGCATCGCAGTCGGGGAGAAGGCTACTAACAGTAGTAAGGGAATATTTTTTTTTTTCTCGCAACTTGTTATTGACTTAATAGCAGTTTGCTGTGCAATATGTGCCAATCGGGTGCAGTCGGGTCTGTGTCTTCCCGGCAGGGTTCGGGTCCAACATTCGAATAATGGTCGGGTCCGCGTCGGGTCCGGGTAGTACATTTAAGGCATTTCTCGGGTCTGCACGGGTTCGGGTCCCACTTTCAAATAAAATACGGGTCCGGGTCGGTTCGGTACAGCACATTTACGGGTCTCTTCGGGTTCGGGTACGAATTTTTGGACCCGTGAAGACCTCTAGTCTGGTGTCTCTCATCTTCCTCTTGACAATACCCCGTAGATTCTCTATGAGGTTCAGGTCTGGTGAGTTTGCTGGCCAGTCAAGCACACCAACACCACGGTCATTTAACCAACTTTTGGTGTTTTTGGCAGTGTGGGCAGGTGCCAAGTCCTGCTGGAAAATGAAATCAGCATCTCCAAAATGCTCTAAAATGTCCTGGTAAATGGCTGCGTTGACTGTGGACTTTAGAAAACACAATGGACCAACACCAGCAGATGAAATGGCAGCCCAATTCATCACTGACTGTGGAAACTTCACACTGGACTTCAAGCAGCTTGGATTCAGTGCCTCTCCAGTCTTCCTCCAGACTCTGGGACCTTGATTTCCAAATGAAATGCAAAATTTACTTTTATCTGAAAAGAGGACTTTGGACCACTGAGCAACAGTCCATTTTTTTTTTCTCCTTAGCCCAGGTAAGATGCTTCTGACATTGTTTCTGTTTCAGAAGTGGCTTGGTAGCCCTTTTCCTGAAGACGTCTGAGCGTGGTGACTCTTGATCACTGACTCCAGCTTCAGTCCACTCCTTGTGAAGCTCTCCCAAGTGTTTGAATCAGCTTTGTTTGACAGTATTCTCAAGCTTGTGGTCATCCCTGTTGCTCGTGCACCTTTTCCTACCCTATTTCTTCCTTCCAGTCAACTTTTCACTTAATATGCTTTGATACAGCACTCTGTGAACAGTGAACAATCATTCAGTAATGACCTTCTGTGACTTACCCTCTTTGTGGAGGGTGTCAATGATTGTCTTCTGGACAACTGTCAGATCAGCAGTCTTCCCCATGATTGTATAGGCTTTTGTGTAACCATTTTGAAGATTCAGGAAACCTTTGCAGGTGTTTTGAGTTGATTAGCTGATTGGCATGTCACCATATTCTAATTTGTTGAGATAGTGAATTGGTGGGTTTTGTTAAATGTGAGCCAAAATCATCACAATTAAAAGAACCAAAGACTTAAACTATTTCAGTCTGTGTGCATTGAATTTATTTAATACACAAGTTTCACAATTTGAGTTGAGTTAGTGAAATAAATGAACTTTTCCACGACATTCTAATTCATTGAGATGCACCTGTATTATATTATAGTTTTCTGGGCTCCTTTGAATCAAAAGTTGGCCAAGATGAGAGCTGAACAAAAAGAAAAATAATTTAACTTTAAAATATTAAATAATTTCATTAATACTTTTTACAGCATTAAAGAAAGACGTACAGGACTATTTAATTATACAGGCACAAGTAAAATATTTTTTAAAAATTTATTAGGCTTACACTGTAAGTGACATTAACAAATCAGACAATTAATCTCAATTAGACAATTAAGTTAATTGTGATTATTTGTATGACTATTTCAGGATTATCGTCAGGACAGATTTTTTATTATTTTTTTTTTATGCTGCCCAGTTCTAGCAGGGCAGGCCAAAACATCCACAAATCTCATGATTCGAGGAAGGAAAGGGGAGAAAATGACAGAGGAAATGATGCATCCTCTGATAAATCGTGTATTTCCTTGCAGTCTACACATTCCTCTCGCAGCAGTTCTGCCATGACTACATTAGGACAGAAGTATTCTTTACTTTACCATAGGGCTGGACGATTAATTGAAAAAGAAATCGAAACCAAAATTCAGAACCTCTAACCGACGTAATTTTCCGATGTCGGTTATTTCGGTTTTTAATCCTGTTAATACTCTCCCCTTAAAAACATACTACCGCTTGTGTAGTCAGCGCTATACGGATGTCATGTATAGCCATTGCACTCGCGTCTTTTGCAGCGTCTCGCACATGAGTGGCGCATTAAAAGAATTTAAACTTTTACACGCAGCGCCGTTCATCAATGTCAATTCCAAACAGTGGACCAATCAGAAGACCCCGGAGGCGGGGCAAGTGTCGCAAGCCTTTATTTACAGTAACAGGTTGGCATGGCAACTTTTGTATTTTGACGGCAACATGGCAGAGTAGGGATTCTGCGCTGCGCTTTATTTTATAAAAGCATTCCTGAGCGCTGCGTCCCGCGGTTTTAGATGCAAAGACACGTTCTGTGTGAACGACCAGTAAGAACCTAGAGCAGCCTAAATACTTAAACATATAGAGTGACAGTACAAGATCACGGAGATTTCTGTCCATTTCTCTTAATCAGCAGTATTCTATTTACATGATTTACATGAATTTACATTCATTTTTAAAACATTTAAAACATTTATCAGTTATCCTCTACTTTTCACATTGCATTATTTAAAATAATAAGCATTTACAAGAGATACAAGTTATTTTCTACTTTTCGCATGGCAATATTTAAAATGTATTTTGTTTGCAAGAGATGCTGGTTATTTTCTACTTTTGACATGCCAATATTCATTTATTTTGTTTGCAAAAAATGAAAGTTATTTTCTATTTAGTTTTTTTTTTTTTAGAAAACTTTTTAAAATAAAACTGAAATGCGACTTTTTTTTTTTCCATTTCAAGCAATGTGTGCTTTGATTTCAGTTGTTCAAAATATTCAACAAATAACCATAAACAGTTTGTTTCCTTCAATTATTTTAAAATCACAAAAATGCACTCTTATATCCTGCCTTTAAGTATATTTACAGTACAAAACTTTAATGAAATATGGATTATTTTATAAATAAAATAATGGTTCAATAATCGTAATCGAGGCAAAGTGTTCAATTAATCGAGGTTTTGATTTTAGGTCATATCGCCTAGCCCTACTTTACCATGATAACTTTAGTTATATTTTACTTACTGGGTGTGGGGTGGGGGGGTGGTGGGAAAGAAAAAAAGAAAAAAATTATACTATTTCACACTGAACTTTAGTCAGTTAATGCTTCCTGAATAATAAACATCCGAGAGAAAAAAAATCATCATTAAAAAAGCATGTCATTTGACAAAACCATTAAGTATGAAAACAATGAAAGAATCTGTGAGCAGCAGCAGAAAATATCAGGATGATGGCAACATCCAGGGAACAAGCCAAACGTTTGATGTAATTTCCTGTTTACCAGAAGACCCCCACGTCACAAAACTGGGCTCGACATGCATGAACCCCACCTACGGCCCTTCAGCCCATAGTGGAGAGTCCGTATCATCATTTCCCTCCTTCATGACTAACCAAGCGTCTGGAACAAATGACAGTTTGGTCAAGAGGGCTCCATTCTCAACCTTCCCGATGATGTCATTTTGAGCTGGCTTACTTTTCAGGGTTTCCGTTTCACATTCTAATAATACACGTTCCCTTCGCCAGTAGTAGCGAGGGAGTGCTTGTGTGTGTTTCTTCACTGCCTTAAGAGGGCAGGGTTTCTTTTGGCCAGCAGTCACATTATGACACACTGCAGATTCTTACACTATTATAGACTCACAGCGTTTGCCACAGAGTCTGTACAAAATGTGCCCCGCTTCATTTATGATGTCTCCTCTTACTCACAAGAAATATTATGATTTAAACAGCACTGTGAAAGGAAAAGGAATGAAGGCCCTGCTTCTTGAGGAGGGGATGGTGCTATATTCAGCCTCTCAAACATGACTTTGAGTTTTGAATGGAGGAGATCATTATCAAAATCAAGAGCATGTAGGTTGTGTGAATGACTAGTTGCTGTTGTGCCTGTTTCAGACAGAATATGAAATGGTTTCTGCAGGCTTTATGAAAGTCAATCTAAGAATTTTGAAAGACCTATTTTAGACCAATTAAAGTAAAAGAATAAATCAAAAGAAGACAATACATCAACAGGTTCTCTAAATGTCTAGGAAGCAAACAATGTACTATTATGAGATTTTATTATAGTTATTACATTTTTCAATTCATTTTTGTAATTTTAGTTAAAGTTTTAGTAATTTTATTGTCTTTGTTTTGTTTTTTTTTCTTCTATTTTTTTATATTAATTTTTATTTCAGTTTAGTTTTAGTTATTTTAGTCCATCAGGTTTAACTAAATGAAAATGAGAAATGTTGCTTTGGCAAGTAGCTGAAATAAAATTTCAGTTGTGTATTTATTTCAAGTAACAAACTTTTTTATGGTTTAGTTGTAGTTATCTATAATAACCCTGCTTTCAAGATTACTTTTTAATTCATTTTAGGAATAAAAATAAAAATAATTAATTACAATAATTAAAAAAAATAACTGCTTAACTAGAATATGTAAATACATTTTACTATACATGGCTCAACAGTGCGAGCATTTCATTTGCATTTGCGACTAAAAATAGATGTGTGCGAACTGGAAAATGTATTTAGGAGCATGAGTGCGAGTACAATACAAAATACAGAACAGCCTAACTTATACAGTAGCCTATAACAAACGTATAATTTCTTCAGTTTATGGAAAAATAGCGATACAGCCTCATATGATTACTGCATTTTAAAAAGGCAACAGTTTAAATTAGCACAGCCGAGAAGAAAGGCGGAGCGAGTGAAGGAGACGCTCTGAATGAAAACGCACATTGGACACTAGAGGGCGCTGACGGAGACAGAAATGCTGCCGTTACCCCGGTAACCCTGTAAACAAAGCAGCTGCTAACTGTGTAAATAATGTTTCAGTCATTTAGATATTTATATTCGCTTTAGTCTTCACAATAGCACCAAATAATTAATACTTAAAGACTTAATGAGCTATTTATTTTCAAACATTTTTTTCTAACCTAAAACATGGCCTATCCACTGATCTATAATAGAGAACAGTGGGCCCATCTATATATTGACTGATTCGTTATTATTGTTCAGTAACACTTAACAGGTTCCATTAGTTAACATGAAAAAACAATGACTGCATTTATTAATCATGTTCATGTTAATTTCAACTTTTAATAATACATTATAAAATCAAAAGTTGTGTCTACTAATATTATTTAATGGAGCTAACAGTAACTAACAGTTGTTGTTTTTTTTAAATCAACATTAACAAAGCATATTGATTACTGCAACAATTAGCTATTGCACATTGTTAATGTTAACCTGCTTTAACTAATGTTAACAAATGGGACCTTATTGTAAAGTGTTACCTATTGTTCTTTCGTTCATTTGAACAATCTTTTGCACTCTAATCTTGAAACACTTGTTTACTTTAAATTTGTGTGTATATCTTTAATAAAGTCTTTCTTTAGCAAAGAATCTTTAATAAAGTTATTTAACCTGTTAGGAGGACAACACTTTTTTTTCACGTAGAAATTATATATTGTGATTAAATAAATAAATAAATAAAATGTGACAAAAGCTTCAATGACTATTGTGAAAATTTGATACTGTCACATACCTAAAGTACATACAGTTTAATAGGACTATAACTAATTACATAATTAGCCTATTAAATAGAGTCTGAAGCAAAATTATTTAAAAACCTTATGTACTTTCTGTATTCTGATAAATTAAATAATTGTGCTTGTAATTGTCTCTCTATATCCCCTTATTAAGCTAAAACACATAATTTGAAAAATATGCATTGCGCCCCTGAATTTTTTTAATGCGCTCCTAAATTTTTCAACTTAGGAGCACGTGTCAAGTGTCAAGCCCTGATATATCTTCTGATGCAAAATAGTGATCGTTTTTATGTCTTGTTTTCTGGTATAAATGTATAAAAATTCAAAAAAGACACTGAGAGGCAAAACAACATAAGACAAAAAGATAAGATAGAATCTAGGGCTGCAACAACTAATCGAAAAAATCGATTATTACTGATAATGAAAATCATTGACAACGATTCTCATTATCGATTAGTCGGGTCTGCCCACAGTGCACGTCCAACTTACATTTACATTTATGCATTTAGCAGACGCTTTTATCCAAAGTGACTTACATTGCATTCAAGTTACAGCTTTTTACATTTTATCAGCTCAACTTCAGCCGGTCGCGTCAAATTACAGCACTGAATAACGCATTTCTATGGCCAAAATGCATCTAAAAATAGTGGAGGAAACAGAATGAGATGCTGCGGGAGAAGTATGTGATCCAAGCTGCACAAAACATGAGAATTCTTTATTTTAAGCTTTAAGTTAATGCATTAGCGGAATGGCTTGCCCTGTCAGGTGCTTTGACAGATGCGTGTGCGTCCTCAGCGCAAACACTTTCAGTTTACGGTCATATCCTTATCTGTAAATGTCACAAATTCACGCGAGCGTTTACATTTTTGCATAAAGTTCCGTCCTGACAGTCTGTGTTAAGTTTAAATCTTTACTGAATGAGCGCCGGCGTCCAAAGCCACTAGAAGGCAAGTCTGCAAGCATCAGCCGAAAAAGCGTAACAGCTAAAGCTAACGCTTCCGGTCTGTCAGTACGTGGGAAAGGAGACCAGAGGCCGTATTTTTTTTTTTTGAATGGTTGTCAATGGAGGAGAGGCTCGACTACGCTGAATAAACAGCTTTTTAGAGGAAACGGCTCATCATTTAATAAATCGACAGCCTATCTGCTAATCTTCAACATGTTTTACACTAAACAAAACTTTTGGATTGAACTATTTTTAGAGTTTACCACGAAAAAAATGCTGTTTTATTAGAGAAGTCACTGACTTTTTGCGACAGGTGGGATTCAGCTTACGGTACTTCTCATTCATTCCTACGGTATCCATAAATGGCGACTGAGTGTCGCACAACTCTGACTGAAATTCAATGACGTCAAAGCTGTAATGTGATTGGTTATTACGGCACACGTGATCCAAGTTAGCCGTTACGCTTTTTCCAATAGTAAGTAATACAGGCCCTCTTATCTCCCTATATTTAGAAAATCTCTGGCGCGTCAGAGAGAGAGACAATCAATATTCAGCACAAAAAAACATACATTGTGATGAAATAACTGTTGATGAACGTTAAATTAAGGTTTAAAAGTCAACATGTAGTGCACGTATTTTATGAGAGTAGGAACTGTAAAGGGATAACCGCGTGTAATTGTCTGAATATAAATATCAGACGCTTCATAGCCGCCTTTTACAGGATAAAGAAATTTCAGTAAACGCGACTGTGGTCAAAAAGTGAACACGTGTTCCTGCAGAACATTACTCTTACCTGTTGGTAAACACTGAGTTTGTGTTTTTATTCTATCTTTATTATTATCTTAATTTTTGATGAAGAGATTTAAACTATAGGCCTATATACAGTGCTTAAATTTATTAAAACAAATTTATGTAAGGTTTATAACAAATAATGTAAGCTTTGTGCCACTGCTGATCTAAACTAACAGTATTGGTGTTTACTAAAGTCATTTTTTAGCTATCTGTATTGGTTAGTCCTCCAATATGCGTAAGCTCTTTAGTAAGAGTAGGCTATTTCTAATGCTATAATATAATTATTGCTGTTATATATGAAAGAATGAAAGATCTATGAAAGATTTTTTCAGATACCCAGTTACAGTCAAAAAGTAGCTAAACAATGCCAGCAAGAATGCATGCTGTTATGAAAGGCAGGAGGCCATTTTTATTATTATTATTATTATTATTATGTGAATAAATACTATTTAGTTGTTTCAGTTTGTTATTTGCCAAATAAATGCCAATAACAGTTTTAGATTTAAACAATTCTTTGACAAATTCCTAAAATCTTTGTGTTTTCTCTTTATTATGACAGGTGGTCTAATAAATTGTTAAGCACTGTATGTTTTCCTAGCATTCAGTTGGCATGTTTGTTTGAAGAACATTGGGCAGAATGTGGAAGTGGTTTTTTTTTTTGTCAATAAAATAAAAAAAGAAAATGTAGCTTTTTTTACCCGATTAATAAATAAATAAATAAATTAAAAATCGGCCAACTAATCGATTATCAAAATAATCGTTAGTTGCAACCCTAATAGAATTGTATTTTATCATAAGATAAGATTTCTAAATGAAATGAAATTCTGAATAAAAGAAAAAAAAAATTGTGTCAACAGGGTCAGAAAAATCAACTCAATTCAAAGTAGAAAAGATTTTCTGGTCTTAAGCATAAACTCAAAGGGATGTTTAGATATTTGTATCAGAAAACAAGATAAAAATACTGAGGAAGATATTCTTTTTTTTTTTTTTTTTTTTTTTTGCAGTGCATGCAACATTTTATACCATGACTTTGATTAGGACTTTCATAAAATGTAATTTACATGGACAGTCAGTCAACACAGATGCATGCTTTAGAAATGTTTTATGTAGGGCTGCAACAACTAATCGATAAAATCGATTATAATCGATAATGAAAATCATCGACAACGATTCTCATTATCGATTAGTCGGGTCTGCCCACAGTGCAGGTCCAACTTCAGCCGGTCGCGTCAAATTACAGCACTGAATAACGCATTTCTGTGGCCAAAATGCATCTAAAAATAGTGGAGGAAACAGAATGAGATGCTGCGGGAGAAGTACGTGATCCAAGCTGCACAAAACATGAGAATTCTTTATTTTAAGCTTTAAGTTAATGCATTAGCGTAATGGCTTGCCCTGTCAGGCGCTTTGACAGAAGCGTGTGCGTCCTCAGCACAAACACGTTCAGTTTACGGTCATATCCTTATCTGTAAATGTCACAAATTCACGCGAGCATTTCCATTTTTGCATAAAGTCCTATCCTGACAGTCTGTGTTAAGTTTAAATGACCGAATTACTGACTGAGCGCCGGCGCGGCGGACGCGTGAATGCGCGTCAGAGAGGGATTAATATTCAGCGCAAAAACATTCATTGTGCTGAAATATCTGTTGTTGAACGTTCAATTAAGGTTTACAAGTCAACATGTAGTGCACATATTTTATAAGAGTAGGAACTGTAAATGGATAACCGCGTATAGTTTTCTGAATATAAATATCAGACGCTTCATAGCCGCCTTTTACAGGATAAAGAAATTACAGTAAACGTGACTGTGATCAAAAAGTTGGTTAACACTGAATTTGTGTTTTTATTCGTCTTTATTATCTTAATTTTTGATGAAGAGGCCTATATACAGTGCTTAACAAATTTATTAAAACAAATGTATTTAAGGTTTATAACAAATAATGTAAGCTTTGTGCCACTGCTGCTCTAAACTAACAGTATTGGTGTTTACTAAAATCATTTTTTTGCTATCTGTATTGGTTAGTCCTCCAATATGCATAAGGTCTTCAGTAACAGTGGGCTATTTCTAATGCTATAATATAATTATTTCTGTTATCTATGAAATAATGAAGATCTAGATCTATGAAAGATTTTTTCAGATACCCAATTACAGTCAAAAAGTAGCTAAGCAATCCCAGCAAGAATGCATGCTGTTATGAAAGCCAGGAGGCTATTTTTTTATGTGAATAAAAATGTAGTTGTTTCAGTTTGTTATTTGCCCAATAAATGACAATAACATTTTTAGATTTAAACAATTCTTTGACAGATTCCTAAAATATTTGTGTTTTCTCTTTATTATGACAGGTGGTCTAATAAATTAAGCACTGTTAACACTTTTTATAGCATTCAGTTGGCACGTTTGTTTGAAGGACATTGGGCAGAATGTGGAAGTGTTTTTGTCAATAAAATAAACGAAGAAAATTTAGTGTTTTTTTTTTTTAAAAAATCCGATTAATCGGTTAATCAGAAAAATAATCGGCCAACTAATCGATTATCAAAATAATCGTTAGTTGCAGCCCTAGTTTTGTGTCAACCCTTTATTTTTATTATTATGTTAATGAAGACTGTAATATTAGTAATTATGAGATCTACCTAAAACGTCAACATTAAACCTACTGTCAGACTATCCCATCTATCATGCTGTTATCAGTCTCAATAATAACACTTTACTCTCTTATCTGTAGCACACATTGAGTCAAAATGAGGCAGCGCAGCAGGTACAATTCCAGCCGAATCAAATCAACTTGAAAGTGAGGTAAATACTGTAAATACTGCTCCTGGCAAAACTGAAGGTTTTGGGTCAGTGGCAAATATAAAAGCAGTCATGGCCTCTGATCATCAATTAGTAAATAGAATCTGCTGAAATGCTGCTTCAGGAAATGAGCGCTGTAATCAACGAGAGAGTGCTTTCCTGGCATTTCGATTTATTCCATTAGAACATCTAAAGCCTTTCGATGTACAGGACAAAGAAGAGATGAACATGGGCCAATATATTGAACATTTTAATTATATAAAGATCCTTTTTTCACTATAAAAAGGATGTGGAACGGAAAGGTTCCATGGATGTTAAAGGTTCTTCATGGAACCATCTCTGTTCATTATTGTTTAGATTTTCCCTGAAAGTTGTGGTGGTAACACCAAAATATTAGGAAAAAAAAATTAATAATAATAATCATAATAATAAAGAAAATCATAAGATGAAAATGAACACGAAAAATGACAAAATATTGCCTTCTGGAATATAGCTGTGCTCAGGACTTCTCCTAGTTAAGTTCAACACAGTGAGTGAAGGAAGTTCATTTAACTTGTTTGAAACGAACATTATTAAGAACTGCACAAATATCAACGTGACTTTGTTGCACTTTTGTATTTAATGCACATTGTAAGTGATCCTGAGATGATCGGAGTACATTTGAACTGGACAGAGCAGTATTTTGTTCTACAAAATATAATCAATTGTGTTATTTTAAGAAGAATGTGTTGCTATTACTAAACAGCAACATTTCATTTCGAAGGCCAATATGAGATGCATTTGGCTGGCTCGATTGAGGTTTGCATATACACTCTTCTAGTTCCAAAGTAGAGCGAAGACCAAACAATAGACTTCTGTACTTTATAAATGTAAAAGAATGGATGAGCAGGACAGGCATGGCATGTCAAGGGTACAGAATGGATTTCATGACACAGAAAGGTCATGAACGCAAGAGGCGTATGACATCTTTGTCGTCTTAAAGCAGGACAGACCGGTCGAGCTCACAAGGGCAAAATGAAAGTCACAAAAAGAAGAGTCATTCAACCCCTTTCCACCAATCACAGAGCTCATGATAACATGTGACGGCGGTCACTTGAGAACAATTTAGAGGCTCCTGTTCTTAAATATGCACCAATATTACAGCAGGATGAAGGGAAAGATTCAAATAAGATTATTGAAAAAAGCTCAAGAGAAAAACAAACAGCAAATCTTAAACTGCAGTAGTCTTATTGAGTCTGTTAACCCTGTGATCGGCACGGATTTACTCAAAACATTTCTCATAATATGATGGTGGTTTCACTCTATCCGTTACTTCAGATTCCACAATATGTCAAAAGAGAAAATAAACACATGTGCACATTATCTGTATGGTATTTGGCATCCAGAGAGCTCAAAGCATCCAAGAACCCACTGTACCGCTGACCTGTTTAGCCCTGTAAAGCCTGACTTATGAAATAATAGTTAGAAAAAACGAACAAATTTTTATTAAACCTTTACTTTGAATATGTGTTTTTTGTTGAGTATCATATTTGAGCCATCAGGATTTATAGCTCATATAGTGTGATACAGTAAGATCACAGAGGAAAAAATAGCTCAGTTTTATTCATAGACTCAAACTGAGCAAAAATATGCGATTTGCTGCAGACGCTGATATTTATGATGAAATTCTGAAATTTTTTACTGTAAATCAATGAGATCTTTATAACAGTACAGCAGATACTGACATAAAACGATCTAAATATCAGTAGTCACTCTATATCTCCAATAATATGTCTTAGTAAGATGCTGAAATGATCCAAAAATATAATGCAATGTAATGATGATTGAGAGATGAAGAAATAAACGCTCCTCAGAAGATGTGAGATGTTCTGGAGGCTTGGGAAGATCATTCCTCCACTGAGGAACAGTGAAAGTAAAGCTTCTGGAAACAAACGCTCCTCAAAGGATCCAGATGATCAGATTTGAGACGCACTGATTTTTCTAAAAAAATGATTGACGGAGAATCAAGCAAAGCCAAGTGTTAATCTGGAAATATGACTACAGCTATTCTTACGTTTACTTGATAAAAAGCAGTAAAGATTTGACAGCAAAAAGACATGTGAAGCACCAGCTGCCTTGATAAAAAAAAAGTTTAAACTATCAATCAGATGACAAAAAGCATGGAGTAGATTGTTATTAACAGGTTTAAAAGCAAAGTTTTGATCATTTTGATCATTTAGAGGCCTAAAAGTTTAATTCTTTCTGAGTATCAAATATGGTATGGTAGTCTTTAGGGTTAATGAGCCAACAGACAAAAATAGTACTCATATCCAAATAGTACTCAGATCCAAACAGAACCATTTTGAAAAGGGTCAAAAGAGAGCAGAAAGTTAAATGGAGCAAAGAGTACTGCACTCTTAATGGCAGCTGAAGGCAAAATATATAATAACGAAACACACAGGGGGTGAAGGATGAGTAGGAATTTGTGAATCATAGGTTTTCTAATTCTGCGTACTACACAAATTTTGTGTAATAATACACAAAGAGGATTTTAATGACCAATAGCACAGCGAACTCTGGTGCTGGAACTGGTTTTGTATATCGCATAATGTGTCTTATTATGCATATTATCTATATAGCATTTGGCATCATGAGAGCTGTGCTGCTGTTGGTTTAATGAGCCAACAGACAACATTTCTTAACACCAAAAAACAGTAACGAAGTGCAGGAATACGACATTTTTGTTTTGCTCCAAGCAGTAATCCTCAAGCAGCATGCATGAAGAAATGATGTTTGAAAGTCTCTCTCTCTCTCTGAGGGGTTAATAGCTAACATGTGCTTTAAACTAGCACAAGCTCTCTCCTATAGCGCCACTACACATTCCTGAAGAGTTTGCAGGGTTAAAGCATGGGTAACTAGACCCTGAATGAGTTTTCTCACACATCTACACTCAAACAAAGCTGTTTTTTACATCGTTGCTCAAAGATGAAGGTAGAGCCACAGGAGGTCCCAGAGTGCCACAGTCACCAGCAAAGGAGAAAACAACAGATGCCACAGCTGATAGTTCACAGCAACACTTTTTAAGTGCCAACTGCATTTAAGGAGTCGTCTCTTCTCAGAGTTTCACAAACACACCAAACAACACATCCAGAAAAATATAGCTGCTAATACAGCAAGGCCTTCACAAGGGAGAATCAGTAGACATGTGTTCTCCATCTTCCTCTTTCATATGACCCCGTCTTCATGGAGTGGGAAGAGCACGGAAACAAAGGCTGATTTGTTCTGTAGCTCTAAACAACAAGGATGAACTGCATGGAAACAGCAGGGAAGCAGACTATTGTACATTTAATATCATCCCAAACCCTCGTTTCTAACCAAAATAAATTGGTCTCAATCTCTGACACAAACACATTCATTTAAGAAGGCAAGGGAGTAATTAGCAATCAACCATTAAGGTTTTCCATTAACCGATGCAACATCTAGAGAGCGGGGTAGCTGATAAAACCGACTGACGATGGTCCGTTCACACCAAGAACATAACTATATTAGCGTCCACACCAACTTATGATACTGTTCTGTTTATTATATGTGAACATGGACCACAAAACCAGTCATAAGGGTCAATTTTTTTAAATTTACATTTATCATCATCTGAAATCTGAATAAATAAGCTTTCCATCAATGTATGGTTTGTTAGGATAGGACAATATTTGACTGAGATACAACTATTTGAAAATCTGGAATCTGAGGGTGCAAAGAAATCAAAATACTGAGAAAATCGCCTTTACAGCTGTCCAAATGAAGTTCTTAGCAATGCATATTACTAATCAAAAATTAAGTTTTGATATATTTACGGTAGGAAATTTAAAAAATATCTTCATGGAACATGATCTTTACTTAATATCCTAATGATTTTTGGCATAAAAGTAAAATGGATAATTTTGACCCATACAATGTATTTTTGGCTATTGCTACAAATATACCTGTGCTACTTATGACTGCTTTTGTGCTCCAGGGTCACATATGTGCAAGATGAAGTTTTACCGTTTGCCGCTTTAAATGCTGGAGCTCTTTAAAGTTGGGTGGATTCTGATTGGCTGTCAATGTTTATAGCGTGGAAAAAAACAATCTGAAAGTGATTGTTCCTCTGTGTCAGCTCCACTATTTCCATACAACCAGAACAAATATTAAAACATTACAGTTACAGTTAACATCCTCTGTGTGAAACAAGAGGATGTTAACTGTAACAATACAATACAATTTAATGACTGCTGGCTAACCACTGCAATATTTATGGAAAATTCACAATATTACAAAAAATATACACTAATCATAGACAAGGCTGTTGGTAGGGTTTGACCACTTTTGCTGTTATGGCTCAGTCAATGCTTTTATAGTCTCAAATGTAGCAAATATCAACTAATCAAACAGTCTGGGGTCTATTTTGGTTTATTATTATAAGTAATGAAAGAATACCTGCTACAGAGCACCAGGGATCACATTAACTTTATGCTGGATGTCTGAATTCAGTGTATGCTGAATTATAGTTGAATCTGTGTACTATAATTCAGTTTCCGGTGAATAATCATGTGTAAGCCAACCATGAGTCAATGAAACCGCAGTAAGCCTGAGCATCATTCAGCTCGGTGATTGCAAACTCATCCAGAACAGTGGAAACTGAGCACGTACCGAGTTTCTCCACGAGTTTGAGCATCACACCGCCGATGTGGATTTCCCCGGTGACTCTGAGAGACACGTCTCTGTTGAGGTCAGTGACATGCATCTTCAGCTCCCAGGTCCCGTCCGCGTAGCAGCCATCCGGCATCCGTATACCGTCCAACGCCATCCTTTAGAGACACCATCAAAACCATTACAATCTGTCCACTTCAGCAACAAGTGGACTATGTGGCCTAAATCAAAGCAAAGCTCTTCAGACTGAAATACAGATCTCAAAAACTACTTAGCTTCCCACCTACACATCATTTTGGACATTATAGGGCGCACTTATAATACACTCCAGGTAGACAGCACACTACTTTTTGAGCTAATAGCAATGTACACAATGTAAACAGAATAGTCTAGCAATGAAATAATGTTCATATTTAAAAACAAAGAAATGAATAATGGTATTAGAATAATTAAATATTAGTTATCATACATTAGAAATGTTTTGGTGTAGGCCTACACTGTAAAGTTCGTCATGCCACTGAAGCACATTTAAACTGAATAGAATGTATGTTATTTCTATAAGCCTGTGTGAACTAAATAAGCTGTTAAATCATACCAGCCGCTTAATTTAATGAATCACAATTAAACGTCCCCCTGGAGGTGATAATGTCTGTATTTTAGTGAAGTTAAAGCAGCTAACGGTCAACCCCTGAGCCGGGGCTCTGATGACGTCAGCAGCCCCGCTCCAAACGCCAGCTAAATAAAGACAGACAGAGAGCGGGTCAATGATAGAAAACACACCGAAAACACCGGGAAAGTGACCGTTTACTCGCTCTTCGGCTGAATACGAGCCTACGTTTTCGAAGGAAAGTAAACAGTCGGGTTTGAGGAGCGCAACAGACAGATTTTTATTCAGAGTTGCGCCAGACAAATCCTGAGAGAAATCATAGCGTTCACTAACCTTCACAAATCCGCCGAAACAAATCCGCAAAACAGCACTTCAGCTCCCACAACTTCAACAGAGTACGCGTTCGCTTTCCTTCCACCGCGTATTTAATCCTATCATGAGGAAACTTCCCGAAAAAACAGAGGAAAATCGCCAAAGTCCAGCGGCGGAGCTCCTGAAGGGTTTTGTGTGTCAATGGAGTCCAGTCTCTCTCTCTCTCTCTCTCTCTCTCTCTCTCTCTCTCTCTCTCTCGCACGCGCGCGCGCTCTCTCTTTCCCGCCCTCAGATAACGTCACTCGCGCTCTTCTACATTCATTACGCGTTTCTTAGTTATGAATATTAACGTTAGTTTTTTTTTAAATTAGTTAACTTAAATTATTTCGTTAAAAATCAACAAAGCTATTTGCTTCTTTGTAACTGTTTTAAGAAAGTACACTTATATCGTTGAGAACATTATCAGACCTTCCTGTAAATTTGTGAAATTCAAAAAAGAACAAATTAAATGCAAATTAAAGTAAATGCAAAGCCAGCTAACAGTGAACCTTATCAGAACTTTTGGCGAACTGGTTATGAACAAGCATTATTCCAGTAACCTAGTTATCAGACTTTTTATTGCTGTTCTTAACCGTTCTTTAAACCACAACAACATTTTTTTTTCATCGTTCATTTAAGGTTGTTTTATTTTTATTTATTTTTTTTTCTGAAACGTTTTAGTTGGACGTTCACTTTTGAATGTTACTGTTTCAGATTTAAAAGTAACATTCCCATGATGTTTGCAAAATTATAAATTGAAACGCTCACATAACCAAAACAAAAACATTTTTAAAACATAAAATAAAATAAAATTAGACGTTCTGAACGTTCAGAGAACATTCAGAAAAACGTTTTCATAATTTTATGGAAACGTTAGCAAAACGTTCTTAAAAAAAACATTATTTTTACATCTTTCATGCAACGTGTTTTTTTTTTTTTTTCTGAAATGTTTTAGATGGACATTCACCAAACATGTTTTAATGTGTAAAAGTATTTAAAAAGTAACATTCCCATGATGTTTGCAAAATTATAAAATGATATGTTCAGCATTCATTGCTTAATGGGAACGTTAGCAAAACATTATTATAAAGCATTCTGCTTTTTCCAGTCATCAGTTCATTTCTTGAATGTATTTTGAAGTATTTCTCATGAATACTGACATCAGTTAACTTTGTTCTTTCAAATCACAAACAATTGTCCCTCCTGAATGGGTTAATTGTGTTTAAACGAAAAAATACTATAGTAATTTATAGTAAATACTATAGTGTTTTTGAACCATACTATAGTAAAGTGTATTATACTGTATCTATTATAGTATTTACAACACTTTGTTAATGAATGCTACAGCATACTGTGGTATTAACTATAGTGAACTGATAAACTATAATAAATACTGTAGTATACTTTAGTTTTTACTACAGTGTATTGTAGTATAATATACCCTGTAGTTGTAGAAAACTTACAGTATTGGGTAGAGTAATTTGTTTATATTACTCTAGTTGTTATATTACCACAGCAACTATAGAATTACCACAACAAATTAATTCAACTACTTTACCATAGTATGGTTCACTATAGAATTTACTATAAATACTATAGTATTTTTGTCTGATAATCAGTTAACAGTAATAAATGAATTGGTGTTTCAAAGCTTTTCTGCGGGAGTAAATCCAAGCGTTAACAGGCCATCTGGAATATTATTTGACTACAGGGGTGTAGTAACTGCCTTTTATGGGAATAAAATGTTGTAAGATACCTGTATGGTTAACAATAAGTTCTTTTACTAGTAAAATATAGGCTACACTAAAAAGCCCCTACTAGAAGCTATCTATTCTCATTCCCTGCTCATTTCATACTATAGATCTATGGTTTATTCAGTTTTATCATTATCATATGTGAAGTTGCTTGTGAAGTCAGTTAATATGATATTGTAATGTATTTTGCAGTTGTTTATCTGACATACAAACCTATATGCTTTTTCAGATGTGGGAAAACAATGAAACAATAAGGATAACCCTTTCATTAAGATGCATTTGAATATGTGAAACAGAGCTGAATCGAGCGAGTCGAGGACTGCATCACAAGAATTTATAACCTCTCTCTCTGACCTCCTCCTCTGTGTCTGGCAGGGGAGCCGTTGCCTTTTTAGGCTGTGTTTTAATTACCGTGTAAACAGGCCGTGAGGGAGAGCAGGGGAATGGAGTGGATGGGAAGAGCTTCACAAGAAGAGGTGTTTCTGTGTGTGTGTGAGCTGTGATGGGAACTATTACACACATAAGAACTTAAATGAGTCATTTTTACTTTGAAACTGTAGAATTGCTACTAAAATGTGCTCTTGTATTGCTGAGAACATTATTTATCAAAGCTTCAGCTCTTTAATGGAGCATAACAGCAGCAAATAGCTGTGGTTTCTGTTAACGGGAAATGCAAGATTGTTTTATTTAGTCATTAAAATATAACAAAGATTGTATCTCAAGACAAAAAAAAGAACAAATGAAGAGTTCAGATGCAAAAGCCTCTAAGTGCCGTCTGAAATTTTCTTCTAAAATGAGCATTTTTATCAGGCTGCTATATTTATGTTTAGTTATTTCACTTTAAATGCATAGAAAAGAACCTATACTTGCTATTAGAGTAAAATTACTGAACCTAAACATAGGAGCCTGATAAAAATGCTCATTTTAGAAGGACATTTCAGATGGCTCTTAGAGGCTTTTGCATCTGAACTCTTCAAATATTGTCTCATTTACTCACTCTAAGCTTATGCAAAGTCAATGTAAATCTGGAGCTGTGTGGATACATCTGGAGAATGAGAAGGGTTGCTGGAAAAAGAAAAGTGTCAAATGATGGCTGCCATCTAGTGGCCAAACTGTCCGAGTCACAGGTCTCTCAAGTAATATGAGGTCTAAAACTGCATATATGACAACTGTACGAAAGTTAGATAAATGTTATTTAAAAGTCATATGGAATATAATATAGCCTACTGCAGCAGGACGCATCATGTGTGTTTATCTTTATTCACCAGCATTGCAACTGCATTGAGATTATTTCCAAATGATCTACATTTGTACTTATCCCACATATTTACTCACAGTGACCAATTCTTATTTTTTTTTATTCTTATTTTTTTTTACCACTGAAAAGACAAAAAAGACAAAGAGCAATGTTACTCATGCTATGAACTAATAAATTAATAAACGTTGTACCCAAAACAGACAAACTGTTTGCACTACAGGTTTAAAGTTATTGATTTCTCTGATTTACAAACCCTTAAAGGAATAGTTCACCCAAAAATGAAAATTGTGTGAAAATGTGCTCATCCTCAGGCCATCCAAAAAGCAGATGAGTTTGTTTCTTCATCAGATTTGGAGAAATGTGTCATTGCTCTGCAATGGATGCTCTGCAGTGAATGGGTGCCGTCAGAATGAGAGTCCAACCAGCTGATAAAAACATCACAATAATACACAAGTAATCCACACCACTCCAGTCCATCAGTTAACATCTGGAGAAGACAAAAACTGAAACAAATCCATCAAGACGCTATTTATATTTTTATGACATACAGGAATATTGGTCAGATTTTCTTGACATAACATGCAACCCATTTGACAGAAAACCTGCAACAACAAGTGATTCCCAACCTTGAGGAACTTGGCAAGACTTTGCTTTGTTTGTTGATAAACCTATCAAACAGAAACATAGAACTTGTTTTTGTGTAAATGTTATTGATTTGAGTTGCCTTCCAATGTCCGATTCTCATTAAAACCTGTTTATCTGGTGATTGTCCCACACAAGACCACAAATGACTCTACCTTGATTGAACGCCCCGTATTTGATTTATAAATAAATGCATCGAGTCTTTTTTTCTGAGGAAGGTTCTCTCTAATCACCTCCAGCACTGTGCAAACTTGTAATAAACAAGAACACGGAGGTGACTCGTTAAAACAGAATCATTGTTATAGGCAGTTTAATGATATTAACATTAGAGCTTACCTGTGGGATACATAAAACAAAAAAGTTTGGTAACAGGTCTAGACTAATGGGTAAAAAATAAATAAATACAGATGGCATCACCCATGAGAACTCAGTCTGCCAGTCTGCATCGAAACATCGATTTCAGTAAACTTGACCTACAGTACAAGGACATATAAATCTTCATGTCAACAAATAGTGGCTGAAGGAACAGAAACATCAAACTACATGACAGAACAGTCTTGAGCCCCATCACATCTGATCCTACACACACATGCCACCTGTAATCTAGCCTAAATATCACGTTTTCCATCAGCTAGCTTCTACGTTTAATAATGTTGTTATTTGTGGCACATATAAATGCTAAAACTGTAGTGAAGTGAAGGATGAATCTTGTGAAAACCTGTGCAGAACATGTCCAGGTTTCAGCCCAAAATAAAAGAAACAAACAAATTTGAAGTTGCTTAAAAAAATATTTTTTATATATAGTTTTTATATTTATTTATCCAAGTCACTTAAGATCAAAATTCTTATTTACAACAACTTATTTGCTTTGTTTGTTTCTTTATTTCATTGTGAGATTATTATCATGAAAAGTAAGCACTTTACCCCATATTCTCATTATAAAATGTATCTGGATGGATTAAAGAATCTGCAAACATGAAAATTATGTATAAAAACAAAATAAGGTTTTGAGGGTGAAATGTGACTTTGAGATGTTCTGGGCAAGTTTCATAAGATTCTTCACGATCGACACATTCTGCTTACAAACTCTGGGAGGGATTTGGCTAGAAACTGTGACATCAGCACATTGAATTATCTGCCCATCCATTCATAATCATGTGCGCCACATCAGTAAAATAAATAAATAAATAAGGTCAAACCACATCACAATGTAGTTGCGAGAGCATAATAAAGAAACCTCAAGTGCCCTTCTACATAAAAATACAATTCTGTTAACAATACACATTTAGTTGTGCTTCTTATTGCATTAATTAGACAACGTTCTCTCAAGTTAAAACGAAAATATCTCAGTTAAATAAGTGCCAACCATTATTAGGGGTTTATTGTGCATGAAAGCTTGTTTCCACCACAGAATAAAAATAATTGTGACATTTTGTTACTTTATAGCAATTCTGAATTTACATCGCACAATTCAACTTTTCTTTTTTCTTCAGAATTGTGGAATGTAAACTTGCAATTACAAGTTTATAACTTGCATTTATGATATACTGTATACAGTAAACTTGTAACTGTGAGAAAAAAAAGCCTTATATTTTTATTCCATGATGGAGACAGGCTTCCATAATTATGTGCTGCTGACTAAATAGAGAACTTTACTTGACCCCTAGAGCTGCACGGTCCAAAACTGTGCAGCATGTCTTCTGCATTTACCTCCTATGAATCAAGTGCACTCTTTGGACTTATTATGTAAAAAAATATTAGGTTTTCTCAATAATGAGGTTGGGAGCAGCAGGTTTTGCATAGTCCAGCCTGTGTGCGTTTGGGAAGGCTTAGGAAACTCAAGAGGCACCGAGTGTTCTTTGAAGCGTCCTAGAGACCCAAAGTGGACAGGATGACAGCAGTCTTTATTGTGGAAAGTGCCATCTGTGCTACATGGGACTGGTGTTTTCTGTCTGGTCTGTGCTCTGTTGCTTGTATATGAAGGTCAGGAGGAACAGCGCGACATCATGGGACGTCCAGTAGGCCGTGTGTGACGTCACAGCTGACCAGTAGCGGCTCTCCACCAAACCCTCCCGAAGCTCATAGTCGATGCGATGCTCCATCTCAACTGTGACATACACAACAACCAAGATCAGTATGAGTTCAGCAGAAAGACAGAAAGGCAGACAGGTCTGGAACAGGTAAATACACTACTGTTCAAAGGTTTTGGGGTCAGTAAGGTTCAATGTTTTTGAAAGAAGTCTCTTCTGCTCATTAATACTGCATTTATTTGATCAAAAATACAGTAAAAACTGTGAAATATTATTACAATGTAAAATAACTGTTTTCTGTGTGAATATATGTTAAACTGTAATTTATTTCTGTGATGCGCAGCTGAATTTTCAGCATCAGTACTCCAGTCTTCAGTGTCACATGATCTTCAGAAATCATTCTAATATGCTGATTTGCTGCTCAAGAAACATTTCTGATTATTATCAATGTTGAAAACACTTGTGCTGCACAATATTTTTGTGGAAACCAAAATACATTTTATTTTTCAGAATTCTTTGGTGAACAGAAAGTTCAAAAGAACAGCATTTGAAATAGAAAACTCTTGCAACATTATAAATGTCTTTACTGTCACTTTGGATCAATTTAATGCATCCTTGCTGAAAGAAATCACTAATTAATTACTTAAAAAATCTTACTGACCCTAAACTTTTGATCAGTAACTGTACTTCTTCATTTCACTTTATTAAGAGGACACAAGTGTTGGTTGTACACACCTGTTGCATCGAATAAAGAGGAGGAAGAGGAGGGAGATATGGCTGAAAATGCAAAAGTGCTTTGACTGTCCTCACTGTCACCAATCCCAGAATCCACAGCTGATGGCAGACTGGGTGAGCGAGAGAATCGAGAGAATAAAATCCCACCGATGCCCTTGCCGATACTCGCAGCGCCTGCACAAACACGAGGTTACAGATTAGCAGACAACCATCTGACTATTTCTTTGATTGTCATCTTTCTTCTGTAATACACTTACAATGTTATTCAGTTTCTGCACTTCAAAATCTGCCATTATTTAGTTTAGCAGTGTTTCACTCTTTGATCCCTACCAAGTAAATTTATTTATTTTATTTTTTTTAAGACTTCTATGTACAGTACTTCTACAGTGGTGGCCAAAACGATTAGAACACTAGTATTTTCAGCAGCTAAAAAATGGTTTAAAGTCAGTTATTTCTATCTTTTCCTGTAGTGTGTCTGCAGCAAATATCAGTTTACATTTCCAAACATTCATTTTGCCATTAATTGTAATAATCCAGTCAGATTGTAGTTTGCTCCACACAGAGATCTGATCATCGTCAGTCTGTCTGGAATGACATGAAGAAACAGAACTGAGACAGACTAAATCCAGAAGAACTGATGCTTCAAGAAAGCTCCCTGCAAAGCTCCCTGAGAAACTCTGCTCAAGTGCACCGAGGGCAAAAGCTGCTTTAAACGCAAAGGATGCTCACACCAAATGTTGATTTAATTTAGTTAATAGAAGTTCATTGATAAAGAAAATCTATTTATGACGTTATTTTTGACAGCATCCTCATTTTACAGGATTTTTACACAAGTGCCTAAAACTTTTAACAGTACTGTAGCTTTGCAGGTAGGTCTCTTGAAGCATCTTGAAGCATCAGTTCTTCTGGATTTAGTCTGTCTCAGTTTGTTCTGTTTCTTCATGTCATTCCAGACAGACTGATGATGATCAGATCAGATCTCTGTGTGACAAAAATCTGACTGGATTATTACAATTAATGGCAAAATGAATGTTTGGAAATGTAAACTGATATTTCCTACAGACACACTACAGGAAAAGATAGAAATAACTGACTTAAACCATTTTTTAACTGCTGAAAATACTAGTGTTCTAATAATTTTTTGGCTACCACTGTATAATATAGTATAATATAGTATAACTATGTGGCTCAAACTGTTTCAATCAGACTGATATGATTAGGGATCTTGTTGAAAACATGCAAATTTGTGATTGTGTGTAATGTATGTCTTCGTCTGAGGGCAGAAAGTTGCAGAATGAGTCATTTTCGCAGCTCAGTTACAATAAATGCTATTTATGGACTGGAGAAGCTATTTATGAGTTCTGAAAGTTGGAGTATGTTTTCATAGTAGTTTAATTCAGTATGCAGCCAGCTGTACCCAGTATGCTGGCCTTGCCCAGGCTGGTGATGGACTCTCCGTAGTGTCTGCTGGTCAGCACAGGTGAGCTGCTGGGACTGGAGCCGTTCTCCGTGTCAGACGCTGCATTCTTACTCATGCTTAGATAGGTGGGTCTGATCTCATCATACGGGGTGGGGTTGATGGTGTTACACCTTCAAAACAATTCAATGCAACACAAATTAAGAACCATAACAGAGAAGCCTAACATTCTGGCCAATTTAACCTTTAAACCAATGATTCTCAACCAGGGCTCTGGAGCACACAGCAAAATCATCAGTTATTACTGGTGCTCAGTTGTTATTAATAATGTTCTTATTATTAGAGTTGTAGCAGTTTTTGCTGCTTCATATTTTTGTGAAAAGACCAGACAAGAACCATTGTTTTCAACATTGATAATAATCAGAAATGTTTCTTGAGCAGCAAATCAGCATATTAGAATAATTTCTGAAGGATCATGTGACACTGAGGAAATAAAATGTTACATTTCATAAGCATGTAAATTAATGTTTCTGATTAGTACTATATAAACTCTACCCAAACAATAACATATCAAGACTCACCAGTGTATTTGGACAGGTGCGATATTGCTATAGTGCTTTAAAACAAGAGGCTCCAGTCGATAGGCCTGTCAGACAATGAAATATATATTACAACAAATTGCACTACAAGTTGGCAGACTGAAATCCAGTGACGTGGTCTTACCACAGGATCTGTTGGGTGGAAGATGTTGAAGAGGCGCCGGCAGATGGATTTGGGCATGATGTGGTCCTGGTCACCGGTGTTTCCGGGCCGAATGCCTCTCAAAGCCAGAAACACAGCCAGAGGAGAACCCATGCAGAAGAAGTTCTCCACCTGCAAATTAATTAGTGAGCTTGATTATATTTAGATACAGATGTGCTATTTGTATGAGAGAGCTGATAACTAAGTTAATGAAACACTGCAGAAAATGTGCTCACTCTCAGGTCATCCAAGATTAGGATGAGTTTGTTTCTTCATCAGATTTGTAGAAATGTGTCATTGCATCACTGTCTCAGCAATGAATGCTCTGCAGTGAATGGGTGCCGTCAGAATGAGAGTCCAAACAGCTGATAAAAACATCACAATAATCCACACCACTCCAGTTCATCATTTAACATCTCAAGAAGACAAAAACCGCATGTTTGTAAGAAACAAATCCATCAAGGCATTTTTTAACTTCAAACTATTGTTTCTGGCCAAAATACTCCATAATAGCACTTCCTCCAGTGAAAAGGTCTGAATCAGGAGAGAAAACAGTCCAAAACAGCTCTAAACAAATACGTGTGTGGATTTTGATGTGAGAGACAACAGGAAATTGACTTTTTCACTGGAGGAAGCGTTATTATGGATTATAGACTCATAAGCAACGGTTTGAAGTTAAAAATGTCAATGGTGATTTGTTTCTTACAAACACACAGCTTTTGTCTTCTCTAGATGTTAACTGATGGACTGGAGTGGTGTAGATTACTTGTGGATTATTGTGATGTTTTTATCAGCTGTTTGGACTCTCATTCTGACGGCACCCATTTACTGCAGACCATCCATTGCTGAGACACTGATGCAATGACACATTTCTCCAAATCTGATGAAGAAACAAACTCATCTACATTTTGAATGGCCTGAGGGTGAGCACATTTTCAGCTTTTTTGGGTGAACTATTTTTTTAATGTCACTACATTACCTTAAACTTTAATGTAGGGAAGGGTGTAGGTTTTGATGCCTTCAGGTCCTGAAGTTGATCTTGCAGTTCTCGTAACCTGTCACACATACAGATTAATAGTAAGATACAAGATTGATATTTTTCTGAAGAATGAGTGGTGCTTATTTACTCACCTACACATTACTACGCAGTTGCTTACCTTTGTCTGGTTAGCTGCACTTCCTCCAGCAGGTGGCGCTCTTCAAGAGTGGCCCAGTGCAAATCTTCGCCCTCCAGCTGATCCCGATGTTCTTGCAGACAGAAGTGCACAGGATCCCAGCCTGTCATGATATCAAAGGTGATCACGCAGCCCAGCGAGTGGGAGATGATAGACACTTTGCCGCCTCTGCTCTCAAACTCAGGGTTTCGTGAGCAGAAGAGAGAATAGAGGCGGTTGAGCTCCTGCGTCAAACCTTTAGTGATCTGGAAGGATGAACATTAGAGCATATATAAACAAAATACTTTATACGTCAGCTATATATGAAGATATATAGTATTGTTCAAAAGTTTGGGGTCAGTAAGATTTTTTAAGTAACTAATTAATACTTGCTTTCAGCAAGGATGCATTAAATTGATCAAAAGAGACATTTGTAATGTTACAAAAGATTTGTATTTCAAATAAATGCTGTTCTTTTGAACTTTCTATTCATCTGTGAATCCTGAAAAATAAAATGTATGACCATTTCCACAAAAGTATTAGGCAGCACAACTGTTTTCAACAATGATAATAATCAGAAATGTTTCTCGAGCAGCAAATCAGCATATTAGAATGATTTCTGAAGGATCATGTGACACTGAAGACTGGAGTAATGATGCTGAAAATTCAGCTTTGATCACAGAAATAAATTACATTTTAACAGATATTCACATAGAAAACAGCTGTTTTAAATTGTAATAATATTTCACAATATTACTGTTTTTATTGTATTTTTGATCAAATGAATGCAGCCTTGGCGAGCAGAAGAGACTTCTTTTAAAAACTGACCAACCCAAACATTTGAATGTTAGTTTAATTCACCCAAAAATTAACATTCTGTAACTAATAATCGCATTAATCTCATTCAAACTAATGTGACTTACTTTCTTCAGTGAAACACAAAAGGAGATGGTTTACAACATACTGATGCTGCTGTTTTCCATACAATAAAAGTAGATAGTAACCAAAGAACAAAAAAATACCATAAATGCACCTTAAAATTTCACAGCTTTATGTGGGCAACTTATTAACGTTTGGCAGCTCCTGGTTACAACTGTATATGCTTTAAAGTGGAAGTGAAGCAGTCAGTCAAGTTTACATTATTTGGTAAAGTGATTACCACTTTAATTAAAAAATATATTACAAACACGATTAATGAAATCATTTTAAAGAAAAAAGGATGTTTTGTTATAGCTTTTGGAGCAAGGGCGCCGCCATCTTGCAGGTTGGTTCGCTCCGTTGGCCAGTTAATTAACATATAAGCATTTCTTTACTTTTTGAACACACGCTTGTTTAAATGGATGAAGACGAACATGAAAGGACTATTGAGCCCATAATATGTGCAATTGCTTATGCATTTGAGCCGATACGGCGAGAGGACCAAGCAGTACTGCCGTTACAGATGGAAGAAGTCGTGAACCTGCTCTGGTTTGGGGTGAGGAGCAGGTCGGAAACAAATCGCGTTTACGTGGATACTCGTCAAAACAGCCATTCTGACATAATATTCTGTGCATTTGCTCAAGCAGACAAGAAAGAGGACTCAATTTGGTACTCATGTGCAGTCCGAGACGAGCGCTTTTTGCGTGTGTGTGTGTGTGTGTGCGCACGCGCACAGAAACCATCTCTCACAGCGCACGAATACTGCATTGAAATTTCTTTGGTGCTGACTCACTTTTGAATGGCTTAAAATGCTTCAATGTTTAAACTGACAAGGCTTAAAACACATGAGAATGATAAAGCAGCACTAGCCCGATCATTCAGAGGTGATTTAAACACTGCATTCTCTTAACAGCAGGTCAATTCACAGGTAAACATAAAATATGTTACATACCAGTGTAATGCGAGCCAATGTAATGCAAATATGTCTGAAAGGTCTGACATAAAATGCCACATGAATGATACTATATGAAGCGTTGTTTGTTTACATCACGTTGAGCCTTAACCTGTTGCGTCTCAAACAATGATTGGGATATAATGATCAAAACTTGAGATGTAGACAGTTTGATGTTGAATATTCATCCAAACTATGGTGAAAACCAAAATATTTGTGTGTTAAAATAACATTTGTGCGTTTAAAAAGTAAAGAAATGCTTATATTATACTTAACTGGCCAACGGAGCGAACCAACCGGTGACATCACACGCTGTGGTACTGCAAGATGGTGGCGCCCTTGCTCCAAAAGCTATAACAAAACATCCTTTTTTCTTTAAAATGGTTTCATTAATCGTGTTTGTTATATATTTTTTTAATTAAAGTGGTAATCACTTTACCAAATAATGTAAACTTGACTGACTGCTTCACTTCCACTTTGTGAGGAAAAGAACAGCTTGAACATTTTTCTAAATTTCTGTACAAGTTTGGAACGACATGAGGGTGAGAAATTACTGACAAAATGTTCATCTTCAGGCAAACTATTAATCATGAATGTCAGTCACCTCATCTCTGTAGAGAGGGCTGGTGTAGTACATGATGTCCATGGCGCTGCTGTTGAGTAAATCTCTCAGGCCTCTCACTTTATCTGGTGTGATTGACTCCACTGTGTCTGCATTTGAAGAGGACAACGCTCTCAAAATATGCATGCAAAGGCTGATTAAACAGCTAATGTATTTTTTCAATCATCATTTCGTTATTAATGTTAATGCACGTCATTGTTTGAGCTGTTTCGTTTGCACAGCTGATGGAGGGATGAAAGATGGTAAATGAGTTTATGGCCTGTATTATGTCATGTTTCTGCTCTCCGCTCAAACAGCATGTGTGTGCTGGTGAACAAAAGGTAAAAGCAGAGAGTGTGTGATAACAGCAGCTGTTCAGAGGGTGAATGCAGACAGACACGTGGTGCGGCGTCTGTCTTACCGCCGTCCAAAGCCAGTTTAGAGCGCCACTCGACCGGCAGGAACTCCACATGTTCCTCTGTTTGCTCAGCGAAGTGCTTCTCCTCCATCTTCCTCACAGCTTCCCGCAGCCTGAACAAACCAAACACACAGGTACATACAGAAAATCACATTGCCCTTCAAAACGTGCACACTTTAATTAAAAATTGTTAAAAATGAAGTATTCAAAAATGGTTATTGTTAACTACAACTAAAACTATTAAATGTGTTGGAAACAAAGTGCTAAAGTTGTAGCTGAAATGCTAAAGTTAGTAAGACTGAATTTAAAAAAAAAAATAAAGCTAAGTAGAAATATTAAAACAAAGTCTAATAAAAATGGTAATAAAAGACTAATTTTTTTTAAATAAATTAATTTTTTGTTTGTTCGTTGTTAGTTTTTATGAATAAGAAAGCAAAACATATACATATATATATATATATATATATATATATTAATCACATCCAAAATAAAAGTTTTTGTTTATATAATATATGTGTACTGTGTATATTTATGTATATATAAAGACAAACACATAGAGTATATATTTTGAAAATATTTACATGTATATATTTATATTCATATAATTTATATTATATAAATAATATATTTAATATATAAACATATTTTGTTTTTAAATACATACATATACATATATTATGTACACAAAAACGTTTATTTTGGATGCGATTAATCACGATTAATCGTTGCTCAGCACTAATAAAACCAAAATGAAAACATTAAAAAAATATATGGAAATAAAAAATAAAAGCTAATTTAAAATATTAATAAATGCTATGAAGTAAATAAACTTATTTTTTAAGGAAATAAAGGTAGGAAACAAGAAAGGTTTTAGTTGTTTGGGAATTTTAATAATTGTAAGTACTTGTGCTTATATTTTCTGTCACAACCATGATATGTAAAATGTGATGTAAAGGCTATTTATTTTAGATTTTTAGAAATATTTTCACATTTTGAATTAGTTGTATTTGTAGCTATAAACATAAGAACAAACTGTTAATGCATTTACATTAATACATATTTGATGTGCATAAAAATGTTATTTTGTCAACACACAGATCTTCAGTTGCAGAAAATAAGCTTGAAACATCCTGAAATTTAAGTGAATGCTGGAGCTGTAAATATATATAATATATATTCATCAAAACAGTATCAAGGCACATATTAAGTGATAGACATGAGAAACACACATTTTGTGAGAAAATGCAAACCAGGAGTTCTGAACATGTTTACATGAACACATTCATCTAAATACTTTCCTACTTTATACACTAAAGCGGTTCACCACAGCCTCTCATTCGGGACTTCATTATCACTAACAGCTCTCCTGAGGACTTACATGCCAGTGTTTTTGATGATACGATCCTTGTCCATCTTCTGTCCAATGCCATGAACCACAAAAACAATGTGTGTGGTCTGAGGGGGTTTATCGTCCAGCGAGGCCTCTTCTACAAAGCCGCGGTGCAGTCTGGTGCCACTGCTGGAGGCTGAGCACAACCACACACATTATGAGAGCTGTGCTGTTTCATTAATACAGTCACACATAAACAGCGCTGCTGCAGCCTCTGCATCTGTGACTATATTCACAATATAGCATGGGCTCTTGTACCTCAACTGCTTTTTATGAAAAGATTACAACATTATAAAAATATTACAGACACAAAATTGGTTTAAAACATCCTACCTTGGCTACATTTGCATCATACAGGGTCATAGTAACACTTTACAATAAGATTCTATTTGCTATTTGTTAACAAAAATTTTGCTTATTGTTAGTTAATGCATTACTAATGTTAACTACTAGGGCCTCATTGTAAAGTTTTATCAGGGATATTATAGTTAACTAAAAGCATAAAAATTCTTACTTCAGAAAAATTGTTAACAAAATTAAAATAAATATAAAACTTAATATAACTTTTTTGTTCACACTTTAGTTTGGGGACCAATTCTCACTAATAACTAACCATTATCTACAACTTTTGCATCAGTAAACTCCTAATTTGCTGCTTATTAATAGTTAGTAATGTAGTTGTTAAGTTTAGGTATTGGGTTTAGGATTAAGGGATCTAAAATATGGTCATCCAGAATAAGGCATTAAAATGTGCTTTAAAAGCACTAATAAACAGGCAATATGTTAGTAATATGCATGCTAATAAGCAACTAGTGAGAAATGGTCCTTAAACTACAGTGTTACTGCTTTTCTTAGAAAATAAATAAAATGAAATAAAAACTAACAAAACCTACAAAGTTAAAAAATTAAAAAAGAGACAAAAAAAAAAACAACAACAAAATTACGATGACATTAACTAAAATTAAAATGAAAATATTCATTTTAAAATATTAATTTTTAAGTTTTTGTAAATATTCATAAAAAGTTTAATAGTATCTCAATGATACTAAAATAACACTGCCACCATATTATCAGCTGCTGCTCTTGTTTTAATATAAGTCTATGGAAGTCCTATGTGTTTGGACACTTTTTTAAAATGAATATTACAAAAGTGGCTAAAAATACAGCTGGGATTGATCAGCGGGTTGATGAATGTGTGTACAGTATGTGAACTCACCTTTAGAGAAGCCCAGCTTCTGTGTGACGGTGCGGGCGATCTTAGACGTGGTAGCGTCACTATACAGATACACCTCATCCACGCTGTACCAGTCCACATGACTGCGGCTCAACTGCACACTGTGAATGGCTGGACAGAGATATGTGGACCACATTTAGTAAAGACGACACTCATTACATTCACAGACATGGCTGTATAGTAACACACATCACTGTTCACATTACAGAGTAAATGACTATAGGAAGCCATGAAACTACAGGAAGCAGACTTTTCAGTGCACAGACGTGTCTGGTTTTTAATCAGTAAATGACAGTGATTAGGCAGTAAAGTATCCCATAAAGAAAGCACACTGAAAAGCCATCTGTCATTCTCTCCTGCAATCGGAACGGAGAAATGAATCCGGCTAGTGGCTCAAATCAGCAAATATTCACCTGATGTTAAGAGCAGCCCTGCATCCCACTTCACATGCACAGAATTTATATAATATTATGAAATATTAATGTTCCAGATTCAAAGCTTTCTATTGATTACAACAAAAAATTATTTAATTAAAAGTATATAGGAAAAGACATTCTGGATGGTTTAAATGTACACTTGTATTTTTGTTAAAATGCTTACATTAATTATTTAGTACAAATTACAATTACATTACTTTGAGTCAAATTACAGAGGGGAAAAATAAATAACTTTTTTACAGCATTATTTTATTTTTAGGCAGAGACTGACAGGTCTATTAGTAAAATCTGTTGACTTTAGTAATCATTGTTGCATTATATGCCAATGGTGGTACTTTTTGTATTTTTCCTCAAACATTTTCTTGCCTGTAACTCAAGAAGTATTACAGGTATTTTAAAATCCTTTAAGGTTCTTAAAAGGTTCTTAAACTTTTATTTTGGCATTTTCATTTTTAAGGAAAACATGATTCAGTTCTGGAAATGGGAGTAAATTGTTAATTGTACACATGTTCAGTGGTCAAAAACCAAATGTGGGTCACTTTCCACACAGCTTTGCATTATGTGCCTGTAACTCATGCAGCACTGTTGAATTTTACTCATTTCCAATTGTCAAAAACCAAGAGTAGGTCACTTTGCATACAGCTGACACTTACGCAAACTCTGGGAAAATAATATTTTTGCAATTATTTACATTCCAGTTCCAACATTATTTGTTCCTCGGACATTCGTCTTTAAAAAAAGAAGAAGAAGAAGAAAAAAAGTATTAGCTGTATGCAAAGTGACCCACATTTGAATATGTGTACAATTTAACAATTTATTCATGGAGCCACAATGAGATCACCATATCTCTGGAAGTGAATCATATAGGGCCTTAAATGAAGATAAACATTTGTTAAGAACCAGACTCTAAAAGGATATTAAGATATCTTTAATATTTAAAGAGTTACAGGCATGCAAACTTATATAATACATATAATACAACAAAGACTGCTAAAGTCAACAGATTTTTATTAATAGACCTACCAATCTCTGTGCAAAAATACAATACTGATGTAGCCATCTCTCTAAAGTTATTTCAGCCCCCTGTAATTTGGCCCCAAATCTTAGGTGAAAATTGTCATTCTGACCCCCCTCTAAAGGCAATGCATTACTCCATATTTACCCATGTCATGTAATATGTTGGCTTTCTAATTCATTTATGTAATTCTTCCACCAGGAAAACAAATAACTACACTGAATGACACTGAATGACCCTCTTGTAGCTATACTTTCAAAACTGTGTGTATTTTAACACTCAGGGTTTTTCTCCATAGACTTCCACTGTAAGTTTAATACCATAATCGTTTTTCTTCAATTTTACGCACTGAGGGATGAGACTGTTTTCTGTGCTAATTAACAGTATGCCACATTGAACCTGTACATTCTTTTACTATACAGGAGTAAGTATCGGTAATTTTGCACATTTCTAAATTTCGGTTTTATGCTGTGTTCATTATGATGGGTGGACTCATAAATCTATAAGAGTGCACTTGTCTGTCCTCAGAGCTGCTCTTTTGCACAGGTTTCCTAAGGTTAATCAAAGCAAACAAAGGGACTGCAGGCCTAGAGCATTGTGCCAAAACACTGAACTGTAACATTAACAGTAAGCCCTGTACAGTGATGGACCTGGATAAGAACAGAGGACAGATGACTGACAGGTTCTGCTCTCTTTAACGGCAGCGATTTCTACAGTCTGGTGTCAAGTGACCATCAAATCTCATCTGTGTAAGTGTGGACATTCAAAGGATGATAAAGGGTGATAAAATCGAGTCAAGTTTCCTGACAGACACAATCCAGGGACACAATCTACTGAGGACATCTTTCAATCCGAGCTCTAAATGAGATCTTCAAGATTATGTTTCATAATCTACAAAAACAAGGCGACAAAAGATCAATTTTTGAACTAAACAGCAAATATTAATAGAGGACCATCCTAGCACCATCTTATTGAACAGTGTAAACACATTTTTACAAATAGTGTTTTATGTAGGCAAACAATGGGTAAAAGCCAATGGGCAACATGCAAAGTATTTGTTGAAAATCTAAAAACGGCTAAAAATCAGCTGAATTATTGGTTTACTCACTGGGGGTTGTATGATTGCAACATATTTGGGTTTGAAAACTTAATATTTCCCCGAGAAAGCTCAATGGAAGCATGCAGTACTACTCTACTGACCTACATTCACAACATAAACCCATTACAGTGCCAGGAGCCAAAATAAAGGTACTCAGGGGTCCCAATAAAGGACAGATTATTCTTATATGGCTATCGACAGCTTCATGAATCTGTGGAACAGATGATATTTGATAGTTAAACAGCCTTAAAACAGAACATGTTGTATTACACGTTCGTCATAAATGGAGTAGTGGAGTATTAGAGCAGGACCAATTTAGGAGGGATTACGAGGCCAACTAAGGTTAACACGGCTTGTGTCAGAAGACAGCCTGTCAGGATTTCTGAGCTGCAACAGGCATTAGGTTTTCTGGATATGCCACTCTTTAGCCGCGGTTGTGAATTGAATAGAATATCTAAAAAAATATATGTAATCTATGTAAAACATATTTTAAATATAATTCTATATAATTTATCAGTTAGAGCAGGAATGCTACATTGATGTAAGTGTTTGCGTGTGTCACCACAGAAAACTTGTCAGTCCATCACGATGAACGATGCAGAGTAACGTGCACAGGTGAACTCTGACCAATAAGAGCACAGTTTTACTCACATATGACTTGCATAAACACAGTTTAGTATGCTTTGCAATGTTGCCTTGAGAAAGCGAACCGGATCAAGAAGAAAATGCAACATCGTAGCAAATTAAGTCTCTGTTTTGGAACAAAGCAAACAATCTACAGGTCTGAAAGCACCCTAAAATATAAACCAGTAATACCATATTGCATTAAAAGTTATGGTCGTATCCTGTTTCACACGCAACGTGAAAAAAGGGTGTCTTTATTATCTTGTGTTAATTAATAGTGGTGTCTGGTAAAAATAATGCATGAAACAAAGTTTCAATCATATCTTCTTTATTGTGATGTATATATGAGTGAAACGGCTTATCAACCAAAAAATAAAAATTTAGGATGGGACTTTATTTTGTTCATCGGGAATTGATCATTTGCTAATTGCTGTCATCTCATATCAGTGACAGGTTGCTGTAGGAGGGGGATTTTTGTCCAGTCCACATGCTTGTAAACATCATTAGAGAAGAGATGTTGTTTATTTTGTTTAAAGATTATGAGAGTACATAAATAAATAAATAAATAAATAAATGTGTGGATAAATCATTTGTAACAAACACTGCAATATTCCAAAAACAAAACAAAAAAAGAATGGTGAATTTTGATTTAATGATGACTAAGTTTGTGAACTACTGGCCTTGGATTTTATCAGCAATACACTGTAAAAAAAAAAACTTTTTGAAATAAAACATTATACAAGAAGAATTCAATATGTTATTTGCCATTTCTTTGTAATCATTTGTGAAATTTCTGTGAAATGTCTGAGTTAAAATTGTTTCAATCAGTCAATCCCACATGAAATTTTGGCGTACAACTAGGCACAATTCAAAGAACAGGTCTGTGACTACATTAAACTTTAAAATGAGACACAATGTATGTATCCAAAACACTGCTTTAGGTATTTTGGATACATCAGATTCTAAATATAGTAGCTTAAATAGCTATAATAAGAAAAAACAGCAGGGGGAAAAGCAAAGTGGAACAAAAAGAATAACAATTTTAACACTTTTGTGAATCTGGGTGTAAAGCTAATGCAGGGTTCTAATAATCAAAGCCGGAAAAAGAGAATCAGCATCTACAAGGAGTAAAAATGGTGGGTTGTAGTACCTTGACATCGCTTTCGCTTGTGACTTTTAGCACTCGTCTGATATCCGCTCCATTTGAATAGAAAGGGGAGGTAGAATGGTGGAAAATGGGAAAGAACTAACAAACCAAAAAACAGTAAGTGGTCACGTTATTGGCAATATCACTTTTCTACATCACTCTAACATGAAACCTTAGTTTTAATAAAAAAAACACAGCATTATAAGACTGCATTGTACTGTATAACATTCAACTCAAAATACAAGTAACACCATCAAATTGCGTCATTCCAGCAGCACACTTAAGCAGGAAAGGCAATAACATCAAGACCTGTGTTGTAAAATCATGCTCCTTACATGCTTATAAGGGTCTTTTTTAGGATTTCAAAGTGAAAGCATGTGATTTGACCCAGGACACATTTCTTATTTCAGATTTGTTAACCAGTAAATGTTGCAATAGTAAAGACAGTGAAAACACAAAAATCACTCTGCCACGTAAATCATAATAAACTCATACATTAAATCCAAATAACATAATTGGTCTTTTATTAATTCAGTGTTTTAGGAAGCTGTTGTTTTGATACTTTGATCATTCACTGACCATGTATAAAAGCACACAAATATTGCTTTATTAAATGAAATTTGATCATATTGTAATTATGTACGCATTGTGCATTGCCAAAACTAGATTAAGACAAAGTACTGTTAGGTCTACACTTTTAGTTCATTGTACTTGTGGTACATAAATAAGATTTAACAAGTTACTGGAGAGAACTGCTAAATATGCAGTGTAATAAATTACAAGGAGAATATCTCCAGTACTTCCGTAAGAAACCAGCAAAACATTGCTGATATTATAGATCTCCTGCACACAGGAACATTCCAACAGCTTTGGAGCATCTGAACCTTTCTTAGTTTGAAGTCTTAACTAGAACACAGACCTTAATTAGAAAATGATGTGCATGTAATAGGATCCTATTCCTAAATGACACAGTGAAATGTTTTAGATGCTTTTTTACAAAGAGCAATCACTCCTCTGTGAGGCTGTATTATTTATTGCCCTTACACAAAAATGTCTCAAACACAAGATTTATAGCATATAATAAAAATGTTCTCACATCTCAGTTTAATATGCAAAGTCAATTAAAAGTAAGCTACTGGCAGATTTGACATTTTTGAAGACTGTAAACACATTGGGCCCTATTTTAACGATCTAAGCTCAATGAGTCATAGGTGTGTTTTGGGCATAACGTGCAATAAACCAATCAGAGTCTCATCTCCCATTCCCTTTAAGAGCGAGTTGTGCTCGCGCCATGGCAGATTCGTTATTTACATGGTGGAATTTACAAGCGCAAAGACTGAACGCTTCTCCAGGGAGGAAACGGATCTGCTTGTGCGCGAGCAAATAGGTAGGCTAATTCTGATACCTGCAATGACTATCCATCATGACATGTAGGCATTTTTTATATGTAGCCTACACAATAATAATCTTTTACATTGTAATCCTTTAATTTTTAATTTGGCATGTTTGTGTGCTGTTGCGCGTCCCTGTGTGTGTAATAAGCAAAGTGTACGTGCGTTGTGGACCTGCCTATAGGCGTGTATTACTAATGTGCTCATTAAATAACAAAAATAAATAAATACTGCACCATTGACTTTATACCAGGTTTTAGTTGGTCAATGGCGTCTATTTCAGTTGCCTCAAAATAGCATCTTGCCAACACTGCGCCTGAACATACCTCGTTTTCAGACCAGCACGCTCATGGACGCACAAATGGGCGCAAATGCATGTGCTATTTAAACAACGTGGCGCAGGACGTGAAAATGATAACTGCTTCGGGCTGAAACTATCAAAAAACACTTGCGTTGCGCCTGGCACCGCATTGCGCCAGGTGTATGATAGGGCCCATTGAATCTTTTGAATACTGAGCCACACCAAAATGTGTGTCATGTATAATAAAAAGTGTGATGCTCAGCATGAAACTGCTGTTAAAATGGACTGAAAACAAGAAGCTACAGCCGAATGACTTAAGACTAAGACTAACTTAGGTCCCAGTACAGAGCCCTGTGGGACTCCATGGTCGATTATTCAACAGAATTGCTTATTCAATAGAATCTGCTATCCTGATAAGACAAAAACTGTGAAAGTGCAGATGATGAGATTTGGACTGACTCACTATAGTAGATTAGAAAAGACTTTCTGCACAAGAAAGTGTTACATTTGATCTAATGAACCTTTACTTGAGATTAAAAGTTAGATCCCAATGGAAGATGTTCATTTAGCATTCATGTCACTCAGTGTTTAAATACACATTGGATGTAATTTTGTATGACCTACATTCAGCACCTCAAGAGTACTCTAAGTGCCCTACAAGATGAAAATGTAGTGTAGTTTAACAGTGAGGAGAAATTTACCGAGCTACTTAGACCCCACTGTAACATCTCAATGTGAGATGAGTCCTATTGGTTCATTGACACATTAAGAGATATTTGCTTTTTGCAAAAGCGTAATTTGAGGACATCCTCAGTATCAAAATCCTCTCTTCAGCTGTCATGACATGGCCTTCTGTCTCTAGCAGTCTAGACAGTTTGTACAAATTCTCCTTTATCCTCAAGTTGACTTTAGTCTCACTGAAAATCTCTAAAGACCTGGTCATGATCCAATTCCATTCCTCTCTATTTTACAGTCTATAACAGAGATAGGCAACGTCAGTCCTGGAGTGCCACTGTCCTGCAGAGCTTAGCTCCAACCCTAATCAAACACACCTGAACAAGATAATCAAGGTCTTCAGAATACAGGCAGGTGAGGTTTTTTTTTTTTTCAGGGTTGGAGCTAAACTCTACAGAACATTGGCACTCCAGGACCGACGTTGCCTACCCCTGGTCTATAATCTATTATCCTATAAAACAAAAAAATCCCTAAAATAAAATTATATAAAAAATAAGACCTAAATCGGTATCTTTCAACTGTTGTGTTGAATTGCCATTATGGATATTCACTTAAGGGTTACAGGTTTAACTTAACTCTGTATTTAGTTTCCATCACTGCTCTAATTCAATTTTCAAAGTTAAATTACAAAAATGTTAATTCAAAATATTCGTAAAAAAATCAGCACTCTCTGTGTGCTACCATCTCGTCAGTGCTCAACCCAGAATTTTATGTATAATGTCTTACATGCATCACTATAGATGATGTCATAGACATCATTACAAAACATTCAAATAAATTGATTCAGCATTTTATGCCATCACAACCTGCTTTTAATGCAACGGACAGGATTTTTAAGTGCATAATTAATATAAATTCATCAATTAACATAAGATATTAGTAAATAATATTTTTTTTACATGAACAACTTAGTGTTAAACAACTGCCACTATACAACGTGACATACACACTATAGTTTTATGCTTTTCCAGTGGAGCAAATTTTCTGTGGTTACAGATAGCACCAGCACCCTGCCAGAGAAAAAAGGGCTTGTGTGTGTTTATGGATAGAAATGATAACTGAAAAGTAAAAAAAAAAAAAAAATGTTTTTGATGCAAATGCTATCATGATGTTTTAGAAATGGTATGAAGAGCATTTCAGTCACGCACACATTCCACTCTCAACAGGTAATGACAATAAGGGCAGGTGTGACCTTTGTCAGAAACAAAACCTTTCGCTGATGGATTCGTCATTCAATTCCCAATACCTCTAAACTAACTAACAGCCTCACAGACAGGAGGAATGCTCTCCCTTTACAATGAACCTCTGTAGAACAACCAAATGATGTGCTAGTAATAGTCTCTCACCATCTTTTCTGTCCACAGTCTTGGCCAGTGTGTCAGTCTCAAAAGCGTCCTGTATCTGTTGTCCTCGAAAACACGCCAGGTGTTCTTTCTCTATGAGGTCGCTCTCATCCTCCTCTACGGGCATCCATGTGCCGTCAATGAACCACTGGCCTCTCATGACAGGGATACAATCCTGTTCTGCAAGGCAGAGAACACAAAACAAAGTGCTAAAGAACAGAACACAGAATTGAAGTAGGAAGTAGGATCATTCAGCAATCAAAAAATTAGTGCAAGCATAAGAAACACATGTATTAACATTGGGTAAAGTGTATGTACACTGTAAAAAGTTGTCAATTAAACAAAGATTACTGGAGCAATTTTTCAAGAAAATACTCTTTACTTACTTAATTCAGTGTGTTACTTGCTGTTTCTTTGGAATTATTTATGGAATTTTCGGTCACACTTTATTTTAAGGTCCAATTCTCGCTATTAACAAACCATTAACTACTACTTTTGCCTCAATAAACTCCTAATTTGCTGCTTATTAATAGTTAGTAAGGCAGTTGGTAAATTCAGGTATTGAGTAGGATTAGGGATGTAGAATATGGTCATGCAGAATATGGTCTTTATAAGCACTAATAAACAGCCAATATGCTAGTAATATGCATGCTAATAAACAACTAATTCATAGTGAGAATTGGTCCCTATACTGAAGTGTTACCAAATTTTCTAGCAATTTCTGAGTAAAAATTGTTTCAAAGTAAATCCTACTCCAAATTTGTTTTAGTGTACCTGCATTTAAAAATTTTACTCTCTGAATTATTCTGTTAAACACACCATATTGATATCACATTCACCCGAGATGCTAATACAGCTAATCATTACGCAAAAAAACAAAACATGCTGCCTTTAAGATGATGCACTAAATATCTCTTCTGAAAAAAGTGCAATTTTCATCATGTGAAAGTTTAAGTCACTGTAGTCCACAATGTCATATACATTACTTCCCTGTTATGTGATAACATTTCAAAAAGAAAAATGTACATTATTCTTTTTTTATATGTTATAAAAATGGTTTAAAACTATATTTAATCAAGATGGAAGAATAAATATGGGTATGATTTATTCTAATTATGTGTATAAAAAGGTGTTTAGAAAAGACAGAGGTCTTCCTTCACACCTGACGTGAACAAAACTGCAGGTGTCACAGACACCAAAGAATGTTAATAATTCAGTGGACAGGGCAGGTACTTTTCCTGGAAGGATGAGCATGTTACACACAAGCTTAGAAATCTTCAATAACACTTTAAGGATCTAAGGATTCTCAAGAGCATCCTGTGTGTAGCTTCAAGAAAGTGTTGGGTTTATTTTTTTTATCATTTATAATCATTTAAATATTCAATTAAATTATATAATCATTTAACCACTTATTAATTTTTATTACATTTTTTATTGTTTTATTATTTTCCTTGCTCTTGTACTGCCTTTCATTGCCATTTAATCAGATTGCATGGTTTCAAGAGATATCTGTCTTCACAAGTTAGAGATAAGAGAATGTCTCCATTTCAAAGTTTTTAACATAGCAGGGTGATGTTGTGAAGCAGTTTTTCTATTGCTTTTGCTCTGCTATGAAAACACCTGTTGGATTAGTGAAGTCTGGATGAACTAAGGTTATTCAGTAATCCCGGCTCATTTTTATCATCACTTCATCTCCTGCTTTCTGCTGTTTCACAGCTTCCTCTTTCAACCTCTCAGGCCAATAGAAGTTAACAATGTTTTGGATTTCAAACAAAACCTTTTTGTTAAACATATTTGGGTGTCAGACAAAACTGGCTGGTTCTGGATCCCATAGAAAATCTTCTGACTGGATATGGTAATGAGATTGGATCCAGTATTCCTGGCATGGAGATTCAATCTCACATTTTTGGTCATTAGGATGTCGGCAAAATTTAAAACTGATCTTTTGTCAGTAAAGCCAATGAACGCAACAAGACTTAATCACAAGATTACAGACCACATCCTGCCAAATGTGTCTATCCTAATTCAGTAAAGAACTAAAAAACTGTGGGGTGCTTTATTCAGTAATTTGTCGAGTCAGGACTGAAAGTCAGGACTTGGGTTTAAAAGACAATTAATAATAAGTAATATTAAACATTTAACTGCACTGACACTATCAGATGAGAACAAAAAATAAACTGACTTGTGCTTCTTCTTGTGTAGAGCTGCATTACAGCTGAAACTGAATTTGAAGCTGCTTTGAAACAACCAGTATTGTGTAAAGAGCTATATGTGACCCTGGACCACAAAACCAGTCTTAAGTCACACAGGTATATTTGTAGCAATAGACAACAATACATTGTATGGGTCAAAATTATCCATTTTTCTTTTATGCCAAAAATCATTAGGATATTAAGTAAAGATCATGTTCCATGATATATCAAAACTTAAATTTTGATTAGTAATATGCATTGCTAAGAACTTCATTTGGACAACTTTAAAAGTGATTTTCTCAGTATTTAGATTTTTTTGCACCCTCAGATTCCAGATTTTCAAATAGCTGCATCTCGGCCAAATATTGTCCTATCCTAACAAACCATACATCAGTGGAAAGCTTATCAAAAACTTGACCCTTATGACAGGTTTTGTGGTCACATATAAAGAAATGTGACTTGACCCATCAAGGAGCAATACTTACGATTCCAGTACACGGGATAGCACTCTTTATTCCTCACATCCACTTCATAGAGTCCTCCTCTGACACACACGGCCTCTATAGTGAGGTCAACGCTCTCCTTGCTGGTGTCCAGCGCCGGTTCCCCTCCATCAAGCCCATCGTCTTTAAGAATCTCCTCTCCGCCACGGCTCAAAGCCCTTTCCAGGTTTAACTCGCAGAATCTGCGATACATGATTTCTATCCTGAGAGAGTCGTGTCCCATGAAAGGTTTCCATGTCTTTTTGTCCTCTTTGTAAAACCACCTGACCTCCTCGGGTCCCAGCTCGGTGACCACCTCGAATCGGTGTCTGCAAGCGCTGGACCGGCTCGCTTTCCGAATGTGGAGCCGATGACAGCAGTCTGAGGCAGGGTTTGTGCAGTCTTCTGTATTGCTGGTATGGAGGTAGCTGGTGACAGGAGTAGTGCGTAGGTCCAGATGGCCCCTAGGAAGGGCGTCCGAGGCAGGATTGTCATGGTTCCCGAGCCTCAGCGTCATCCGGTCCTGTGGAGGAAGGTTTCTGTCTGCGTACATCCCTCTCCCAATGGACTCGTCGTAGAGGCTGATGAAGGCATGGTTCCAGTCTCTGTTGCCAAAAGACAGTTTATTGCCAGGATTGTTAATAAACCGTGTCCTCTTAGCAAGACTGCTCATAACTGGATCCTCACGGAGCCTCTGTGACGTCATCCAACACGGGCCATGACGTCATGTCAAAACACGACACTGTTATTTGTCAACTAAATTACATCATGTCGTGTTATTCAGCTGTTCAGTGTTTGTCAGGTGAGCGGAAGTGACGGTATGACGTCATACCACAACAAAAAGTAGCGTAAAAGCAACTTACCACTTTTAAATGCACATTAAACGACTTTTTGTCACGTTATTCGGCTGTTTAAAGCCGCTTTAGATCTGAGGGCAAAGACGAAGAACCGGTCTGAGAGACTGCAGTGATTCCTTCACTCAAATCTGCACTACCGGATTTAACGTTCCGCGCTGCTCCAAACCTAACGTGTCTCTCAACCGACTGCCGCTCTGTTTATCCATAAATGAGTCCGTGTCACAAATAGAAACATAAGTCTGTGCACTATTCCAGTCAGTCTGACGGCGGCTGGGAAACACACTGACCTGCTGGCTCACTGACAAGTGCGGGATGTACGACCTTACGTCACAGGGGACGTCGTGCGTAAGAGCTCACGTATGAGCGCGTAGCGCACTTGTTACTAAGCAACCAGGTAAGCCGTATTTGTGATGTAAACGCGTCGTGGATTCGGATGGTTTGAAGTGAAATGCATCTGGATAAATGTAATCTAATCTAATATAACACGAATATATTTTGTATTAAAATAACAAGAACTGTAGTTTTTGAATAGATATAGGCAGTCATGTTCAGGAAAACATCTCATATAATGACATCACAATATATATTATCAGTGTTGAGGAGTAACTGAATTAAGTAATTTAATTACAAAATAATGTAATTGTAATCAGTTAAATCAGTTAAAAGTGCAAAGATTTGATTTCATAAACCGTATCATTGGTATTACTCTATTTCTTCTTATGATTTTAAATCTGTATTTAACCTCAAAATGACCTCAGAGTAAAAAGAGGTGCTAAAGTCTGATTTTGAGGTGGCTGTGCTTTAAAATTAAATAATTATAATCTTAATTCAAGTGATGAGGGATTTTGAAAGTGATCAGTGTTGAGTACTACTGTAATGTGAACCCTGTCTGCTTTAAATGTTTGAAAATGATTAACAGCTGTAAAATTAGAAATTTAAGAAATTTAGAAAAGTAATCAAATGTAATCAGTTACATTTAATAAACTAATTGAAGTAGTTACACTACTTATTACATTTTAGATAGGGTAACTTGTAATATGTAACCTATTAAATTTGTAAAGTAACACTTTATATTATATATGTGACCCTGGACCACAAAAGCAGTCATAAGGGTCAATTTACAAAATATCTTCATGGAACATGATCTTTACTTAAGATCCTAATGATTTTTGGCATAAAAGAAAAATCGATCATTTTAATCCATACAATGTATTATTGTTACAAATGTGCTACTTAAGACTGATTTTGTGGTCCAGGGTCACATATAGTAATTAACTCACATGATAGCATATTACAATATGTGTAGCTGCGTGTTGTGTAACAACAAATAATTAAAAATAATTTAATAACTCAAAATAATAATAAAATATAATAAAATAATAATTTATTGTTAACTGTATCTCATAAAAAGCTTTTGACATAGCATACATGCAAATGTTAGTGACTAATTAGATCAATTTCTCCAACATGTGGGAGTTAAACACTGTAAAAAACCGTGCCGCTAAATAACAGTAATTTACTGGCAGCAGGGCCGCCGATTGCTTCAAACAGTTCGAGTTTACTAGTATTCATACAGTGTTAGTACTATGAACTAATTTCATTTGAGTCCAGTAAGAAGGAATATTTCTTAATATAAAGCTGCAAACACTTAATGTATAATAGTAAAATAACTGAAAGCATGATTTTAACTCAAATTGTTGCAGTTCATCGTTAGCTATAGCACATAGTATGTGTTGAAGTACTTAAAGAGATCATCACTATATCAGCAACTCCACAGTTATTGTCTTTAAATAAAGCAGCATAACAGATTTGCTTCATTTAACACCAAGAAGATCAGCCCTTTCTTTTGGAACAAGCTTCACAACTCCTTGTTCAGGCTCTTGTTCTGCCCAGGCTGGACTATTGCAATGCTCTCTTCCAGCCAGTTCTGTAAAAACCTTTACAATTAATCTAGAATGCGGCAGCAAGATTAATCTTTAATGAGCCGAAAAGAATGCACATCACACTTCTGTTCATCAATCTGGACTGGCTACCAATAGCTGCTCGCATAAAATTCAAGGCATTAATGTTTGCTTACAAAACCACCTTTGGCTCTGCACCCCTTTACCTAAATTCAGTACTTCAGACCTATGTGCCCTCTAGAAGCTTGCGTTCTGCAAGTGAACAACGCATTATTGTGCCATCCCAAAGAAGCACAAAATCACTTTCACAGACTTTTTCATTCACTGTTCCCATCTGGTGGAATGACCTGCCTGAGTCCTTAGCCATCTTCAAGAATCGGCTAAAAACATATCTCTTCCATCTTTATGTGACCCTCTAACTCTATCATTCTTTATTCTAATTCTGATCTTCAAAAAAAAAAGAAAAAAAAAAAAAACACTACCTTTTCTAATCTTTTTGTATTTTATGTATTTGTTTCTTTTTATTTATTATACAATTAACAAAAACAAAAAAGGCCTCTAACATTAGCTTGCTCTATTATTTTCTATTCTATTTGTTTTTCTTTTTATTTATTATATAATTTATAAAAAAAACAACCTTGCTACGCATACTGCGTTATGCTAATTGATACTTGTTATAACACTTGCATATCATTGCTCTTTTGTTGGTTTTGATTGCTTCTGTTGTCTTCATTTGTAAGTCGCTTTGGATAAAAGCATCTGCTAAATGACTAAATGTAAATGTAATGTAAACATCAGTGTTTGTGGCTCATCATTGACTGAAGCACAGGCTCTACTCTCCAGCACAATGGCGACCCACAAAACTACATTAAACTAACAGATCTCTCTTGTGCAAAAACACATTAATAAATTTCAGTTAAATATTTACTCTCCTTATTAGTTCATGCCTTTGCATAACTTTTTTCTATGGACCTTCACTAATATTTCGGTGAAAATAACTTGTTTAGTTTAGTAAATCTGACTCTTACGTTTTACAGTATATTGCTGTTTTTTCCTTGATCAAACTGTAGAAAAACAGTTATTTACTGGCAACCGTGCTGCCAGTAAATAACTGCTTTTCTACAGTTTGTTGCCTTAAATTAATTGCAGTTTATTAAATTAACACATTACTAACCATACTGATGCTATTTCTGCCAGATGTGTACAGAAGTGCTTATTGAGAATTACAGAGGTTTAGATGTTGTTGGTTTTTTACACGACCATGATGGAGATCAGTGTTTGCTTTAGTTGGTCTCTTGAACCTTGACTTTTTAACATGAACTTTTTTTTTTTTTTTGGCTGCTGTAACCATATGTTTTTTAAACACTATGTTTTGATACTGACATAATCATTAGTGGTGGCGAGATGAAGCCTCTTGAAGCATTGAAGCTTTTCAGCCAAGTGGCTCAAAAAAGGGTTCATTTCTGGAGGCTTTAATTGATCACAATACCACCTGGAGGCCAAAGAGTGTAAAACAAGCAGATACAGATCACCTGATGTGATCTGTGATACACTGTATTTTGCACCAGTTAAGGCTTAGAAATAATGCTGAAGGAAAAATCAGTTTCCACATAGATGAATCTATTTATATGAATATAATGTGTATTTTCTGGTGGTATATAATGATTGTATAACATAACTGTGTAATAAACGCATTGGCTTGAAATGAATAAGGTTATCAAATGTGTGTAAATCAAGTGTTTGGTTTTAATAGCAGGAGGGGCAATATTATTATTCTAAAACTGGGAAGTGGCTGGGTTTAACTTGGCAGAGGGCTGTGAATTTTCAAGATTTGAACCGCTTACTGCAGCAACAAGTCCTTGATTCAATGCTTAAGCAACATTTCTGACACTGAACCTATATCAATCTGTTAAATTCTAAACATTGTAATACTGTTTTCTGGTTTAACTATTGATACTTCAGTCCATAATCCATCATGTGCAGCACGTTTTGTAATCTTTCCTCACTCCCACCTCTCTCTCACACACAAACACACTCATGACAAAATTCAGTTCAGTTAGAAGAGTTTATCTTTTTACAGATGCATTCAAAATAATTGTTAACTATAATCAATTATTATTATGATTATTTTTATGATGATGATGATGATGATGATGATGATTATTATTATTATTATTATTATTATTATTATCATCATCATCATCATCAGTAAGAGCCATTTTTGTCTTTATTTTGAATTGTTATGTATGTGTATGTCCAGTAGGGGTCACTCTTGGGTGATTGTTCACAAAATGTAGGTGGTAACAGGTGTTCAAAATATAAAGTGTTGGGGACTTGAATGTAGGAAGTATGACCAAGAAAGAGAAAAAAATGATAGAAGAAATAACGAAAAATGGAATTCAGGATCTAAATTTTAAAGTTTTAATAAAATGGTCAAGTGAAATAAATAGTAAAGTCTTCTTTGATTTTATCAGAGAGATGGGATTGATAAATAGAATATAAAACTCCGTTCCAGCCGCCGTTAAAAACCAAGAAGAAGAAGGTAACAGGTGAGTCTGGGAATTGCAGTCTATGTGGATTAGCAGAAACTGTAGAGCATGTATTAATATATTGCACTGCTTATCAAAATGAAAGGAAATTTCATTTAACTGAATAATGGCTTGGAAAATTATAGAGTATATAAAGCATTAATGAAATATTTAAGAAAGGTGCATCTGTTTAATAGGATTTAGAAGCCAATTTATTATTATTATTATTATATTTTTTCCTCTTTTTTTCTTTTCTTTAGCTTAGTCTTTCTTCTTATTCCATCAATGATCCACACTCCAGCTCAGTAGGTGGCAGGAATGCACCATTCTGTTTATTTGCCAACCGCCATAAAAGAAGAAGAAGCAGGTAACAGGTGTTGCTGGTGGGAAGGTGCACACAGTTTTTTGACTGCTATGCAAGTCGTTGTACAGGTGAAGGACTGGTGGATTTTTTGACTGTTTGTTTGGATTCTTGCCTACATGGAAATAAAGACCAGTAACGGTAAAATAAATCTACAACAATGAACATTTTAACATCTTGTGTGGACATTCCAGTTAATAGTAATTCAAGTGTGTGCATCCATTTACAAGCACCGTCCAGCATCCCTCAGCTGCTTAAAGTATCAGACTTGGCTGCTTCCGGTAGTAGTAGTATTTAAATTAAAATGACATATTAATGATAAAAAGACAACTGCTTTATTCTACATAAGGTTAGTCCTCCCTCATGTGGGTCACTATGTTGAGATCAGCTGATTACTATTCATTTTTATCCTTATTTTCATGTTATCAGACACTGCTGGTTACAGAACAAATAAATCATAGGTGATGTGTTAGGAGGATATTTCTAAAAAAAAAAAAAAGTGTTTGTGTGATGCTTCATTCATGACTATATGCATCAGTATAAAGTCTAAGAACACTGTCATATCACTCAGTGAAATATCTACAAAAAATTATAGCAAAATGGTTTAACAATTGTTACTAAAGTTATTTTAGTCCATGTAAAATGGTATATTCTATATTTTTGTTGTAAATGAGTTTATCAGAATAAACTGTTGTAAATCCTGCCCACTAGGCTTCTTTATATTGTCAGCACATGCTTCAGTGCTCTGAGAGGGTTTATAGTGCTGTGGGTTTAACACTTCATGACTGAGAGCAGGGGCCCGTTCTTCGTACATCGCTTATTACATCTGAGATGATTTGAGAGATTCCAGATCTTCTTGTCCTGATAACTGATCTCTGGCTAATTTGGTTATTCAAACGAATTTGCAAAACCACGATCAGCAATGCAGCGATTGGCTGGTGGAAAAACAACAACGTATTGACATCATATAATTATAAAAGACACCTGACGAAAAAGTTGATGAATTTCTGGACCCTTATAAGGAAACAGCCAAGCGAACAAAACTACAAAAATGTTATAAAAGATAAATGGAATGTGCACAGTTTAAATATATTTGTAATATTTTTATTATTTTTTTTTTTACATGATTCCAAATTATTTATATTCATGATTTTTAGTATTTGTACAGGCTTTACATTATTATTTCAGTGTTGTAATTAGCAATTCATTTAATTTTATCTTTGAAACAGATTTCTTATGTGACAGCATTAATTAAAGTTTCTTAGAGATCAAGTTATCTGCATCTCCTGCTCCAAGCCACTCGTATAATAGCGGTCACTACTCAAATTAATGCATGATTCAGATTAACTGTATAGCATGTGTGTAAGACTCCAATACAATTATAAACTAATTATTTCATCACTAATAAATCTTTCAATGAGTAAAACCGGTTGTGTCTATAGTATTAGTCTACACAACATTATATTTTCAAATTAATTTTAAAATTTTAAATTATTGCGATTTAATCCCGTTTACATGAAATAAGCCTGCTCCCGAGCAGGTTTAAGCTTACAGACCTGTTGCTATGACAGCAAATCCAGGATGAGCTTTGAAGAATCAAATGATCCGAGATCAAGCCAAATCATCAACAACCAATTCCAGCTAAATGAGTTAGTGATGTATGAAGAACGGGCCCCAGAACAGAGTCTTCATCACACAAGACAAAACAACAACAATGAACAACATCATTGTAATGTGAAGTTGTGTGACAACGGAGTTGAGGATCCAAATGCAGCTTTATTAAGATTGTAGTCAGACAGGCAGGGTCAAACACCAGCAAAACAGAATATCCAAGGCAAATCCAAATAGGCAATGGTCAGGGCAGGCAGCAAACAATCAAAAACAAGGAAACAGTCCAAGATCAAAAACACAAAGGCAAGAAAACTAGAAAATATAAGAGTGTGTGTTGTGTGTCATTCTTATAGTGTGTGACTGATGAGGTGAGTGCTCAATTGGTGAGTGCTGATGAGTCCGGACAATGGATTATGGGAAATGGAGTCCTGGGTAAAGGGGCAAGAGTCTGGAATGGAGTGCCCTCTAGCGAAACTCAAGGGCACTACAGCTAGAGATGTTGACAATCATCATCTTCATCTGGACCGTTGCAGCTTTTATTCATGGTAGAATGATCATTTTTGACAATAATATTATCCTGTTGTTGTTTTATAGCATTTTAATATGCCAGTATTGGGCTATAACTAAGATTTACACATTTATTGCTTTTCTTCAGAATCCAGAGGAATCACTGTGACTCAGCCTAAAATTAAAACTGTCCTGCTTGGTCAAAGAGCTAAAATAGAGTGTAGTCTGGATGTAGGATTAACCTCTAATGATTTGGGACTTGGTATCAGCAGAAACCTGGAGAAGCTCCTAAACTCATATATTACATAAACAGCCTCCAGTCAGGAACTGCATCTAGATTCAATGGCAGTGGATCTGTTTATGGAAGATTTTTTTTTTTTTTTTGACCATCAGTGGAGTCCAGACTGAAGATACAGGAGATTATTACTGTCAGAGTTATCAAAATGATCCAGCATTCACACAGTGATAAAGAGTCGTACAAAAACCTCCATCAGTCAGAGTCACAGTGACTGCACTGATACAGCTGAGAGATACTGCAGCTGCTCTACAACACAATCACACACAACACTGATCAACACAAACACACATAACACAATATCATTACAATCAATCTTGTATTTCTGAAGAGAATAAGTCAATGTTTTAATATGATCATCGTGTTTTAGGTGTAATATATGATCACTGTCAATAAAACTGAACAGACTGCATTCAGTCACTTCTGCTCTCTGGACTTGCTTTCCATGTAAAATCATGCTTTCCATTTGAATGATTTACATTCTTACACAATTAGTGTCAGAATGGCTGAATCTCGAGTTATTATTATGTATTTGTTATTATATTATTTTATTACATTTCATATATATTTTCACCATCTTCTATTAATGTAATGGTGGTGAAGCTGTGTGCTGCTTGACTACAGCAGAAGTGAAACTGGTGTGTTTCAGTCCAGATCATGTAACCAATCAAACAGTGACTCTGGGAGTGTGGGCTGAAAATCTCATTTGCATTGTCAGGGTGAGTGATTCTGATCCTCTCAGAATAGAGCAGCTCTGTCTCCAGAGACCATGTTCAAACCCCAAGAGCTTTATTTGACTAGATTTACTGATCAAGCTTCTGAAAAGCACCTGAACATCTTCATCTGTTAGTTGAATGATGTGGTCAGACACAAATGGAGCTTGTTGAGAAGCTTTATTGAATGTTGCAGCAAACACAGCAGATTGAAAGATCATTCAGTGCTTTGACTCTAGAGCTCTCTTTCAGTATTGAGTTGTAAATGACTACAGCTGCAGCACTAGACTCATGTGAATCCCAGATACGCTCATCTTCACTGGAGAAACATCAGCACTGCGAGCGACTAACAGCGGCTCTTGTGGAACGAGGCCTCCTGAGGAGCTCCATCATGTGTTACTCTGCAGACGTACAGCTCTCCCTCTTCCCAGCGTGCTCTGCTGAGGGTCAGGACGCTACTGCGGCTGTAGCGGCCGTCCTGCTCGCTCTCTGCGCTGGTCACAACCCCCTCGCTGACCTCTGAGCCGTCCAGTGTCCAGCTCACCTGCGCCCCCTGTGGAGAGTAAGAGCTGAGCAGGCAGAGCAGTGCGGCTGAGTCTCCAGAGATCTGCAGAGAAGAGGGCGGCAGCAGAGACACGGAGGGCTTCACTGTGGGACCAGCTGCAGGAGACAAACACAACACATTCACAAACACAGAAAACACACTGCAGCTCCAGCACTCTTCTGCCCTGCAGCATTCACAGCCTTTCAACAGGACTTTCAGCAGCAGACACGAGGAATGCAGTCAAAATCACAGCAATCTCATCATTCATCTTATTCAACATCACGACAGCTGATATATATATATATATACAATATACAAACACAATCACTATATGCGTTTAAATCAAACCTCATAAATGAAATTTAACATATTAAGACTGCATTAAATCCATTATTTTATATGCAAACATAAATATCTAATATATTTAAGTAGAGATTTGTAATAATGCAATGTCAGTCTGCTATGTTGTGACTACAGCTCAATTAAAATTATATCATAAGAACAAGAAAACAGTTGAATTAGCATTTCTAAATGTACATATATGTTTTTAAATGTTTATTCTTGTATTATAAACCACTGATTCATAAGCACAACATGAGATTCAAAATCATTGACTGAACCAGAAAAGTAACTATATTCATATTCAAATGCCACTTTTTTTAATGCATGATATCTACAATAAAATATAAAGTATTTATGAACATAGTTTAAAAATTAATGAAGAAAAACAAACCTCTGACGAACTGATAAACTCATAGTAACATTATGGAAATGCATTTAGACAAGATTTGTGTGTTCAATACGAATAATTCAGTTTTTAATGTGAGAAAGAAATTAAATTAAAAAATGTATTGTTATTTTATTTGTTTATTTATTTTTAATTAAATCATTATATTTTTATGCAGGGGAATTAAATAGACAGACTTACTGAGCACTAGTTTAGTTCCTCCACCGAATGTCCACCACAGTGATACAATCTAATGAAACTGTCGTACAAAAACCTCTATTTCACTCGAGGGAACACAAACTCCAGCAGAGAGAGAGAAACAACACTTCAACACACTGATAGTAGAAACACCTCAGCTGTTGACAACACTCAGTCATTTAGTTTGAAAAAAATTCTTTTCAAAAAGTAAGAACAAAACTTTTTCACACAAAATCCTTTCAAAGTGTTTGTTATTGCTTGAAGAACAATAATTCTTTTCATTATCAGTTAAAGAGTTTATTCCTCTCGTTTACAATAGACATGATTCAGTTTGACTTTATAATACCCCATCCACCTTATTTTTTAACAAGTAAGCCATTTTTTTTGGTAATGTGCAAGACTACCGGTATATTAAGCACTGTAGGGAAATAACGAGAAGAATAACAAAGTGCAGTAAACGATAAAACTGTTTGCATTACAAACCAATGTGTTCATAATTAAGATAATACAATAAAATAATATGGTGAGACCCATCAATTTGCAATATCAAGCAGCAAAACAAGCTGGTTTGTACAGCTAAAACTAGCTGGAAGCAGATATCAGAAGCCAGACACATTAAATTTACAAATGGCCGCACCTGCTCTTACGTGAAAAATAAGGTATTTCTCATTCATTCTTTTGCTGTGTGCTGACTAACACTTTATTAAGGAAATGTATTTGATGAGCTGTGACCTCTGAGGTGACCTTTGACCTTGTTTATTATGGATGATGTCGTGGAGTTTATCATAACAATATATATATATATATATATATATATATATATATATATAGATGGATCATTCGATGTCAACTCAGCAAAACTTTCCTTTTGGCATCTTCATTTTTAAGGCCCTATATGTTTCGGTTCCAGAGATATTGGAATTTTAATATGGCTCCAGGAGTAAATCATTAAAATGTACACATATTCAGTGGTCAAAAACCAAATATGGATCAGTTTGCAAAAATATGATACTTCTTTTCTTTCAAAGATGAATGGCTGAAGAACAAAAAATGTTGAAACTAGAGATGTATCTTGTTTCCTTCTGTCAGGACCACTGCATTGAACATACCTGTCTGAGTGCCATAAATATTATTTTTCCAAAGTTTGCTTGCAATATCGCAATATGATTTTAGTTTCTAGTTGTTAATAAACTCTTCTTTTGGAATCTTAAATTTCAAGGACCTACATCATTCAATCCCAGAGATATGGGGATCTCAATGAGGCAGATTGTTGAATATTACCCATTTTCAGTGGTTGAAAACCAGATTTGGTCACTTAGTATGCGGCTAAGTGACCAAAATAAAAATAATGTTAAAATAATGTTAAAATTAGAATTGTATCTTGTTTCTCTCTATCAAAATATTTGCATGAAACATACCTGTCTGAGTATAGTCATAGATCAAGTAGTATCTACTGATAGAGGGCATATTTGGCAGAATCACTGATAGTACCTCAAACATTTAAGGTCTCTCACACTTGAAATAATTAACACTGGGTAATTCTAAACCCCAGGTAAATGGAATCCTGGCTAATCTTATTTTACTTTTCACACTGTTCATACTATGCCTAGAGTTAACAATTAATCCTGGTCATTCATAATCTGACGTGTCACTGTGCAATTCTAATCCCTGGGTTACTGTTATTATTTGCATATTTGCATTGTCAACAGTGATGACTAGATAAACGCAAAACCACAGTTGGTTTTTGATCATTGAAAATGGGTAGGATACTAATTTTGGTCATAGAGCTGCACTGAGATCTCAATATCGCTGAGATTAAACCATACAGGGCATTAAAAATTAAGATTCCGAAAGAAAATCTTCTTTGGAACCAGAATCTAATATCATATTAGGATAACTTTAATACTTCTTGAGTTACAGGCACACAAAGTTTTGAAAAAGATTATTTATGACACTTAAACAGCTATGTTCTATACAATTGTTTTGATACAGGAAAACAGATACAAATCTAATTTTAACATTATTTCTTTTTCAGACATTTTTCTTTAAATAAAATAAGAATCAGCTGCATACAAAATGACCAAATCTGGCTTTTGACCACTGAAAATGGGTAATATTCAACAATCTGCCTCATTGAGATCCCCATATCTCTGGGATTTAATGATGTAGGGTCTTGAAATTTAAGATTTAAGATTCCAAAAGAAAAGTTTATTAACAACTAGAATCTAAAATCATATTGCGATAGCTTTAATTCGTTTTGAGTTATAGGCACGCAAACTTTGGAAAAAGAATATTTATGGCACTCAGACAGGTATGTTCAATGCAGTTGTCCTGACAGAAGGAAAAAAGATACATCTCTAGTTTCAACATTATTTGTTCTTTAGACATTTCTCTTTAAAAGAAAAGAAGTATCATATTTTTTCAAACTGACCCACATTTGGTTTTTGACCACTGAAAATATGTACATTTGAAAAATTTACTCCTGACGCCATAATAAAATTCCAATATCTTTGGAACCGAACCATCTAGGGCCTTAAAAATAAAGATGCCAAAAGGAAAGTTTGTTAAGACCCAATATCTAAAAGGACATTCAGATGTCTTTAATACTTCTTGAGTTACAGGCATGCAAACTTTGGAGAAAAAAACTTGAAAAGTGCTAGTTCCCCATTTTTGAATGGTCACCATTGGCACATAATGCAACAAAGATTGCTAAAGTCAACATATTTTACAGACCTACCAATCTCTGTGTAAAAATAACATAATGATGCTGCCATCTTTCTTAAGTCATTTCTACCCCCTTGTAATTTGGCTCTGAATCTCAAGTGAAAATCTTCTGGAATTTACAACTCACTCTGATGTCTCTATAGTGGTTAAACACGAGATATAATTTGTGTTGGGTAAATTTAACGGCCAGTCTTTGGTCTCATTAAACTATTATTTGTTCTAGAGCAAATAGTTTCAGCAAAATCTTATCACGTTTATTTAAATTCAATGCCGTATATCGCGCTGTCTTTGTACAGTTGACTGAATTGCCTAGCAACTTTTATGATGGCTGTTGTTGTTATTAAATATGATTATTCAATAAATAATATTTTATATAAATAATAATAGTATTTTTAAATAGTGTTACTGAGACATGGTGCGTGTGTTCGTGATGGTGATTTTAGTTACATTGTTCTGCCATTAGATGGTGACAAAAGACTATTTATGAGTCAGCACAGCAGTGAAGACTTTTGTAAATGGAAGTTATTTTTACTTTCAACAATAGCTTGATGCAGCTAACAAATGCACTGAGCAGCGCTATCATCAGAAATCACCCTTAATAGATGAAAGGATATTGATGTTACGACAAAGCTTTCCCCAGTGGACATTCAAACTTATGTTTTATTTTGAGTAGGAGACGCGGTATCAGATGCAGGTAACCACAGTCACTCAGTCCATCTCTTTCTCATAATACTTTACTCTACATAATACAGCAAGCTTTTACTACAGTTATACAATAAGCTTTCAATGCAGCAACTCAACGTTTCTTCATTACTAGTTCTAAAGTGACGTTTTGGAATTAGTAACGGAGGCTTGGGCTCAGCTATTAAACTGTCAACTTTAGATTTGAATCTGTGGCGGAAGGAAGTAGTTCTGTATAAAAGAGGGCTTTTAAAGACACTCCCTTGTTGTTTCTAATTTATTTACACACTTGCGCCGTCGAACTGTTGTATAAATGTAAAATCACATTCTTTGACATGCGAGATGGCTGTATATCGGCACGCTGTGATTACCTATGGCCGAACCACAGCCGTGCCGATATACAGCCATATCGCACATCTACGAGTATGATACTGCTCATATATATACAGGTGCATCTCAATAAATTAGAATGTCGTGGAAAAGTTAATTTATTTCAGTAATTCAACTCAAATTGTGAAACTTGTGTATTAAATAAATTCATTGCACACAGATTGAAGTAGTTTAAGTCTTTGGTTCATTTAATTGTGATGATTTTGGCTCACATTTAACAAAAACCCACCAATTCACCAAATCTCAACAAATTAGAATACTTCATAAGACCAATAAAAAAAATTTTTTAGTGAATTGTTGGCCTTCTGGAAAGTATGTCCATGTCCTGTATATGTACTCAATACTTGGTAGGGGCTCCTTTTGCTTTAATTACTGCCTCAATTCGGCATGGCATGGAGGTGATCAGTTTGTGGCACTGCTGAGGTGGTGTGGAAGCCCAGGTTTCTTTGACAGTGGCTTTCAGCTCATCTGCATTTTTTGGTCTCTTGTTTCTCATTTTCCTCTTGACAATACCCCATAGATTCTCTGTGGGGTTCAGGTCTGGTGAGTTTGCTGGCCAGTCAAGCACACCAACACCATGGCCATTTAACCAACTTTTGGTGCTTTTGGCAGTGTGGGCAGGTGCCAAATCCTACTAGAAAATGAAATCAGCATCTTTAAAAAGCTGGTCAGCAGAAGGAAACATGGAGTGCTCCAAAATTTCTTGGTAAACGGGTGCAGTGACTTTGGTTTTCAAAAAACACAATGGACCAACACCAGCAGATGACATTGTACTCCAAATCATCACATACTGTGGAAACTTAACAAGCAACTTGGGCTATGAGCTTCTCCACCCTTCCTCCAGACTCTAGGACCTTGGTTTCCAAATGAAATACAAAACTTGCTCTCATCTGAAAAGAGGACTTTGGACCACTGAGCAACAGTCCAGTTCTTCTTCTCCTTAGCCCAGGTAAGACGCACAAGAGGAATACGACAACTGTAGCCAAATTCCTTGACATGTCTGTGTGTGGTGGCTCTTGATGCCTTGACCCCAGCCTCAGTCCTTTCCTTGTGAAGTTCACCCAAATTCTTGAATCGATTTTGCTTGACAATCCTCATAAGGCTGTGGTTGGTTGTGCATCTTTTTCTTCCACACTTTTTCTTTCCACTCAACTTTCTGTTAACATGCTTGGATACAGCACTCTGTGAACAGCCAGATTCTTTGGCAATGAATGTTTGTGGCTTACCCTCCTTGTGAAGGGTGTCAATGATTGTCTTCTCGACAACTGTCAGATCAGCAGTCTTCCCCATGATTGTGTAGCCTAGTGAACCAAACTGAGAGACCATTTTGAAGGCTCAGGAAACCTTTGCGGGTGTTTTGAGTTGATTAGCTGATTGGCATGTCACCATATTCTAATTTGTTGAGATAGTGAATTGGTGGGTTTTTGTTAAATGTGAGCCAAAATCATCACAATTAAAAGAACCAAAGACTTAAACTACTTCAGTCTGTGTGCACTGAATTTATTTAATACACGAGTTTCACAATTTGAGTTGAATTACTGAAATAAATGAACTTTTCCAGGACATTCTAATTCATTGAGAATTCACACACACACACACACACACACACACACACACACACACACACACACACACACACACACACACACACACCAGTTAGCTAAACAACAATTGAATAAAACTAATATTTTACAATTAATCTATATGGTAGAAACTATTAAAACTATTACTTTGAAAATAAAACATTATATATAAAGAGAGTTCATCTTTGAATCTGTCCTCTGCACTTCAATAACTGCCAGGCACAGAAACAGTTTCTTCCCTCAGGCAATCCATCTCATGAACACTTGACAATAATTGTGAAACACACACTATTTATACACTTATACACCTACACTTCATCTAACATACATACTTAATCTACATTACAATTGCACATAATATACCTGTACATACAACTGTCTATTGTTATATACCTGTACATACAATTGTCAATTTGTATATTGTTATTCCTTATTTACTTGTTCTATATTATTTAAATTCTTCTTTTTATTATATGTGTTTTTTTGTTCTGTCACTGTCATTCTGTTGCACTGTGGAAGCTTCTGTCACGAAAACAAATTCCTTGTATGTGTAAACATATCTGGAAATAATGCTCATTCTGATTCTGATTCTGAAGCTGTTGTGAATCCTGCCCACTGCTTTGCATTGTCAGCACATGCTGCAGTGCTCTGAGAGTTCTTATAGTGCTGTGAGTTTAACACTTCATGACTGAGAGCAGAGCAGAACAGAACAGAATCTTCATCATCACACAAGACAAAATAACAACAATGAACAACATCATCTTCATCTGGACACTCACACTGTTTGCTCAAGGGTTGTGTAGTAAAACTGAAACAATTATTTGTTCTTTGAAGTGAAAAAATATTAATAATTTACAGTTTTCATAATTTTACTCTTATTCTTTGTTTCAGTGTAGAGGACAGGTCACTGTAACTCAGAGTCCATCAATAACAGCTGAAGGACAAGAAGTCAGAATAAACTGTAAAACCAGCAGCAGTGTATGTAATAGTAATTACTTGCACTGATAATTGCAGAAACCTGGAGAAGCTCCTAAACTCCTCATATAATATGTAACAAGCCATTACACTGGAACTCCATCTAGATTCAGTGGCAGTGGATCTCAAGTCAAGTCACCTTTATTTATATAGCGCTTTTAACATTACAGATTGTGTCAAAGCAACTTTACAGTATCAAATAGGATAATAGTGTGTCAATAATGTAAAATGACAAGATTAAACACTCAATTTTCAGCTAAAGGCATTTCATTATTGAATTCAGTGATGTCATTGTCCAGCTCAGTTCAGTTTAATTAGTATCTGTGTAATCAAGTCGACGATATCACTGGAAATTAAGTGTCCCAAACTAAGCAAGTCAGAGGCGACAGCGGCAAGAAACCAAAACTCCATCAGTGACAGAATGGAGAAAAAAACCTTGGGAGAAACCATGCTCAGTCGGAGGGGTCAGTTCTCCGCTGGCCAGACGAAACCAGCAGTTCAGTTCCAAAGTCAGCAAAGTCAGATTGTATAGAGGACTCATCTGGTTCCCGTGGTCTTGTCCCGATGGCCGTCTAGGTGACAAGGTCTTCACTGGGGATCTGTCTTTGGGGCTCATCTAGGTGTCCTGGTCTCCGCTGATGTTCAGGGCTGTAGAGGTCATCTCTAGGTGCTGATCCACCATCTGACTGGACTGGATCTGGTGGCTATGGTGATCTCGGAATAAGAAAGAAACAGACTAATATTAGCGTAGATGCTATTCTTCTTATGATGTAACAAGTACATCGGGTGTTATGGGAAGTGTTCCCGGTTAATGCCGCCTAACAATCCTTTTAACGTAATCGAATATTAGAAGTGTATTAAGTGTTATGTGTAAGCCAGGTTAAAGAGATGGGTCTTTAATCTAGATTTAAACTGACAGAGTGTGTCTGCCTCCCAAACAGTGTTAGTGTTACGAATCCTGTGCCTGCCCTTCCGTTCACTCTCCACCAGAGGTCACCTGTCCATCATACTGACTCTCACACTACAGCGACTGTTGCACTCTACACTGGACTACATTCCCCATCATCCACCGCACTAGTTGCACCCACAGCTGTAACCAATGAGACACGCTTTATAAGCCCTGGACTTCCTCGTTATGATCGTCGAGTATTGTATAGCGTATATTTCTCTCCAAGCGATAGCTACTCTACGGAGCCAACTTAGTAATCATAGTCTTGCCTTGCCTATTTTCTCATGTTTCCTGATCCTTGCCTGATTTATCTCATCTCATCTGTCAGCAGCCTGCCCTGGATTTATCGTCTGTTTGGATTAACCTTTGCTTTGCCGTTTCGGACTCTGTTCGCGCCTTGCCTGGACTATTGCTCTCGTTATCGGATTTCTCCTCTTGTCAAGCCCCTTTGGATATTGTTCGCCGATTGACGACCCACACATGCTCTAGGAATACTCTTGTGTCTTGCCCACTATATACCTTTTTGGCCATTTAATGACCCTTGCTTGTTTCCTGACCACGCATTTGTTTAATAAAAGCTCGCACATGGATCCACATGCCTCTTGTCTCGTCGGCTTCGTAACAGAATACTCGGCCACACGAGGATCCAGCGGCTTTTCTAAAGGACTCTGGCCAGGTATGGACACAACAAGAATGCTATTAGCTCTCGAGCAGGGCACACGATCGCTCCAGAGCTATATTTATGAGTATTTGGAGATCGTTAATTATTCTGATTTGTCTGACTGTGTCCTTATAGATTTTTTTTGTGAGGGCATTAACCAGCCGCTCAAATCGCGATTGATCTGGGAAGGTCCCCGTTCGTCTCTAAGTGATTTTATGGACTTTGCTTTGCTTTCCATCGGCTCTTTGTTTACTGTGGGTGTCGCGGAAGAGGAATGCGACACCGCACTCACTCGTGAAATGGCGGACGCATTAGAGCACACTCACAAAATGGCGACGACAGCGGAGCCTGGTCGCAAAATGGCGGGCACGACAAAGCTCCGTCATGTCACAGCTGCCATTCATGAGTCCAGTCAAGTCACAGCTGATCTTCTTGAGCCAAGTCAAGTCACAGGTGATCATCATGAGCCAAATCAAGTCACAGTTGAACGTCACGAGCCAAGGCAAGTCACAGCTGATCTTCATGAGTTAAGCCAAAATCACAGTTGATCTTCATGAGCCAAGTCAAGTCACAACTGATCTGCCAGAGTCTTGTCACGTCTCAGCTGATCTGACAGAGTCTCATCACATCTCAGCTGATCTGCCAGAGTCTCATCACGTCTCAGCTGATCTGCCAAAACCTCGTCGCGTCTCAGCTGATCTACCAGAGTCTCATCACATCTCAGCTGATCTGCCAAAGCCTCGTCACGTCTCAGCTGATCTGCCAGAGTCTCATCACATCTCAGCTGATCTGCCAAAGCCTCATCACGTCTCAGCTGATCTGCCAAAGCCTCGTCACGTCTCAGCTGATCTACCAGAGTCTCATCACGTCTCAGCTGATCTGCCAGAGTCTCATCACGTCTCAGCTGATCTGCCAAAGCCTCGTCACGTCTCAGCTGATCTACCAGAGTCTCATCACGTCTCAGCTGATCTGCCAGAGTCTCGTCACGTCTCAGCTGATCTACCAGAGTCTCGTCACGTCTCAGCTGATCTACCAGAGTCTCATCACGTCTCAGCTGATCTACCAGAGTCTCGTCACGTCTCCGCTGATCTTACAGAGTCTCGTCATGTCTCCGCTGATCATCCAGAGTCACGTCATGAGTCAAGTCACGTCTCCGCTGATCATCCAGAGTTAGATCACGTTCTGTCTGCCACAGCCAGATATTCCAGGTCAGTTCTCTTGTATCGTAGTCTGGTATCCAGTGTGAGGGATGCACCACTGGTGTCTGCACGCGCAGCTGGTATCCCCAAACTCACTCACTCTAGCCCTCCTGTCCCTGAACTAAGTCCCCTGCCTGCAGCGCTTCCCATGATGGGGATCGCTCTATGTTGCGTTTGGGCTGCTTACACCATCACAGAACTGCTTGAGGTGGTGACGTCCACTGTGATGTCTCCAGAGGTGGCAGCTGATGCTGCAGAACCTCTTGAGGTAGTGGCGCTCGCTGCTGTGTTCCCGAGGCGATGGTGCCCGCTGCAGTTTCTCCAGAGGTGGCGGCGCATGCTGCAGAACCTCCAAAAGCGGCGGTGCTCGCTTCAGCTCCTTGCGTGGTGGTGGCGCCCAACAATGCATGTCCAGCCCGTCATATCACGGTCGAAGGAACCGTAAATGAGCACTGTACCTGTCCTGTTAATGAATTCCCTATGGTACCACTGTAGAACCTCCAAAGTTGGCGGCATCCACTGCAGAACCTCTAGAGGTGTCAGTGGTATCCACCTGTGAACTCTCGCACTGTCCTGTCATGGTTAAGGAAGCCGTCTGTGAACCCTTAGTCTGTCCTGAATCGGCCAAGGAGGCCGACTGTGAACTATTACCCTGTCTCAACCTAGCTGCAGAAGCTGCCTGTGAACTCTCATTCTGTTCTGACCTGGCCATGGAGGCCGATTATGAACTTTTGTCTTGTTCCGACCCAGCTGAAGAAGCTGCTTTTAAACTCTCAGCCTTATTTGTCACAGCCGAGGAGGCTGATTGTGTCATCTCTACCAGTGTGTCTGATTTTGAACTGTCTGTCTTGAGCACAACAAATATAAATGCTCCCCATAGCTGTCCTGTTAACCCTGTCACTGCCGAAGAAATCATTAATGAACAGTCTGTCTGTCCCCTTCCAGTCAATGAGTCTGATCTTGAATTATCTGTCTGTCCTGTTTCAATGAATAAGCCTGACTGCAAATTGTCTGCCATTGTTTTCTTCACTGAAAAAACCACCAGTCTAGTTTCAGCCAATGCACCTGGTCATGAACATATTTTTTACACTAATACAGCTTTTGAATCTGACTTTGAACTGTCTGTTAATCCGGGTTCTGTCAATGCCAAGTCTAATTTCGAACCATCTGTCTGTCCCATTTTAGTTAACAAACCTGATTTTGAATTTTGTATCTGTCCAGTCTCTGCCAATGAGTCAGGTTTTGAGCTGTTTCCCTGCCCAGTTCTAATCATTGAGTCTAATTTTGAACTGTCTGCCTGCGCAGTTGTCACTAGGGAAAATGTTTATGGACTTCTTATGTTCCCTGCCTCGATCCTTGAGACCGTATATGCTCTCTTTGTCTCTTGTGTGTCCGTTTCTCCTAGACTCCTATCTCTGCTGTGGATTCCTGATCGGCCTGATCCGCCGTGGTGCTCTCCTGATCCGTGGTGGGCTCCTGCTCTGTCTGCTCCGCCGTGGAGGTCGTCTGCTCTGTTGGCTTCACCCTGGTGGGCTCCCGCTCCGTCTGCTCTACCGTGGTGGTCTTCTGTTCCATCTGCTCTGCCCTGGTGGGCTCCAGTTCTGTCTGCGCCACCCTGGTGGGCTCCAGTTCCATCTGCTCCGCCCTGGTGGGCTCCAGTTCTGTCTGCTTTGCCCTGGTGGGCTCCTGCTCCGTCTGCTCCGCCCTGGTGGGCTCCTGCTCCGTCTGCTCCGCGCTGGTGGGCACCTGTCCCATCTGCTCTGCCCTGGTGCACTGTTCTGCCGGCTCTGCCTCGGTCCCAGAGCACTCCACTTCCACGTGGACCTGGCCCTCCGTCCCTCCCCCTGTTCCGCCTCCGCTCCACAGCCCTCCTGGATTGTATAGGAGCATCTGGAAGCTGCTAGACCCGAATATAGTTGCACTATATAGTGCAACTATAGATTGTTGCACTATACCCTGGACTACATTCCCCATCATCCACCGCACTAGTTGCACCCACAGCTGTAACCAATGAGACACGCTTTATAAGCCCTGGACTTCCTCGTTATGATCGCCGAGTATTGTATAGCGTATATCTCTCTCCAAGCGATAGCTACTCTACGGAGCCAACTTAGTAATCATTGTCTTGCCTTGCCTGTTTTCTCGTGTTTCCTGATCCTTGCCTGGTTTATCTCGTCTCGTCTGTCAGCAGCCTGCCCTGGATTTATCATCTGTTTGGATTAACCCTTGCTTTGCTGTTTCGGACTCTGTTCGCGCCTCACCTGGACTATTGCTCTCGTTATCGGATTTCTCCTCTTGTCAAGCCCCTTTGGATATTGTTCGCCGATCGACGACCCATGCATGCTCTAGGAATACTCTTGAGTCTTGCCCACTACATACCTGTTTGCCATTGAATGACCCTTGCTTGTTTCCTGACCACGCCTTTGTTTAATAAAAGCTCGCACATGGATCCACACGCCTCTTGTCTCGTCGGCTTCGTAACAGTTAGGTAGATTGTTCCAGAGTTTGGGCGCTAAATAGGAAAAGGATCTGCCGCCCGCCGTTGATTTTGATATTCCAGGTATTATTAAATGACCAGAGTTTTGAAAACACAGCGGACGTGGAGGACTATAGTACTAGCTCAAGTACTGAGGAGCTAAACCATTCAGGGCTTTATAAGTAATTAACAAGATTTTAAAATCTTATGATATTTTTAAAATACGATGTTTAACAGGGAGCCAGTGCAGTGTTGACAGAACCGGGCTAATGTGGTCATACTTCCTGGTTCTAGTAAGGACTCTAGCTGCTGCATTTTGGACCATCTGGAGTTTGTTTATCAAGCACGCAGAATAACCACCCAATAAAGCATTACAATAATCTAACCTTGAGGTCATAAATGCATGAATTAACATTTCTGCATTTGATATTGAGAGCATAGGTCGCAATTTAGATATATTTTTGAGATGGAAAAATGCAGATTTACAAATGCTAGAAACATGGCTTTCAAAGTAAAGACTGCTAGCAAATAGCACACCTAGGTTCCTAACTGATGACAAAGAATTGACAGAGCAGCCATCTAGTGTTAGGACAGTGTTCTAGGTTATTACATGTGGGGGTTTTAGGTCCAATAATTAACACCTCTGTTTTTTCAGAATTTAGCAGTAAGAAATTACTCGTCATCCAGTTTTTTTATATCGACTATGCATTCCGTTAGTTTCTCAATTTGGTGTGTTTCAGAAATATAGAGCTGAGTATCATCAGCATAACAGTGAAAGCTAACACCGTGTTTCTTGATGATATCTCCCAAGGGTAACATGTAAAGCGTGAAAAGTAATGGCCCTACTACTGAGCCTTGAGGTACTCCTTATTGCACTTGTGATCGATATGATACCTCTTCATTCACTGCTATGAAATGATGGCGGTCAGATAAGTACGATTTGAACCATGCTAATGCACTTCCACTAATGCCAACAAATGGCACTTTTCCATTGCATGGTACGGCACGGTATGGTTCAGTACGGCTCACTTTTGGGGGGTTTTCCACTGGGTACAGTACCTGGTACTTTTTTTAGTACCACCTCGGCCGAGGTTCCAAGCGATCCGTACCGTTACCAAAATGTGACGTGTAAACTCTGCTGATCACTGATTGGCCGGAGAAAATCGTCACTGCCTGCATCATTGAACTTGCGGCACGAGACACAACAGACCCGCTAGATTTAAATCAGCACAGCCAGCGAAGGATCGAATGCAGCTGTTCTGAATGAGCACACCTTTCTTTTAACAACCAAAAAATGGCTGTTTCGTTGTCTGTTGAGGAAGTACAGATGTTCCTCTCGTTGATAGCTGAGGAGCGGATCCAGCGAGAGCGTGATGGAGCGACGCGGAATGTGATACTGTAGCTGACGACTGCATGGTTACAATTTCATCTCTAACAGTATCGATCTTGGAAGTAAAATAGTTCATAAAGTAATTACTGCTGTGCTGTTGGGAAATGTCAACACCTGTTGATGCTTTATTTTTCGTTAATTTAGCCACTGTATTGAATAAATACCTGGGGTTATGTTTGTTTTCTTCTAAAAGAGACGAAAAGTAATCAGATCTAGCAGTTTTTAATGCTTTTCTGTAGGATAGGGTAGTTTCCTGCCAAGAAATACGAAATACCTCTAGTTTGGTTTTCCTCCAGCTGCGCTCCATTTTACAGGCTGCTTTCTTTAGGGCGCGAGTGTGCTCGTTATACTACGGTGTTGGACTCTTTTCCTTTATCTTCCTTAAGCGTAAAGGAGCAACCTTATCTAAAGTGCTAGAAAAGAGAGAGTCCAAAGTTTCTGTTACATCATCAAGTTTTTCTGCGCTGTTGGATATGCTGAGAAATTGAGATAGATCAGGAAGATAACTTACAAAGCAGTCTTTTGTGGTAGAAGGGACTGTTCTGATAGTAATGTGTTCACACAGTGATAAAGAGTCGTACAAAAATCCTTCATCAGTCAGAGTCACAGTGACTGCACTGATACAGCTGAGAGAAACTTCAGGTGCTCATAGGAGGATGTAATTCAACTTGTTGTAGCAAAGTTTAAAGAGACTTAAAAATATACAATTCAAATAATAATAAGGATTTTTACATTAGTCATACAATAATATTATTTATTTTTATAGAAATCTTGTTCATTCAGAACAACATCAATAAATTGACTGAAGGCTGCAGATTTTTGCACATAGAGACAGCAGTCAGAGTGATTCAGTAACAGCTGTGAGTGACAGATAAGGACATAATGAATCATTCACCAGCTCCAGCTGTTCAGATCGTCCTTCTGCAGGACTCCAGCACTGCTGTCCTTAGACCTGATGCTCCTGAATGCCTTCAGCTCCGGCTCCAGTCTGAAGAGAAGCTCGTGTTCGTCTCTCACATCAGTGCTGCTGATCTTTGTGGAAATCTCTTCACGCTCACTGTAGGGGAGATGATGTGACCAGTCACACTTTAGTTTAGGGACCAATTCTTGTCAATGTCAATGTCAATGTCAGTTTTATTTATATAGCACTATTAAACACAACCATGGGTTGACCAATGTGCTGCACAATAAAAACAATTCAAATAAGATGATACAAAATAATTACTAAGAGAAACAATACAATAAAAAGTACTCATTGATAAAACGCCAAATCAAAAAGGTAGGTTTTCAACATGGATTTAAAAACAGATAGTGAAGGTGCAGATCTAATACAGAGAGGCAGAGCATTCCACAATCTAGGGGCAGCAACTGAGAAAGCACGGTCACCCCTGCATTTCAACTTCGACTTTGGGATAATCTCTGGCTGGACGACCGGAGAGACAAGAGGGGCCGATGTTCAATCAACAAATCTGATAGATAGGCAGGGGCCTAACCGTTTAAAGATTTAAACACTAAGAGAAGAATTTAAAAATTAACTCGATAGCGCACAGGTAACCAGTGCAGAGAACGTAAAACTGGTGTAATATGATCCCGTTTTTTGGTACTCGTTAAAAGCCTTGCAGCTGCATTTTGAACAATCTGCAGACGGGATAGGGATGACTGACCAATTCCAAAATAAAGCGAGTTGCAGTAGTCTAATCTAGATGTAATGAAAGCATGAATTACTTTTTCAAAATTTTTACTAGACAGGATAGGTTTTACTTTCGCTAGAAGTCGAAGCTGAAAGAAGCAGGACTTAACCACTGTATTTATCTGTCTGTCAAATTTTAAACCATCATCAAAAATAACACCCAGATTTTTTACCTAAGGCTTCACAGAAGAGGTTAAATCGCCAAGATTTACTTTCGGTGTACTACGAGAATCCGACGGAACAAACACAATTATTTCAGTTTTACTCTCATTGAAATTAAGAAAATTTAAAGACAACCAGGCTTTCACATCAGACAGGCATGACATAAGTGCTTTCAGACCATTAGAACTCTGTTTTAAGGGCAGATAGATTTGAGTGTCGTCTGCATAGCAATGGAAAGACAGACCACGCTTCCTAAATATAGCACCCAATGGGAGCATATACAATGAAAAAAGAATAGGAGCCAACATGGATCCCTGGGGAACACCACATGACAAAGAAGCTACCTCAGATGAGTGTTCACCAATATTAACTCCAAAACTACTGTAGGAGATCCTTGAACGGACACACACATATAGCGAGCAAACTCATTCCAGAGGAATGAGTCAATCTCTGGTTTCACCTCTGGAAGTCGTAAAAGTAACTAAGGATCCAAGACGAAGTGTCTGGACCAAGATCCTGTCTTGTTAATCCTTATCCTTCCAGAGATTAGAACAAGCTAGAGAATCAACTTCACCAACGCAGAACAAAGGAAACTTCTGGCGGGAAAGATACCAGATCCAGATGGTAAACGGACCCTTGACCAGCCAACGTATAAAGTGACAAACTTATCAACAAACGCGTGATGGATTTACAGTCGTAGGCCTGACTTAAACATATGCCAGAACTCCTCTCCCGGACACCTTCTGACCTCAGGAGTACTTGCGGCCCCTCCTCGGGTGCATTCCTGAAAATGTGCCTTTTTCAGACAGACAAAGGAAACACGCAAAAGTGTGCCAAAACTCCAAAAAGACAACAAGTAATGAAAATGCATTCTTAAATTATGTGTGTTATGCCTTAGATATGCTTGATATGTTAATAAAACATACGCTATGTTAATCTATCTATTATAAAGTCAGTACCATTTTAACCTATGTATTATGAGGGTATGAATATGTGTGTGTGTCATGTTTGGTGTTAAACGAAAGTATATTTTATTTGCAACAACTCTGTGTGGATGAAATGTATTAGGTAAATCCCGTAACGTTATAACGTTTATCAAGATTATTAACAAAACCCTGCAAGGATCTTCGGTCACGTGATTACACGGGCAGCTCGTTAATTTATACAGAGAAATGGAGCCTAGGAAGCTGAGCTCCACCTTGCAACAAGCGGATTGGTACCCCAGCTCCGGGGCGGGCCTAAGGTGGCCTGCTTAAATTCTAATGTTCAACTAAACTCAACGCTCTTTGCCATGGTTTGAAAACTGCTTCAACGTGTGCGCTCATACGCCGCATCAAACCATCACCTCATTCCAAACTTCAAGCTCTTCAAGAAAACTTCTGCAACTGAGAAAGGAAAAGAAGAACTTCGAGCGTGTCTCATCCAGAAAGGCAACCCGCCAATCACAGCCGGAATTCCCTAAAGAGACGTCAGACAAACAACGGTTCGCCAGCCAATCAGCTGAACCCGGGAATTCCCTCAACCAGGCGAAGACTAGACTCGGCAGCAAACCTTCTAAACAAGTAAAACAAAATCTCTTATCTATTGGCTGAAAACGGCGCAAAGTTGTTATTAATGGGAAAGATAGAACTAAGCTCTGCTTTGTTGACTTTCTGATAACCACCGAAGTTGAGACTTCCTTCATAACTCATAATTCTGCATAACTCCGTCATTTGTGTGTGTGTGTGTGTGTGTGTGGTCGTATGTGTGTGTTTAGATTATTTAGTCTCATGGAATCTTAGAAGTAGTTCAATAAACTTGTCTCATTGTATAGAGCATTGTCTGTGTTTTGTATTTGATCAGTTACTGCCTTGCGCTGTCGACCCTTTGCTACCTTGCTCAAAAATTGATAAGTTACTATTTTGTTTGTTTTATCGTTGGCCACAACGCAAGATAAACAAAATTGTTAACATATACTGACTTTAATGTCTCGCTGGACGAGCCATTAAAAGGTATAAATTATACGTTTTGATTAATAGAAATTAATCAAATCAATATCTATCTTTACGATTCAATTTCGTAAAGCCAAAATTCAAAATAAAGCTTAAATCAGAGCTAAGTCCTTACACTACCATTAGAGAAATATGATTTAAACCATTCAAGAGCACTTCCTTTTATGCCTACACAGTGCTCCAAGCGAGCAAGCAGAACAGTGTGGTACACAGTGTCAAAAGCAGCGCTCAAGTCCAGGAGCACAAGCACAGCATGATCCCCAGCGTCACCAGTTAGTAGAATATCATTTAAAACCTTCAGAAGTGCAGTCTCAGTCGAGTGGTGTTTTCTAAAGCCTGATTGAAAGACTTCAAAGATCTTATTTTCATCTAAAAAAAAATTGTAGTTGTTGCAGGACTACTTTTTCTAATATCTTTGTAATAAAAGACAGATTAGAAATGGGTCTATAATTGGCTAAAACAGAAGGATCTAGATTCGGCCTCTTAAGCAAGGGATAGACTATAGCATGTTTTAACACATCAGGTACAGTACTAGTATCAAAACATCGATTTATCATGGTCACAAGATAGGGACCCACTGCATCAAAAACTTGTTTCAGGAAATAAGGTGGAATAGCATTAATGGAGGAGCCAGATGGCTTTAACTGACACACTATTTCTTGAAGATGAATAAAAGAAATGGCTGAACTCAACAGAACAGACTGAAGAAATAGAAGGATCCAAAGCAGGTGGAGATATCCCCAACCTGATATCACTGATCTTATTAATAAAAAATCTAAGAAAGTCATTACACAAAGTATTTGACACATCTGGGTGCTCACAAACAGTTGTATTAACAACAGCGTTAAAAATAGTAAAAAGAGTTTTAGGTCTTTGGTAATTCTTGTCAATAATTGCCGTGAGGTACTTGGATTTTGCTGCTCTGACTGCCTTCTGAAATTTGAATTATGAATCTCTTAATTTCAGAGGAAATTTGGAGCCGATCCTTTTTCCACTTACGCTCCACTCTCCTACAGATCTGGCTCAGAGAGCATATGTTGTCATCAACCCAGGGCTCAGACCTAGGTTTAAGTTTTGAGGATTTTACAGGAGCAACTGAATCTAAGACATCCACACATGTGGAATTAAGCCTGAACAGGAACTCCTCTGCACTCAACTGACATCTACTGATTTCATAGCATCGCAAAAAGCTAATGAGAAGGCTTCGCTAGTAGTAGAGGTAATTAATCGAGAGTGACGGGTAAGTTGAGTGACTTTAGGTGTATTAGAAACCCAGGGAACAGAAAACAAGACAGATTTATGGTCAGAAAACCCACTGTCAAATACTTCAAGATCGTACAGAGAAAAGCCATAAGTCAGCACAAGATCAAGTGTATGTCCCATCTGGTGAGTGGGGACATTGACATGTTGTTCTAGATCAAATGCATTTAACAGAGTAATAAATTCTTTGGCTAACGAGTCCAATGTGCAACATACATGAACATTAAAATCACCAAGAATTAACAGTTTGTCAAATTTCGGTGTAAATTCCCCCAAAAAGTCTGCAAACTCATTTAAAAAGTTTATGTTGTGTTTTGGGGGGCGGTTAGCAATGCCATCCGAAGCCGAGGCGGATTCTCAGACGACACCTCAGACTGCCGTGCCCGGGAAAATGCACAAAGATGGTTCAAACATGCTCCTCCACGATGGACTCGGGGCGAGCCATAAGCAGGGAACAGAGCATCCACAGACGGAGTCAATGTAATATTCCAATTGCGTACTGGATCCAGGGAGCGCCAGCGAATGAAGTAATCGCTGACCAAACCCTTCTCATGGAGACCCCACAAAGGCCGTGACTCACGTTCCTGAGCCAGATAGAGCTTCAGCTTAAGGGCAAGGCCGCTCCATCTTCCGCGCCGTTTCCGACGCTTCCTCGCCAGTAGGGAACATGGCCAACGGCGAAGGTAGCCAGGTATTGACATCAAAAACGGAGGAGGTGAGTGATATGAGCCATTTCGTGCTTGAAACAATAAATCGTTTGCACTAGGTTGTAAGCTTAAAAGCATTGATTTGCCATAGACCAGTAAAGACAATGCGCACTGTGTTAAATATGATGTAAAACAGAATAAAACAAACAAACTGAAGATTAGACCACGAGATCGACGGCAAGCTACATACACCGGCCCCGCCATCTTTGAATCCAATTCTTGGATCTTGAAAATGGTCATACAGAAGAAGGCATTGATATGTGCTTTATAAGTACTAATAAACAGCCAGTATTCTAGTAATATGCATGCTAATAAGCAGTATTGGACTGCATGACCTCTATTTCAAATGAAGGGAAACTGGGTTAAAAAAGAAAAAAAGAGAAAGAAAGAAAGAAAGAAAGAAAGAAAGAAAGAAAGAATTAAAAGTCAATCATTTCTGACATTGTCTCAAACTGTCACAGCCAGCAGCTGCATTGCCCTTGACAGCCACCAGAGGGCATTTTCCCCAGATCATTGCTTCTTGCATTGAACTCCAACTCCCATTACCCTTTACCTAGACTATCATGTCTCATTGCCTCCAGCTGTGTGTGATTACCTGTTTAGCTCACCTATGCTCAATGAACATTTTTTGTGGAGCAATTGCTCTGTGCTTCGCTGGTGACCAGTCTGTTTTTACCTTGTGTGATGCTTTTTGATCTTTTGTCTCATGTGGATTACGACTTTGGATTACTTTATTAAATGCTGCACTTGGATCCTTCATTAGAGTCTGTGAATGTTTCATGACATTCCCCCCCCCCCCCCCCCCCCCCCCCCCCATGCATGTATAATTTGTAGAATTGTTACATACATATATATATACATAAACATGTAACAGTATCCAGTGAAGATGTACTTTATTAACACACAAAAGAATTATGAATAAAATATGATAAATTAAAATATGTAAATAAAATACATATACATACAAACTGAATGTGAATAGCTTGGGGATTCATTTATATGTTAAAACAACGACAAACACTCATTGCGGTTTTCTATAGTTCATATTTGTCACAAAGTATTAAAGCTTTATGTAGAACATAAACATGCATGAAGAAATTCATCTGCGGTCTGAGACTGACAGCTGCCTGTTCTGTGTGTGAAGAGCATTTACATAGAGAGACACTTTGCATGAGAGTGTTTATAGAGCTGTGAGTTTAACACTTCATGACTGAGAGCAGAACAGAACACAATCTTCATCATCACACAAGACAAAACAACAACAATGAACAACATCATCATCTTCATCTGGACACTCACACTGTTTGCTCGAGGTTTGTAGTAAAACTTTTATAATGACAACTAATTTTTTTAAAATATTAAATATACATATTTTTTTATTCTTATCCTTTTTCCCCTTTCTTTCAGAGTGTAGAGGACAGATCACTGTAACTCAGAGTCCATCATTAATAACAGCAGCTCAAGGACAAGAAGTCAGAATAAGCTGTAAAACCAGCAGCAGAGTGTATAGTGATGATCGTTTAGCCTGGTACTTACAGAAACCTGGAGAAGCTCCTAAACTCCTCATATATGCTGCAACAAGCCGTTACACTGGAACTGCATCTAGATTCAGTGGCAGTGGATCTGGCAGTGATTTCACTCTGACCATCAGTGGAGTCCAGACTGAAGATACAGGAGATTATTATTGTCAGAGTAGACACTATATCAGTGGTAGCTGGATGTTCACATAGTGATAAAGAGTCGTACAAAAACCTCCGTCAGTCAGAGTCACAGTGACTGCACTGATACAGCTGAGAGAAACTTCAGCTGCTCTACAACACAATCACACACAACACTGATCAACACAAACACACATAACACAATATCATTACAATCAATCTTGTATTTCTGAAGAGAATAAGTCAATGTTTTAATATGATCATCATGTTTTAGGTGTAATATATGATCTCTGTCAATCAAACTGAACAGACCCACAGAATGATTAACATTCTTCTGACTGATTCTTGGTTTGTGATCATGGATTTTTATGACATTTCATATATATTTTCACCATCTTCTATTAATGTAATGGTGGTGAGTCTGTGTGCTGCTTGACTACAGCAGAAGTGAAACTGGTGTGTTTCAGTCCAGATCATGTAACCAATCAAACAGTGACTCTGGGAGTGTGGCTGAAAATCTCATTTGCATTGTCAGGGTGAGTGATTCTGATCCTCTCAGAATAGAGCAGCTCTGTCTCCAGAGACCATGTTCAAACCCCAAGAGCTTTATTTGACTAGATTTACTGATCAAGCTTCTGAAAAGCACCTGAACAAACATTATATGCATCTTCATCTGTTAGTTGAATGATGTGGTCAGACACAAATGGAGCTTGTTGAGAAGCTTTATTGAATGTTGCAGCAAACACAGCAGATTGAAAGATCATTCAGTGCTTTGACTCTAGAGCTCTCTTTCAGTATTGAGTTGTAAATGACTACAGCTGCAGCACTAGACTCATGTGAATCCCAGATACGCTCATCTTCACTGGAGAAACATCAGCACTGCGAGCGACTAACAGCGGCTCTTGTGGAACGAGGCCTCCTGAGGAGCTCCAGCATGTGTTACTCTGCAGACGTACAGCTCTCCCTCTTCCCAGCGTGCTCTGCTGAGGGTCAGGACGCTACTGCGGCTGTAGCGGCCGTCCTGCTCGCTCTCTGCGCTGGTCACAACCCCCTCGCTGACCTCTGAGCCGTCCAGTGTCCAGCTCACCTGCGCCCCCTGTGGAGAGTAAGAGCTGAGCAGGCAGAGCAGTGCGGCTGAGTCTCCAGAGATCTGCAGAGAAGAGGGCGGCAGCAGAGACACGGAGGGCTTCACTGTGGGACCAGCTGCAGGAGACAAACACAACACATTCACAAACACAGAAAACACACTGCAGCTCCAGCACTCTTCTGTCCTGCAGCATTCACAGCCTTTCAACAGGACTTTCAGCAGCAGACATGAGGAATGCAGTCAAAATCACAGCAATCTCATCATTCATCTTATTCAACATCACGACAGCTGATATATATATATATATATATATATATATATATATATGCATTTAAATGAAACTTTAATGCACTGACTGCTTTAATTCCATTAGATTTTATACCCCAATAATTTTTCACTCTGATTTTTTTTTCTTTTGTTTGCACATCTAAAAGTGTAACTCAAATTTAAACTGAAATTTTGTGACTGGAACTCAGATCAAGTGAAAAGTATATTGCTGATTAGATTACAAAACAACTAAATGAACATTTTAAATGAGCTGATACACAAACTACACTACATACATTTTGATGAAACCTCAGAAATGAAATGAAACATACTAATATATTTACTGATTTTAATCCCAGTAGTTGTTATATACCTAAATAAAGTCTTTACATTTAGTTAGGTGAGATATTCAACTCAAAATGTAACTCAATTTCAAACAGAGTTTGTGTGACTACAAATTATATCACTGGAGTTAGGAATTAATCAGCTGAGTTATATAGTATATATTGTGCTTGTATTAAAATACATGGAATTATAAGCACAACATGAGTAAAAGAGATTCAAAATCATTAACTGATCTACTGAAAGTGGCTCCATTTACATTTTAACACCAAATATCTTTTTTTTTCCATGTATGATTTCTGCAATAAAAGATTAGCTGTATATGAACAATGTAGAATTGAAGGAAAGAAGGGGTAAAAAAAGAAACCAATATACTGATAAAACTCAGTGAACCACATTATGAAAAAGTGAATATTTCAGTTCTTCTGAATATCTAAACATGACTGTAAAACTATATTTAAAAATATTATTGTTACAATACTATTAATTCTCAATTTTTTTTTTTTTTTTTTTTTAAAGATTTTATACAATCAAAATGATATGTTTTCAGTGGAGAATTAAAAAGAGAAACTTACCGAGCACCAGTTTAGTTCCTCCACCGAATGTGTACCACAGTGATACAATCTAATGAAACTGTCGTACAAAAACCTCTGTTCCACTCGAGGGAACACAAACTCCAGTAGAGAGAGAGAAACAACACTTCAACACACTGATAGTAGAAACACCTCAGCTGTTGACAACACTCAGTCATTTAGTTTGACAAAATACCTTTCAAAAAGGTCCCACTTTATATTAGATGTACTTACATCAATAAATAAGTACAATGCACATATTGTGTTCATATTGTAAGGGTAAGATTAGGGACAGGTTTGGTGGTATGGGTAGGTTTAAGGTTGGGTTAAGGTGTAAGGGATGGGTCAACAGTATAATTATAAATATAATTGCAGAAATTAATTACAGATGTAATTACATGCAGGCATTTTTAAAATGTAAGTACAATGTAAAAACATGTATGTACACAATAAGTGCATTGTATTAAATGATTAATTTAAATGTAAGTACATAGTAGTTAAGGCCACCTAATATAAAGTGGGATCTTTTTTCCATAATCAGTTTTTTTTTTCTTTCTCAATTATAATAGGCATGATTCTGCTTGACTTTAAATTTCCATTCATTCTTTTGTTATGTGCTAATTTAACACTTTTTAAGGAAATATATGTCAGAGCTGTGTCCTCTGATGTGACCTTTGACCTCTTTTAATGATGGATGATGTTGAGGAGTTTCTCATAATGATGCTTCTGTTCTTCATATGCAGCTCAATTAATTAATCAGTAATTCTAAACAATTTAGATGCACATTGTCAGTTTAGACTCGTGTGAATGATTATGAGTCCTGATGATCTTCATACAGCGAGTGAAAAATAGGGTTTTGTGAAAAATACAGATCATGCTTCCAAATTTTTGTATCCATGTTTTTGTACTCAGACTGAGCCCAGTGCATTATGGGTGTTTTCCTGTCTTTTTGGCAAAAGGGAACACCACATTTAACACACACTGAGGTGCAATTTTGGACAAATACATTTGAAATAATATTCACTGATGAGATGAAGACTATGTTCATATCAGTGGTCTAGATTAGGCTGGTTCCCCCACTCATGTTAGTATTTACTATTATCAGTGGTTTCTCAGTGAATACATTAATCAGGAAGTAAAAAGCTACAGTATATTCTATAATTCTATTATATATGAGTTTGTTAGCAACACATGATGGTGTAAATCCTGCCCACTAGGCTTCTTTACATTGTCAGCACATGCTTCAGTGCTCTGAGAGTGTTCATAGAGCTGTGAGTTTAACACTTCATGACTGAGAGCAGAACACAACACAATCTTCATCATCACACAAGACAAAACAACAATGAACAACATCATCATCCTCATCTGGACACTGACTCTGCATTTGGGGTAAATATGTTATAATATGTAACACTGCAAAGTAAACAGTTGCATGAATCTTGTGAACATGTACTCTCTAGGAACCGCTAAATGACTAAAATGTCTCATTTCAGAGATCTGGGGACAAGTGACAGTGACTCAGAATCCAGAAATAAAATCCATCAAACAAGGAGAAACTGTTACAATCAGCTGTAAAACCAGTCAGCCAATTTCTGGCTGCAGTGACTGTGTGTCTTGGTATCAGCAGAAACCTGGAGAAGCTCCTAAACTTCTCATATACTGGACCTACAGACTCCAGTCAGGAACTGCATCTAGATTCAGTGGCAGTGGAACAAACTATGGAAGTGATTTCACTCTGACTATCAGAGGAGTCCAGACTGAAGATACAGGAGATTATTACTGTCAGATTTACCGCTACATCAACAGTAAACGTGTGTTCACACAGTGATAAAAAGTCGTACAAAAACCTCCATCAGTCAAAGTCTGACTGATACAGCTGAGAGATACTGCAGATGCTGATGGGAGGATGACAAACAGCACAACAAAATAAATAAATAAATAAAAAAGGAAAAGAAAAAAAATGTCAAAAGGTTTATCTATGGTCCTTATTCCTCAGACCCCATCACTCACTGTTAACCTTGTCTTTTGTAATTTTGCCTGGCCCAACCAGGCTGGACAGCTGCTAACTCTGCTGTTCTCGCATATGTAAAAATAACAGTATCGTCAGCGTACATTTGCACTTGATGTTTCATAATGATGTTTCTGTTCTTCATATGAAGCTCATGATTCACAGAAAAACCTGCAGCTTCAAAAAAAAAAAAAGAATCAAGATACACTTGTTCATATATACCGTATATATACTTGACATGAAAAAGCTGTAATCTGTCAGCATCTTTCACAGAATATTTTCTGTCCATTTTATAATTTCAGGCCCACATGAGGATTCATAGTTAGATGTACAGTCAGTCCTGATACTTTATGAACAGACTCATGATTCTCGCTGCTCTTATAGTGGTGGCTCATCTAATGGAATACAGTGCATTCAGGAAGTATTCAGACCCCCTTCACTTTTTTCAATTTTGTTACGTATGTTGTAGCCTGATACTACAATTGTTTCAATTATTATTTTTTTCTCATTAATCTACATTCCGTATCTCATAATGACAAAGTGAAAACAGAATTTTAGAAATGTCTGTAAATTTATTTAAAAAGAAAAAACTGAAATATCACATTTACCTAAGAATTCAGACCCTTTACTCAGTACTTAGTTGAAGCACCTTTGGCAGCAATTACAGCCTCAAGTCTTTTTGAGTATGACACAACAAGCCTTGCACACCTGGATTGGGGGATTTTCTGCCATTCTTCTTTGCAAATCCTCTCAAGTTGATTCAGGTTGGATGGGGACTATCGGTGGACAGACATTTTCAGGTCTCTCCAGAGATGTTCGATAGGGTGCAAGTCAGGGCTCTTGCTGGGCCACTATAGGACATTTAGTCATTTAGTCATTTAGCAGAAGCTTTTATCCAAAGCGACTTACAAATGAGGACAACAGAAACAATCAATTGTAGTATTAAAACAACTAAAACTGATCCAAAACTAAAAGGTTAATACTTTATAAATACTATATGTGACCCTGGACCACAAAACCAGTCTTAAGTCACTTGGGGTATATTTGTAGCAATAGCCAAAAATACAGTGTACAGATATTAAGTAAAGATCATGTTCCATGAAGATATTTTGTAATTTTACTACTGTAAATATATCAAAACGTCATTTTTGATTAGTAATATGCATTGCTAAGAATTCATTTGGACAGCTTTAAAGGCTATTTTCTCAGTATTTTGATTTTTTTTGCACCCTCAGATTCCAGATTTTCAAATAGTTGTATCTCAGCCAAATATTGTCCTATCCTAACAAACCATACATCAATGGAAAGCTTATTTATTCAGCTTTCAGATGGTGTATAAATCTCAATTTCAAAAAATTGACACTTGAGACTGGTTTTGTGGTCCAGGGTCACATATATACACACATTTAAAAAAAAAAAAAAAAAAAAAAAAAAAAAAAAAAATTATTAAATTAAAAAGACAAATGCATACAACAAAATTTCTAAACTTAACATTTAAATGAAAACAAAATAAAGCTACAAACAATTCAAAATATTAAGAGAACAAAAGGTATAAGATTTTAATAATGATTCTAACATAACACTAAGCCAAACACCAAAAACTACGTGTATGCACACACACACACACACACACACACACATATCCATAAATAATAAAAGTAAAACATAATAAATAACCTATGCAGACATAATAAAAGACTAATAAAATGACAAACATTAATACAACTTTAGCTAAAATTAAAATAGATAACATATACAAATCAAACTACATTAGTTTAACAGTAATCCTAAAAAATAACACTGAGCCAAACACACATGCTAAAAAAAAAACAAAAAAAAACACTTACACATAGTAAGAAATGGTTATACAAAACTGAAACAGAAGTGAAACAAGTAATAGGAAAGAGAATAAATAAAAAGTGATACTTATATCCTTTGCCGGAGTCCCTGCCCGGTGGAGTCGGACTGCCGTGGTATAATAACCTTTTTTATACTCGTCTAACAAATTACTAACTGAATTCAGCTGGACACACTTTCCTATTAATCACAATAAATGGCCAAGCAAGCGCAGACACTGACAAGGTATGTGATACAGTACGAGACCAAACGCGATTATTCACAGAGTTGTCTATAAGGCGCTCTTGCTGTGTGTTTAGGGTCATTGTCCTGTTGGAAGGTGAACCTTCTGCCCAGTCTGAGGCTCTGAATGCTCTGGACTGGGTTTTCATTAAGGCTATCTCAATATTTTGGTGCATTGAGCTTCTCTTATACTCTGACGAGTCCCTCAGTCCCTGCTGTTTTTTTTTTTTTTTTTTTTTTTTTTCAGTTGAGTCCAGACTGAAGATACAGGAGATTATTACTGTCAAGAGTAGACACTGTTTTGATAGTGACTGCACTGATACAGCTGAGAGATACTGCAGCTGCTCATAGGAGGATGTGATTAAACACATTTACTTTATCTATTATTTACTATTTTTTTTTATTGACATTTGCCATTAAGTTAAAACATGCCACCATAATATTACAACTTGATTACTACATCATAGTCATTTGACATTAAAGCCATATTACAAGAAGGTGACACCACTCAATTTTTTTTTTCTTGTGGTATGTGGCATTTTTGAACTCAAGCACACAAACCACATGGAGACAGATGCTTCACATAATGTCTATTAAAAAAAAAAAAAAAAAGTTTCCATGTAGGACTGAGAAGGGTTCATTCTGGCACCATTGGCGGTTTCTTTAAAGTACCAGTACACTGATGGAGTAAGAGGCTCTTTGTGGATTTTTCTGTGGCATCAGGCTGAAAAATTATTCTAATTGGAAGAGTCTCAGTGTGACCTGATGAATATGAACAAACCTCATCTCTCCATTAGTCCAACCCAACTGACTCATTACAGAGAATAAAGAGTCAAACAGTCAAACTCATATTGGAGTGATTCTGTTCAGAATAGAGCAGCTCCATCAGCAGATGTTCAGCGTCCTCACAGGAGCTTCATGACAGAGTAAGACTACACAGAGTCAAAATATAGAGAACCAATAGTGATCTTAGGAAGTGTTTCAGTGTTTGAGGATCATAATTTGATTACACAGTCTTGTTTCATAATTTCCTTCATCTGCAGGTGTTTTCAAGGGACACTGAGTGACATTTGATTATAAAATATGAGCTTGAGTTCTGGGGCTTCATTTATAAAGATGTGTGTAGAATTTCTGAAATGTCCCTACAAACAATTTATAAACCCATCCATACACACAAAAATTTTCCTAAATTCATTCATCTTTATAAATCTCAATTCAAGCACAATGTGAACAAACACATCAACCTGCAGAACAACCTCAAACATTCCTTAATGCTTCAGGTCAACATGGACAAGAAAATCCAAACATGTATTTATTCAAGAAAAATCTTTATTTCTTTCTTTCTTTCTTTCTTTCTCTGTTTTTATTTTTATTTATTTATTTTTTATTTTTGTAAACCCCAATTGGTAGTATTATACAACATCTTTTAAGTTTTTATTCTATTTATTTAAATAACATTTCACCCATCTGTGCTTTTATTTTGCCTTTATGTAAATATTAATCAGTTTATAATAATATTAATCTAATAAATCTCCCACAAACAAAACCACCAGTCCATGAAACCATCATTAAACACTTCAAAATCTGGACATTTAACTCTCAAAATCACAACAGAATATGGAAAATCGACAGCCAATCAAGAGCACAATACATTTACAAGATCAAATTGCACACAAAATAATTTGTTCTAAAAGATAAATAGGAATATCACCCCAGTTTTCAGTCTTGTGTCAAACTGGTTTATGTGTATGAATCCATATGGTTTTAGAAATCAGATGATTGTTAATATTATGTTCATTATCAACCCAGTAAAATAATCAAACACTCACTGTGGATAGTGTCTGTCTGATTTCTAGTTCACATTCATCACTACTAGCATTAAAGCTTCAAATGTTTTGTAGAACATGAACATGCATGAAGAAATTCATCTGCGGTCTGAGACTGACAGCTGCCTTTCTGTGTGTGAAGAGCATTTACATAGAGAGACACTTTGCATGAGAGTGTTTATAGAGCTGTGAGTTTAACACTTCATGACTGAGAGCAGAACAGAACACAATCTTCATCATCACACAAGACAAAACAACAACAATGAACAACATCATCATCTTCATCTGGACACTCGCACTGTTTGCTCAAGGTCTGTAGTAAAACTTTTATAATGACAGTTAATTATTTAAAAATATTAAATATACATATTTTTTTATTCTTATCCTTTTTCCCCTTTCTTTCAGAGTGTAGAGGACAGATCACTGTAACTCAGAGTCCATCATTAATAACAGCAGCTCAAGGACAAGAAGTCAGAATAAACTGTAAAACCAGCAGTAGAGTGTATAGTGATAATTATTTAGCCTGGTACTTACAGAAACCCGGAGAAGCTCCTAATCTCCTCATATATTATGCAACAAGCCGTTACACTGGAACTGCATCTAGATTCAGTGGCAGTGGATCTGGCAGTGATTTCACTCTGACCATCAGTGGAGTCCAGACTGAAGATACAGGAGATTATTACTGTCAGAGTTACCACTACATCAACAGTAAAGATGTGTTCACACAGTGATAAAGAGTCGTACAAAAACCTCCATCAGTCAGAGTCACAGTGACTGAACTGATACAGCTGAGAGAAACTGCAGCTGCTGATGGGTGCGAATCATCTGTCATTCGTCTGTAAATTGCTATTTATCTGCAATGCAGAACACTATATATCTATTTGCCCAACATTACAAATAAGTAGTAAAGTTATGTAGGATGAGCAAAACAATCTAATGAAGTAAAAATCACACAAATCTAGATGACTAACAAGACTTTTACTCAAACAGTGTGCAAAAGTGACTTGACTTCAGCATGATATTCTTTCTCTTGGTTAAGAGGCAAGTTTTCTTTTTTTCTAACATATCTTAGACACATGGCGATTCTGATCCAAATCCATAACTGTGTTTGAGAGATCAGACTTGACTTTCTCTTCATCAGTTTCTTTGACATTATCATCATTATCAGCTTGCTAATTCAGCACATTGAATGGGGCGATACACATGGACTGTTTTGTATTGTTACCAAACAGACAGACTGATGGGAAATCATCCATTAATTCACTCATCTAGTCCTGTAGTACACGGGTCATTCCACGAAATCGGTGCCTTTTGCGTCCCTAAGAAATAATCAAACATAGATTTAAAACAGTATAACAACGAATAAATTTGCCATTTAAAAACATAACGATACTATGTATTTTTTCATCAATATTACATTAAAAAAGTCAATTAAATTTTATTTTAAATAATTTAAATAACATTTATGCTGATATAGGTAAGGTTTTTGGCCTGTCCCTCACTATGATTTTTCATTTTCAGCAGGAATATTAATTTGCAAAATGATATAAAAATCATATTTGCATATTGTTTAAAATATAGTCTCATTGTTAAGCAATGTTTTTGGCACAAGGACGCATTTTTTTTTTCTATAAAATTTAAGTCTTTTTATTGGTGTCCCCTGATTTCATGTCAATTCAGTTACCCTCATCAAAAAACCCTTGTAAAATAATGTACAGTCAAGTGACATCAAGTGGGGTCATCATGCAGTGTCAATACTGTAACCGTTTTAAATAAATAAAAAATACATAGCCTTAGATGGCATAATTCAATTTCTTGTCATTTTAAGGTGTCATCTGATGGATATTTAAAAAAAAAACAAAACAAAAAAAAAAAGATTTTTTCCAAATGGAAAAGGCACCACTGAGTTTATAAACCTTGTGATCCGAACAAGCAGGTCATGCCATGTGCTCCTCAGCATCCATCACTTCTTCAGTTAAAAGCCCATTTTTTGTAATCGCTGTAGCTTGTAGAAAGTGCTCTTGTGGCTATAGTGGCTAATAAAGTTTTGATGCTCAACATCTCAAAAAATGATCAATTGTTCACAGCATTGCAGTCAAAAGCTGAATTTAAAAAGAGCACACAAAGAATCAAAATGCATTCATGGACTGCAGTAATCAATGCCTGTGCAGCAGTTTGGAGTCGGGCCGTGAGGTCTGTTTACACCTGGAATTAAGATGCATTTTCATTGATCTGATCACAAGAGGACAAGAGCTAAAGACAGGTGTTAACGGGTCTAAAATGTGTTGAGTTTGTCCACTTTCGACCATTTCCAGAGGTAGACCGGATTGCACTCATGTGGTTGAACGCATTCAACAAGACACTAAAGTCCACCTACTCTACACTGACTGAGCTACTTCTAAAACATTATGATGTTAATTTCCTATTCGTTAACCGATAAAACTAGAATATTAAATTAGATTTAAATTAAAATACAATGTATGAGTGTGTGACCCCTTAAAAATAAATGTTTTTTTTTCTTTTCAGTAGTTTAGTTTTGCATGCGCGTAAACAACAGGAGAAAACAGAGAAAAACAGAATAAATGACATATAGGAATAAAATAAATAGGCCTACACAAAATATGTTTCAGTTAAATAATTAACAAATTAACAAAACAAAAGGGAAAAAAACCCTGTTTCGTTTCATTTTTAAGGCCGCAACACAAGTTTGAGGAAAGAGAGAGATGACTGAAAGCACATTCTGTTTGTTTTCTTTAATTTACAAAGGCATACAGTAGTTTTGTTCTTATTGTGAGTATACATAAATAAAAGTAAGCCATTTACAGTTTCAAATGATATCTTACTAATCTCTTTATGAACAAAAATGACTAAATATTTTATTTTTTAAGCTGTGATAAAGACAATATCCGTGATTGCACCGGAGCTTCTCATGCGCACACAACATATCATTTATAGCATAGCAAGGATTTTATAGGCCTATGCTGTTTATAATGAATGCCATTATAATTTGCGTTTTATTTTATAATTGTACATATAATTTTGTACTATAATTTTATAGCTACTTACAATTTCTAATTTTTATCTTATTCTGTTCTGAATACCAGTAAAATTTAAAGGATTTGCTGACAACTTATAGGTCAGAAAAGTTTTTTTTCCTTTCTTATAGCGCAATTTTGACCGATATGTGTAGCAGAATTCTTTATTCATCCAGTAAACGTTTTAAAAATAGCTTTGGGGGGGTGAAAAAAAAAAAAAAAAACGTGTTCAGTTCATATAAATTACACAAGGTTATTTAACAATATTAGATCGTAAGACCAGAAAAAGTCCACATATGCTGGCCGATAGACACTCCCCTCAAAAGAAAACAGGACAGAAGGGGTCAAAAGAGACAGAAGAGAGAGATTAAAACACCAGGTTTGAATGGGAATGTGTCTTCCTCGTCTACTTGTGATGCGATTGCCCAAAACGCATCTTAATACCAGGTGTAAGAAGGGCCAAAGACACATTTGATGTGTCATGTTTGAATGAATGAATGAATGAATGAATGAATGAATGAGGGGGGGATCTCTCCTCAACCACTACCAGTGTGCAGCATCCACCTGGATGATGTGACGGCAGCCACAGCACAACAGCGCTAGTGCGCTCACCACACATCAGCTACATGTGGAGAGGAAAGAGAGTGATAGAGCAAGTTCAATGAATGGGGATTATTAGAAGGCCAAGGGCCAGTGGAGGGAATCTGGCCAGGACACCGGGGAAACACCCCTTGTATTTTGTGTTTTCTTTTGTATCTTTTTGTAATGTATTTTAAAATGTATAAATAAAACGTAAAAAACAAAAACAAAAACAAAAACAAAAAAAAAAACAAAACAACAAAAACAAAAAAACACCGGGTTCCAACCCTACTCTTTACGATGAGTGCCATGGGATTTTTAATGACCACAGAGAGTCAGGACCTCAGTTTAAAGTCTCATCTGAAGGATGGTGCTTTTTTACAGTATAGTGTCCCCGTCACTATACTGGGGCGTTAGGACCCACACAGACCACAGGGTGAGCATCTAATGCTGGCCTCACTAACACCTTTTCCAAAAGCAACCTAGTTTTCCCAGGAGGTCTCCCATCCAGGTACTGACCAGCTCAACCCTGCTTAGCTTCAGTGAGCAACCAGTCTTGGGCTGCAGGGTGATATGGCTGTGGCCACATTTGATAAGAAGAACCTGGATGATCGTCAAGATTTCTGGATAGACATGAATCAAACATGAAACAGTTTATTAGACATCAGTGCTGTTATGTTTAATACTTCCATTCATAACAAGAACCAGCAGTCAAGCACATTTTGTAGTGTGATGTTGTGTTTATCAGGACAGGGATACTTTGCCATCAGTTCTGGGAATGACCTTGTAAAAGTCTAGATTGAGCCTTGTCTTCACTACACAACTCTCTGACTTCATGAATCACTACTGCTCACAGTACACAAGACTTCTTGTCATCTATCATCTCTGTGTTGTGGCAGTGCAGCAGCAGAATGGAACTGGAAGCTGTACTGTATCAAACATTATAATGGAGACCTGCATGAAATCATAAAAGTAAGTTCTAAAGGTTCTAAAGTCTAGTCCAGTATTTCGCTAACACCAACAGTGTGATATTATGGGGCTGAGGTGGAGAGAGAGGTAGTTTTTTAATGAGCAGGAGCTGGAGAAGATGAAGTTTGTAGAGCATGAACAGCGACCACATCACAGTCACTGCTAGAGACACCACCGGGCTTTAATATGACCGTCAAAAACCTATCCACTGCACACAGATAACAGCAGCACAGTATCTTTGTTATATTTCCTTTGTGCCAAATGATGACTTGTTAATAACAAAAAGAGACTTTTTGTAACATTCAATTCAATCCATTTCTGAACATTGCACAAGTTCTGCAAACAATATAAGCAAATTCTGCAAAAAAAAAAAAAAAAAAAAGGATAAAACAAATGTGTCTACATTCTGTTGGCTCTCTTTCTCATATGTGGTGATGAGTATGTGTAAGTCAGTTTATACTGTTGAACTGCTTTATCCTAAACAGTCCTCTTGCTCTCTAGCTTTGGAAATTTTGCTTCATTCCAGAGAGTCTGTTTGTCCTAAACAGTCCAATATGTAACTTAAGTCCTATTCTTTTATATGAATTGCTTTTGTTCATACGTACTACTTTTACCATAGTTACCATAGTGGTCCAGCATTAACACAGCGATAAAGAGTCGTACAAAAACCTCCATCAGTCAGAGTCACAGTGACTGCACTGATACAGCTGAGAGATACTGCAGCTGCTCTACAACACAATCACACACAACACTGATCAACACAAACACACATAACACAATATCATTACAATCACTGCCATTTCTAGTGAATAAATCCATGTTTTAATATAATATCACGTTTTAATTGCAATATATGATCCCTGTCAATCGAACTGAACAGACTGCATTCAGTCACTTCTGCTGCTGGATGTGATAATTTCTGTTTGACCCACAGAAAAATGTACAATCTTATACAAATAATGTCAGAATGACTGGTAATTGATTTATATTATGGATCTGATATGATTTTTATGATATTTCATATATATTTTCACCATCTTCTATTAATGTAATGGTGGTGAGTTTGTGTGCTGCTTGACTACAGCAGAAGTGAAACTGGTCTGTTTCAGTCCAGATCATGTAACCAATCAAACAGTGACTCTGGGAGTGTGGGCTGAAAATCTCATTTGCATTGTCAGGGTGGAGTGATTCTGATCCTCTCAGAATAGAGCAGCTCTGTCTCCAGAGACCATGTTCAAACCCCAAGAGCTTTATTTGACTAGATTTACTGATCAAGCTTCTGAAAAGCACCTGAACATCTTCATCTGTTAGTTGAATGATGTGGTCAGACACAAATGGAGCTTGTTGAGAAGCTTTATTGAATGTTGCAGCAAACACAGCAGATTGAAAGATCATTCAGTGCTTTGACTCTAGAGCTCTCTTTCAGTATTGAGTTGTAAATGACTACAGCTGCAGCACTAGACTCATGTGAATCCCAGATACGCTCATCTTCACTGGAGAAACATCAGCACTGCGAGCGACTAACAGCGGCTCTTGTGGAACGAGGCCATTCGTTCAGATGCTGATATTCAGCATCACTACAGCTTATATATTTATACAATATACAAACACAATCACTACACACTTTTAAATCAAACTTCATAAATGAAACTAAACAAACTAAGACTTTGCTTTAATTCTACTAGTTTTTATGTACTGACATAATATTTTGTTTATGTGAGATGTTCTGCTCATCTTTTTTTATACTTTTGAAACCGTTTCAAATACACATTATTTGACTTTAACTTACAATGTACTACTGTTCAGAATTAGAAAATAACCGAATCAAATGAGTTTAAAATGTACACAGATTTTGTATGTATATTAATTCTACTGAAATATAAGTACAACATTAGTAAAACAGTTTCAAAACCAATAAATGAACTGCAGAAAGTTGCTACATGTACATTTTAACATCAACTCTCCTTTTTCTGTGTATTACATCTACAATAAAATGTTTAGCTATATGTGACCCTGGAACACAAAACCAGTCATAAGTAGCACAAGTATATTTGTAGCAATAGCCAAAAATACATTGTATGGATCAGAAAACTTACTGTTCGTTGCTGCCCCTTGTTTTGAGTTTGAGCTCCGTCAAGTTAATTCTTTATCATCTATTTTTTTATCTTAAAATCAATTTTATACACCATCATTTTCGTTTCTATAACGTTTGAATATATCCCCTATCGTATTCTACAACAAAAACAATCAAAGCACCTTTCTATCACTAGTTTTATTTTGATTTCCAGAGTCCGCTATTAGCTTATAGCCCGTTAACATCGCCAGCGTGGTTGCATTAGCGGCAACCTTCCTCACTTACATTGCTATTATTCTATTCACACACATTACCATTGTTTTACTCACTGCTACTTGCTTTAATGGCGGATGTGTGTCTACCTTTGAGTGCAGGCGAGGACATATTCGAGCTGCATTCGGTGCAGCTGGAGCTGGAGGCCGTGGAGAAGCAGATCCGCGAGCTGGTGGAGAAGCAGGCCCAGCTGAGAGAGCGGAGAGCCGCGCTGGAAACATCCCGGGCTGACGCTCACAAGTCCGGGGTAAGTATACAGCGCGCCGCTAACACTCCCACCACCTCTACTCTGTGTGTTTCTCTGCACAGACCCTGTGCACCCAGGACGCGATCTTCCCAGATGTCCTTCACTCTGGCGCCGGGACACCACGGACCCTGGGTGCAGCAGCAGCGGAAGACGCGAGCCAGGCCCCCCGCGAGGGCCTCTCCCCCTCCGTCGCCTCCGGTCTTCGAGATCTCCACCCGGAACCGCTTCGCTCCCCTCCGCGAGACGGAACGCGACGCTGTGATCGCCGGAGACTCCATCGTCCGGCACATCCGTGCTACGTTAGCTGAAGGTAAAGCGCACACTCACTGTTTCCCTGGCGCTCGTGTTCTCGATGTTTCTGCGCAGATACCCGCGATCCTGAAGGACGACGAGAGCATCGGCGCGATCGTGCTGCACGCGGGGGTTAACGACACCAGGCTGCGGCAGACGGAGACACTGAAGACGGACTTCAGGAGCCTGATCGAGACGGTGCGCAGCGCATCACCCGCGGCGACGATCATCGTGTCAGGACCGCTTCCCACGTATCGACGAGGACACGAAAGGTTCAGTAGACTTTTTGCTTTAAACGAATGGTTATTGTCATGGTGTAAAGAACAGAAACTGCTCTTTGTTAATAATTGGAATCTTTTCTGGGAGCGTCCTAGGCTTTTCCCCGCTGATGGCCTGCACCCCAGCAGAGTCGGAGCAGAACTCCTGTCGGACAACATCTCCAGGACTCTACGCTCCATATGACTAGTAAGCCCTTTCTCAAATAACTGCTATGATGACTTTTGTTCTACCCACTTAAATGATAGAAATACTTGTGCTGTCCAATCTATAAAGACTGTGTCTGTTCCCCGAACAGTGAAGCCAAAATATAAATTTAATGCAGGATCTAGAAAGAATCTGATCATGATTAAACCAGAAAAATGCCAAATAAATGAACAAAAACAATTTTTAAAGTTTGGGCTCCTAAACATTAGATCACTCGCACCCAAAGCAGTTATTGTAAATGAAATGATCACAGATAATAGTTTTGATGTGCTCTGCTTGACTGAAACCTGGCTCAAACCAAATGATTATATTGGTCTAAATGAGTCTACTCCACCAAGCTACTGTTATAAGCATGAACCCCATCAGACTGGCCGTGGCGGCGGTGTTGCAACAATATATAGTGATATTCTCAATGTTACCCAGAAAACAGGATACAGGTTTAACTCATTTGAATTACTTCTGCTTAATGTTACACTGTCAGATATGCAAAAAAAATCTCTACTATCTCTTGCTCTGGCTACTGTGTATAGACCGCCAGGGCCGTATACAGATTTCCTAAGAGAATTTACATATTTCCTCTCAGACCTATTGGTTACTGTTGATAAAGCGCTAATTGTCGGAGATTTTAACATTCACGTTGATAATACAAATGATGCGTTAGGACTTGCGTTTACTGACCTAATAAATTCTTTTGAAGTCAAGCAAAATGTCACCGGGCCCACTCATCACTTTAATCATACTCTAGATTTAATTATATCGCATGGAATCGATCTTACTGATATAGATATCGTACCTCAAAGTGATGATGTTACTGACCATTTTCTAGTATCGTGCATGCTGCGTATTACTGATATTAACTATATGGCTCCGCGTTATCGTCCAGGAAGAACTATTGTTCCAACCACTAAAGATAGATTCAGAAATAACCTGCCTGATTTATCTCAACTGTCCTGTGTACCCATAAATACACATGAACTAGACGAAATGACTAGCAACATGGGCACTATCTTCTCTAATACATTAGAAGCTGTTGCGCCCATCAAATTGAAAAAAGTTAAAAAGAAAAAAAAGAAAAACATACTGCACCATGGTACAACAGTAATACCCATTCTCTCAAGAAAGAAACTCGTAATCTTGAGCGCAAATTGAGAAAAAAATAACTTGGAAGTTTTTAGAATTGCATGGAAAAACAGTATGTCCAGCTATAGACAGGCTCTAAAAGCTGCCAGGGCCGAGCATATCCGCAAACTCATAGAAAATAACCAAAACAATCCAAGGTTTTTATTTAGCACAGTAGCTAGATAAACAAATAAACAGACGCCACCCGATCTAAATATTCCCTCACAGTTTAGTAGTGATGACTTTATGAATTTCTTCACAGACAAAATAGATAACATCAGAAATACAATAACAAATGTAGATTCTACAGCATCTGATACTTCAGCTTCATTCATCGCACCCAAAGAAAAAAATGCAATGCTTTACAATTATAGGACAGGAAGAGCTAAATAAACTTATCACTGCATCTAAACCAACAACATGCCTATTAGATCCTATACCCACTAAATTACTGAAAGAGCTGTTACCTGTAGCAGAAGAACCGCTTCTCAATATTATTAACTCGTCGTTATCTTTAGGTCATGTCCCAAAACCATTCAAGCTGGCGGTTATTAAGCCTCTTATTAAGAAACCACAACTAGATCCTAGTGAACTGGCAAATTACAGACCCATTTCTAATCTTCCGTTTATGTCTAAAATTCTCGAAAAAGTTGTCTGCTCAATTGTGCTCCTTCCTGCAACAAAATGGTCTCTATGAAGAATTTCAGTCAGGTTTCAGGCCCCATCATAGCACAGAAACCGTACTTGTCAGACCCAGACCAAGGCTGCATCTCATTGCTAGTTTTACTTGATCTTAGTGCTGTGTTCGACACCATAGATCATGACACTCATAGATCGATTACAAAACTATACGGGTATTCAAGGGCAGGCTTTAAGATGGTTTAGATCCTACCTGTCTAATCGCTACCACTTTGTTTATTTAAATGGGGAGATCTCAATTATCACCAGTAAAGTATGGAGTACCACAAGGATCTGTCCTAGGTCCTCTGCTATTTTCAATATACATGTTGCCCCTTGGTAATATTATTAGAAAATACGGGATTAGCTTCCACTGTTATGCTGATTATACTCAACTATATATCTCAACAAGACCAGATGAAACTTCTAAATTATCTAAGCTGACAGAGTGTGTTAAAAATGTAAAAGATTGGATGACCAATAATTTTCTCCTATTAAATTCAGATAAGACAGAGATATTACTTATTGGACCAAAAAACAGTACACAGAATCTCTTGGATTACAATTTGCAACTAGACGGATGTACTGTTACTTCCTCTACAGTCAAAAATCTGGGTGTTATATTAGACAGCAACTTGTCATTTGAAAATCATCTTTCCCATGTTACAAAAACAGCATTCTTCCATCTTAGAAACATTGCCAAGCTACGAAACACGTTACCTGTTTCTGATGCAGAAAAGCTAGTTCATGCATTCATGACCTCTAGACTGGACTATTGTAACGCACTGCTAGCTGGTTGTCCTGCATCTTCAATAAACAAGCTACAGGTAGTCCAAAATGCAGCGGCTAGAGTCCTTACCAGATCAAGAAAATATGATCATATTACCCCAATTTTACAGTCTCTGCACTGGCTACTTATTAAGTTCTGTATCAGTTACAAAATATTATTACTTACCTATAAGGCCCTTAATGGTTTAGCTCCTGCGTACCTAACTAGTCTTCTACCACACTACAATTCATCACGCTCCCTAAGGTCACAAAACTCTGGACTTTTGGTAGTACCTAGAATAACAAAGTCAACTAAAGGAGGTAGAGCCTTTTCACATTTGGCTCCCAAACTCTGGAATAGCCTTCCTGATAATGTTCGGGGTTCAGACACACTCTCTCTGTTTAAATCTAGATTAAAGACACATCTCTTTGGCAAAGCTTTCAAATAAATGCATCTCATAATCTTGTTCTGCAGTTATATCTGATCAAATGCACATTATTATTATTCTTTAGCTTGGGTTAAATAAATCAATTTTGCTTGGTTGGAACAGCAGCTACGCTAATTATGTCTCTATTTGTTTCTCTTTTTCTGCCACGGGATTAACATCCCGTGGTAACTAGGATTTACACAAGCTTCAGTCTGGATCCAGAACACCTGAGAAGAGATGATGCCAACCCCTCAGAGGACCTCAGACGATGCCAACCCTGAAACAACATACAGAACTACCAAATCTTGCTATAAGTTTGATTTCAACATATAATAATTGCTGTTAATAATGTTCATCATCTGTTTGATTACATCTTTAATTGATTTTTTTCCGTACATTTCTGCCGTATGTACATTAACTGACAGTCACCAATGATAAGCTACTACTAAATATATTGTAGAAACTTAATTTTCTGTACAGCGCTTTGCAACGATTTGTATCATGAAAAGCGCTATACAAATAAACTTGAATTGAATTGAATTGAATTGTATGGGTCAAAATTATCGATTTTTCTTTAATGCCAAAAATCATTTGGATATTAAGTAAAGATCATGTTCCATGAACATATTTTGTAAATTTCCTTACCATAAATATATCAAAACGTAATTTTTAAATTAGTAATTTGCATTGCTAAGAACTTCATTTGGACAACTTTAAAGGCAATTTGCTCAATATTTTGAATTTTTTTATTTATTTTTTATTTTTTTGGCACTCTCAGATTCTAGGTTTTTAAATAGTTGTATCTCCACCAAATATTGTCCTATCCTAACAAACCATACATCAATGGAAAGCTATATAAAAATATAAAAATATAAAAATTGACCCTTATGACTGGTTTTGTGGTCCAGGGTCACATATATGAACACAATGTAGAAATGAATGAAAGAAAAAACTGTGATAAACTGATAAAACTCAGTGTGATACATTTTGAAATGCATTTGAGTGTTTATACAAGAGAACCACTGGCACTGCACCAATATACCTAAACTTGCTAGTTCAGACCTACGCGCCCTCCAGAAGCTTGCATTCTGCTAGTGAACGACACCTTGTGGTACCATCCCAAAGAGGCACAAAATCACTCTCAGGGATCTTTTCCTGGACTGTCCCCAGCTGGTGGAAGGACCTGCCTATCTCAATCCGAGCAGTCGAGTCTTTAGCCATTTTCAAAAAGACCCCTTTAGCCATTTTCACCATCACCTGACCAATTAATACTAGCACTTACCTATTCTATTCTACTCTCTTCTATTCCATTAATTTTGGTCTAATTTATTTATTTATAAGAAAAAAAAAAATCCTTGCTGTTTGCACTGGGCTAGACTAACTGAGATTTGTCACAGCACTTGTATATTGTTGCTCTCTCGTTGATCTGATTGTCTCTACTTTGTAAGTCGCTTTGGATAAAAGCGTCTGTTAAATGACTAAATGTAATGTAAATGTAAATGTTTAGACAGGAAATGTTTGTTCAAAGTGAATAATTCAGTTCTATTGAATATCGAAACGTTTTTAAACAATAAACAATCTAAACAATATTTTAGATTAAACATTTATTATAAATAATATTTATTGTTGCAAAATAATAATTTTGCTGTTTCAATTTAAAAACAGGTTTTTACACTCTAAACTATATATATATATATATATATATATATATATAATTTTTTTATTTATTTTTTTTTAATAAAAAACTTTTTCACCATATTAAAATTTTTTGAGATGTCCCTGTACACACGCACACACACACACACGCACACACACACACACACACACACACACACACACACACACACACACACACACACACACACACACACACATCAGTTAGCCAAACAACAATCGAACAAAACAAATATGTTACAATTAATCTATATGGTTTAAAACTTTTACTCTGAAAATAAAACATTATATATAAAGACAATTTGTTAGCAGCTCAAGCTGTTGTGAATCCTGCCCACTTCTTTACATTGTCAGCACATGCTTCAGTGCTCTGAGAGTGTTTATAGAGCTGTGAGTTTAACACTTCATGACTGAGAGCAGAACAGAACACAATCTTCATCATCACACAAGACAAAACAACAACAATGAACAACATCATCATCTTCATCTGGACACTCACACTGTTTGCTCAGGGTTTGTGTAGTAACATTGAAACAATTATTTGTTCTTTGAAGTGAAAAAATATTAATAATTTACAGTTTTCATAATTTTACTCTTATTCTTTGTTTCAGAGTGTAGAGGACAGATCACTGTAACTCAGAGTCCATCAATAACAGCAGCTGAAGGACAAGAAGTCAGAATAAACTGTAAAACCAGCAGCAGTGTATGTAATAGTATTTACTTGCACTGATAATTGCAGAAACCTGGAGAAGCTCCTAAACTCCTCATATAATATGCAACATACCGTTACACTGGAACTGCATCTAGATTCAGTGGCAGTGGATCTGGCAGTGATTTCACTCTGACCATCAGTGGAGTCCAGACTGAAGATACAGGAGATTATTACTGTCAGAGTTGACACTGTTCTGATAGTGATGTGTTCACACAGTGATAAAGAGTCGTACAAAAAACCTTCATCAGTCAGAGTCACAGTGACTGCACTGATACAGCTGAGAGAAACTTCAGGTGCTCATAGGAGGATGTAATACAACTTCTTGTAGCAAAGTTTAAAGAGACTTAAAAATGTACAATTCAAATAATAAGGATTTTTACATTAGTTATACAATAATGTTATTTAATTTTACAGAAGTCTTGTTGTACTAATTTGTGGGTCACTGATTTGTTTTTCAAACATAGCTTCATCATGGATGAATGTAGTTTATAATTCAAAGCTACATCAACAAATTGAAGGCTGCAGATTTTTGCACATAGAAACAGCAGTCAGAGTGATTCAGTAACAGCTGTGAGTGACAGATAAGGACATAATGAATCATTCACTGCGTCTCAGCACAGAGCCACCAGTTGATTCAAACATTCAGAAGGTCAGTATGACTGCTGAGAGTCTCAGTGTGAACTGATGAATATGAACAAACCTCATCTCTCCATTAGTCCAACTCAACTGACTCATTTCAGAGAATAAAGAGTCAAACTCATATTTGAGTGATTCTGTTCCTCTCAGAATCTGAGACTGTAGATATCAAAGACACAGTATCTTTGATTACTCATTTTAAAGCATATCAGCTGTGTAAAAGCACACATGCAGTCGTTTCTGATGTTGCTGGTGAATAGCAGAGCAGATGTCAGATGAGAGAGAGTAAACTGGAGAATGAATGGAGTCTCTCTTGTGCTGTTGGTCTCCATGTGAGACCTCAGTGAGAAGCCAGAGGAGAGAGTGAGTGGATCTGAACCCTGATCTCTCCTCACAGCTCACTGAGAGCCTCATGAGAGAGTCAGGCTGCTGCTCCAGCTGTTCAGATCGTCCTTCTGCAGGACTCCAGCACTGCTGTCCTTAGACCTGATGCTCCTGAATGCCTTCAGCTCCGGCTCCAGTCTGAAGAGAAGCTCGTGTTCGTCTCTCACATCAGTGCTGCTGATCTTTGTGGAAATCTCTTCACGCTCACTGTAGGGGAGATGATGTGACCAGTCACACTTTAGTTTAGGGACCAATTCTCACTATTAAGTAACAATTAACTATGACTTTTGACTCAATAAACTACTAATTTGCTGCTCATTAATAGTCAGTAAGGTAGTTTTTACGTTTAGGTATAGGGTGGATTATAGGATCTTGAAAATGGTCATACAGAATAAGGCATTAATATGTGCTTTATAAGTATTAAAAAACAGCCAGTATTCTAGTAATATGTACGGAAGTTCTAAGAGGCCATGCATTATGCATTATTTTTCTATCTTGTTTTCTCGTTATCACAACTTAATTTTCTCGTGATCTCGAGATAACGAAAGTGTATTTTATTTATTTATTTATTTTTTTACAATGATTGATTTTTAAAACACAATGCATCATGAGTCTACTGTTGCTATAGTAATGAACTTAACACTGAAGCGCATCTGATCGACAGATAACCGTGCGCTCTTTTATACTGTAGCCTATGTTATGGATATTTCTTCGCTTCGCGTAGTACTAATGAAATCTACAATAAACAAATATAGGCTAGTCAATCACTGTTGATTTTTTTCCAGAGTATGCTAAACATGTTGTTTGTGTAATTAACATGTTTAAATGGTCTAACATCAGAGCATTCAACACCAAAAGCGCATGTGCGCCTTCAGAAGAATGCAGAGAATTGTTCTAAAGCTGCTCGGATTCAACTCACTTTGTTTTCCTCATTCGTTTTGAAATAAAATGATATATAATTTGTTTGTGATTTTTATTAGTCATGTAGGATGTGTTGTGATTGATATGTGCCTTACAAGCTTGGGATGCTGTTTGAAAAGAGTGTTTATTTGTGTGTGTGTGTGTGTGTGTGGTTACAAAGAAATGTAGAAAATATTACAACACTGTATAACATCGCTTAACTAAATTAGCTTATACACATTTTTACATATATAAATCACATTTCTTATCAATATATATTTATTAACAACAAAGATTAAAAATAAGGACAAAGATGCACATTACAAATTGTAGCGCGTTCTACATAAACACAACATTATCCCCGCTTAACTAACAATCGTGTACTTCAAAGATGCACAAATAAAGATAATAAAGCCTAAAGATGCACAAATAAAGATAGCCTATAGGTTGCAAACAGAATACTATCCAGTGACCTCAACATTGGTTTTAATAAGCAATAAGTTTCACTGAATGTTATTGTGGTAGTGACAGTCGTGCAGCAGTAAGAACGCAACGATAACAGATACACTTTCAAGCAAAAATAATCATTTCTATTCAAGCATTTAACATTTATAAGTTAATTAAATGTCAATAATGACCTGCACAAATTATAGCAATCACGGAGAGGTCCTTACTCTGTCCCGAACATGTACAGTAAGGTGGATAATATACAGTGTACAGGTCCCAATCAGTCATTTTTAGTTTTCGTTATGTCGAGATCACGAGAAAATTAAGTCGTGGTCACGACAAAACAACTTTTGTTATGTCGAGATAACGAGAAAATAAAGCCGTGATCATGACAAAACAACTTTTGTTATGTCGAGATAACGAGAAAATTAAGTCGTGATCACGAGAAAACAAGAAGGAAAAAAAATAATAATGCATGACCGCTTAGAACTTCCCTAAATATGCATGTTAATAAGCAGCTAGTTAATATTGAGTATTGGACTGCATGACCTGCTCTATTTCAAATGAAGGGAAACTGGGTTAAAAAGAAAGAAAGAAAGAAAGAAAGAAAGAAAGAAAGAAAGAAAGAAAGAAAGAAAGAAAGAAAGAAAGAAAGAAAGAAAATTAAAACTCAATCATTTCTGACATTGTGTCTCAGACAAACCCAAAAAAAAAAAAGTAAAAAAAAAAAAAAAGAAGCTAAATTTAAAGATATCTTTAAAAGATGTTTTAGGTTAAAATCAATTGTCATTGCTTGAATTCATTTCTAAAAGATTATTTCAATAAATTATCAATTACATGCATGTTTTTAATATAATTTATAGAGTTATTCCCATAAACGTAACGGTATCCAATTAACACAGAAAACAATTATGAATAAAATATAATATGAGAAGAGAAAATTAAAATATGTAAATAAAATACCTATATATAATATGAATGAATGCGAATAGTTTGGAGATTCAATTATATGTTAAAACAACCACAAACACTCATTGCTGTATAGTTCATATTTGTCACAAAGTATTAAAGCTTTATGTAGAACATGAACATGCATGAAGAAATTCATCTGCGGTCTGAGACTGACAGCTGCCTGTTCTGTGTGTGAAGATCATTTACATAGAGAGACACTTTGCATGAGAGTGTTTATAGAGCTGTGAGTTTAACACTTCATGACTGAGAGCAGAACAGAACACAATCTTCATCATCACACAAGACAAAACAACAACAATGAACAACATCATCATCTTCATCTGGACACTCACACTGTTTGCTCAAGGTTTGTAGTAAAACTTTTATAATGACAGTTAATTAATTTGATATGTGAAATACACATTTTAATTTGTGTCCTTTTTTCCCCCTTTCTTTCAGAGTGTAGAGGACAGATCACTGTAACTCAGAGTCCATCATTAATAACAGCAGCTCAAGGACAAGAAGTCAGAATAAACTGTAAAACCAGCAGCAGAGTGTATAGTGATGATCGTTTAGCCTGGTACTTACAGAAACCTGGAGAAGCTCCTAAACTCCTCATATATGCTGCAACAAGCCGTTACACTGGAACTGCATCTAGATTCAGTGGCAGTGGATCTGGCAGTGATTTCACTCTGACCATCAGTGGAGTCCAGACTGAAGATACAGGAGATTATTACTGTCAGAGTTTCCACTTGCCGGGTAGCACTAGGCTGTTCACACAGTGATAAAGAGTCGTACAAAAACCTCTGTAATTCAGAGTCACAGTGACTGCACTGATACAACTGAGAGAAACTTCAGCTGCTGATGGGTGTGAATCATCTCAAACATTCTTGTCTGTAGATCATTGTATTAGAATGCAGAACACTATCTATCTAACACTATCTAACTATCTATCTATGCTCAACATCCCCCCACAAAAAAAAAAAAAAAAAAAAAAAATGAGCCACTGTTCACAGCATTACAGTAACCTTTATTATATTTTAAATAAAATACTGTAACACTTTTAAGGACCAATTCTCACTATTACTTGGCATGCACATTACTAGCGTGTTGGCTGTTCTTTGGTACTTATAAAGCACATTTTAATGCCTTTTTCTGCATGACCATATTCTAGATCCCTTAATCCTTCCCCATAACTATTAATAAGCAGCAAATTAGGAGTTTATTCAGGCTTGTTGTTGTTAATAGTTGGTTAATTGTGAGAACTGGAACTTAAAGTTTTCTCTGGCTTGTACAAAGTGGCCTTTGATCTGTGTAGCGGTTAGTTTAAACACTATAGAGGCTGAACAAAATAAAGGCTTAATGCTGAAAATCCCCAGGAAAAAAAAAAAAAAATCCACAGAGTTACAGTCAAAAACTGAATTAACATTTAATTCATTTAATATTTAAAAATTAAAATACAAAGAATCAAACCTGTGCAGCAGCATATCAGGCTGTGAGGTCAAAAACATATCTGATGCGTCACATTTTAAAAGAAGAACCTGCATGATCCTTGAGACTTCTTGTTATATTTTGCAGAAATCAAACCTCATTTCAGCAGTCAAACACAGTTGGTAGCCTGATTTGAGGATGTTTTGATGCATTAGGACCTGGACATTTTGCCATAATTTCATGAGTTCGCCTGCCCATCCAGTCCTGATGGTTAATGGTAAACGAACTTGGCTTGCTGTCCCTAAATGGAGGCTCGAACAGAGCAAGGGACAGCAAGCTGGGCAATCAACTGCCAGTCATTTTAGTAATACAAGTAGAGAAAACTTCAATGGACTCAATTCCTCTCCCCCCAAGATTGTGCAGAATACATTTGCTGTAGCGGCGTTGGGGAAAAATAAGGCGGCTGAGGGGCTAACAAACAAGAGGGCAAGGACAAGAGACTTTCTGCTGATATTTCAACTATGTGCTCTAGACGGGCTGTCAGTCAGTGCAGTGACATTGTTACATCACAAGGTGGAAGCATGGGACTTTCTTAAAGGGAGTCTTTATACCAGGGGTGTCAAACTCAGTTCCTGGAGGGCCGCAGCCCTGCTGAGTTTTGTTCCAACCCTACTCCAGCACACAAACCATGTAGTTTTCAAATAAGCCTGAAGGACTTGATTAGCTGGATCAGGTGGGTTTAATTAGGGTTGCATCTAAACTCTGCAGGGCTCCGGCCCTCCAGGAACTGAGTTTGACACCCGTGCTTTAAAAATTCCTTCAACTACACTTTCAAAAACGCTGCTCCATTCAAACAGATGAAATAAAACTGCTGTTGAAATCATTTTAAGTTTAAGCACAACTTTAGAAGGCTTAGCTGACCAGCAATGTGTCAATGCTAAGATAGAGATTTGCTTTCTTTTAACATGTATGCCATCAACATACTTTGTAGAAATCTGCCAGAAGAAGCAGCCATGAGGAATTATCACTTTGAACAGAAGCATCTGCTGATGATCTGCTAAATTGGAATTCGTGAACAAAGTAAGCCAGAAGCCATTAGTGTTCACAATTCAAGGTTTAGAGAACCATACTCAGACCACCTTCTGAGATGGACTTAGTTTACGAAGGTCTGAAGTATTTTGAGTGCTTGCATATGGGCCAAATCCAGTGGAACATGTTCAGACTCCTTTAAATGACCAGGTGTAAAACACCCAGACCGGCAGAGCTTCCATAGTGGCGGTGTGGATTGGGATTGCTATGTGAGAGGCTGTAAAGACGGTGCTGATGTAGGTGGTGGGTAGTTAGCAAAGGGGTGAGAAGAGGCAGTCACCTTTGCAGAGGCAGCCTCATGCTAGGGCGGCTTTGAAAGAAAGATTATAGGAAGAAAAGAGAGAGGCAAAGGAGCAGCCAGAGCAGTTCCTTGTTGCGGAGGCAGCCTCACGCTAGGGGCTGCTTCGGAGACAACTAAAGAGGATGAAAATGGAGAGGAGCATAAAACAACGGGAGCAAAGTCTTGGACAAGGGGTGTCTGATCACTCTTAACAATGGCTTTAAACTTTTCTAACATATTAAAGTGCTTCATTTTAATGGCATGAAACAAGGAATTACCACTTTAGTTGACAAAGATCCGAAAGCATGATAAAGGATAGTCAGAATAAAAAATCATTAAGATTTCGACTAGTGGAATGCAACAAGTAAATTTGATTTAATTAGAGATCAAACTGTACAAAGATTTTGTGAGAAAAAACTTCAACGTTACACCCAGTATGCTTTATGTGTATTAGATTATAACTTCACGAAACATTAGAAAGGCATAGTAAATCACATAACGATATTTAGAGCAGTTAATCGCGATTCAAATGAGTCTATGCACAAAATAAAGCTATGTATAAATCTTGAGAAAATGTTCACGGAGTGCCGTGACATGCTATTTGTCTAAAGCTGAGGCTTCTGGGATCCGGTCGCGTCGCAATGATGAAAACATCATTTGAGAAAATGACAGTAATCCGACCAATTGCAGATGATCTAGGATAGAGTGGGTGGGGACGATATGCAGAGACCAGTCGGCCACTGTTTAACAGCTGGAGCACGTTTGGATTGGATCGTTTGCTCAGACTGACATGTCTATCATTTACCGTACGCACAACGCTGAGACATTACACGCTCGTGATTTGTAAGTTATGCAATGGACTAGGTGCACAAGATGGCATCGGTGAGCTTCGGTGTCTCAGCACTTCCGGTCTCTCAGCACATTTTACTGTAAGGGGAAACTTGGCTAGATATGTATAATTAATGTTTTTCAAAATAAATAGTGAATAGTGGTATATTAAAGACAAGAGAAAACATCCTCCTTATATTATGGCGTACCTCTGTGTGGAAATTCATCAAGACACAATGCGGAGATTACTTCATTCTTTCTACTGTTGATTACACGGTTCAGCGTCAGTGGTTACGGGGATCTTTTCATTCAAACACAAACCACTCAAATGTGCAATGCTGCACATTTTCGAAGACTGTTTGCTCTGTTTGCTGTAGGCATGACCTGTATTCTCCTTGTGCTTAGAACAACTCTATTTATAAGATCTGATAAGATCATGAGGTTTGCGACTGTCAAAGAGACGCTCAGAGATTTCTGCCTTATGGACTCAATGTATGTTTTATTAACTTCATTTCACAACCTTATTTGTAACTGTAATCTGCTCGAAATGAGGATTGACAGGCCTGAATGATCAGGCTCCTCCCGAACCTACGTTTGGAACTTCATTGAAGTTTTGTGAATGGCCTTGTCAAAGTCAAGATTAAGCCTTTCCGTCACTACACAACTCTCTGACTTTATGAATCACTACTGCTCACATTACACAAGACTTCTTGTCATCTCTGTGTTGTGGCAGTGCAAGCAGTATAAAACTGGAAGCTCTACTGTATCTAACATTGTAATGGAGACCTGCATGAAATCATGAAAGCAAAGGTTCTAAAGTCTAGTCCAGTATTTCGCTAACACCAACAGTGTGATATTATGGGGCTGAGGTGGGGGGAGAGGTAGTTTTTTAATGAGCAGGAGCTGGAGAAGATGAAGTTTGTAGCGCATGAACAGCAACCACATCACAGTCACTGCTAGAGACACCACCGGGCTTCAATATGACCGTCAAAAACCTATCCACTGCACACAGATAACAGCAGCACAGTATCTTTGTTATATATTTTGTGTGCCAAATAATGACTAGCTTAATTCAAACTGCATTGCTGAACTGAAAAAAAAAAATAAATAAAAATAAAAAACTGATAGGAAATAATACACATAATAAAGTATAACAAAATAGTCCTACACTCTAAAAAAATCCTGGGTTATTTTTTTTAACCCAAATGCAGGGTTGAACCTTTTGGGTCATTTTTTTTGGGGTTATTTTTTCAGTGTTTGAGTAGTTTTTTAGTGTTACCCAGCTCCTGGGTCAAATGTAACAGCCCAGCGTTTGGGTAGGTTTTGTATTACTCAGATCCTGGGTCAGACGTAACCCAGCGGTTGAGTTATTTATCACGGGGATTCTTCTGGAGAGAGCAGTTCTAAGCACCATCAAATTAATGCATTTCTTACATATATATGTAACTTAAGTCCCATTCTTTTTAGTGAATTGTTTTGTTCAGATGGTACTACATTTTCGAGTTACAGTTATAAAAATAGCTTTAAAAGGTTTCGCCAAGGTTCATCCACTTAGAGATTTCTGGCCTCACTCCTGATTTGAGGTGGCCTTTGACCTCTTTTATATGGAGTTGTTGTTGTTGTTTTTTTTTTTTTTTGTTATTTTTATAATTACACTTCATACACAGCTCAGTTATTATGATGCAGGAAAAATGCAGCTTCTAATTAAACTCATATGAAATGATTTTGATGATCTTTATACAGTGATAAAAAAGCCACATGAAAAGATTTCCCAGATATCAGCATTGTTTCAGTGTTGAATTAACACTGATGTATAACATTGAATCCATATATTTATCTTGTCTGTTAATTTGACCATAACTGTATCTATTTTGCCATTATATGCTATCACTATTCTGATGTTGTTGTTGTTTATGATATTATATTCTAAACTGTGTAAAATAAATTTGGTATTCATGGTAATATTTGGTAATTCATTGGATGTTTCAGATAATGTTTAGTGACATCTTAAAAAAATTTGAACAATGAAAGTCAATTAGCAAAATGTTCTGTTTGTTTCCTCTAATGATATATTGGATGATGCATCATTATTTTCCACATACTAAACTCGTCTCCATATATGCTGCTATTTAGCAGTAAATGCACACTGGCTGTTTGCACGAGGTGCGTCTTCCCTTATATGTAGTGTATGTGAGATAAGATATTAGCACAAGCTGTTGTGAATCCTGCCCACTACTTTGCATTGTCAGCACATGCTTCAGTGCTCTGAGAGTGTTTATAGAGCTGTGAGTTTAACTCTTCATGACTGAGAGCAGAACAGAACACAATCTTCATCATCACACAAGACAAAACAACAATGAAAAACATCATCTTCATCTGGACACTCATGCTGCTTGCTCAAGGTTTTTGTGATAAAATTTGATAATTATTATTCATTTTTTGAAAAGTAAATTGTACATCATTGTCAGATTTATCTTAGTTTTATTCTTGTTCTTTCTTTCAGAGTGTAGAGGACTGTACACTGTAACTCAGAGTCCATCATTAATAACAGCAGCTCAAGGACAAGAAGTCAGAATAAACTGTAAAACCAGCAGTAGAGTGTATAGTGATAATTATTTAGCCTGGTACTTACAGAAACCCGGAGAAGCTCCTAAACTCCTCATATATGCTGCAACAAGCCGTTACACTGGAACTGCATCTAGATTCAGTGGCAGTGGATCTGGCAGTGATTTCACTCTGACCATCAGTGGAGTCCAGACTGAAGATACAGGAGATTATTACTGTCAGAGTTATCACAATGATCCAGCATTCACACAGTGATAAAGAGTCGTACAAAAACCTCCATCAGTCAGAGTCACAGTGACTGCACTGATACAGCTGAGAGATACTGCAGCTGCTCTACAACACAATCACACACAACACTGATCAACACAAACACACATAACACAATATCAACACCAGTCTTGTATATCTGAAGAGAATAAGTTTTTTAATATAATAAATAATAAAATAATAATACAATGTTTTAATATAATCATCATGTTTTAGGTGTAATATATGATCACAAAAAAAAAAAAAGAAGTAAAAATAGGGCACAATGTGCTGTGTTAATATATACTTTTTTAAAACAGGTGTTTTATCTGTATTTTGAATTTTTCACTTCATTGCATTGTGTTTTAGGGTTAGCGGAAATGTTCGCAAAAAAATAAAATAAATAAATAACTAAATAAAAATAATGGATAATGTCCTGGCAGAAAATGACCAGTAATTGAATTGAATTGAATTGAATTGGATTTAATTGAATTTTTTTTCTTATTTATTTATTTTTATTTTATTTATTTTTTAATTTTTGCATCTTCTTTACTAATAAAAATGCCCACAAGATGCCGCTGTTGTTTTTCTACTGACCATAAGCTGCTGACCATGGTCTTTCTTAGCGTCTCTCGGTTGCTCTGACCAAGTTTGAAGATGCTGTCTGAAGATGTTTGAGCCTCAATATTAATGTTGATGTGTCCAACATCAGGCCCCTGCTCTCAACTGTTCATGCCTTGGGTGCTAATAGGCAGCTGTCACGAAACCTACTTTGCAAAAGCAGCAAGACATTTTAACAACTCATGCTCATGTGTGAATGTCAAGGGGCCCTCGCGATGTGTAACCCCATCAGGCCCCTGTACACCATTGTTCTTTTAGCCCTGTTTCCAGGGAAGCTAAAGTTACGCCTGTGGGTTTCAAGTCACATATCCTCCGCTGTGATTTGTATTCAGTCAGACCACAATCCGGAGGGCTTGTGGATCTTGTGCTTTCCATGCAGAGAACAAAATGGATGTGTCTGCTTCTACTGTTTACATGGTCTGTGAGACTGACTTCAGTTCAACTGTCCACAAATGTACAGCTGTTATTAGACTGCCTGCGATGTTTATACACATACACCATTATTACAACAACAAAAGTGGGCCAGCTTCTGCTGATATATGAGTCAAATAAAGCTAAACACATTGCTTTTGTTTACTTTAATCCCCAAAAGCTGCATTAGGTTACACTAATTGATTTATAATAAATGTCTGGTGTTTCGGGGCACATCTGGTACGAGTCTGCAAATGGAGGAAGGGAGCGTTTGTGAATATGGGAAATTCACGTCGAATCTTCCTGTTTATGACATGTGCGTGTTTGTGCATTTGCCCCACAGGACATAAAAACTCTTTAATATACAAGGAGATCACATAGCGTGTTTATGTGAGTGCTGTTTTAATGTGTGTGATGTTGCATGTGTCCCTGGACATTGGAGCTCGCCACATTCTGTGCTTGCAGGTGGTCTGCCCGCGTTTGGCGTCTAGCAGGGGATTTTATATTTCATAGGAACGCAGCATGCTATGGACAGCATCATTGAGTCCACATGGAAAGCCAGAACGTTCTGTTGTGAACACTTGGCATGAACCCTGTACTGCGTACTCGCTCGTCCTCACTATTACAAGCTCGTCATGCAGTTACAGAGTCGGCAGATGTCTTTAACTCCTTAGGATCCAGACATCCAGATGCCAAAATGTCTTTTATTACTTTGGTGTTGCATGTTTACCACACTGTAAAAAATTATATGTATTAGGTTATGTAATATTCCAGGTGTTTCTTGTTCTTTTTCTTATCATTGTGCACAGAGCTGGGTAGATTACTTACAAATTGTAATCCGTTACTGATTACAAATTACATGACAAAAATTGTAGTTAGTAATGTAATCTATTACATTACACATTTTAGGTAATGCAGTCACTGCTTTTTGATTACTTTTAGATTACTTTTGACCTAAGCCGTTTATCACATGGATTTTAATCGGATAATCTTGTACCATATTGATATAAAAATATGAAGAGTAAGAAAATATATTCCATTCAGTGTGATTAACAACATGAAGTGCAATAAACATTATATTATGTCAGTCGGGGTTTGTAAATGAACTGCAGGGGGTTCGTGAGTTTAATGAAAAGCTAATAATTAATTAAATCATAAAGGTAATTGAAATAAATCATTTTTAAAACAGCATCAATCAAAATAAATAAGAAAAAAGAAAAAAAAAAACATTTTATTTGTTTTCCTGCATGTCACATGACCATTACCAATGTGAATATGCAAATGTGATACTTAATTATTAAAATAATTTGTTTTAGGGAATTTGCACATTTTAACGTGTTTGAAAGACAAAAGCCTTCTAAATAAAAATGATCAGTAGTTCATCAGTAGTTGATGCAATGTTGAAACACTTCTTAAACCTGAAATTATTTTTGTAAATGCAGTGGTCAAATGCTTTGTAGCCACCTGACTAGCGACTAATCTTTGTCCACAAAACTGGAAGACTTTCTGAATGTATAAAAGTGGTAGGCTATTTTAGAAAGGAACATTCAAAAGATGTTGTGAAAAGTGAACAGTGTGTTTTAGGAGAGAAAAGTTCACTCATAAAGCATTACACCATGAAAGATAATGTAAACAGGATGAAGAGCTACAGATGTTCACATCATTGACAGATCTAAGCTGTTATATAATACAGTACATGCTTTGGAAAATTCCAAAAACATGACCTGTATAGTTGATGTGATAAGAGGGTGATGAGCACAGGTGCGTTATTGTGCAGCGCTTGTGTTGAGAAGTTTAGAGACAGTATGTTTACTGTAGTCATTTTCATCAGTTGAATGAATCCAATCTGATTTCATACTCTGAAAGTTCTGTTTGAACCCTACACTTTATAATCCGTTTCATATATTCATTTACATGTGCATTATATGCATTCTGAACAAAACTTTACCGTATGTGCAGTGTGTCAGTTGCTGCGTTCAAAACTGGAGAAAGCTGAAATACTATGAGGAGTTATTAGCAAATGTTTAGTCTCATCCACTGATCCGTTTGTAAATAAACATAGGCGGCACATAAGAAGACATCAAATGTGTAAACGTGTAGTCACCGATCTTGGATGGCCTGAGAGTGACAAAATTAACAGCAAATTTTCTTTTTTGCATGAACTATCCCTTTAACAGCTTTTTTCCAATTAGAGGTCATGTGTGAACAGCACATGTCACAGTGAAACTTATCAATTCTTTAAAATAAATGCTGCATTAAAGGTTGGACTAGACAGTGAGACAGATAAATAGACAGCCTTTATATAGATGACAGATGATGATTACGGAAACAAAATGGATTGCATCACTGCAGTTTGAAATGCCTTTTAGGGTGGGAGCTGCTGACTTAACTAGAACACAAACACACACACACACACACACACACACACACACACACACACACACACACACACACACACAAACAAACATTCAAAGATACATAAAAAATACTTTAAATTAAACTTTATTGTGTATTAATTATTTACTAATTAAAAAAAAATCTAGTTGCTTTATTTTTTATATAAAATAATTTCATATGTAAAATAAAACTGTAACTTATTCAAACGATTTGCTGACATGAGCATTTTTATGCATGCACTTCCCATCAACCAGGGGTGCGTTTCCCAAAAACAACTATGGTCGCAAGTTCCGTCGTTACCAATAGGGTTCAATGGAACTATCGACCATAGTTAGCTAACGATGCTTTTGGGAAACGCACCCCAGGACGTCTCATCACTACAAGCTGCAAGAGAAGCATGTTTTGAGTGTGTGTTGGGCTTGTCAGCCATTATTTGAAAAGTTCCAGGCAGCGTGTGCAGCTCTAAACATTCCCAAATCAATGTCATCACCACTCATGAAAGACAATATAAACAGGAAATGATAGTAAAAAATATTTGTGACTTGAAATGTGCCTTTTAAAATAAAACACTTCAGACCTGAAGCACTATTCTTTGCTTCTCTCTGATGGCTGTGCATTCTGTCTCTAGTTTGATCTGAAGGATATTTCAGATCAACTTCACAGAACCACTGTGAAGAACCGAGGATTTGCAAACATTAGATGATAAAAACATTCCAGCTTGTATATAGACAAATACGACTGTGACTTTGTTTAATGTGTATAATGAGTATAGTTATATTTATACAAACACACAATGCAAAAATTGTGTACATCCATGTCAAAAAAAAAAAAAAAAGAGAAACATAATGTCACTGTGATATTCTGGTGTCTAGATATGGCTCGGGTTTAACAGAATAAATATTCCAGCAATAAGCTCCTTTTCATGTCTCATGAGTCATTCTGTGAGCGTTTATTCCTTCTCTCTCTGTGTAAATGGCCTTCTGAGGGACTCTAGTCAAAGCAAGCAGGTGTTTGCCAATCTCACTGCCCGTTTTACATTTATGCACATTATAATTTCTCATTTATGTGCTTACAGTGACTGCAGGAATGGTCACAGCTTCTGTGAGCTTTGATGTGTCCGTTGTATTTGGCCTCTATTACTCCCCCACTGCCTCTCTGCTTCCAGCACCTGTGGGTCACTGAACGTGCCCTTCTTAGTGTGGAACAAGCCCATCAAACAGCTCAAGTCCCTTTTTCATACATTGAAAACCTCATTGTCCAAGCTAACAATAATATGTTCAATAATACCTCTTGCTAACGTTCCCATTAAGGTACAAAAATGTTATATTTTAATTATATTTATATTTCATGTTTAAAATGTTACTAGAAGAATGTTTGTTCATAATTTTAAGAAAATCTTGCCAGAAAATTTGCCAAAGCTGGACAGATGCTGTGAATCCCAAAAAGGAACTTAAAGTAATATTTTGTTGTTGTTGTTATTTTTGTTTTTGGCTATACAATGAAAATCAGTAGAGTCCAATGTTGTTAGGACCCTAACATTCCTCATAATATCTTCTTTTGTGTTTCACAGAAGCTTTAGAACGAAATGAGAATGAGTAAATAATCAGTTTACTACCCCTTTAAATTTGGGTCATCACACAAATCTATTGTATGGCTTTCAAAATTCTTGGAATATATTGCCTGCTTTTATAACACCTTTATGGTGATTTTTTTAGAGGTCAGCAGCATTGTAGTTGACCACATGAGGGCAGCACGGTACAAGAGCGTTTGGATCATAATGCACAGCACAGAACAGCAACAGAGCTGCATTTCTGCTCAATAATCTCCATCTGGGCCACTTTCTCTTATGGATACAACAGCCAGAGTTATGTTGCTATGAAATAAATTTATGCTGTTTTTTAGACAGTTTGAATGATCATCAATGGCTGTCCTGGGCCTCTCCAAACATTCACACACACACATATATAAACATATGGGTCCAAGTTAAGAGGAAACCATGTATATTTCCTCTTTTTTTTTCAGGGGAGGTGAGGGGAGGGATGTGGGGTCTGCAGGTCTGGTGACCACATGTCCTCTGATGGCTTTGTGCATGGTTATTGCTGGGTTGGGTTTCCCACTAAACTTCTATACAAGGTCTGAAAAGAAACCTTCTGAAAACATTGTGAGAGAGGTAGGTGAGGACAGGGGTCTGTCTGGAGACCCTTTTGACCCGTGTATACTACAGTGCGTCTGACATTACCATCTCTCATCACCACACGCTCATCTGACAATGATCAGCTTCCTCTTTTATCAATTGCAACTGACAAGACAGGTTTCATCATGGGGAAAAAAATAAGCACTTCTGGAATTCAATAGCTTGTAAAATGTATAAATAGGAGCAATTAAATAATTGTTTTTGAAATTGTAATTGTAGATTTTGCTGCTTAATATTTTTGTGGAAACCGTGATACATTACCATTCAAAAGTTTGGGGAAGTAAGATTAAAAAAAAAAAAAAAAAAGAAAAGAGAAGAAAAGAAAAGAAAAGAAAAACATTTTATTCAGCAAGGACACGATAAATTGGTCAAAAGTGGCAACAAAGATATCCATAATGTTACAAAAGATTTATTTGAAATAAATGTTGTTCTTTTGAAATTTTTATTCATCAAAGAATTCTTAAAAAAAATAAAACACAACACAGATTCCACAAAAAAATGAAGCATCACAACTGTTTTCAACATTGATAATAATCAGAAATGTTTCTCGAGCAGCAAATCAGTATATTAGAATGATTTCTGAAGATCATGTGACACTGAAGACTGGAGTAATGATGCTGAAAATTCAGCTTTTGATCACAGGAATAAATTACATTTTACAATATATTCAAACAGAAAACAGTTATTTTAAATTGTAAAAAAATATTTCACTGTTTTTACTGTATTTTTGATCAAATAACTGCAGCCTTGGTGAGCAGAAGAGACTTCTTTCAGAAACATGAAGAAATCCTAATTGTTCCAAACTGTTGGCCTGTAGTGTAAATCCACATTAAACTTAATTACCGTTAAGTCATGTCTATTACTGAAGGGCTGTGTGTTGATGTCTGTCAGAAACCCATCAGGCCGCATTAACATTATTCATGCACTCTCATTCAGCACGTTTTGCTTGCTTATGGACATGTTAGGAGTCAAATAAAACCCCTGGAGGTCAAAGGTCAATCTACTGAGTAAAAGTGTGTGTGTAAACAGCAGAGGCTGAGGAAATGGGCCTCTGCATGGAGTGTGCGGGGAAAATGGGGAAGTTTGTGTCCAAAAGACAATGGTGAAAATGTACAAATTTACTATAGCCAAGATTCATTAAACATTCAGAGAAAAGTTTTATATTCATGTTTTGTGTCTTTTTTGAATTACACCTCACATGAGCCTGTTGCTGACTCTTGGACTTCATTTCACCAAAAAGGACAGCTTTATCAAATGGTAAATCAATACAAAATTCAGTGCGCAAGTAAGAGTAAAACACTACTTTTATAATATTTTAAGGCAAATGCAGCATGGTGAGTTTTCAGTTGATTTAAGAATTAGGCCTGAAAATCGTTACTTTGTCCTTTGAAATTTAAGCTTGTTGTGCCACATCAAGATTGCATGGAGTAAATTTGACAAACGGGAACTGATTATGAATTATGTAATATTATAAAATACGTAATGTGTATTTTTATGGAATTGATAACTGTATTGATGAAAAAATGGTTAAAAGCATTGATAGTTTGTTTTATATTACCTGCCATCAAGCCATAGTCAATCCCTGAAATCCTGTTTTTATCAAATATCTATGAAATATCTATCGATCCTATTTTTGTGAAGCCTAAACTACTAAAAGTGGCTCCAAGCAAATGCACACAATACATAAATCCAGGGCTTGAACATAATATACATGAAAATAATATAGTGAAAATAATTCTACAACAGAGTTCTGGCATAATAACTCTAGTAAAATATATATATATATATATATATATATATTTAAAATACATTTATTTCAGTATAGTTCAAATATATTAACATATTTACTGACATATAGCTTGAGACTTACTGATATAAAAATTATAATTGAACTTTATTTGGAGTACTACTTGTGTGCAATGCACATTTCTTAATATTAAGCCTAAAATGTGTATTAATGTTACTATTGATGAGGATTTTATGATCTTTGAATAATATCGGTCTGTAAATGCAAGATATTTAAAGTGTACCTGAACTATACTTGCAATAGTTCCACTTTAGCACAATCAAATATACTTCAGTATATCTTTAGTTAGACTTCAGCACAACTTCCACACAATTAAAGTGCATTAAATACAAAATTAGTTGTTCCAATTTATCAGACTTTAAGTATACCAAAAGTACAATTGCAGGGTATTTTTATTAAGTGCACAAATATATAAATGCATTTGCATTTATTTCAAAAACAATTTAGTGTATTTGTTTTTCACTAGGGAAATCAGCAAAAACACTGGAATTGCTTACTTAAAGCACTGAACACAACAAGCAATGAATCACCCGCTGACTTTATTGAGTAAAGAAATTGTACCAGGAGACTGTAAAAAGTGTTGCAAGCATTCATACTCATACACAGTACAGGGCCATCACAACAAAACAACAAATGAAACTTCTTTACAAGTTTAGTAAGACAAATAGTGTGTTCTGGCTGGTTGCTAGGACATTTCTAAGTGGTTGCTAGGTTGTTCTCTATAGTTGCTAGGGTGCTGCTAAGGTATTCTTTTTTTTTTTTTTTTGGCTAGGGAATTAGCAGTTAAGCATCATAACTACAGGAAAATGACCCGCAGGAAGTCAGGCCATTCTAAAATGAAACGTCTGAGCACATCAACAGGCTCCTCTTGATTCATTTATAGTCATGTTGCATAACAGTTCTTCCTAAAAAGTTTCTAAAGTTAACGCATTCGGGAGCAGTACTCAAACCGCTAACTGTAGTCAACAGTCTAGCCACAGCGTTTCCACACTGTTATTTTTACTCCCACTTACAGTGGAAAATTGTGGTGTATTATTGCCATCATGTGACCCTGCCTTCTTTCAGATATGCTTTCGGGTTCTGCGAGGTCAACCAGACATGCATATTTGATTTTATATGGATGCTCCAGCCTGACGCTCTCCTGATTTAATCACATCTAATGAAATGTACTCTTGCGCTGACTTTGATCCTCCCTCTCTCTCTCTCTTTCTCTCTCTTTTTCTCTCTTTCGCTTTCCATCTGTCTGCATGTCCATTCCTTTATATTTTAAGGACCCAGACGCCTTGACTATGATATGCTGAAATTGATTCACAGGATGCTTCTGTTGAACATTGTGGTAGGTTCAGGGAAGTAGATTAGACTGGCTGGCAGAGGGAAGAAAGCTCCTGTTCTCTCAGCTCTTAACCTTTAGCACCACATTGCTGTAAAGTGCTCTGAGACTCTCTTTGTTCAAGCCCATCTGAAGTGACCAGACTTGTTTGAACCAATCCTGACATTTGTCTTGGAATTGGAAGAATCCCTTCAAATGTTTGCGTAGAGATGTAATATAGACACCGTGCACCTCCATGTCATTTAACAAGTCAACAGAATTATATTGTACACAGTACTGTTGCCCTGTATGGTAAAAGAGATTTGCCATACACTAAAGCTGTTGTGTTTATATGCCCTAGTAATAAATATACTAAAATCTATTTGAAATACATTTATTTCATATTAAGAATACTACAAATACATTTACATATTTATGTACTTAATAAAAAATATCCTGCAGTTGTACTTTTAGTATACTAAACTAATAAATTGGAACAACTAATTTTGTACTTGATGTACTTTAATTGTGTGGAAATAGTGCTGAAGTCCAACTAAAGATATACTGAAGTATATTTGATTGTGCTAAAGTGGAACTACTGCAAGTATACTTCAGGTACACTTTAAAATAATTTGCATTTAAAAACCGATATTATTCAAATATCACACAATCATCATCAATAGTGACATTAAAACACATTTTTGGCCAGCCCGATCTCACAGCAATTCGTACATATTTTACGAGGTGGCTAATTCGTACGACCTCACTTGTACAAATTCATACGATTTTTGCTAAATCGTACGTATTTTACGAGTTGCCAATTCGTATGAATTTGTAAGAAATGACCTACACCTAACCCCGCCCCTAAACCTACCTGTTACTGGGGTTTAGACAAATCATACAAAATTGTACGAGTGAGGTCGTACGAATTCGTACGAATTAGCCACCTCGTAAAATACGTACGAGTTGGTCGTGAGATAGCGTTGTTTAGGCTTAATATTAAGAAATGTGCCTTGTGCACAAGTAGTACTCCAAATAAAGATTAATTATAATTTTTATATCAGTAAGTCTTGAGCGATATGTTAGTAAATATGTTAATAGATTTGAACTATACTTAGTATGAAATAAATGTATTTTAATTTGTATTACTTTTTTACTAGGGTGGTTATATCTGAATCCTGCAGTAGAGGCTGATATACCTGTTCCCAGCTGCAGTTAATCGGTGATGGAATGGCATAGTTACAACAACAGGAAATAGTTCCTTATGCGGTCTCAAAAGTACACAAGTTTCCTCGAAAAGACGCCCACATGCTGAGTACAAAACAACTCTGACATTAAACATATTAAAGGGAAAAAAATCACTGCTCTAAAGCTGGCAGGACATTGAGAGTCATTTTTTTTTCTGCTGTGCTGTTCTGTGATCTTCTGTGTTGATGTTAGAGCAATATAAGATGCAAACACTGTTCATGCTATTAACTGATTTCTTCTGTGTACTAACATACTAAACAGGCAGAGTTTTGAAACAAGAAACGTAGATGCACTTTCAAAGGCTACTATGGAAAACACAGATGCACTGTATGGTCTCTGTTGCATATTAATACAATTTCTCAAAGTGTTGTCCACAGGTTACTCCCAGAGGATCTTCTTTTGTCTTTCATCAGGGATTAAATTTTGTTCTCAGAGCTCAGAAAATGATTTGCAAATCCTTACAATGAAATGGAACTCTTGGCAACTGCAGATCTGCCTGTTGGCTGCATTGTTAACTAGAAACAGTAGCTGTGTTTACATGGATCCTAATAATCCATTTGCAATAAGACTAGTAGCACAGTAGGAATAAAAAAGTCACATGTAACCTGAATTGGCCAAATGCAATTTTAACTGGCAAGTTCTGCACATGTGCAATGACAGAAATAGTGTGATGACCTATGAAGCATAGAACGAGCTGAATGACTTTCATTCATCATCAGTTAAGTGGTGCAGGACAACTGTTATCCCACCAGGTTTTGCTTTAAACTTTCATCCATGTTTTGGAGTCGGGAAGTGGCATTTTTACTACTTGATAAATATAACCAATTTCATTCAGATTGAAACAAAAGGTGTCCATGTAAAAGCTTATTATAGAGACAGTCCTCCTACAGAAGGTGATGGCACATGGCTCACCTCTTACAGGAATTGCACCTGCTACCTTGTTGCAATGCACATATTTACACACTACTAGAAATAATGCATTCAGGATTTCCTCATGTGGGGAAATGGCAGAGGTCAGAACAGCCAGCATGTAACTTTGCCCCGCGTGACGTCCTCTTGCTCATGGCACCTCTTCTGTCAGGTTATTTACACACATAATTCTCTGTCTCCAAACTGCAAAAAAGGCTTATCTTACTTAGTATTTTTTGTCTTGTTTCCAGTCAAAATATCTAAAAATTCTTAAATTAAGATGCATTTAAAACAAGTAAAATATTCTTAAAACAAGAGTATTTTACTTACCCCACTGGCAGATAATTGTACTTATTTTAAGCAAAAATGCACTTAATTTAATAAATATCTTATGCAATTTTGCTTATCTAGTAAATGCATCTTAATTTAAGAATTGTTATTTTGACTAGAAACAAGACAAAAATACTACTTAAGATAAGGCTTTTTTTTTGTTGTGGGGAGTCATAGACAATAAAGTGTTCAAAAAAGTGCACAAACCTCCTGTCCTGGGTGTGATATTTGGAAGCTTATTTGATAGCAGTCTTGGTTTTCATAAGTTTAGCTGAGAGTCCAAGGATGCCGCTGCCCTGGCAATTAAAGAGATTGGGCAGTGTTTACATAAGGGGAAAGGCTTTTACATGTATTTTAATTAAATAGTTAATTTAGGTCATAGATAGATTTGCCCTTTATTGTTACCCAGGACCAGTGTTGGGGAAAGTTACTTTCTGAGTTTGCATTTCACTGTTTTTATTCATTATGAGCAATAGTGTATTTGTTTTTGTGTGAGTGGGATGAGTAAATGCATGTTGACATTTAGTCTAGAACTACAGTAACATCATGTTCACACAGCGCAAACAACGCCTCTGCACTTACGATTTCAGTCAACATGGTAACACCAGAGCTGTCAATCAATACATGGGAAAACAAAGTAACTGGCGTTACTTACTTGAAAAAGTAAATTTTCATGTAAATTTAAAAGTAATGCGTTACTTTACTAGTTACTGAAAAAAGAAATCTGATTATGTAACTCACGTTACTTCTAATGCGTTACCCCTCAACACTGCCCAGGGCACGTCAGGTCTTTAGCAATGTAAAGTTGTTCATTTCTGTTACCTCAGAACATGGTTTGAGTGAGCGGATCACAAAGCGGACCCACTTATATTTAGCACTGTCCATGTGATTCGATCACCCAGGTAAACAAGACCACAGAGACAACGAAACAGACTGTTTCCACTCTCGGGTGTCTCTTCCTGGTCTATCGGTGTGTATTTAACAATGCTTTCTTCTTCTCCTTCTCTTCTTCAGCCACGAACATGCACGTGTAGGTGCATTTCCCACGGCTATCAAATCTCTGTGGAATTCTAATCTCTCCCAGCTCCAAAGGAGCCACACTTGAGCTGTGACCTCATTTGGATTGCCAACAATTATCCCATTAGTGTGAAGAGGTGCACCTCTACATCTAAGGCAGTACTGGGTGCAGGAGGTGGGCTGCAAAGATCAATGGTCTCTTCTTGGTTGACAGCACCCAGACAAAACCCTCTCTCAGACAGGCCAGCCCTCCTACACCTGGAAAGAGGAATCACAGGGAAGCGGCCAGCACTTCAAAGCAGAGCCGACCACCTGCGCCAAGAACACGCCCAACCGATGCACCACGCACAGAGACAGAGAGAGAGATGCATAACACAAGTATCACTGTGCAATGTCAAAGAGACAGAGTTCAACATCCCTTTATCACAGGACAGACTGAATGTCAACAAACACTGCCACACCAGTAGGGTAGAGTGGGGGAAAACGCCCCTCTACTGTTTTTCCTAAAATAACCACTAGATAAAGTCAAAAATATTTTTTTATTGTAACTATGGACTATGTTGACGAGAGTGATATAGAAGTTTTCACCATGAAGCTTACACTGGTGATGTACATGAGAGAAAACAGATTTCACAATAAATGATCTAATTTTCAGCAGTAAGAAAAAAAGTGTTTCAAAATGTGTTGTTTTGTAGAACATCACAGTTATATATGATATGAGAACAGTAGGGCATGTAGAAAGGGAGTATGTGTTATTTAAGAAAAATATAATTATATTTTCAGAATGACATTTTTTTTTTTTTCTCAAAACTAGTCAGTGGGGTAAAACGCCCCCAGGGGCAATGGTCAATTACTGTAGTTACTCTGTTTTGAACATCAAATCCTTTGTTTTTCCATCAAATGTATTCTACCTAGTTGACTGAAAAAAAAAAAGAAAAAAAATGGACTATATATTTAAAAACTACCTCTTGTTAGCATCAGCTAACAATATTTTTCAAATAGGCTTTTATAATATTGTAATTCATAATTATTGATTATATTATTTTCAATTTTGAGCTAAAACTGCCTGTACTCTGATTTTGCTGTAAATGTATAAAGCAAATTGCTTTGTAAGATTGGGAGGCATTTTATCCCACACAAATTAAATTTTTGTAATAACATGAAAACTCTGGACATTTTTCATCCTTGGTTTATAATTGATGTCATTGTCACTAAAACTTTTATAACAAATCTGGACACATTTAATTTTTGTTTCACAGAAAAAAAATTACACAATCTTTACTCTACCCTACATCTTACAGTAAAACACACAGAGACGATCACTTAAAGGCACCTCGAAGATACACACGCAGCACCAATCGCTGCGCCTGGGAACCTTGCGATATGACTGCAGTAGGAGCTGTTTGAAGCCAGCTGTCACAACCTGACAGGCTGTTGTTTTAGGGGCCTTTGGTATGTCCAAGAGGCCGAGGGGAGAAAAAAAGCACCAGGAATTTGTGCAAGTCAGGACCTAACAGTAAATCCTTCGTCCACTTCCTGTCTCTCGCTGCAGACGGAGCGGAGAGCGGGAAAAGCACAATCGCCAGGAGAGGGACCCGGCCCATCCTGCACGCGGTACTGGCATGTGGATACTTTAGACGTCACCAAACACTTCTGGAGAAGCCTTCAATTCAACACTACACACTTCTCACCTGCTACAAATACTGACCCTGGTGACCACAGTTCCAACCAAAATACCACAGTTACTAAAGATAACAAAAAGTGGGGAAATTGCATATCTAAACACCGGAATATCACAGACACCTGAGGGTAGAGTCTTTTGACTTGGAGCAGTAAGAAATCACACTTTATTTTAAGGTCCAATTCTGGTTATCAACAAACCATTACCTATGACTTTTGCCTCAGTAAACTAATAATTGGCTGCTTATTAATAGTTAAAAAAGTAGTACATTTAAAATACATTTATTTCATACTAAGAATAGTTCAAATCTATTAACATATTTACTGACATACCCCTCAAGACTTACTGATATAAAAACTATAATTGAACTTTATTTGGAGTACTACTTGTGTTCAATGCACATTTCTTAATATTAAGCCTAAAATGTGTTTTAATGTCACTATTAATAAGGATTGTATGATCTTTGAATAATATCGATCTTTAAATGCAAGATATTTAAAGTGAACCTGAACTATACTTGCAATAGTTCAACTTTAGCACAATCAAATATACTTCAGTATATCTTTAGTTGGACTTTAGCACTACTTCCACACAATTAAGTACAAAATTAGTTGTTCCAGTTTAGTAGACTTTAAGTATACCAGTTTAGTACACTAAAAAGTAGAATCGCAGGGTATTTTTATTAAGCACTTAAATATGTAAATGTATTTGTAGTATACTTAGCATGAAATAAATGGTAACACTTTAGAACAGGGAACACTTATTCACTATTAACTATGACTTTTCCCTCAATAAATTCCTAATTTGCTGTTTATTAATAGTTAGTAAGGTAGTTGTTAAGTTTAGGTATTGGGTTGGATTAGGGATGTAGAATAAGGTCATGTAGAATAAGGCATTAATATGTGCTTAATTAGTACTAATAAATGGCTAATATTCTAGTAATATGCAGGATAATAAGCAACTAGTTAAGAGACCCTAAAATAAAGTGTTACCAAATAAATGTATTTCAAATACATTTTATTTTATTTATTTTTCACTAGGGTAGTAAGGTAGATTCAGGCATTGGGTAGGATTAGAGATGTAGAATATGGTCATGCAGAATATGTGTTTTATAAGTACTAATAAACAGCCAATATGTTAATAATAGGCACGTTAATAAACAACTAGTTAATATTGAGAATTATTCCCTATTCTAAAGTGTTACCGCAATCACTTAACAAACACCCAGATCATAAAGCAATCATATAGCAATGCACTAAAACACTGTGGCATTTGCACAGAAACACATTGACATTGTGGCAGGTAGTTTTACAGACCGGCAGGGCCACTGATAAGGGGGGAACTGGACCTTTTGGACTTGAAAGGGGCTTGGAAAGTGATCGCGGTTTCAACCAAGGGACCCCCCTGAATGCAGTCCCGGTGAAGGTCTCAACACCATCTCACTGGGGGCAGGTGATGAAAGTTTTGTACCAGAACCACCAATTTCTTACTTCAGCTTTGCAGACAAGTACAACAGATTGTACAGTAACAACAGTTATGGCTACTAACAGTAGAGAAATGTGTGGTTACTATGGTACATTGTTGTAATGAACATAATACACAATAAAAAGGATGCAGCGAGCTCTGATTGTGATTCTTAAAAGCACACAAATGTTTTAAAGCACATTTAGATTATGAATACATAACTGGAAGCAGAAGTGAATGTGGAGTGCACTGTGTTCCCAGGACAGACTCTGACTCCTCTCTGCTGTCCAAAACACATTAGCACTGACAGCTGCTTTGTGTGAGCAGACGCAGAGAGGAAACTAAGATATAAACACATAACCCCATGCCCTGTACTACAGAGGACAATGTAAACACAACACATTCAACCCCAGTACCCCCCAAACCATGAGCGTACACAGCCACACACCAACTCACATGTAATCTAATAATACATCATTTGGAATTATAGCCAAAAATATAACAGTTACACAGACTTGAAGGTTATCTAAAGTCTTGGAAGATTCTTAAAGGCTTACTGTTCTAATCATGAGAATAAATTGACAAATATGACTATATTTAATGGCATCATGACAATACAGGATGCTTTTAGAAAAACTAACCCAAGACTTATACGAGCACAAACAAATGTTTGGCTAATGCATTGCAAGGAGGCCTGGTATAGTTGACATGCATTCTTAAGGCCGACTGTGGACAGTGAAGTTGATGGTCATCTGTTGGCCCAGATTTTGCCGTGTGTTCAACACCACTGGTACTATTCAAAGCACTGTTGGTGAGTTGAGCATGTTGAATTTCCATTGGGCATTTGATGAGTGAAAACTTTGATTGGCTGTGCATGAAAAGAAAAAGAAAAGCAAGCAAATGTCAAAGTCAAGAAGGCACACACACAGAAGGCTTTTCTAATTTTACATCGTCATCTTACCTGAGTACTCCAATATGTGAATATTTTCAGAACAACATGACCATCTGGAATGAAGAAAATAAAGACCAACATGATTCATATTCAAAATAATAAGCAACTGTTGCTTTGTTTACATTTTGTAGTTCCCTCTTTGAATGACGAATACAGACTACTGCCACCTACTGGTATGGAAAGGTATTTCCTCTCACACAGGCACAGAATGTATATGCTAGTTGGCTGTTGGCGCTAGACTTTGTGGTGTCTTGAAGCGCAACTTTTTGGCCCAGATGGAGGTGATGCGAGATGATAACGCAGTCATCTTTTGCCGGCGCTAGTTCTTTGATGATGGCTTAGTGTGTCACAGCCTTTACATTATTGTTGTAGTAACAACGTCAGAACTTTCGTGGGCCATTAAGTCAAGTCAAGTCAAGTCACCTTTATTTATATAGCGCTTTTAACAATACAGATTGTGTCAAAGCACTTAACAGTATCAAATTGGAGGATAGAGTGTCAGTAATGTATAATGATAAGATTAAACACTCAATTTTCAGTTAAAGGCATTTCATTATTGAATTCAGAGATGTCATTGTCTAGCTCAGTTTAGTTTAAATAGTATATATGAAATCAAATTGTTGATAATCGTTAGAAATTAAGTTCATTAAACTGAACGGGTTATTATTTAACATAGCAATTAGCATGTTGACAGTTTGTCTGTGCTCAGCAAGATTCTCTTCAAACTTTTGCTTCACAATGACAGGTAGAATAGAAAGCCGGCCATAAAAGAAGGTAGAAGGGTGAAATTATGCCATTTTCATTCCTTTCAAATAATGTGTCAGTGTTAAAATATATTCCCCCATGGTGGCTTCATGCAAAGCTAACTATAGCCATTTGCAGGTTGTGTTCACTGAAATCTGTATAGGGCGGCCACATTAGACATTCACATGCATGTTTTTTTTTTTTTTTTTTGCTTCAGATTTTTACACTGCATACAAAAGACACGTTTGGTGAACTCTGAGCCCTAAAGCGTGACATCATATCCTACTTGTTCTACTCATGGTTCTTCCAAAACAGTGATCTGTTTCTGAATTTCAAAATCAGCATGACAATGTTGGCCGACCAATAGCAAATGTTTGGGAATCTGTTTGGTGACTATATTTTTGTCTAAATTATTATTGTGACTGTCTGGTATTACTTTGAGACTCTTTGCAAGAGACAGAGGGAACACAGTCATGTGGTAGAATAATTTATAATATTCCCACTTGTCCACAAATCTTGAGTATTTAGAGCACCAGGCGCAGCTGGATTATCTGCGGGGCCCCCGCACGCTTCTCTGGCCTCTGACCAGGCCCCGGAGATCAGGACGGGCCTTGAGCATACTCCTCTATGGCTTCCACCCACAGCGCCTGACAAATATATTTTGCAGAATTTGTGTCTAATCCACACTTCCATGTAGAGATCCCATTACGGCTTGACTCGAGTGGCCCAGCTGTTCAAACACAGTGATTAATTAAAGGAATTCTGTTTGTAAAACAATCCAATGCACCCCCCCTCAGGAGAGCATTGCTGCAACTCCAGCAGCGTCTGATTGGCTGGTCTCCTCACATTAAAGCCGACGGTCCCTAAGGTGTCCCACATTAGCAAGACAAACACTTGAGAGTCGAGTGGGGGAGGAGGTTGCATGGATGGGTTGGGACTGTTTTAGTGATCTGGACTGGGGCAGGTGAGCTCTCATGTTGCAGATTATGAGCCGGGGTCACTCTTGTGAGCAGTGCAGGTGTGCGCTATTCATCACACTGGGAGTCATGCTTAAAATCCCATTAGACTTGAATGCGTGCTGACCGGCTTTTACAACAGCCTGTGGCATGGCTGCTCCAAGCGCCCCAGTGCACTCTGCATCCTGAAAATATTAAAAGGCCAACAGGCTGCCACACTAAACACATGAAGAGCCGGAGATGGGGCTAATGATGTGCACACTCAAACCTGCTGCAGTATGTGCTTGATTGGGAATTAGTACTCTGCTTTGTATATTAAATATTAAAGGTAAAGTGTGTCATTTTTGTGGCATAAAAATGCTTTCCGGTATCCCAGTTTAATATGCAGAATCAATGGTCACACTTTATTTTAAGGTCCAATTCTTGCTATTCACAAACCATTAACTATGACTCTTGCCTCAATAAACTCCTAATTTGCTGCTTATTAATAGTTAGTAAGGTAGTTGTTAAATTTAGGTATTGAGAAGGATTAGGGATGTAGATTATGGTCATGCAGAATATGTGCTTCATAAGTACTAATAAACAGCCAACATGCTAGTAATAGGCATGCTAATACGCAACTATTTAATAGTGAGAATTGGTCCTCTGTACTAAAGTGGGTAAAACTTTATTTTAAGGTGTCCTTGTTACATGTAATTACTATAGTATTACCACAAAATTATGCATAATTACAATAAAATAACCCTAAACCAAACCCTAATCATAAACCTAACCCTATAGTAAGTACTTGTTGTTAATTAATATTACTCAGTACTTAAATGTATAATTTGACTGTAACAAGGACACCTTATAATAAAGTGTAATCCTAACGTGTAACTGGATCAACTATAAGTAAGCTATTGATTGACTGACTTCCTAAAGAGTGTAAATGCTTCAGCCAATGCCTCAACCTGTTTGGGAAACAGTCTTTGTTTTTTTTAAATTGCACTTGGTGCTGCTGGTGGCACAGGAATTACACATTGTGCTTTTTCACTAACATGGATCAATGCCATTTCTCAAACTGTTTTGTGCATTTCCACTGCATAAGAAAGGGGGTTCCGGCCCTTCAACATCCTGGTAATGAATGGAGCCAGGCGAAGCTTTGTATATTTAAATATGAGAAGAGAGACCTGGTGTGCAAAAGACTGACAGAAGAAAGTACAGTTATGAGAGCTGTTGGTATGCTAGAATCATTCCTGGTACTGGGAAAAAACAACAACAACAACACGTAAGCTGTCCTGGCCAAGAACTGGAGGAGAACATGCTTTAGCTCCAGAACACAAACCATTCTGGTGGAAAAGAAGTAATAGTTCACCTTTAAGTAACGATAGATTGATGAATCTGTCACATGATGAATAATGATTATTTGTAGCACAACCCCATTGGGTGAGTGCTCCTATTCTCACAATGTTGTAAATTAGATTTTTGTAACCATAAATGTCGTTACACAACCAAGCTGACGGTCAGCCGTTTGTCAATGTCAGGCTCTCGCTGAGTGTTTTTCAGCCATGTTGGCACTCGTCGGACCATCATCTATGGCTTTTCAGCCAATTAAGCATCCTGTTGGTGAGAGAGATCACTCTGATTGATCGTTCGGCTTAGCAAACCATTGCCTGAAAAGAAAAACAAAAGTGACGAAAGCAAGCAAAAGTCAAGGTTAAGACGGCAAAGACAGATGGCTCTTCTGATTTTTTACTGAATCTGTCTGTAGTGAGTGAGATTGGTGTGTAAATGGTAAGCAAGCGCTGATTTGTTTTTCTGCAGTCTTTCTGGTTTCCATTTTTAAATAACAAATACAGATTACTGCCACCTGCTGACATGGAGGGTAATTTTCTCAGAACATACATGGTAGTTGGCTGTGGGATGTGAGGTGCGTTCAAGAGTAACTTTTTGGCTCAGATGTGGATAAGGTTTGGTATGCCTGGGCCTTAAGAACAGTGGCATCACTAGGATCACATGAGCTAAAGTGCAGAAACCCCTGATGGGCCTCCACCACTTCAACAGCATGGATGAACAAACCTTAAATATGTACAAATATAGTGTCTTCAATATCTTTGTTATCTGTCCTTAAAACAAAGAAAGACACTTCACATAATAATAGTGTTAATTCTGTTTAATCTGTTGCCTAATAAAGCTATCCTTAGGATAAATTAATTGTATCATTAACCCAATTTTAACATTAAAGCATGGCAGTCAAAGCATTTTGGAAAACTATAGAAATTTCAGTGATCCTCATAAATTATCGTCCAAAACTGGAATATGCAGAAATTAAAATGAGAACTGTAGGTTGCCACCATTGATGAGATACACTGAGTGTGTCGCAGTTATAAATTCAACACATTCATTACGAGTTTGTATGTACTAGAGGGACTTTCTCACGGTCCTCCAATCACAGAATAGTACTGAAAGCGAATGTAAAGGTAGTTACGCCACTGTGTAAGAAGCTTGCATGTAAAGTCATCATGGATAATGCAGCTAATGGAACCTAAGATAGCTAATGCAACCTGTTCACTGACCTTTCAATGGCATCTATTCAAGCCACTTTGTTGCTAAAATCCACTGAATGAGACAATAAACAAAAAACAGTGATAGAAGATTTATCCTTAGTTCTATACCCACAACAATACAAAATACCAATAGTTATTTATTTTTATTATTAACCCAATGTTCTTCATTATTTCAACCACATTAAAGTTTGGAAACCATATACGCAAATCTGATAGTATCACTCAAGTTTCCATGTGTCTTGTAATAAACCAAAAATTATAAGATTATATTATAAGATTAATGATTTTTGTTTTAGGAATGTCTCTTTCAAAAGTGATTTATTTCTCAAAATTCACTTTTCTCTTGCCATTGGGCACAAACTCTTGTGCAAATGGAGGTATAAATACCAAAAACTCTGAGTAAACAGCAATCCAGTCTGGAATCAGGTGACTCTGAGGGTCGCATCAGTCCCGTGGAAGACAGCGACAACACTGCTCTGTTAGTCTTAAATGAATCCAGAGGATCCACGCCCGGGATAACATGTGAACAGGAAGAGTCTGGTCTGTAAACGCTCTCTATCCCTTGTTTTTAATTTTTGTCTTGTGGTGCGGCTGCATTTATGTCCACAGTGTTAACAAAACCAAGCTGGAGTTTGACATTTGTGTGTGTAAATATAAGAATGAGTTTGTTCAGGTTTACATACACAAACAAACAGATCAGCAACAGACGTCCTGTGGACAAAACGGTGGAGAAAAAACATCTCAGATTGTCTAAGTTAAAGATCCTGTCACTGTTTCCATGATTAACCGATTCCATAATTGATTACCATCACTGGTTGAATTAGAAGATGACACAATGTTCTAAACAAACAGCATCATGGTGTCATGGTGACTCTAAACATTAAACGGACACACTGGAAGGTATTTGAACAACCTTTAAATGACGCATTTCACCTTTAAAGCTAGATATGCACACATCTCACCCTAGTCCAAATACCCAAAACGTACCTCAGCGATGTGAAACACATGGACAATATTGCTGCAGCCCAATTACTGGTGGGACTCAGGTATTGAGTACTTTTATATCACTTATACTGAAGCTTTCAAAATGTCAGGAATGTCCAAGGTCCAGTGAGGAATTTCGGAGTGTATTCTGTGCAGGGTTATTACAACAACAACAACAAACATATTAAAGTCACACTCCAATCACAATCTAAAATTATACTATTTCTGTCAGAGTCTATTTGCACTACATGCAAATAGCAGTTTTTTTTTTCTTTGCAATACTCTGTTTCATCTGGCACTGTGTGCATTTAAGTGTTTATGTTCATTATCATTATAATTTTGTATTAATTATTGAACTATAATTCATTGATATGAATAACTGGATCTTTTGGTTTGTATCTCTCAAGATTCAAATAAATAAACAAGGGAAATTGAAAATAAATAAGTTTTTAAAACATATTTCAGTCACTGGATTATACAAAACAGACTTAGATTAACCTTAGACTTTAATTACAAGATAAAGCCAGCATGCAAGTTAAAAGTTGTTATGAACAAGTTAAAAGTTGTTATAAAATTAATCATTCTGTAACAAAAAACAAAAATGCAGTAGTCTGGCAATTTGCAGTTAAAAATGATCAATATATATATATATATTTTTTTACCTATTTATTTATTTATTTTTATTGTACCAATCATTGTATTTTACTGTAAATGTATCTACTATTAAGGATGTTTAGATATATTTACTGGAAAAAATAATACAGTTTGCATATCGTCTATAATTGTATGTGAAGAGCAGTTCTTCAGTAAAATCTGCAGTCCATTCAATATCAGTCTGTTAAAACAGAAAAAAAACAAAAAAACAAAAAAAACAAAAAACATTTACATTGTGATTAGATTCTTTCTGGGAGAAAACATTTGAAATTTTCAACAAATTGGACTTCAATACAAAAGAGAGATGTCATGGGTTAGGGTGCAGATGTGTGAGCAGCATGTTGGCAAGATAAGGTATCAGCTTTAATGCTCTTTGAACCAGGTCTGTATAAAATCTTGTAAAAGATATAGACCAACCAGCCTGTCATTTATAGAGCAAATATATTCCAGATTTTTGTGGTTAGTGGTTAGTCACATTTCTCAGCTTTCACATATGGTTGAGTCTGTAACAGGCCAGATGAGACCTGAGAACATGTGCTACGTGTTCCTGCATGGAGGACCAGTGTTTTAATATATATTATCTATATCCATGATCACCAACTTACTAACTGATGAAGGTTTGGAATAGGGTTATTATAATTAACTGAAACTAAAACCATGAATAAACACTTACAGTACATATTATGCATTTCAGTGAAAGTTAACTAAGTAGCATACGTGTTTATGCATGGTTTTAGTTTTAAGTTTTAGTTAACTATAATAACCCTATTTCAAACCTTCATCAAATCTTTCTGGGTTTTTTTTTTTTTTTTTTGGTTCATGTTTCATGTTCTAAGTTCAGGTCATGTGTTTATTGTGTAACTCCTCATTGTCATAGTCTTGTTTAAGGTTTCATGTCTTATGATTTGTTTCCGGCTTGTTGTTATGTTCTCATTGGTTTATTGTCTTCTCTTGTTTTATCTTGTTCAGTAGTTCTGTTGTGTCATTGGTGGATTTTGTCATGTGTTCAATGTGTTCCCCATTTTGGGTATTTAAGCCATCATGTTTGTCATGTTCTGTGTGTCTTGTCATTGTTTATTGCCCAGCTCATAGTTTGTGATTCATGTCTTCAATTAAAGGGATCATGAACTGCCTTTTTGTTATTATTTTGTACTGTTCTCTGAGGTCCCCTTATAATGTTATCAAGATTTTTACATCAAAAAAACATCACAATTTAGAAGTAACAGGCTAATTTCTGTCCTCATCAGAGCGCTCTGTTTGAATATGATTGGCTAACAGTTGTGTATGTTTGACAGCGTACACTCCTCATAGAAGGACGCTGCAGTGATTTAGGTTGAAAACACATAAATAACTCAATACATATCAAACGATCTGTAATAACAGACAAAGCAATAGTGACCACGTGAAAACAGTTACTCTCATTTGTGTTGTGACATTACTGTCCGATCCAATATAGTCGCACAGCATCATCTTTTAGTTTCAATCTTTTTGAAAATCCCACGTTGAATTGTGCCTTGTTTGTAAACGAATCCGTGGTAAAATGAAGTGAAAAGAACCAAGTTCTTGTGGTCTGGATCTTCATTAAAAAAAAAAAAAATTAATTCACTTTCCTAATGTTGCGAACAGAAGGAAGGCAATGCAAAGACTGTGTTTTTCATCAATTTGGCACTGCACAGCATCTTGTTGTCTTCAGAGCCATCTTTATCGTTTGTGTTTCTGTATAGACCTGCATTCACCTCTCTCATAAACACTACATGCACGAATCGGTGGGCAGGACTAATCAGGTGTTGATCTTCTTCTGTGGAGGTAGTGCTTATCCACAATATTACATCATCAAGTGACACATTCAACAACCCGTCATTTTGGCAGACTGGGTTCAATATAAACTGTTTTTAGATTAATGAGAAAGTTTTGAGTTCTGAAAATTGAAGAGTTTCTGAAACAAGAATGTTTTTATAGTACAGTGACCTCTTATATCTCAAAAAATCAAGATGTCTAAAGTTTCTGAGCTCTGGTCAGCATGACAACAATTCCACTTGGCCTTCATATCTAAGTTCACGACGGACATTAGGCACATTGAAGGAAAAAGTAATGCACTCACATCCAGTGGAGATGAGCAGTGTTTGACGAAGTCCACAGTTTGTCACACCCCAGGCGGAAAGCTTCACTGAAACTGGTTTCATCGAAGTTTGTGTGGCATGAGTTGAAAAAGGATGTTAGAAATGGGTTTCAGCTTGTGTGGCATGTCAGCATACTAAAGTGGAATGGAACATCAAGGCGTCATTGGAGCGTTTTGAGGTGCCAGAATGACCCTCAGTTTACGTCTGAGTTATGGGTAGAGGTGGCTCAAATCCTTGGAGTGCAGCTTCACCATACCACAGCGTTCCACCCGCAGGCAAGTGGCCTTCTCATAGCTCTCTCAAAACTGCACTTAGGGCCAGTCTGACAAATGACAGATGGGTGGAGCTATACGATGGACCATTTCATGTTCTGGAGGTATTCCTGGTCGACATTGGGGGTAAAAAACTTAAAGTTGGATTAGCCAATGGTTCCAGAAGCAGCTTCTAGGAGAGGTCGTCCAGGTACCAACAAGGAGAGTTTGCCTGCCAAGGAGGTTCAACATGGGGAAGGCTCACGACACTGCACATGTTCAACGAGACAAGTTCCCTATCGATACTTTACTCGTACTGCGTCTGATAAGACGCTTTGGTGAAAAACTCCTTTTTCTCCAACGACTGAAGCCTTTCAATAATGCAGTGTAACTGCACGGCCATTGGTTCATGCAGTGAATAAAAAACAAACCAATGGCTCGGCAGCGGACCTGCATGAGCCTATGGCGAAGAAGCCCGCCAGAACCTGCCAGAACGGGCGGAGCCATCTGGCTATATAATCGGGCATTCCGTCGTAGGATCCTCAGATTCTTCTTCTTCAGCAATGACTACAAGATCTTCGCTCTACGAGACTTCGAAGCCTTCACCGTGATCAAGCCTCACAGCAGATCGAGAGACCTCTTCCTGCTCAGCCATCTTCGCCGCTTCCCGCCGCCTTCGCGTCTGCAGCAGTGACGGTCTCCAGTTCCCTGTCGCCATCCGGCGACATCAAAAGAGCAAATTCCAGAGCAAATTACCGGCGTTGTTTCAAATGCCGCGCCATTTCTGTCGTTCGTGCAGAGCTCCCCTGCACGCCGCTGACGGTCACGGCGAGTGTGTTTCATGCTTGGGCGCTGCCCACGCTGAAGCAGCACTCATTGATACGGAATGACCTCATTGCGAGGATATGAGTCTCGCCTCTCTGCACTCGCGGAAAGCTTTCTTTTCAGAGAGTGACTCCGCCCCTCGCGCCCTACCGCTTTGTTCCTCCCAGGAGCCTGTGAGGAAAAAGCAGCGGGGCAGAGGAACTCGGCGCTCGGTGACGAGTGAGCCCACGCCGGCTGAGCCCCCGCGTGCCTCACTCTCTCCGCCTAGAGAGGTTTCACCTGTCCACTTCTCTCTTCCAGACCAGCGTCCCTCTGCAGCTGCGAGCGACCTGGTCTCGTTTGGTGGGAGCGAGTGTGATGCCTTGGACGACAGCATGTCGTTGGCGGCTTCAGATGCGGAGGAGCTGTCGGGCTCGTCTTGTGACCCCGCCCCCCTGCCATCTGCACAACCCAGCATGGCCAGCACGGGCATGGACGTCGAGCTTTTCCGTGTCCTGTCTAAAGCTGTGGAGGAGCTGGGTTTGGAGTGGTCTCCACCGGTAGCCGCCTGGATGAGTGGTTCTTGCTCGACAATGAGCTTCACCATTCTTCTCAGAGGTCCACGACGAGATCACCAGGTCATGGCACGCGCCCTACTTGGCCCGCCTTCGTGCCTCATCTTCGTCCGCCCTCACATCTGTCGACGGCGCCGGAGAAAAAGGGTACGACAGTCTGCCCTCCTTGGATGAGTCAGTGGCCGTGCATCTCTGCCCGCCCACGGCCATCGGCTGGAAGGCAAAGGCCGCCCACCCATCCAAGCCGTGTAGGACAACTTCGGCACTCGCTGGACGAGCCTACTCGTCTGCTGGACAAGTGGCCTCGGCGCTACACTCCATGGCGGTCTTACAGGTCTTCCAGGCCAAGCTCCTTCGTTGCATGGACGAGTCCGGTACAGACCCCGCAGCCTTTAAGGAGCTGCGCAGTGCGACCGACCTGGCTGTACGTGCCACCAAGACGACGGCACAGGCGATTGGCAGATCCATGGCCAGCCTAGTGGTGCTTGAGCGCCACCTGTGGTTAAACCTCATGGAGATCAAGGATGCGGATAAGGTCCCCTTCCTCGACTCCCCGGTTTCCCCTACTGGCCTGTTTGGACCTGCAGTTGAGGGTTTCGCCGAACGCTTCACCGCTGCTCAGAAGTCGTCCCAGGCAATGCGACACTTCCTGCCAAAGCGCTCCAGTTTGACAGCTGCTTCCAGTCGCCCCAAGACTGAGCCGACTCGGCAGCCCGCGAAGCCCGCGAAGCCCGCACCGCCAGCTCCTCACGCGGCTTCTAAGCCCGAGCCTCGTCAATGCTCCCACTCGGCCAGACGCCACCCGTTTCCTAAACACCAGGGCCCCTGACCCAAGATAGCGTTGGACCCTGCGCCCCAGGCGTCATCCTGATCTGCGGGACAGGAAGAGGAAGGGACCATGTCTCGCTGCAGCCGGACCACCCCCCAAGCAGCCTCTGTTGTGCCTTCGAGCACCCCGTTCAGTTCCGGGTGCCGACGGCAGTGTGTTTGTGACCAAAAATACTGTTGTGAATGTAGGGCCCGTTCTAATCGCGCCCACACAACCAGTCGCTTTTATAGCGAGAAAAATAAAACACAAACATTTTCAAAAAGAGAGCAAAATTCCTCTTCCACTCATTACGAGCGTCCTCAGTGGGCAACCCACCGCTTGCCTCCAACCCCTTGCCACGCGGACCGAGGCCTGGCAGGCCATCCCCGGAGTGTCAGACTGGGTTATGGGGATAATAGAATGAGGTTATACACTCCAATTCGCTCGAAGACCCCCGTGATTCAGTGGCGTGGTCTCCACCTCGGTTCAGAGTGAGGATGCACACATCCTATGCGCCGAGGTGATGACATTGCTGGCAAAAGAAGCCATAGAAACGGTTCCCTCAGCCGAGAGCGAGTCAGGCTTCTACAACCGCTACTTCCTCGTCCCCAAGAAGGATGGCAGCCTAAGGCCCATCCTCGATCTCAGGCACCTGAATCGCACCCTCATGAGACGGCCGTTCAGGATGATTACATTGAAACAGATCCTCTCGCAAGTACGCCCAGGGGACTGGTTCTTTTTGTTGGACCTGAAAGACGCATACTTTCACATCCAGATAGCCCCCGTCACAGACGATTCTTGAGATTCGCCTTCGAGGGTGTGGCTTATCAGTACACAGTCCTTCCCTTTGAGCTGTCCCTAGCTCCTCGTACTTTTACAAAGTGCATGGATGTGGCTCTTTCCCCGCTGAGGCAGATGGGAATCCGCATTCTGAATTACCTCGACGACTGGCTCATTGTGGCCCAGTCAGAGCACGAGCTACTATCTCACAGAGCCCTCCTCCTCAGCCACCTAGAATGCCTGGGACTCAGGGTCAATTTTGCCAATTTTGTCAATTTTGTTGACTGTCCCCCAGTCAACGGATATCATTCCTGGGAACTAGGGCTGGGTATCGTTTAAAAAATTTCGATACCGATACCGATACCTTGAGCTCGATACCGGTTCCTGAACGATACTTTTTTCGATGCCAATTTCATGAAATAAATTTTAACAAGATTACATTATCTGAAAAAAACTTTGTTTTTATTTTTTCAGCTTGTTGACATTTATACAGACTCAAAGCCTCATCTCCTGAGCCACTGCACAAAGGAACAAAATATATCCAACACAATAAATCAGTGCAAATAATTTTAATAAAGTTCAAATGGTTTTCAGTTTACACATCTGTTAGGCTACATTTACACTAGTGCGTGTTCGTTTTAAAACGCATAGCTCAGACAGAATCATCATTTCTATTCATTTATTCTAGGTTGTTAAAGACTTCAAGAAATTGAAAATCTTTATCCACTTTCATAAGTGGGTGTTTTATTTTCTTTCACCATATGTTTTATTGTTATTAAATTCTGGTGTAGTACGTCTAATTATCTGAATGCATAAAAACTTAGTTTATTCAAATTTATTCTTAAAATAGCCTTATGGAATGTTTTATTTTTCCTCAGAAATTCTGTGTTCTGGTTTTCAAATGAAGGCATAAAACATTAATTTAATTTATCTTTAAATTATTGAAAATCAAAGTTTATTTATTTATTTTGGCAAACAAAGGGGGTTTACTATTAAAATTAAAACATGAAAGAAATGTTGTGTGATCATTACTTAAAAAAATAAAGTTTTAACAATTTTAATAGTAGCCTAGTAGTAACAGTATGTACATTCTGCTGAACAATAGTAATGTATTTCTGCCGCAACCCAAACTTTTATTTTGACGGGTTGCCATGAATACCTTTACAGTTCTGTGTGTATATGATATTACTCTAGTTTTACTCAAATCAAACAGTAAAATGCTCATGAAGTGACTCTCAGAGCAGTTCTGGAGATGTTCTTCATGTGTTTATGTCCTCATTTAGTGAAACGGCAGACGCTGAAATCACGGCGAGTGTCACGCGTGCTTCAGTCTGTGTTTAGTAAACAAAACCGCCCAAGAGCAGACTGCTCCGTACGCTTTCGAGTCAATCTTGCGGATGTCAAACACTGCTCAATCTGCGCCGCGTTGCTTCTAGTCCAACACACCTAGTGCTGCAGGCTTATTGCCTCACTGATGTTGATGAGATTAACCCCTTAGGTATCGAAATTTGGTACCGAACGACAAGACGTTTTTCGATACTCGATGGTATCGAGGCAATTCGGTCAGTGCCTAAAAAGTACCGAACTAGATACCCAGCCCTACTGGGAACAGTTTTAGACTCAGCCCAAATGAGGGCGATAGCCGCGCCGGAATGTGCGCTGGCCATTCAGCAGCTCGTGGCCTCATTCAAAGTCGGAGCCTCTCGCCCTCTCAAGGTGTTTCAGATGATGCTGGGCCTCATGGTCTCTGTGTCTCCGGTACTTCAGTTGGGCCTGCTACGCATGCGGCCCCTTCAGTACTGGCTGAAACCACGAGTTCCATCCCACGCCTGGCGTCTCGGACGCCTTCGTGTCAAGGTCGACTAGGCCTATGAGACAGCCCTGGCCCCTTGGAAAGATACCCAGTGGATGGAACAGGGCGTGCCCCTGGGAATGGTCTGCAGGAGGAAGGTGGTCTCGACAGACGCTTCCAACACAGGTTGGGGAGCGCTGTGCGATGGCAAACCAGCTTTCGGCCACTGGTCGAAAGAGGAAGGTTGGCTTCACATCAACTGCCTGGAAATGCTGGCAGTGTGTCTGGGTCTTCGTACCTTTCTGCCAGACCTAAGAGGACACCATGTCTTAGTCCGTTCGGACAACATGACGGTGGTATCCTATATAAATCGTCAGGGCGGTCTCTCCTCGAAGTGCCTCTTCACTCTGGTGGAGCGCCTCTTGGAATGGGCTCAGCACAACTTGCGCTCGCTAAGAGCAGTGCATGTACCGGGCAGGTTGAACCAAGGAGCAGACATGTTATCTCAGAGCACCGTCCCCTCAGAAGAGTGGATGCTCCACCCTCAGACGGTTCAAGAAATTTGAGAAGCCTTCGGCAGGGCAGAGGTCGACCTCTTCGCCTCAGAAGACAACTCTCATTGCCCAACTTACTTTTCGAAGGACAGGGACGCATTGGCCCACGACTGGCCCAACCTCCTCCTTAACGCTTTTCCCCCAATCGCTCTGATCCCACAGGTAATCAGACCAGTCAGGGAACAGGGACACAAGGTCCTGTTGGTGGCCCCGCTCTGGAGGAACCAGTACTGGTTTGCTGAGCTGTACCGGCTGCTCTCGGTAGCCCCGTGGCCCATTCCCCTGAGACGAGACCTACTCTCTCAGGCGAACAGAATGATATGGCATCCCCAGCCTGAGCTGTGGGCTCTGCACCTTTGGCCCCTCGATGGGAGCTTACGAACCTCCCCGAGAACGTGCTAAACACAATCTCTCAGGCTAGAGCACCGTCTACAAGACACCTCTATGCCCTTAAATGGTCTGTCTTCTCCGCCTGGTGTGCAGCCAGCGGCGCAGACCCATTTTCATGCGACATATCCCTGATATTGTCCTTCCTGCAAGAGCTGTTGGATAAGGGTCGTTTCCCTTCCACGCTCAAGGTCTATGTAGCAGCCATAGCAGCCTCTCATGCTCCTATAGCTGGCCAAACGGTGGGCAGGAACAACTTAATTGTTCATTTTCTTACGGGGTCTAGGAGGCTCAACCCGCCTCGCCCCATCACAGTCCCTACATGGGATCTGCCCACGGTGTTGAGGGCTCTGAAGAGCTCTCCATTTGAGCCACTACAGTCCATTGACCTTCGCCCCCTGATGCTTAAAACTGCTCTGCTACTAGCATTAGCTTCGTTAAAGCGCATGAGAGATCTGCAGGCGCTATCTGTGAGCCCCACCTGCCTCGAATTCGGGCCCATCGACTCTAAAGTCGTCCTGAAGCCGAGGCATGGTTACGTACCTAAGGTGCTCTCTACTCCATTCAGAGCACAAGTAATAACTCTATCGGCGCTTCCTCCTTCGGAGCAAGACCAAGAGTTGAATTTACTCTGCCCCGTCAGGGCATTGAAAGTCTATGTTGACCGCTCCTCTCTGTTCAGGCAGTCAGATAAGCTATTTGTACGCTTCGGTGGCCGCACCAAGGGTTCTCCGGTCACGAAGCAGAGACTTTCCAAATGGATAATTGACGCTATTGCGCTAGCGTACTCTTCTTTGGGCCTTCAGTGCCTCATGGGAGTAAGAGCCCACTCAACAAGAGGTGTAGCCCCTTCCTGGGCCTGGTCTAGCGGTTTGTCCATTGCAGAGATCTGTGCGGCGGCCGGCTGGGCCTCGCCGTCCACGTTTGCCAGGTTTTATAATCTGGACATCCGGGCCTTACAGGCTCGGGTCCTTTCTGCATAACAGGGCAGTCTGTCTTATGACAAAAACCAGTGCTTGGCATTTTGCCACCTTTTCATGTATGCTTTTGTCCCTCTCTGATTTCCGAGGCTGTACTGAATTATCTTGGGACGATTATTCAAGGCTGGGCCGACCTCTGTGAGTTTGGCCCTACTGCCTCCTGCAGGGCTTCCCTGCAAAATACTTGTCAATGTCAATGTCAATTTTATTTATATAGCACTATTAAACACAACCATGGGTTGACCAATGTGCTGCACAATAAAGACAATTCAAATAAGACAAAATAAAACAATTACTAAAAGAAACAATACAATACAAAATACTCATTGATAAAACGCCAAATCAAAAAGGTAGGTTTTCAACATGGATTTAAAAACAGATAGTGAAGGTGCAGATCTAATACAGAGGGGCAGAGCGTTCCACAATCTAGGGGCAGCAACTGAGAAAGCGCGGTCACCCCTGCATTTCAACTTCGACTTTGGGATGCATAATAGTCTCTGGTTGGACGACCAGAGAGACAAGAGGGGCCGATGTTCAATCAATAAGTCTGATAGATAGGCAGGGGCCAAACCGTTTAATGATTTAAACGCTAAGAGAAGAATTTTAAAATTAACTCTATAGCGCACAGGCAACCAGTGCAGAGAACGTAAAACTGGTGTAATATGATCCCGTTTTTTGGTACTCGTTAAAAGCCTAGCAGCTGCATTTTGAACTATCTGCAGACGTGATAGGGCTGACTGACCAATCCCAAAATACAGCGAGTTGCAGTAGTCCAATCTAGATGTAATAAAAGCATGAATTACTTTTTTTAAAATTTTTACTAGACAGGATAGGTTTTACTTTCACTAGAAGTCGAAGCTGAAAAAAGCAGGACTTTACCACTGTATTTATCTGTCTGTCAAATTTTAAACCATCATCAAAAATAACACCCAGATTTTTTACCCAAGGCTTCACAGAAGAGGTTAAAACACCGAGATTTACTTTCGGTGTACTATGAGAATCTGACGGAGCAAACACAATTATTTCTGTTTTACTCTCATTGAAATTAAGAAAATTTAAAGACAACCAGGCTTTCACATCAGACAGGCATGACATAAGTGCTTCCAGACCATTGGAACTCTGTTTTAAGGGGAGATAAATTTGAGTGTCATCTGCATAGCAATGGAAAGACAGACCATGCTTCCTAAATATAGAACCCAATGGAAGCATATACAATGAAAAAAGAATAGGAGCCAAGACGGATCCCTGGGGAACACCACATGACAAAGAAGCTACCTCAGATGAGTGATCACCAATATTAACTCCAAAACTACGATTAGAGAAATATGATTTAAACCATTCAAGAGCACTTCCTTTAATGCCTACACAGTTCTCCAAGCGAGCAAGCAGGATAGCGTGGTCCACAGTGTCAAAAGCTGCGCTCAAGTCTAGGAGCACAAGCACAGTATGATCCCCAGCGTCACCAGTTAGTAGAATATCATTTAAAACCTTCAGAAGTGCAGTTTCAGTCGAGTGATGTTGTCTAAAACCTGACTGAAAGACTTCAAAGATCTTATTTTCGTCTAAGAAATTTTGTAGTTGTTGCAGTTGTTACTTGGTCCCTCTGGGCCCCTTGGGTGCTTAAGGCGAGTTCAAGTATTAGTCGTTCCTCTAGCATAGCACGGCGGGATTGTACTGGTTCCCCATAGCATCTTATCAGATGCAGTACGAGTAAAGTATCGAGAGGGAATGTACTCGGTTACTAATGTAACCTTGGTTCCCTGAGATACGGAACGAGTACTGCGTACTTTGCTGTGCTATGTAGCTGCCTGACTCAGTCGTCGCTTCATTCGAAGTAACCTGAGGATCCTACAGCGGAATGCCCGATTATATACCCAGTTGGCTCTGCCCGTTCTGGCGGGCTCTGGTGGGCTTCTTTGCCATAGGCTCGTGCAGCTCTGCTGCCGAGCCATTGGTTCATTTTTTATTCACTGCACGAACCAATGGCCGTGCAGTTACTCTTACGCTATTGAAAGGCTTCAGTCATCGGAGAAAAATTTGATTTCCTCATAGCGTTTTATCAGACGCAGTACTCGTTCCAGTATCTCAGGGAACCGAGGTTACGTTAGTAACGGAGTACGTTTGAGCTCCAAGGAAACTGATGTTGCCGGTGTTGGTGAATTCTGGGGGGACCTGTATAGGAGTAGATACAAGCATCTCACACATCAATGATTAATAGACACTAGTGATGCGCAGATGGCGGTTAAATTTGAAAACAAAATTACTCAAATGTAACTAAAAATGAAGTGAAAATTGAAAATATTAAAATATATTAAATGTATATTAATTTATATTGAAATAAAAATGTATCACTTTAGAATCGGGAACACTATTTAGTATTAACTAGCTGCTTATTAGCATGCACATTACTAGCATATTGGCTGTTTATTAGTACTTATAAAACACATATTAATGCCTTACACTGCAAGATCATATACTAGATCCCTTAATCTCTACCCCATACATAAACATAACAACTACCTTACTATTAATGAACAACAAATTAGGAGTTTATTGAGGGAAAACTCTAATCTAATCTAGAGTGTTACCATAAAAACTATAATAGTAACTAATAGAATAATAGTAAGGAATAGTAAGGAGTAATAGTAAGGAGTTTGATTGTGTTGAGTTTACTCTCCACATTTTGCAACTTCCTACTCGTGTGGTGGTCAAAACAGAAGATAAGCCTCACACCCCAGGAATCCGTGTCACGCCTTTGTTTGCACTTCAGAGAGAAATGTCATGCTGGAGGTGGGAAATATGATGCCCATGTTCATCTTGTATCTGTACAGATAACAAAGAGCCAAAACCATCTCAGCTTCAGTCGCTGTTTTCCTGGGTGTGCTATGTGGGCATTTGCTCCTTTCAACACTAAACTTTGATAAGATGTAAAATAATATGCGATGGATGACGATAAGGACTTGAGGAACTTCTTATCAGAGGCATGAGGGCCTCGCCGTCCTGACCCGTATGGCACATTAGAAACATGCAAGAGGTTGGGGCTGATCGTTTTATGTCGTGCAAGGATTCCTGTCTTTGTAGTTTTGTATGAAAGCAGTCCAGAGACTGTTTTGGACACAAGCCGTAATTTCTGCTCATTTTGAGCTCCATCCTGGTGTGTGTGTGTGTGTGTGTGTGTGTGTGTGTGTGTGTTTGCTGTACGCTGAGAGTGGATGAATATTCCAGGCCTCTGTCCTTGGGTGCACCTTTTATTTTTGGATTTGTGCTCTTCCTGAAATGAGCGACTCTGAGCCCAAATGTTAAAGGTGGCCGAGGGAGAGCAGATCTTCTGATGAACTGCCAGGCAGCAGATCAACATTTATGTAGAAAACAGGTTTGGCACAGGTGAAGTAAAGACTACGAGCATTTGTTCCAAATGCATAAACTATGACCATTTTATGAAATCCTGGGTTGCTTGGTTTTTGTAATTCTGTTTTTTGAAGTCTTTTTGTAAGTCTCAAGACTTTACAGTTTTATACAACTGTGAAATATTATTGAAATGTCACTTCTTAACCCTGTGAAGACTTATGAAATAATAGTCAGAAAGTCTGGTCTGGAAATGGAACAATTTATTGAAACTTTGGATAAAATGTATATATATATATATCTATCTATCTATCTATATATATATATATATATATATATATATATGTGTATATATATATATATATATATATATATATATATATATATATATATATATGTATATATATATATATATATATATATATATATATATATATATATATATAATAATTAAAGAGTTGACGTGTTTTTGTTGAGTGTCATATTTGATACATCAGATTTTAATGGCTCATATAGTCTGCTATAGTGAGAATATAAAGGAAAGCCTGCTCACTTTTATTCAGAGACTCAAACTGCGCAAAAATATGCAATTTGGTGCAGATGCTGATTTTTATTTGATGAAATTCTGATGCTTGTAATGTAAATCAATGAGATCTTTATAACAGTACAGCAGATACTTACATAAACTTATATAAATATCAGTCGTCACTGTATATTTGCAATATTATGTCTTAGTAAGTTGATATTTAAGAGATCAAAGCATATAATGCAAATCAATACAATGGTAAGTGAGAGATGGACAAACAAACGTTCCTCAAAAAGCTAATGCTCACTTGGTAAACTTTATACATTTGTATTCCTCAGTGACTACTCAATTCAAACTTAAGAGATCTAAAAAATAACCTACTCAAAAAAGAGCATCAATCACAAACTGCCATTCATAGTTCCAGCATGATTTGATTACTAAAATACTGTCTTGAAAAAATGCATTTATATCTAATAACAATGTTACTCCACTAATTAAGCAATACTGAATTAATTCTTCTGAAATCTACATTATTTAGAAATTCACACACACACGCACACGCACACGCACACACACACACACACACACACACACAAAACAAGTATGAGCAACAGTAGGGACTAAATAAACTAAATTAAATTAAATAAACTAAACTAAATCATAAAAATTTGCATTGTTTGCAAATATACTACAAAATTATTTAATTATTGTTGAAAAACTTTTCTGCAGTACAATAGTATTATTACAATAATAATATATTTCTTATTTTTAATACAACTACTACTAAGAGTATTTTTTGTTGTATTTATTTAATTGCAATTTAAATAAATAGTTATACTGTAAAATTAATTTATTATTATTTTTGAAAAACAATTTTTAGTGATTTTTCTACAGTAAAATATTATTACAACAATAATATATTTCTCATTTTTAATAATAATAATAATAATAATAATAATAATAATAATAATAGTTGTTTCCTTATTGTTTTATAGATTTTTTTTCACATTTTTTTCCAGAAAAGTTACAATTTGATTTTTCTGTCCCAAATTGTTCAAAATATCTTCTTTTGTGTTTCACAGAAGCTTTGATATGACATTAAACTCTGTAAATTTCTCTCTTTTCCATGAGTGATTCCATGGAGCATCTGAATCCAGATAAAGGTCTGAGTCGTCTATCGGAGCATGTTGAGCTGTGAAACTCCACGCTTTGGCGGATGGACAGCTGTCAAGATTACGAGGATGTGTACTGATGGAAAACATGATGAAGAGCAAGATTAACAGAGCAGGACTTCAAAACAAGATACTGTACATGAAAACCTACAGGCCGAGATGAGACAAGATCTTCATGTAGGTGTTTTGTAACGTGATTCTCATTTCATATCCAGGAATTTTATCAGTATCAAAATACCTCTGCAGTGATAACGTGGATCATTAGCAGGAAAGAGGAGGAGAATCCCTGGATTGACTATAAACAGATCCATATCTTCTCTCTCTGCTGGATTTTAGATCTACATTTTTCAGATGGCTTGTTGTCACGTAACTGGCTTCATGGTCTGCAATCAACAGTCCCATCTCAAACAGCGTTATCAACCTCAGCCGTCAACAGGTAAAGATCTGTTTCTCATCTCTGACCGCAGGCTGACAGGACCGGGTTTGTTATTGTGACTGACATGATGATGACTTCTCTGGTTTGGCATTCAGTGTTTGTGCTCTCGACTCAAGGATGGTCGTTCTTTCATTCTTTCGTTTGTTAGCATGTTATGTTGTCATGATCACTGCAGAATCATAAAACAGTTTTATGTATGTAGTAAAATACATAAGCAGAAACTCTCAGGTAGTTTATGACTTTAGTGGGTTGGATTTGGTGGGTTGCCAAAAAAAAAAAAAATTAATAAAACTTTCATGTGAAAGAAAACATTCAAATGAATCCGTATGAATAAATCAGGACTGATTTAGGAAAATGATTATTTGAAGTTGTAAATAAAATAAAGAGATACTCCATCTTTCTAACACATTGAACTAAATTTCACATTTAATTCGATGTGTTACTTCCAGTTTCTTTGAAATGATTTGTGAAAATTGTCTGAAAGTAAATTCTACAGTGTATAAAGTTGTTTAAGGAACATTTGTTTGTCTCAGTCTGTCAGCACCTGATTTGTATTAGCAATGTATGCATTAAAGTAATATTTCAGCACATTCCGAGTGGTAACTGTATAAACTTTTTAAACCAGTTTCTATCAACCTACTGGATTCAACCATTTTTGGTCCTGTAATGTGTTTGATTGAGGGCTTTCTATTCAGTTTGACATGATGTTCATAGGCTCCATTTACAGCACAAGTGGTGTGTTAATACTGATGTAAACAAACAAAAGCCTTCTGAATTATTAGAAACACAATCAGCGCATGTTTCTGCACCATTTGTTTGATGAGTCTTTCACAGTGTGATGGAGATCTACAAAGAGGCTGTTAATGTTGAATGGAGCAGTTCAAAACTATACAAAAAAGCAAATCGGCAAATCACATGTGAGGAGAGCTTGAGAAAGTAGAGAGTGTATCTTTACTTTTACTTTTAGTCATTTAGCAGACGCTTTTATCCAAAGCGACTTACAAATGAGGACAACAGAAACAATCAATTGTAGTATTACTGTAAAACAACTAAAACTGATCCAAAACTAAAAGCTAAAACTTTATAAATAGTATATATACACACATTAAAAAAAAAATTAATAAAAATGTGAAATGCATACGACAAAATTTCTAAACTTAACATTTAAATGAAAACAAAATAAAGCTACAAACAATTCAAAATATTAAGAGAACAAAAGGTATAAGAGTGTAATAATGATTCTAACATAAAACTAAGCCAAACACCAAAAACAACTACGTGTATGTACACACACACACACAGACATATATGCACACACACACAAACATATCCATAAATTCAATATTATTTCATTTCCATGTAGTTTGTTGAAGTACTAAAATAACTCAAATTAAATAAAACTAAAACTTAATAAATAACTTATACAGACATAATAGGAAAAACTAATAAAATGACAAACATAACTACAACTGTAACTAAAATTAAAATAGATAACATATACAAATCAAACTACATTAGTTTAACAGTAATGCTAAAAAAAATAACTGTGCCAAACATACAAGTAAGAAATGATTATAAAAACTGAAAGAGAAGTGAAACAAGCAATAGGAAAGAGAATAAATGAAAAGCGATACTTATCCCTTGCCGGTGTCCCCGTCCAGTGGAGTCGCTCGGTAGAGTCGATGGTCTTTACACACTTCGGTCTTCACGCGAGGGCTTCACACGAGGTCTGCCACGACCGCTGCCGCGGTAAAATAACCTTTTTTATACCCGTCTAACAAAACACTGTTAATCACAATAAATGGACACTAACAAGGTACGCCATATGGGGAAGTCGTGGCCTAATGGTTAGAGAGTTTAGCTAGTAACCTGAAGGTTGCCGGTTCGATTCTCACACCGGCAGGAATTGAAGATGGGGATTGTGAATGTACAGCACTCTCTCTGCCTTCGATACCATGACTGAGGTGCCCTTGAGCAAGGCATCGAACCCCCAATTGCTCCCCGGGCGCTGGAGCAATGGCTGCCCACTGCTCCGGGTGTGTGTTCACGGTGTGAGTTTATTCACTATTCACTGCTGTGTGTGTGCACTTGGATGGGTTAAATGCAGAGCACCAATTTTGAGTATGGGTCACCATACTTGACAATACGTCACGACTTTCACTTTCACTTTTCATACAGTACCAGACCAAACGCGATTTCAGCACATCTCCACTCAGTAAACAAAACAAGCGTTTCCTACCAACGGCAACTGCGCTAAACACTAATGAGACAAATAAATACACTTATGAGCTACTTTTAACTTCCGCTGATAGACTGCTTCTCTCAAAGAGTATTTCTTACACCGTCTTCTGCTGGCGCTTGAACACACTTTCCTGTTGATCACAATAAATGGCCACGCAAGTGCAGACACTAACAAGGTACGCCATACAGTACGAGACCAAATGAATCTTAACAAATCTTAAACGTATCTTAAAGACAAAACTATTTATTTCATGAGCTTATGAACGCCAATGAAATGTATGTCATTATTCACTACAAAATCTTCCCCTCTGAGCTTGAGTATCCACATATCCAAACATCTCATTTGCAGATGCATCACATCAGTTTTGATGTCAATGATGCTCAATGCCATTCTTGTGTGAGAGTGGCATTCAACATCATTGCAATGCCACAAGTTTAAATACACTTAAGTGTTGGGACACCTGGCCATTACACCAACAAGGACTTCAATGACACTGCACACTAAATACAGAGACCTTCATTTCCCCCCTTTTGCAGCTATAACAGCTTTCACTCTTCTGCGAAGGCTTTCCACGAGATTTTGGAGTGTTTTAGTGGGAATTTTTCCCACTATCTCAGTTCCAGTTCATCCCAAAGGTGTGTGTGACGGGGTTGAGGTCAGGGGTCTGTGTTCTTCCACACCAAACTCATCCAACCATGTCTTTATGGACCTTACTTTGTGCACTGGGGCACAGTCATGCTGGAATAGAAAAGGGCCTTCCTTAAACTGTTCCCACAAAGATGGAAGCGTAGCATAGTCCAAAATGTCTTGGCCTCCTGAGGTATTAAGTTTTCACTTCACTGGATGTAAGGGGCCGAGCCCAGCCTCTGAAAAACAGCCCTATACCAGTATCCCTCCTCCAGCAAACTTTACAGTTGGCACAATGCAGTCAGGCAGGTAATATTCACCTGGCATGCACCAAACCCAGACTCACCCATCAGACTGCCAAACAGAGAAGTGTGATTAATCACTCCACAGAACAGGTTTCCACTGCTCCAGAGTCCAGTGTCGGTGTGCTTTATTTCGCTCCATCCAACCCTTGCCATTATACTTGGTGATGTGAGGTTTGCACGGAGCTGCTTGGCCATGGAAATCAATTCCATGAAGCTTGTGATGAATAGTTTTGTGCTGATATTAATGCCAGTGGAAGATTGGAGTTCTTCAGCTATGAAATCAGCAGAACGTTGGCTACTTTTACACACCATGCACCTCATCACTCACTGACCCATTCTGTGACTTACATTTGATTGTGGAATATATAAATTTCACAAATTGACTTACTGCAAAGGTAGCATCCTATCACAGTACCACGCTTGAATTCACTGAGCTCTTCAGAACAACCCATTTTTTTTTTTTTTTCACAATGCAGACTGTTTGTAAATGCAGACTGCATGGCAAGGGGCTTGATTTTATACACCTGTAGCAATGGGTCTGATTGAAACACCTGAATTCAGTAATTAAGAGGTATGTCGCAGTACTTCTGTCCATATAGTGCACATGTGAATACAAATGATTTTCAGTTAATAGTGATTTTTTTGTTTGTTTGTTCTTATTGGTGCTTGGTATATTTGAATATTTTTAAGGCTACAAGGTTAAATGATGTCTAAAGATTATATAAAGCACACATTTGTATTTGGACTTGAAATAAGGATCATTCCACTCTGAGTGAGCAGAATTGTTATCTGTTCTAATAAGATCTGAGTTTTTACAGAGTAGAATTAAAATATGTATGCCATATGTATATTATAATTTTCTTTTGCATCCATTGTTATTTTAGTATTGAGATACTATTATAGGTTTTTAATATTAATATTTATATTTTGAAATAGTTGTTTTTATATTTTCTGTGTTAATTTTAATTTTAATTAAAGTTTTAGTTATTTTCTTGTGTGTTTTATCTTTATTATTTTTATTTTCAAAATGCATATATAGCTTTTATACATTTTTATTTCAGTTTTAGTTGTTTTAGTACATCTAAAACAACTAAATAAATGAAAAATAGAAATGTTGTTTTGGCAACTAGCAAAATTAAACAAGTTTAAAAAAAAATAGCTTTCCTGTAGCTCAAATAGTAGAGCATGGCACTAGAAACGCCAAGATCATGGGTTCGATTCCCAGGGAAAGCAAGAGCTGATAAAATGTAAAAAAAACTGTAACTTGAATGCAATGTAAGTCGCTTTGGATAAAAGCGTCTGCTAAATGCATAAATGTAAATGTAAAATAGTTAATCTAAAAATGAAAATGACATCATTTGCTCACCCTCATGTCTTTCCAAACCCTTTCATTCATTCAACATGAGGTTGGAAAGACATGAGGGTGATAGATAGGGTGATATTTTTTTGGTTAAATTTCAGTTAAATTATAATAACCCTATTTGCCCCTCTTGCATCTTTCAGTATGTGTTCAGTAAAAGCGTGTAATGATGTGGAAGGTCAGACAGGTGGAGTGATTATTGCTCATGAATGCAGCACATGCACGACTGGCTGAGAGTTTGTGTGCTTGTGTATGTGTATGAAAATAAAAGAAGATAAGTAGAAAAAGGTGTTTAATATTGCACTGTTCCTGGCATCATTGCTAAATACACTCTAAGGCACTGTTTACACCTTATAATAACGTCTGTCTCTGGTGATCTGATGACGTGCTTGACTGAGACAGATTTTTCTTTACAACATTTCTCAAATCTGCCCTGTGACCACTTCTCACTGGATGACATTAAATGAAGGGTCTCCGATTTCATGACTACTTACATAAGCCATTATGTCAGTTAGGGCTGCAACAAATGATTATTTTGATAATCGATTAATCTAACAATTATTAGAACGATTAATCGACTAATCACCAATCATTTCAGTGATCAATCAATAGAATTTGATTGATTATTCAGCTCTTGCAATTAGTTAAAATACTGTTATATATATTCTAACAAATAAATAAAAGTTAGACTAATCACTTCAGCTTTTGGAAATCATATTATATAATTACAATTATTATACAATTAATTTATACAAATAAATATATTTGGCACACAAAATGAAATGACAAAGAGAAACCTTCTTATTTACCATTTAATTACTACATGAAAAAGTAACTGAATGACACATCATTCTGCCTAACATCTCCTTTTGTAAGTATATAATATGGATAAGAAACAAAATAAAGGTAAGTGATAAGATGTGTTATTTTTGGATAAACAATTTTATTCACAATATACACTACCAGTCAAACATTTTTGAACAGTAACATTTTTATTGTTTTTTTAAAGAAGTCTCTTCTGCTCATCAAGCCTGCATGTATTTGATCCAAAGTACAGCAAAAACAGAAAAATTTGGAAAGATTTTTACTATTTCAGATAACCATTTTTTATTTGAATATATTTTAAAATGTCATTTATTCCTGTGATTTCAAAGCTGAATTTTTAGCATCATTAGTCCAGTCACATGATCTTTCAGAAATCATTCTAATATTCTGATTTGCTGCTCAAAAAAACATTATTATTATTATTATCAATATGTTAAAAACAGCTGAACAGAATTTTTTTCAGGTTTCTTTGATTAATAGAAAGTTCAGAAGAACAGCATTTATCTGAAATAGAAATCTTTTGTAACATTATAAATGTCAATTTAAAGCATCCTTGCTAAATAAAAGTATTCATTTCTATAATCCCCCCCCCCCCCCCCAAAAAAATAAAAATAAAAATAAAAATTATGACTCCAAGCTTTTGAATGGTATAGTGTATAATGTTAAAAAAAAGCTTTTTTATTTCAGATAAATGCTGATCTCTGGATCTTTGTATTCATCAAATAATCCTGAAAAAAAATTACTCAGTTGTTTTAAATAATAATAATAATAATAATAATAATAATAAATGTTTCTTGAGCAGCAAATCATCATATTAGAATGATTTCTGAAGGATCATGTGACACTGAAGACTGAAGTAATGATGCTGAAAATTCAGCTTTGATCACAGAAATAAATTACAGTTTAAAATATATTCAAATAGAAAGCAGTTATTTTAAATCGTAAAAATATTTCACAATATTACTGCTTTTGCTGTATTTTGGATCAAATAAATGCAGGTTTGGTGAACAGAAGTGACTTCTTAAAACAAAAACAAACAAACAAAAAAAACATTAAAAATCTTAAACGTTAACGTTCAAAAACTTTTGACTGGTAAAGTTAGAGTAATCTCTCTTAAAATACCTTACTGAGTTATGATAATCAAAACAGTCCTGAGCTAGATTAAGCTTTGATCTTCACACCGCTGTGATTATTTTGTGTGTTTATTTCGTTATTGAGAGGAAAGCGCGCATCATTTACATTAACAAACGCCGCTCGGGTCGCTCAGCTGCGTTTGCTCTGAAGCAGCCTTGTGTCTCTTCTTCTCTTGAATTGCATCCAGGAGGGCTGAATTACAGTCTTGCGCTACAGCGCCACACTGGTCAAACCGCAGTATTGCAGGCTCTTACATTAGGTCATATGAGATCAAACGACTACTCGACAACAAAAATATTTGTCGAACATTAATATTGTCGACGTTGTCGATAATGTCGACTAATCGTTTCAGCCCTAATGTCAGTATATTGCTTCAGGTTGATATAAATTAAAAAAGGTAGCAAACTGTTGATTTTAAATATCTTACAACAATCCCAACATTTCAAGCAGATCAACGTTGAAAATGAATAAAACACTTATTAGGAAGCTAAGCATTATCTTTAATAATTAAAAACACTCTCCAACTATACTATATCTTTATGATATATTTATATTACCCTTTTTAATATCATTTTATGATATTAAAGGGGATGAATAGTTCAGGTTCTTGTGGTGCAACTCTCCAATCAATCAATCAATCAATCAATCAATCAATCAATCAATCAATCAATCAAAGAAGGTAGTTCACCCAAAAATTCACCCTCATGTCATTCTAAACCTTTATGACTTTCTTATCTGGAACATAGAAAAAAAAAAAAAGAGAAATCGATCGATTTCTTCCATCGTTTTTCAAAATATCTTCTTTTGTGGTTTTGCATCCCTTTCATGGTTGCACCACATGTCATTTTTAGAGTCATTAAACTGAAAGTTTCCTACAAGGTATAAAGATTTTTCAAAACCATATGAAAACAACATGAATTCAAAATTGGCAAACTAGAAGATTTTTCCTATTTCTTTATTGTTGGCACTTGTTGAGTCTTACATGTGTTTCTAACCAGAATATAGATAGCTTGAGTGATCTGATCACAGAACGTTTTGGACTCTGTTTACACCTGGATAGTGCTGCCCACTTCAGATCAAAATGTCAATGGCAGGTGTAAACATTGCCTGTGTCCTCTTAAACACAGGCGGGCAGAAGAATCGCTGTTCTTCTTCACTTACCAGCTCGATCGGTTCAGTGCTGATGACTAAAGTACAGGACTGTTTATCACACCATCTGTCTAAAAACCAGCTCAATTATTCCACACATTCACGCCGAGGTCCAGGGAAACATGGAGTAGGAATGCAGATTGGATCCACTCGGCCTCTTCATCTCGCTGTCCGGAGTGAATCACGAATGTTTGATGAAACTCACACGGAGCCAATGTAAGCAGAACCGTGATGAGAAACACCAAACAGTCGAGATGTGCAGTCAAAACTGCAGCTGTGGGTAACATTTTAGTGCTGGCTTTCTCTGGATGGGCTGTTTGTCTTTTTTTCCCCCATGAGCCCTCTCACGTAACACCCCCACCCGCCCGACTCAGTGCTTGTAAGAGCTGCGTTACCTGCGCCTTAATGCACTCCAGACAGCCGCACTTCCTAATGACTCGCTTCGCTCTGAGCCTTTCCGGGCAAGACCACGGCCACAAGCCACCTCACACATGGCAACCAGACACACGCAGGCACCTGATAAGAGCGCTCGGGTTCAGATCAGAGGTTCAGCCCGACGGCGCAAACTCACAGTGGTCTAAAGCATCCAGAAACTCCCGCGGTAAATCAGAACGGATGATAATCCTGAGAGAGCCGGTGCCCCTCGCCAGTGTCTGGTCTTCATTAAGCCCCATTGCTCTCCACCCTCCGTCTAATTCTGCTCGGCATTATGGAGAAGAGAAAAACAGCACAATGACCTTCAAATAAACCTACAGGCAAAAACAAAGAGACATGTCAGGAATCTCCCTCATTAGGAGAGAGCTGAACCAATCGTATCCTGCTAGTCTGTAGTAGTTCGTAGTAGTTCACTCACGCTGTTCCAAACATGCAGGATCTCTTCCAAACAACTAGTGATCACATATGTCCTGCTCTAAAATGGACAGAAATGAATATTTGTGCTTTAACTTCAGTTGGATCCTCAAACAAAGCTTTTGTATGACCCTTGTGTAAAGAAGTACACTTTAGCATACTTTTAAAAATAAGACGTATTGTGGAAATAATATACTTAAGTGTGAACTGGATGTAATGTTTTTAGACTTAATTGCATGTTATTTACAGTTAAATGAAAAAAATGCATTACAGTTTAAATTTAGATAAAATTTAATCAAGCCGTACATCTTTATATATAATTTCATGACATCTTTAAAAAATGGTTAAAGTGTACTGACAACCACTTAAATATACTTTAATGTCATTTCTGTTGAAACTTGAATGTCATATATTTAAATGTATTCGTAATTACACATTTGTAATGACGATGATGCAATTTAGTATACGTAAAATATACTAACTTGAAGTGTAATGTTAAATAACACACTAGTTAAAACTGTAATCAAGCACTTTACATGTGCTTATTTTAGTCAACACATCAAAATAAGTGTACTTCTTTAAAGCAAGATTATTAAAACATAATGATTTAAAAGTTAAACTTTTAATTTTACAGTTTATAAAGTGCGCTTAAAAGTTTAAAAGTACACTTAAATGTGTTAAGAATCATAGTCATAAAGGTGCCTCTCTTTAAGTACACTTAAGTGGCCTTTTATTTTATTAATATTATATTATCTGCAAGTACAGTTTTTTAAAATATATTCTTAAGATTTATAGTACATTGGAATAACATGTCTGTGGCAACATTTCTGCAAAATAATACTATGTTGCTTCTTGCATATTTTGTGACACTTTTTGACACTTACCAGAGGGTAAAAGCATGTTCAGTTTCAGCTGTTTTTTTTTTCTATTGCATTTGAAAATAATGTTGCACCTACACTAAATCTGACCTTAAACCTAACCGATACAGTTAACAAAATCAAACATGAAATATGTGAAGCAACCATGCTATTTTTGCTTTCTTCTACACGCTTTTAAGCTCTTTTATTGTGACTCGTCTTTTTGAGGACTCATACCCTATCGCTTTACATCAGTGTAATGCTGTACCAGGTGCGCTACTGAGCAAGTTTACTACATTAGAAAAGCCAAACATATAGAGCAGTTTGTGATGCAACCATCAAAATATATTAGTTTACAAATCATGCAGTATAGTAAAAGTATTTTGAGGTCATAATATAGTATTGCGCAAAGAACTACGTGAAAATAAGCCTTTATTAACCGATAATGTGCACCTGTAATCATACTTTGTGAGAAAAGGAATAAAAGTTGTTGCCATTTTACCCTTTACTAGTGTTCATTTCAGCTGAAACGTGCAGTGAATTGTATGTATAGGTACATTTTTGCAGTTTTGCAAACGCAGTTTTGCAAGAATGTAGGTAGAGGCAGGTTTCTCCAGTAAGCCTGTGTTGGGTTCCTTTGACGTTCATTCTTAGACAAATCTCTGTATAGAACCATTTTTGAAGCAAGACTGAAAGTGTAAAGATTTGAATTTCAGAATGTAATGACGTGAAATTTGTATTAAGTTGCTTTCCAGTGACTAGCGTGAACACTGACTATTACATCAATCTCTACGAAGCAAAGTGTTGTGTGATTGTTCAGTGCTGTAAAGTGTTCACATAAATTTAAATTCAACCATTTTGAACTGGCCTCTCTAAGCATCTGCCCCTTTAGTGTCTGAACAACTACAATGCTTGCTGGTAAGTTTTCTGTATTAGCCAAAAAAATGGCATGGCATTTTTGCATGTTCCTTATAAAGTATCAATTTTGACAGCAAAACACTAAATTCTAAAAATGGAAGCTTCAGTCCATTTGATCTTCTTGATTTCTCAGTATACTGATGATCAGTGGTCTCATATGCCATGAAGCCTTTGTATAGACTATTTTACCACCCAATCCTATTTTTTGTAAGAAGGAGTTGAAGTATTGCCTCCGGCCACCAGATGGTGCAAAGATCTGCCCCAGCACCAACTGTTGCTTATGCCACAAATACTGTTTTGTTGATTTTAGACTGCACTTTCACACATACCTGATGTCTCATTCCTGCAAACGGACTTTCAGATACATTGCTGTTTTTTATGTGTATGGTTGTTAATGGTGCTCAAAGGTCCGGTTGTGTCAGGCTGCTACATCAGTCTTATGTTCATCACTGCACCAATCCAGCTGTCTTTCCTTAAACACGTCCCAAATGATGTTTGAAAGCAGTGCAGCGCTCCTCCCTGCTTTGATTTTTTTCTTGTGTAAAATTTTTCACATTTGTTTCATATTTGGCTCACTCTCACACCAGAGTGAACATCTGCTGGAGGGATTGGGCTGACCTGCCGTTTGAGCTGCCTGACTGTACTGTAACAAGATTGAAAGTATACAAATGAATGTGTTTACTGAGCATTTATGTACTCATCTTTATGCCAGTCCAAACATGTTTTTTTTTTCTGTCTAGTATAAAAAGAGGATTTTTTTTAAAGAATCTTCATTCAGCTCATTTCCAGATCACAGTGCTCCAGGTGAACTCATAAGCATAATTATATGCTTAATTTATAATTAACATAATTATAAATTGATCATAAAGTAGTCCTTATGACTTAAATTCCAGATCTTTGTAAATCGGTATTCGGACGATAATCATTTCTCATGGAGATACCTGTAAAAATAAATAAACTTGTTTTCCTTTTAAATTAAGTTTGTTTTTCTTACCCTATTGGCAGATTTTTTTTTTTTCCCCTTGTTACAAGCATGTATCTTGATTTAAGTTTTTTTTTTTATGTTTAGACATTTTTACTGGAAAACTGAGTGAAAAACGTAAATACTAAGTAAGATATTTATTTATTTATTTATTTATTTATTTATTTATTTTTGCATTGCAGAAAGTATTTATGTAAATTATTGTCTTAGTAAGTCATAGTTTTGAATTTTATTTCGTAATTATGACTTTTTGTTTTATAATTTTGATTTCATCTCATAATTATGACTGTCAATTTTTACTCTTTATCTCATAATTTTTTTTTTATAATTTCGACTATCTCGTAATTACGACTTTTCTTATTATTTTTAATTTGTCATAATTATGACTTTAATTCATAATTTTCTTTATATCTCATAATTATGACTGTCATAATTTTGACTCTATGTCTTAGAATCATGACTTTTTAACTCTTAATTTACTTTTTATTGCATAACCTTGACTTTTTATCTCATAATTGTGTCTTTTTGTCATAATTTTGACTTTGTCATAATTATGATTTTTCTTAATCTCATAATTACTATATGACTTTTTATGCCACATTTATTAAACAAAGCAAATTTGCACGAGAGTTCAATTGCAAAAAAACAAAAAAAAAAAAAATGATGGAAGGGGAAAGTTCTGTGGGTAATCTACTAACAAAGCGCAAATTAAAGAACACTGATGCAACATCTCATTTCCATAATGACCAACACAATCTACCAAGAGCAATGCAAATTAGAGTAAGGTTGCAAGCAAACAAACAATATGTTTGGATAATGTCCTCCTCTGGCATTCCAAATAAATTAATACAAGTGGAGAAAATTCTCTTAAAATTGACTGTAGCCTTTTCAGTGCTAATTTTTCACTTCACACCTTTAGTAAATCCTGACAGCTTTTTAATTACAAAAGAGGGTTTGTGCTGACGCAGTCAGCTAGTAAATTGGCCCTACATCTCACAATTATGACTTTTTATCTTGTAATTATTGCCATAATTTTTTACTTTCTTATAGTCTTTTTTTACATCTCATTTTGTGTCATTTTGGCACAGCATGTCTTAGAACTTTTTATGCTATAATTATGACTTTTTATCTCATAATTTTGACTTTTTATCTCATAATTTTGACTTTGTCTGAAAACTATGACTGTCATAATTTTGAATTTTGTCTCATAATTTTGACTTTTTTATCTCATTTTGTCTATTTTATAATTCTGAATCATTGCTATGTCTTAGTAATATGACTTTTTATGTCATCATTTTGACTTTTCATCACATAATTCTTTTTCCACCACATTTTAACAAAACCTCAAGGCTAAAACAGTCTTAATCAGATTTAAACTGTGTGCTCACTGTCTTGATTTTGTGCTTTTTGTGAATAGTTCGTCCAAAAATCATAGCTGTTAAGCTTGTTTTAAAATGGAATATTTGAAATTATAAGATAAAAAGTCAAAATTATGAGATAAACGTCATAATTATGACAAAAACTACAACTTTTTGTCTCATAATTTGGATTAGTACATACAGTCAGGTCCATAAATATTGGGACATCGACACAATTCTAACATTTTTGGCTCTATACACCACCACAATGGATTTCAAATGAAACGAACAAGATGTGCTTTAACTGCAGACTGTTAGCTTTAATTTGAGGGTATTTACATCCAAATCAGGTGAACGGTGTAGGAATTACAACAGTTTGCATATGTGACTCCCACTTGTTAAGGGACCAAAAGTAATGGGACAGAATAATAATCATAAATCAAACTTTCACTTTTTAATACTTGGTTGCAAATCCTTTGCAGTCAATTACAGCCTGAAGTCTGGAATGCATAGACATCACCAGACGCTGGGTTTCATCCCTGGTGATGCTCTGCCAGGCCTCTACTGCAACCGTCTTCAGTTCCTGCTTGTTCTTGGGGCATTTTCCCTTCAGTTTTGTCTTCAGCAAGTGAAATGCATGCTCAATCGGATTCAGGTCAGGTGATTGACTTGGCCATTGCATAACAGTCCACTTCTTTCCCTTCAAAAACTCTTTGGTTGCTTTTGCAGTATGCTTTGGGTCATTGTCCATCTGCACTGTGAAGCGCCGTCCAATGAGTTCTGAAGCATTTGGCTGAATATGAGCAGATAATTTTGCCCGAAACACTTCAGAATTCATCCTGCTGCTTTTGTCAGCAGTCATATCATCAATAAATACAAGAGAACCAGTTCCATTGGTAGCCATACATGCCCACGCCATGACACTACCACCACCATGCTTCACTGATGAGGTGGTATGCTTAGGATCATGAGCAGTTCCTTTCCTTCTCCATACTCTTCTCTTCCCATCACTCTGGTACAAGTTGATCTTGGTCTCATCTGTCCATAGGATGTTATTCCAGAACTGTGAAGTCGTTTGGCAAACTCTAATCGAGCCTTCCTGTTTTTGAGGCTCACCAATGGTTTACATCTTGTGGTGAACCCTCTGTATTCACTCTGGTGAAGTCTTCTCTTGATTGTTGACTTTGACACACATACACCTGCCTCCTGGAGAGTGTTCTTGATCTGGCCAACTGTTGTGAAGGGTGTTTTCTTCATCAGGGAAAGAATTCTTCGGTCATCCACCACAGTTGTTTTCCGTGGTCTTCCGGGTCTTTTGGTGTTGCTGAGCTCAGCGGTGCGTTCCTTCTTTTTAAGAATGTTCCAAACAGTTGTTTTGGCCACGCCTAATGTTTTTGCTATCTCTCTGATGGGTTTGTTTTGTTTTTTGAGCCTAATGATGGCTTGCTTCACTGATAGTGACAGCTCTTGGATCTCATCTTGACAGTTAACAGCAACAGATTCCAAATGCAAATAGCACACTTGAAATGAACTCTGGACCTTTTATCTGCTCATTGTAATTGGGATAATGAGGGAATAACACACACCTGGCCATGGAACAGCTGAGAAGCCAATTGTCCCATTACTTTTGGTCCCTTAACAAGTGGGAGGCACATATGCAAAGTGTTGTAATTCCTACACCGTTCACCTGATTTGGATGTAAATACCCTCAAATTAAAGCTGACAGTCTGCAGTTAAAGCACATCTTGTTCGTTTCATTTGAAATCCATTGTGGTGGTGTATAGAGCCAAAAATGTTAGAATTGTGTCGATGTCCCAATATTTATGGACCTGACTGTAAATGCATAATTTAGATTTTTTTTTTTTCTTAGAACTAGATAAATACATAGAATAATATGGTGTTGAAACAACATGAAGGTCAGTAAATAGTATTTCTGTGTGAATGATTCTTTTTTTTAGGAAGCTGGACAACAATCTCTTCATAGACGCAAACTACAGTACACAGCCTGGCTGGGTATAGGCTCTGTTATTTAGCATTATTTAGCGTGTTTTTCTTCTTCAGCAGGTAACTTTAGTGCGGTAGCAGCAGCAGCGAGCCGTCAGACACATCACAGCACCTCCCAGTCTCGGCCAGCATCACGGCTCAGTCCGTATCCCTATAACCTCCCCTGACACTTCAAAGCCCAGTTTGCCCACAGAGTCACGGTAGAGCCTGGGGAATCATGGGAGACAAAGGAAGCAATTAAGCGATAAAGATCATTCTGAGATATGACATTTCATCCCAGGCAGATCCGGTGGTCACACTCCTTTCAGAGAAGAATACTAGCAGAAAAAGGGAAAAGGGTGGGAATTGCCCCCTCCTCCTCTGACTGCCCTCCCTGTCTGTCTACAAACATGAGAAAAAGGTTGACTGCGGTGTGCTTCGAACCCTTCGCTAACAAAACCGCTTTTAACCCCTGCTCAAGAACGGAGTGATGAGGTGACACCAACTCGAAGAAGAGAAACAATGCTCAAACCCATGGTGTCCATATTTACACCACTGAAGCTCATTTTGATTTCGTTTTCTTAAAACATCATTTGAAAATCAAAGGAAGTCAAATAAATAAGCATTCTATTGTGTCTCTAATTGCCCGAGATCGAATTACAGATCTTGTTTCGCATCTGCGCTTTCAAACGGCAGCATTCAAAGCCTCGTTCACCTGTCTGTGAGTAGAAAAACCTTTCACAGAGGATCTCTGAGAAGCCTACTGATTCAAGACGGCTCCCTGAACATCTTTTTCCACCACATTTTAACAAAACCTCGAGGCTAAAACAGTCTTAATCAGATTTAAACTGTGTGCTCACTGTCTTGGTTTTGTGCTTTTAAGGGAATAGTTCACCCAAAAATCATGGTGTAAGCTGTTAAGCCTGTTTTAAAATGGAATATTTGAAATTATAAGATAAAAAGTCAAAATTATGAAATAGAAATCATAATTATGACAAAAAGTCCAACTTTTTGTCTCATAATTTTGATTTTTTTTTTCCCCCCTCATTTGGACTATCTTAAAATTCTGACTTTTTATTTCATAATTATTAATATTTATCTCATAATTTTTAATTTTTATGTCATAATTATCACTTTTTTAAATCTCATTTTGACATAATGATCTTATTGACTTTTTATGTTATAGTTATGACAGTTTATGACAGTTATGATTTAGAAAAAGCATGTTTTTTCCTTATGTGGTGGAAATGAGGTTTCATACTAACTTCATCAAAAGTGACAGTAAATACATTTTTTAATGTTACAAAAAAAAAATCCTGATTTAAAAAAAACGCTGTTCTTTTGAACTTTCTATTCATAAAAGAACCCTGAAAAAAAATAGCATGGTCTCCACAGAAATGTGAAGCAAAAGGAGCAAAAACTGTTTTCAACAATTAATAATAATGAGAAATGTTTCTTAAGCAGCAGGTCAGCATAATCATTTCTGTAGGATCATGTGACACTGAAGACTGGAGTAATGATGCTGAAAATTCTGCTTTGATCACAGAAATAAATTATATATTTCACAATATAGTCACATTAAATTGTAATATTATTTCACAATATTACTGTTTTTTTTCCGGATTTTTGATCAAATAAATACAGCCTTGGTGAACAGAAGAGACTTCAAAAACATTATAAAATCAATTTAAAACATTATTCACTGAAAATCTTATCCACTGCAGCATTTAAATCTCATTCTCCATTCCGCATTTACAACACATTTGTTGAGTTTTGGCATTCAATGCTGCCCAGCCCAAGCTGGCATATTTGAATCTAAAACCAACTTCAAATTAGATTTCAGAGCTTTGATTTAGGTGGATATTTTCAGTGAAAACTTGCAGCTGGGTTTGATCCTCACACAAAGCATAGTAAGACTTCAGAAAAGGCTTCAGAAGAGTTGAAATGTTGCAAAATAGTAGTACATACTATTTTTAGATCACTTTTAGTGTGCTTTTTGGTTTTGTCAAATGTGGCCACTATGAACTGTCCCTGTATGGAAGGAGGTGTGTGATGAAAAAAAAAAAAAAAACATGTTCAGCAGAAAAAAATGTTTAAGGGAACGACACAAGGGTGAGTAAATAGACAGAAATGTCCATTAGTCTTTTTAAGAAGGTGCTCTAAATGCCAACTGCCTAAAAACAAGCACTTTTTTTGGACATTTTGACTGCTGATTGTTGACTGTCTTAAAGGTGCAGTAGGAGATCTTGGAAAATGCTAACTTTAGCCTGATAGCACTGAAAGCAAACGTCCCACCCTCCCTGCAATCGCGTCTAAAGCCACGCCCCCTGCACGCATATACGCTCACAGACCAGAATAACAGAGACAACATTACTACAATAGGCTACATCAGCGGTTCCCAATTCTAGTCCTCGCAAAGAAGCGAGTGTAAGGAGCATGTCAATCAGAACACAGTTCATGCACGTAGCTCACTTCTAACGAGCTGGTTATCTGAATCGGGTGTGTTAACTAAGAGAGACATGCAAAATATGCAGAGCGGGGGGGCGTGAGGACTGGAATTAGGAACCGCTGGGCTACATCATGTGTCATTCAGCTGTGAGCGGGGACCGAGCGTTTTGATTAGACGGACATTTCTTGGTCCTATGCCTTCCACAGATAAATACATTTAGACCACTTAACTTAATGATTGCTATTGGGATGTGAAGAGACTTTCAACCAGCATAACAAAAAATGTTTCTGAAGACAATCACCTATTGCACCTTTAAGCGCCACTGGTAGAGACTTCAAACATGAGAGAAGCACACCTGTTTGAAGGGTTAAGAGGGATGATGGGAAATAAGTAGAGGCCAGTGGACAGTCACCAGCGGGGATATCCGAGGTCCATCTTTTCATTAGTTGTACCTAATGAAACTGCACAACAACAGGGAAGAGCACCCCACCGCTGAGGCACGCTACCGGCTCCAAAATTACACCAAAAACAAAAGGGCCTTTACATCGTCACATCAAAGTGTTTCCACTGAAAGAGAAATGACAGGTCGTTTAGAGCAATCAGAAACAAGTGCAAGGCACCATAACATGATCGCTCCTGCAAGATCAATCTTTTCAGATCATTAATGTTTTATATACACACTGCATGTCAGAAGTATGTGGACAGTCCCTCTAATTAGTACATCTGAGTATTCCAGCCAAGTCCATCGCTGGCATGTGCATAAACCAGACAATGGAGCAGCTTCTCCCTACATCTGAGATAGGAGAATGTGCCCGAGTAAAAGATGTTTTTAAACATAAGAAAGAAAATTTATGTACAAGGTCTCTTTAATGTCTCAGTTCTTTCTCCTAGACAGCAATGAGATAAAATAAAGAAATCCATGTAAGGAAAGGAAAGAACATGACATGTGGCCTAGTATGGTGTCCCATATTTGGAATTTGTGCTCTGCATTTAACCCATCCAAACGCACACACACACACACACACACACCCAGAGCGGTGGACAGCCAGTGCTGTGGCGCCCGGGGAGCAGTTGGGGGTTCTGTGCCTTGCTCAAGGGTCTCACCTCAGTTGTGGTATTGAAGGTGGAGAGAGTGCTGGATATTCCCTCCCCCCACCTACAATCCCTGCCGGACCTGAGACCCGAACCCACGATCTTTGGGTTACAAGTCCGACTCTCCAACCATTAGGCCACGACTGCCCCCTCGTGAGATGTCTTTGGAAGTCTTTCCTGAGAAACCATCTCAAATATGTCTCAAACATTTTGCTTTTCTCATCAAATTATCTATGCTACTGTTTAAAAGTTTTAGATCCGTTTTTTTTTTTTTATTTATTTTTTTTTTTTAATAAAAATCTCTTCTGCTCATTAAGGCTGCATTTATTTGATCTAAAATACAGTAAATAGTAATATTGTGAAATATTATTACAATTTAAAATAGCTGTTTTCTATGTGAATATCTGTTAAACTGTAATTGATTGCTGTGATCAAAGCTGAATTTTTAGCATCAGTACTCCAGTCTTCAGTGTCACATGATCCATGATTCTAATATGCGACCCTGGACCACAAAACCAGTCTTAATTGCACAAGTATATTTGTAGCAATAGCCAAAAATACATTGTATGGGTCAAAATTATCGATTTTTCTTTTATGCCAAAAATCATTAGGATATTAAGTAAAGATCATGTTCCGTGAAGATATTTTGTAAATTTCCTACTGTAAATATAACAAAACTTAACTTTTGATTAGTAACATGCATTGCTAAGAATTTCATTTAAACAACTTTAAAGGTGATTTTCTCAATATTTTGACTTTTTTGCACCCTCAGATTCCAGATTTTCAAATAGTTGTATCTCGGCCAAATATTGTCTTATCCTAACAAACCATACATCAATGGAAAACATATTTATTCAGCTTTCAGATGAAACATTGACCCTTAAGACTGGTTTTGTGATTCAGGGTCACATATACTGATTTGCTGCTCAAGAAGCAGTTGAGCAGATTTGTTTCTTACAAACATGCAGCTTTTAATTTCACAAGACATTAACTGATGGACTGGAGTGGTGTGGATTACTTGTGGATAATTGTGATGTTTTTATGAGCTGTTTGGACTCTCACTCTGACGGCACCCATTCACTGCAGAGGATCCATTGCTGAGACACTGATACAATGACACATTTCTTCAAATCTGATGAAGATACAAACTCATCTACATCTTAGAACCCTGAGGGTGAGAACATCAGCATTTTAGGTGAACTTTTCCTTTAAAGAAACATTGTGGGTTCAATTCAAGTTAAGCTCTGGCAGCAGAACTTTACTGAATATTTTAAGTGATAAAGGTGCTTTAACAATATTTGTTAAATATATACAATTATATAATAATAATTGCTAGTCTTAGATTTTCGTTTTGAGTGCTTTTAAATGCTAAGTCTTCTGGAGTCATGACTTTTGATCCTTCAAGGGAAAGACTGAGTTTTGTTTGCAGTGGTCAGGCCGGCTGAATAATCCAGATCTCAACTCAGACCCCAGAGCAAAGGACCAGGCCGAGACTGTGTGACATGAATAACCCTGCAGTTGCAAAGATGCAAAGCAGCCGCTTCTAGTGTGTCACCCGCTTGGCTCCCGCTCCGTTCACTTGGGGCCGTGCATGAATACGGCGCAGTGAGCGGGGGAGTGAAACAAGAGGATCTGACCTCCACCTGCACTGACATCAGCCGTTATTAGCCAACTGATCCCCTGCCATCAAAACAAGCCACACATCCACTGCTCAGTAAGAGCTGCTGCAAGGGTGCATGATGAAACAAGTCTGAGCTGCGGACCGCACAAAGAGAAACCTCCTGCTCAACAACAAACCTACTTCATCTGAACCAATGACCGAGTGACTGTCACAAAACGGCCTTAATACATGTACATAAAGAGACTCATTGTGGGGGTTCATTGAGTACAAATCAACATGCACAATTAGACATTTTAAAATGCTACTTTCAAAGATTGCACCAAAGTTACTGAAACTGCAGCAGGTGATTCTGCGCATCTTTCTGTGAGGGTCTAGTGTGATATAAGTGATTTTATCTTGATGGAGGGAGGCCAGTCGATGTGCATCTGCTCCAAGAAAACTGGGAAAAGCTCAGCCTCTGCCCTAAGCCACTTCAAAATGAAATGCCTACCTTTCCTCATCTGACAAACCTGTGTCTGATATAGTCTTCAAAGGAAAAGTGGCAAGCCTATACCTCCAGGCTGAGGTAATTTGACTAAAGCTTTGCAAAGAGAGAAGACAAATGTCGTGGGCTTTTTTTCTCTTCAAAGATTAGATGTGATGCTGCTTCTCTTACACGTTAATCGCTGTAAATGGGTCATCTCAGGAAACAGTGCATGAAAATGTTTTTTTTTTTTTTTTTGTTAAAACATATGGATTGTTATATCATATTTAGCATAACCAGTCCTAAATATGATATTATAACCTTGGAAAGTACATCATTTCAAAACTTCATATACTTTTACTTTTTATACTTTTTAACAGTAGATATAAGAGTAAATTCTGGCTGTATTACCCAGATTCAGAATGCCTTCTAATATGCCACATAATCATGTTTTGTGGCAACCCTGTTACCTAAAAAAAAAAAAAAAAAAAAAAAAAAAGTTGATCAGATCACCAAAATGCTAGCTATTAATGCACCATACCAAATTATTTATTATAATATTCTTTGTGCCAAAACATTTTTTTTCTGTCAAAAAATATAGAGATAAATTTAATTAAAATTAAATAAATCGACCTATCTCTCTGTCTATTTATGAATGTATGTGTGTATGTACGAGTGTGCTCCTGTTAATTGTATCAGTAATAAATTAAGTAGGGAAACAAATGGCAAAATGAATATAGCCAACATTTATATTTTCATAAACATATATATTTCATTTATATATATATATATATATATATATATATATATATATATATATATATATATATATATATATGTTTATTGGTTAATTAATTCCTGTTATAAATATCCACCAGAAGGCATTTCACCTATTTAGTCATTCTTGGAGGTTCTTATTGGACCCCCATTATGACTGAATCCAAGTTTTGACAAGTATTTTTGACAAGTGTTTATTTTCACGCAAGCTGTAGGCAGCACCATAGGATTCGATCAATTTAAGCCTTAAAACCGAAAAGCATTTAACAAAAGAGTGAAAGATGATCGGACAAGGTTGCCGAACGACGCTCATTGACAGTTCAAAGGGCTTCCGTTGGTGTTGGAATAGGGCAGTAAATGAGTGATTTAGAGCCTGACAGGCGTCTGTATTCAGTCTGCTGATGGAGACACACCGTCTCACCTTTGATTTGTTGTCGCGTCGCGCCGTGTCGCCAGATCCACGCAAGTGTCTCTCCCATTCAGTCGCGCAGTCTAGCCGCTATTGTGCGGGTCACAGACGCACCTGGATGCTTATATTATTACTAGTTATAAAATCAGATTGACTCGACCATGCATTCACTCTCAGGCTTGCAGTGCAGACCTCTACTGTCCAATCCCATAAACACACACACACACACACACACACATATCCATTTATAATAACAATAACACTCATCGTCATGATTTCATTGGTATGCAAACTTTATCTTCACTGAATCTAGTCTAAAACGCCTTCAGCTGTCATTAACACACTATCAGTATTCATTGCTTTAGTGTTTGCCAGGTGAGGAGAGGTGTGTTGATTCACAGCACAGACTTTCACTTCCCTCTTCACTGATGTGCCACTGATTGAGTTAGTCAGCTTGTGTTTCTGCATTGTTATTCAAATGTACATCCTGGTTACATTTCACCCCAAAATGAAATGTGTTGGTATAAAATAAATTTTTGTATGGTGGCATTATTTTTACAAGACTTTAAGCACATTTCCCCAGCAAATTCTTATTACTGTTTTGTTTTGTATTTTTTTATTCTCAGATATATTTCTGATTAGTTAATGTTTACTGTAATTTAAAATACATTTTTTCATATATATATATATATATATATATATATATATATGAAAATATGAAAAAAGATATTTTACATTACAGTAAACATTAACTAATCAGAAATATATCTGAGAATAAAAAAAATACAAAACATATATATATACATTATATACATATATATGTATATATATATACATACATTATATATATATATAGATTATATATATATATATATATATATATATATATATATATATATATATATATTTTTTTTTTTTTTTTTTTTTTTTTTTTTTTGCATTAAAATAAAGAGAAGTGGGATGTAAATTGTGCTTAGTTGTTATTAACAGGGGGTGTTAGCCTACTGTATATCACCCAGACATGTTCTTGACAGGCTTTATGACTTTTCACATGTATTTCTTTGATTGTATTGTTACTTGATTCTAAGTGATTAATTGCAGTAATAATTACCAAAATTAAACTTTTTAGAACACTCTCTCTGCATATTTGATAAAATAGGTATTTGTTTACATATTTGGACATTGGTCTGTACAAGAGAATGTGTTTTTCTTCTTCATATTAGGTATGACATACCATTTATAGGTGTATAATATGTAATAAACATGATTTGTTTTTCAATGCAGTACTGTCTATGTATAACACTTTTGTGATTATGAACTTAATTAAACCATGCAAAATAATATTATTTTAAAAGTGTTCTATTTTATGACAAAAAATATAGTAGAGGCTTGAATTTAGGTTGTGTTTAGGTGGAAAAGTAGCTTGCAGCTAATATGCAAAATCAGCATTAGGCAGTTAGTAATTCACAAAATATCCTTGGAAATGAGGAAACTGATATTAATACACAAGGTTTTAGAACTGTACACACACACACACACACACACACACATAAAACTGCACTACAAAATACCATGATATTGTTCTTGAAACAGAGCATCACACTGCCTTTTATTAATCTCACGTTGTTGTTGGAATGTTTCACAATTTATTTAACAACAAAGTTATTTTGGGAACATGTAAATCACATGCTGATGCACATCAATACACATCTGATTTCTTCATCTGCTATAACAAGAAAATCAGTTTTCCTAGCATTTCACACAGTGCTCTATTTTAAGTACACAAACGATGCTTTCTGAGGGGGTCACTTGGCTACGCGTTTCGTGAATGTATATTGTATTAAAGAAATAAATACTACCAGTAAATAAACTTTTTAGTGGCTAATTCTAGCTCATAGAAAAAAACCCTTATACAGTCTGATATACATTATGAAAAGCTGTACAGCTGAATTATAATTAAAATAAGGACACTTTTACTTTTTTTTTTTTATTATGTTGATATAAATATAGATTTTTATATACTTTTTTGTCAAAATATATGATCGAGGACACACATCTCAACATGGATGTTATAAATAAGTGTCCAGGGTGTAACTGCGGCCCGTTTAGCGGCAGCCACATCCCTCCACTACCATCTCCTGATAGTTTTTCAGCACCACCCTGTCCGTCTCGTCCAGGTAGAGCATGGAAATTGCACTAAGCTCAGTGGGAACGCAGCAGGCCTTGGGAATATTGGTGTTTACCGAGTTAACCAGCGTCTGTACAATAGCGTGATTGGTGGAGTTCAGGTGATCGGCCAAAGGGAAAGGACACTCCCCATGACAGTAGTACGCCTGATATCCGGGCGGCGCCACGATCCAGTCGTTCCAGCCCACATCGCTGAAGTCGACATAGAGCGCGTGTCGCCGACAGTTGCGGTTGCGCTTGCGACCTCTTTGCTTCGGGCTGCGCTTTGCTCGTCGCGTCAGCGGGTGACTTTTTCCGTCGTGCCCGAATGTGACCAGCAGAGGGCGAAGCTGGTTCCAGTCTTCGTCCGGAAGCGGATGCAAGGAGCGGCTAACACGTACGTGGCGTCCCTGATGACACGAGGTTGGGTTCAGGGGCACCACCTCCACAGCCAAACCGTGATTGGAGCTCTTGTCTTGGGTCCAGCGCAGTACAGCCGGACTCACGTCGAAGCTCTCCCATCGGGTCGTGTTGTGGCGCACCAGCCGCGTGTCCAGCAGCTGCGTGATGAGTTGCCCAGCCCGCAGGGGCTTCAGCACCTCGTATATGTTTATCCGGTGGAGACCGTCGTCTCCTGTGTGTTGAGGATCTGAGATTGCATCATCTATCTGTTGCCTGTAGATACGCAGCTCTGCGGTAGAAATGAGTTCCTCCTCTGGGATGCTGCTGAGATTGAAGACGAAGCGCAGAGGAGTCTCCTGTGAGTCGTCTGACTGCAGCTCTTCCATGTGCTCTAAAGGAGGAAAATCAGAGGACAGGTCAAGAAACTGGTAGAAGATGACCCAATTTTTGAAATGATACAGTAGCAAATTCTTATTAGGCGTCCTAACTGTTAACTGTGGTATTTTGGATCAAAAAATACTCAAATGTATCAGTTTTTCTCAAATTCTATTGGAGATAGAATTCTATTCTATTCTATTCTATTCTATTCTATTCTATTCTGTTCTGTTCTGTTTTATCTATTGGTTTGGTTCAAACCTTAAATTTCGATTTAATATTAATCAAAATTATTTTTCTTCCTAAAGACAAAAACAGTTATACAGAGTAAAAATATTATTTTAAACACCAATATATTTTCTTTAGACATAAACCAAATGTTACTTAATGTAGGTCAATGTATATTTTTGTGCTTTTTATAACTTAATTTCACTATAAACAAATCTAAATTAGATATAATATGAATATAGATGAATAAGAATAGCTGTAACTAAAAACATTTTGTTAGTCAATGTTTATTTTAGTTTACTTACTATAAAAATAAATACCTCCAAAGACCTTAATGTTTATTGTGATGTCTATTTAAAATATGCACTAACATACACACATTCACAAAACACCAGAAAAAAAAATTATAAAAACCCCACAATTTCTGCAGTCAGTAAATCTTGCCATTGTGTGATCTGCACATCAACACTAAAATACTATTTAAACAAAATTGTTTCTTTTAATTTTCTGAGGAATGCTCATAGAAATTGAACTGAACAAAACTGGTTTAAACTGAAAACCATGGTTTTCGTTATTTTGTGTTTTGTTTTGATACAAATGCTCTTAGAATAAATGACATGGTAATTTTAGGTTTTTAAGTGTACAAACATGAATACTGTGAACACAGTTGTCTACTAAAATAATACCTAGCATTAATTACAATGTAATTCAATACAATGTAGCGATGCAACGTAATACATGCTAATGCACTGATGCTCAACCTTCAGATTTTTAAGTAATATTACCAATGTTGGAAAACATTTCATGTTAATTCCTTTTATTTCACTCTCCATATTACACGGCTGTCTGGAATACTTAGTTTTGTTTGCGTTGTCATGGCAGTCAAAATCAGAATTACAGTATTACAGATCTCTCATCCAGGTATCTAATTTCCTACATCTACTTTTATGTCTCTCATATCACTCTCTTTCTCTCACTTTACTGACTTTAGGAATACTTAATTGAACAGATGGCTAGAAACTTAGGAGAATCCACTGAAAACATCATTCAGAAGAATGAAAAACTGGTAAAAGACTCATACAGTTGCATGAGAGAGGAAGTCAAGTAACTTAAGTAAATAATATAGAAATCAATAATATTGCTGCCATGTTTGTCTTGTCGCTAGGCCAATTGTTTTTAGCATCAGCATTGTATTATTTTCTTTTGACAGAAGCCATAAGATTGTTCTCAAAATATTTCAAATCATTTACTATTCATATGTTTATTTATTTAGTATCGATCCATATAATAACTCATGTCTCATGGTGCTAATCACCCTATCTGGGTTAATTTTGTGATAATGACAGTCTAACTCTGGATTATGCCTTGTACATGCTTATTCTCATTCAGTTATCTTTTTTTTAACAATAATATTTGTCAATAATAATCAACACACATTCAAGTAGGCAGTAGTTTCAGGTAGTTTTACAATAGAGAAATTTAGTGTTATTATTAAAGACTACTGTTGGCTGTTGCTATTCACAATCATATCATCATTTGGGGTTACAAAAACTCCTGCCTTGCATTCATATCATGTTTATGCTGTAATCTGATTATTTCACATATTGAATGCCGAATATATCCTTCTCTTTCAGGAGAAGTGTTTACTTGAACAGCATCTTCACTAAAGGTAAAGAGTATCATTTCTGCATTATTAGAGGCACCAAATAAAATTGATTTTTTTTTTTTTTTTTGGGATTGTCTAAGAGTGAGAGTTTGGAGGCGGGATGATTAATTTGACCGACCAATGACATATTTCAGACACACTGAAATAAACTAAAAGGACTGTGTCATTTTTACTCCTTCCTTTCAAGTGCATTTTTCGAGTCTGTTTTGTTCAATTTGCAAAACAGCAATCAAGCAAATAACACTCCTAAAACAAAAAGAAGTAATTTTGTTTAAATAGCATTTTCACTTGATGCGCAGAACACATGCTGGATAGATTTAGTAATTATGGAATGACTGGATCGTGGCCTTTTTTATTTATAAGAAGTAAATTAAACTGAAACAAAACATATAATAACATGTTTTTTTAGTTTTATCGTAAGTGAAAGTTCAGCTCTCATTTTAGAGCTAATTTAGCTTTTGTTTACAGTTAAATTAAGTTATAAAATGTAAAAAAAATAAATAAAATAAAAATCATATAGGTCATATTGACCAACATGTTTATGTCTGGTGACTCCACCAAACACACTCTTATTTTCAGAGGTATCCACTTATTCCTTGTCCATTTTTCAATGTAGTTGAAACTCTCAACTCTGACTCATTTAAGTATGCAGGTAAAAAAGAAAAGTAAAATAACAAGAATAAACTGTTTAACCATGCTGATGGCCTTCTATCATCTTGATACTGAATGTGTATTTTTCTGAAGCCTTCTGGGAATTCTGTCCGCCTAAGAGACCGCACTGCTGGCAACAGGAGTTTATCTAGAAATCTGTACAGTAGCATTAAAAATAATTGCATGTTGAGGAAAGTCCCTTGACAGAATCCACATGACAAAGTATGGTGTAGCAGAGACTTTTTAAATGTTGGGTCGAGTCTGCATTTGTCAAGTGTCACCGTCTCCTCTGTCTTACCTTCATGATGGAATCCTCTCACAGTGTTTGCTCGACTCGTGGACCTTTCGGGATAATCGAAGCTCACGTCGTGGGCTCCAGCCTCTTCGGCCTCCCCTGACTGCAGGCGATACAGGTCCAGCAGATATTGGGGCACAACAGCCGAGTAGCTGGGTCGCGGTCGCCTCTGCAGCCCAAACATGTGCAGCAGCGTGGCTTCAAAGTCCCGCAGCAGTTCATGACTCTGACCCAGGTGCTGAGCCGACGCTTTCTTCTTCCCTTCCTCGGGTATTAGACTAGCATAGCTGCTCTCTCCCAGTAGGACTTGGCATAATAAAATGACCATCAGCATTCGATTACCAGGAATCATGATGTCTCTGGTGGACAGGCGGGACATTTGAGGAAGCAGAAGAGAAAAGCAAGACTTCAATGAAAGATGTTTGACTCCCCATTGTCACCTTGCTTTCAATAATTAAACTGGATACCATTAAAATGCCATTGACATTTAGGTCAGAAACATACTTTATGCAAGTTCTCGAAGGCAGAATGCTTGGTCAATGATTTGCAAGTATGTGATCTTGTAATAGACCTCCGTACTCAAGGGGGTGACAAAGTTTCCTTCAAATGTCTGCGTCATTACACTATATATGCGTTATTATTCAAGTAGCTTGTTACAACATTTTCAGCAACATTCCCTTCAAAATGTTGCTTCACCAAGACAGTAGTTGAACTAAAAGTACAAGAAATGCATCTGACATGTTTCAGAATGCAACAAGATACAAAATTGAGCTTATGTAGCTATATAGAAAAAAAAAAAGGTGTAGGATTAATGTTAAAACAATTTTCACTCTGAAGTTGCTTACAAATTTCACAAATAATTACAAGGAAATGGCAAGTAACACATTAAACTTAAATTTTTAATGTAGAAAGACAAGAAAGTTGTCTGAAAACTGAAAACAAAATTTGGAGTAACAATTTTCACTCTAGTAAATGCCATTAATTTCACAACTAATTACAAAGAATTGGCCAGAAACACATTGAATTATGTTACAATTTGATGTAGAAAGACTGAAATCGTATTTTCGTGAAAAATGTACTCCAGTAATCTTTGTTTACTTTGTATACTACCACTGTTGAAGCGTTTGGGTTTGTGTACTTGCGTAGAGTATGTTTTAGACCTTATTTATTCCAGATAACTGTTATACAATTGAATAGTTTAAAAATCTGTATATAACAACACAATGAACAGAGTTTAGGAGTTTAGGGGGTCATTCACCAAAAAATTTAATACAATTATGTCATCATTTATTCAACCTCATCTCATTTCAACCCTGTATGACTTCTTTGGACTCCACTGACTTATATTTTGGGTTTGTGTACTTGTGTAGAGTATGTTTTAGATCTTATTTATTCCAGATAACTGCTATACATTTGAATAGTTTAAAATTCTGTATATAACAACATAATGAACAGAGTTTAGGGGTCATTCACCAAAAAAATTAATACAATTATGTCATCATTTATTCACTCTCATCTCATTTCAACCCTGTATGACTTCTTTGGACTCCACTGACTTGTATTTTTGGTTCCCCAAAGAACCTTTCAGTGATCAGTTCTTAATAGAACATTTCTTTCTTAGTGTGAAGAACATTTTAATAAAATAAAGATCTGTTTTCCACTATAAAGAAGCTTTTGCAAAATGAAAAGTTTACATATATGTTCTCCATGCAACCATAGATGTAAATAAAGAAGCTTTATTTTTAAGAGTGTATGGACACACACACACACACAAAAACACATTTTCCAAATTATCATCTTCTGTGTTCCACAAAAGGCATTTTGTAATGGTCTGGAATGACATGAGGGTGAGTAAATGATGATATAATTTTCATTTTTGGGGATAACTATCCCTTTAAGGGCCGAACCAAACTACAGTTTGGTAGTCACAACCGATGTCAAACAAGGACAGCAACCTACAATTTTCAAGTGCTTGCACCGCAACATAAAAAGCTTAAAGCAAAACTCCTTATTGACCACTGTTTTCGTAAAGAATTACTAAGCCTTTTAATTTTCTCCAAATATGTAACAACCCCATCACACGGTTAGGACTGGATAGGCGTGGTCCACTTACCGACAGAAAATAAAGCATGGGAAAACAGTCCATGTTTGTCGAGAGTTGATACAGGACGAGTTCCTCAAGTGAATGTTACGTGGTCCTGGAAGGCTGTTTAAGAACTGCGGTGAGATTCCTTTCCTGAAATACAAGGGTATATTTGCCATTTAATCTCTCATGTAATCCGATTACAGCAAACATTTCAGAATAAGCATGGCATGATTTCACTAAAACCAAAATGCAAGTTTGGGCAAGACAGACCCCTTAAAGCAACTAAAATGCTGCTTGTAAATGAGCAAAGATAACGTGTTGCACAAGACTGCCAGGTGTGAACACCTGAAAAGATGGCAATTCAATTTACATACAAATAGAGGTTCGTTTGTCAACAAAGGGATCTCAGACGGCCTCTTTTATTGATGGTCTTTTAAAAATCCTTCCTAAAGAGTCTTAAAAAAATCCCCCATCCCAGACTGCCCACACAAGCGGCACCGTCCTGGTTCTACACCTTCATGATTTGTACGTATCCAAATACGTTGCTATCTAATTTGTGCCAAAAGCAGAATGGATTTAAGAGATATCTTCATTGCAACCACCATGCAACTCCACAAATGAGATTTTCAACGATTCATTTGAGAACAGAGTAACTGCACTAATAACAATCACAAGTGCTTTGTGAAAGGTCTCAGAAAACAACGTCATCACTGAATCCACAGCTGAACTCAATAGTTGAGCGTAGCAACGCATGCATTTTGTCATTTCTTGGACTTAGTTCCGCTGGAGCAAGTCCAACCATTACAACAGGAATGATGCATTTTAACAAGAACACCGTGTGTGTGTGGTCATGAGAGTTATTTCTCTCTCTTTCTGTCTTCACAGTTGTGATACTAGCATTGCTTGCGTTGAGATTCTTGACTGATCTACCGAAACACAGTGTTAGATTCTTAACAGGAGGCAAGTGGTTTTTAGATTCATAAAATCTGCTGTTTGAACAACAATGTCGAGAGCAAACCATAAAAATGAGCGTAACTAAAAGACTTTGATCAGCCATGCCAGAAAACATGTAACAAAGCACAAACAATTGGTTTCTTCAGACCACCTACACTTGTTTAAAAGCCTACAGATACTGCCCTAAATATTTACAGAATCCCTGTTTGCAGATGGAGTGCAATGCATGTGCTTTTGTACAGACTGGGTTTTATGGTGCAGTTTGCTTCCTTTAATTTGGCAGAGTCGTGTAAAGCTCACAGTGCTCGACTTTGCTCTACCCTAACCCTGCTTAATGAGATTAGGTTATGCACGTTTCTTCAGATGTGTATGGGGGAGTAAGTTACCACAGTAACAGACAATATGAGCAAAATGAAACATCTTAAGGAAAGTAGCCTATAGACTGTTGTGCAGTTGCTAAAGTTCATGGATATGCACAATACAGAATCTCTAGACCACGGTCCTCCAATTATTATTTGATCTCAAACTAATTGGCATGAAAAACAACAACAAAGCAAAGGAAATATGCATTTAAATGAGTGAAAATATTAAGTTAAAGATAAGAATGCAACTAAAGTTTTCATCTAATTGTGTCATTGTCCCTATTAGTACTGTAAGCACATTATTACATCCACCAAGAAACATGTTCTTGGCCTGAAAAAGGCTCAAGACCTCTGCTCTAGTCTAGACAACATCTGTTGATCTGTAATCATCAGTGGACTATTTGACTACAGCTCTTGCAACAGTGTTTACTTTTTAATAAGTAGGTGGTATGAAAATATATTTAGACAGTATCTCGTTTCTTTATGTTTTTGCTTTCCATCTCGTTAAACTAAAGATAAACATCCCTGCCAAGTGACTCATGGGTTGTCTCTTTATGTCATAATGTACCTCATAAAACTTTTCAGACATGTTCTTATGCTTGACTGAGTGCCATCACTCTTCACTACAACTCATTTAAGACAAAGTAGGAGTCTATGTAGGTCAAATGTACTAGCTCAGTTGCACACTGGAGACCGGTTTTACTTAACTTAATAAATCAAATGAAGGACACAGCTATTGTTTTTAATGCTAACTTAAAGTGACGCTGCGTAAACCAGTAATTGAGTTAGGAATGCGTTAGAATTGGATTTGAAACCAGTTAACGTTCTACGCCGAAACAGGGATTCGGAACACTCAGAATTTAGAATTTTATTGTAGATTCCAAAAACTCATATAAAAGTGAATCTTAATACGTTGTTTAATACTATCCAAACAAAATAGCCTATTCCACCGTCATGATTTAGGCCACTTACAGCAATTAAAACTGTACTAAAGTGGTAGCCACCACATTGAAACATAGGCCTAATTAAAACGAATGTCAAATCTGTTTGTATGGAATGCCATTCTGGTTCATTACGAGCAGATGTGAAGCTCTCATCCCATATGCGCGGTCAGGTGCCTGCAGAGCGCGTTGGTGGTTCTAAACTTGCAAAGAACATTTAACGTAAGCTATCCAATAAGTGTATTAAACCCTGTGTAAAACTGACAAGACCCCCCAGTACAATTCGACAAAGCAGAACGCTCCCGTTTTCGGTGTACACAGCTTTGTTGATTATAATAATTGCGTCTGTGGACGTGAAGACAGGTTTGTGGAATATAATGGGAGCGTTCTAGTTAGTCGCGTCGCCTGCAGAGAATACAGGGCGTAAAAGATTTCCATTTACGCGCAAAACGGCCAAAACGCGTGTCACTGGATCTGAATAGTTGCGCATACCTCAGCTACGGTCATAAATCACTTCTCGCTACGACCATATCGAAGTACCGTGTATGCTGACATCCCAACTTACCATTGGTAGAGATGCGCACGGGATTCCTGGATGAGAAGACGGCAAAACGGAGTTTTGAAAGGAGTTCACCTCATAACAAAAGTCCAAACCTGAAGCGCATGTTTAGGTCATTAGTTCCGCATCACGTAGAAGAAATCAACCGAGTCCAACGCGAACGCGGATCTCTGTAGCTCCAAGAATAGTCGAGCAAGGAGAACATCACCGACTGATCCCGCATCCAGTTCTCCAGGCAGTTTTTATGTGACCGCCCTATGAAGTTCCTCTGCCTCCTCCCCTACTCTCTCAACCCACCGCACTTCACCCAACACCTCAGATACACCCCAGAGAACGCAAACACACAAGATCTGTTTCCTTCTTTAAGTTACATGCATGCACTGCAACACCACACTGTGGATGGATACTTCTGGAGTGTATAATCAGTGCGCTGGCAAGCACATGCAATCTATTAAATGCTCCCCCCCACTTCTTCCAGGGATGTCCTTACATGGGTTGACCACACTTGCATAAAGAGGGAAAAGAGCATGTTTATTTGAGCCACAGAAAAACAAACATGTGAAGTTATAAGGTTAAAAATACAAAATAAAAACAAATTTATAAAGTTAAAATTAAATTGAGCTACTCTCAAATGTAAAAGTTCTACAATATGGTTCTCTGCAGTGCCACAGGTTCAGAAAAGAACATAACTTGGACTGTATAATAATAGAGCTTATCGGAAAAATTGTTCAAAACTTCTTCAGATCAGTGTATTGGTTTAATAGATGTTTTTATAAAGAGATAAACAAACTAACAAATAGTCTTTGAGGAAAATCAGCAAAGTTCTTAGAACTTTGGTCAACATTCTAGAACAAATACACTATAAACTGTTCTCTGAATGTTTGTACATTCATCTAAAGTTTTTTTTTTTTTTTTTTTTTTTTAATGTTACTGCTTTTTTCAGAATGTTCAGAGAGCATTCAAAAGTAGCATTTCCATTATGTACATACATTTTAAAATTGAATGTCCCCTTGGTGTTTGCATAACCCCAAAAATGTATTTAAAACATTAAAAAAAATGACATTTTGAATGTTCAGAGAACATTTGGAAATAATATTTTTATAACTATTTTTATATATTTTTAGAGCATTAGAAAACATTTTTAGAATATATATATATTTTTGTTAGCTGGAAAGCAGGAGCTCTTTGTTTCTTCACATTACTCTACTACTCTCATAAGTGCATATTAAAGGGATGCTGGAGTCATAATATTCAAAGTTTTCAAGCCTAATAACTTGTTGAAATCACTGTGTAGTGAGCACTGTCATGTTGTGATGGAGATCAGTGAATGTTTTCTATTAATGTATTTCACCGAGGCCGGAAGCCTTCTCCGTTTGACCTCCTGCCCCTATAATAACAATTAACCCCCAGTGTGTGAAGCACTCGCAGACACCCTCATTACCATATTATTTACCTGTCTGGCTCAAGTGCCACCCTCCCCCAAACCCACCTTCTGCTTCCTTAGTAAAGGAAATGTCATCACATGTTTGGAGAAACATTTTGGGTGTAAAGTAAACATGAAATCAAAATTCCAAATTGACCTTGTTGACTTTCTTAATACAAATTCCTGGTCTTATCTGTGCAAGATTCACCTGTGCTTATCTTTATTCAAAATAACCTGCCTTTCCTCTGAAATCACTTTCAACTTCAGCAGACGTCACTAAGTCCTTGTTCTTATTTTTGAACATCTATGTCCATTTTGTTATGAAAAGGCACTTTTTAAGACCCAACCAATGTTACTTGTTTTGACAACACTTGTGACATAATGTTGATCACCACAAAAAAAAAAAAAAAAAAAAAAAAAAAATGTAGTTTTTTACAGGTGGTTTAGCCATATTTTGAATTGCGCATTGCATTTTGTCTTAAGGCTGAATGAAATATCTATAAACTTAACAAGAACTTAATGTCCTGGCAGAAACCTATCAGTACCTTTCTGTTTTTCTATGGATTTATTTCTTACAGTGCAAGTTATAGTAAGGCATGTACAACAGTGACAGATGAAAACAATTTTAACTGAAGAATTGGAATAGGTGCTTTTATAAATGTATTATGAGCTTAATGTTTCAGGTTCATATGTTCCACAAATTGGCCCCATTGACTTCCATTGAAAGTGCATAATTGTATCCTTGATTTCTGCTTATTTTAAAGTACAGATGGAGGAATTGAAATTCTTTTTTTGTGTGTGTGTGTGTTATTGAACATTATCACATATGCTACGGATTGAGCTTAACTTGTAACGAACTCAAAATATTCCTGTAATATCAAAATAGACAGTGCAGTAGACAGTTGTTTGTGCGTTTGTATAAATGAGGAGCACAAAAAAATGTTTTCCTGATTTCTCCACAAAAAATCAGTGGGGTTTCCTCCTGTGAGAAGTGCATGTGAAGATATTGTTGTATTGTTCTGGACCAGGACTGGTTAATGACACTCACCTATGAACATCAGCTCATAATCACAGACTTCAAACGCAGACCCCTGCTTAGTGTCCTAGCACACCTTTTCTCTCATCTTCTCTCCTGGTCAGCAGCTATAAGGCACTTTGCTAGTGCAGACACGCACCCTGATGACTGATCAAATAACACTTTCACTAGTCCAGCTTCTCTTAATGCAGCATTCCTGAAGATCTTCCCTGCATCTGTCATGGTGTGTGCCGTAGTATATGTTCATCCTAAACCCCACTAATGCAGCCCACTCCTTTTAAAGTTACAAGTTGAATGGCATGTTCAAGGGGTTTAGGATCTGGGCAAACAATTTTAATTTTCCGTCTTGACAATGCATGGAAAAAAGTAAACATAGGCATTCTTATATACTGGGGTGACATAATCCAGTATTGTGAGACGTGTTGCACAATATCCCATGCTAACATGTTGACTGCTTTTGACTACAAGAAAAATTAAGACCTTCCAAAAGTATACTCTGAAAACAAAAACAAAAACAACGTCAAAACAAATACATTTCTGATTATTATCAGTGTTGAAAGCAGTTGTGCTGCTTCACATTTTTGTGAAAACCATGATACATTTTATTTTTCAGGACGCTTTGATAAATAGAAAGTTGAAAAGAACAGCATTTATTTGAAATATAAAACTTTTGAATTATTATAAAAGTCTTTACTGTCACTTTTGATCAATTAAATACACCCTTGTTTTGAATGTATACAAGTATTAATTTCTTACTGACCCCAAACTTTTGAATGGTACTTCATGATTTCTATAAAATATAAAGCAGCACAACTTTTTCAAAATTTGCTTCAAAGCTGATGTGATGTGAGCTCTGGAGCGTTTTGTGTGTATTAACGGGCAATCTGTCATCTCATTAATCTATTATTTGTTCCAGAGCAAATAGTTACAAACTTTATATTTTTATATAACTTCAGTGTTGTATCAGAGTGCTGCTTTTATACTTTTGACTGAATTGCTTTAGCGACTTTTATTTTAATGGCTAATGTGTTTAATAACGGTGTCATTACATTGTTATTACATTGCCATTAGATGGCAGCAAGTGACTGTCTTTATGAGTCAGTATCAAAGACTTTTATATTGAAAGGGACGGAAACAAGGTTGTAAACAAGGTCATTCTTTTTTTACTTTCAACAACACCTTGCAGCGCTGTCATCGGAAATCACACTTAACAGATTAAAGGATAGTCCTTTTCTCAGCAGACATTCAAACTAATGTTCAATTCTGAATATGAAATTGAGCTGAAGAATGAATGCTGTATCAGATGCAGGTAATCACACTCGCTCAGTCCATCTCTCTCTTATACTCTACATAACATAATAAGCTTTTAACTTAAATGAAGCAATATTTATACAACAGTTATTTCTGGTCCTCGAATCTGATTGGCTGATAAGAGTGCGATCTTAGAGTGATAACAGAGCTCCTCCAACCTTTTCACCATTTGTATCCATTTGTTTGTACCACTTATATCCCTCTGCTTGCCGAAGTTGCTGTATTTCTCACAGCGAGTGTCATGGTGGACACCCAAATACACTATAATTTAAAAATAATACTGATTTTGTGTCATGGAATCAGGGCTCTAAACTGGTTCAAGGAACGAAAACAAAAACCTGAAACAAATGAAATTTTGACAGGAACAAGAAACAAAATCAAATGTAATAATTCTGAACAGAATAGAAAATTTTAAATGGCCATTAACCGGTTAATAATGTTATTTTATCGTATTGTATCATTTAATATTTTAATTTTGCAGTCAACCAATCATGAATTCAAACAGTATAGCCTATGCAAATGTGACGTTGACACATCCATTGAGTGAAATGCCCGCGCTCAGCTGTAAATTCATCATAGTTGCAATGGCAATGCCCCGGTGTTAGTTTATCCGAGGATACGTCACGAACCATCAAGCATTAGGCCTACATTTAAGTGAAAATGAATGGCAGGTAATGCTGAGTTTCAGTCCATTGTGACCCGTCACGCTCCAAAAGTTCATGGAAAGGAAACCGAGACAGCAGAAAGCCATTTTATTTATTTTGCAAAAGCTTTACAGTTTTGAATGATGTCTTGCTTCTATCTGTACGACCAACCAACGTTGGTATGACCATAACCATTACGGAGTAACAGTTGGGAAAACAGTGATCACGCTGGTGCCTCACGCGCACACACAACATATTTTTGCTACCTTGACATCAAAGACTGCTCATTATCAAAATAAAATACAGTTAAAGAAACATAAAAAGTTACTTTACTCAATTTAAATAGTCTATAGTCTGTGCCGTTCAGTGTGACCACTGCTTCACTGCTGATATAGCCTATGTGAAAGGATGATGGTTTTAGGCCTACGTCGATAATGCGAGTGAAGTGCAAAGCCTATAGTTTACATAATAAATAATATTTTAGCATCCAGATATGTCGCAAATATGGAAAAAATTTGGATTCGTGCAGAATGAGAGAGGTAGGCTTCAGTTTCCCTTTTAAATTAATTTATTTTGACTTGACATTTAGGTTATATTTAGCCTAAATACTGTCAACTTTAGAGGATTTGTCATGGAGAGAAGGGAACTAATTTATAATGTTTATAATGTCTTTATTTACTGGTATTTTAGCCTACATTATTTCTGAATGTAATAATAAAATGCGAAGTACAGCCTACTGATTTAGGCTGATTTATGTTTTTCCTCTCAAAACACAATTTTATATGTCAAGCAGTGTTTTTTTAACCATGCAGCAAACATTTTTAAATATCATGAAAAAATACTTTGATGTTTTTAAAGCGTTGAGAGTTTTTTCTTTCATTTAATACATTTGGCCAAAATCTAGAAAAGATGATGCTGAATTGGTTATGACAAGGCGCAACAAGATCAAGATTCTATTCAATTTTTTTTTTTTCTTTTTGAGTAAAGAAAATGCTGTACTTATTATTATTATTATTATTATTAGCCTATTATTATTTTATTATTATTATTATTATTATTATTATTATAGGCAAAGAAAAAGGTTTTAAAAAATAACCGGTATTTTTTCTACTCAAACTGGTTTTGGAATGGTAAAATACTGATTCTGCTCAGAGTGAACCGATTGACTTTTTCTTTTTTTTTTTTTTTTGTAGTTTTAAGAGTTTTTTAGGTGATAATATAGTTGTTTAGACTTCAAATATGCAGTTTGTTAATAAAGATAATGTCTATTTGAAAATTTGCTTCGCCGTTTTCGGAGATCTAGCTCCAGCGCGTCAGCTGGCGTTCAGCACTCATGACACCTGCCGAGCCTATCGGACATTCAAACTAATGTTTTATTGTGTGAATATGAGATTGAGCTGAAGAATGAATGCTGTATCAGATGCAGGTAATCACACTCGCTAAGTCAGTCTCTCTCATAATAATCTATTCCACATAGTACAGTACACTGCTTTTACTACAGTAATACAATAATCTTTCAATGAAGCAAATCAACATTCCTTCATATTAGTTCCAAAGTGACGTTTTCAAATTAGTAACAGAGGCTTGGTCTCAGCTGTTAAACTGTTAACTTTAGATTTGAATCCGTGGCGGAAGGAAGTAGTTCTGCACAAAAGAGGGCTTTTAAAAACACTCTGTTGATATTTTTGTATGTATTTACACACTCATGCTGTTAAACTCGTAGATGTGAGATATGGCTGTATATTGGCACGCTGTGATTACCTACGGTCGAACGCCTACTCGTGTGATATTGCTTATATATTGTGTATGTGTTTGTATATATATTTGTTAAAGGCTCTGTGTTCAGGCCTTTTTAAGCAGAAATCTAAACATGTCTGAAATGTGTCTTCACCTAATGCCTTGCATCTTTTGTGACTGTCAAACGGCCATAAAGCCAGATGTGTCTCTCTTTCTCTCAAACACAATCACGCTATCTCTCTTCCTCTGTGACAGCTGGGCAGAAGATGTGTGGATGGAATTATCTGAGTTGCTTGCTGATGTGTGTTGGACCCTAGACCTTTTTTTTGTTTGCTTTGTAAGTGTTGGAAGACACTCTTGCAGCAACATTGTCCAGACCCTTTCCTGAGTGCTGCAGTACCTGTTGGACCACCGGAGGTCACAAAGTGGAAATTTCCCCAAAGATTTAAAAGCTTTTTTTTATCAGAAGATGGGCCAGCACTTGAGAATACTCCTTTAATCTAAGAGGACGTATTGACACTTGCCAGCAATCATCACTGTTGGCGCTGAAACCCAGAGGTATGTGAAAGACTTGAACGAAGACAAATAATTTTTAAAACTTTTTGATTTATATTAAAATGCTTCATTTAACTATTACATTTAATACATTTTCAGGAAAAAAGATAATATGCTCGTTACTTATTGTAGTAGGCTAATAAAGCAATAAGAGAGGCTACAGTTACAGCAGTTGTACCAAATTTGATCAAAACCTCCCAAACAGCGAACAGTGATTGTTCTCAGAACTTTGGCTAACAAAGTTATGAATTTTTTTCCAGTAATATAAATACAAAGTTTGTTCAAAGTTGTCTGGGCTTTAACAATGTTCTCAAAAAAATTAGCACAAAGGTGTTATTAATACATTGTTGTTGTTTTTGTTTGTTTGTTTGTTTTTTTTTTTTTTTTTTTTAGTTCAGCCACCATTCTGGCAAGGTTTTCTCAAAGTTATGAACAAACATTCTTCTGATTACATTAATAGAAATTTGTTCAAAGTTATCGTTAATAATCTAAAAGCGTTAGTACAAAACCTTTATTTATAAATCATTCATGGAATGTTTTTCTAAAGCATTTTAATTGTATGTTCGTCTAATGCTTTGCTCCCACTTTATATTAGGTGGCCTTAACTACTATGTATTTATATAAAAAATAATAAGTACAATGTACTTATTGTGTTCAAATTGTATTGCAAAACACCTTTGCTGCTATTGAGGTGGGATACGGGTAAGGTTAGGGACAGGTTTGGTGGTATGGGTAGGTTTAAGGGTGGGTTAAAATGTAAGGGATGGGTCAACAGTGTAATTATGAATGTAATTACAGAAATTAATTACAGATGTAATTACATGCAGGTATAACATTTTCATAACTTTACGTGAACGTTAGCAAAATTTTCTTAGAACATATTTGTTAGCTAGGTCCTTAACCATGGAAAATTGTAGCAATGACAAACTATAAAAGCCACGATAGAAAGTTACATTTATTAAAATGAATAATCAGAATGAGCAGTTTGCCACATTAACATATTAGACTATTCATTCACAGGTGTATGTTTACAGTGACATCAAACACGGTTCATCCAATCAGTATTTAGAGTCTTTTTTGTAATAAAAGATTATCACACATAAACTTTTTGCTTGAACTCCAGACTTCTATGACCAAACTCCAGAACAACAAGCATTACAAGTCAAGGGGGAAGAAAAACCAAAAAAAACCTGCCAAACCTTTTAAGGAAGGCCAGGCACTTCCTTGCCCTCATGTTTGTTTGCTCGAGCCCCTCCACCTTTCTTTCTTTTTCCTCAACATATTTATTTTTACTGCACATCCATATCCTTAAGCCCTCTTAACATTTCAGGCCATCAAGAAGCTCTTAAGTGGATGAGCGAGTGTTAACTGTGTCTTTTCAAACCTTGACATTTAATACTCAATATAAATCTCTCCAGAGACCTGTTATTTTTTCAAGAATGTAATTACATACTTTCAAATACAACTTGAAAGGGCCCAACAAGTTTTAAAACACAGTGTGTGCTCTCTGGACGGCGGGAAGGTATTCCAAGCAGTTGGAATATGCTAACATCTCAGTGTGTGTGAACCACGGGCCCTTGGCAGGACAACATAGTATTCGTTGCCTTAGACCTCGCTAGATATACAAAATACAGAGACAATTAATCCACGTATGATTCAAGTAGCCTGACTAACAAGAATATATTGCAGCTTTAATGTTTACAGCTGAAGTGACCTCAGTTTGTCCTCATTTACAACAGGCACTTGTTGTGCACATATAATGACCCAAAAATGATTGTTGACACGCAGTACATAAACAAATAACTATTGCATTTGGACTGTTTATTTATTTTTTAATCTTTAACTTTAATATCTTTAATCTGAATTAGTTTAAATTGTCTTCATTCATTTTTTGAGTTTAAGCACTGTAAAAACATATGCTGCCGTGACTTATTGATCATGTCAATCTTTACATTGTAACTATTAATGTATATATATATATATATATATATATATAAATGTTGCCTTGTCAACTAGCTGAAGTAATATAAGCTTTAAAAACAATTTATTATGTAAATATATGTAAATATGCTGTACTGTGCACAATGACAATAAAGTTTAATCTATCTTTTTTTTTTTTTTTTTGAAAATCACCTTTTTCAAGAAAGAAAAACCAGAAAAAAAAACAAAAAAAAAAAACATGCAATTTCAGTACTATATTTTCATTCATGAGTTGTGTATGTTTAATTTGTGTGTGTGTGCGATCAGGCAGTTAGATCATACTCCAGCTGTCAGATTAAAAACAGCAGTTTAAAGCTCTCTGCACTGCCATGCTTATAATTTCTCAGTGGGACACAATGTGTTTAATGTGAAGGACTATGGGAAAAAAACAAACCAGCAAGACCTGAAGCCTTTAGGTCAAACACCAGAAACATAATTAAACAAGGAGGACAGCTCCTTAAAGTAAGTCCCTCCCAGGTTTTTTCCAGCTAGCATGTTATTACCAGAGTGAGTGCTGCTTAAACTCTGGGAGTGGTCAGAAAACTTGGCAGGGCTTGGGGCAACATAGTTCTCTGAGCGTGCTTTTGGCCTTGTTGTACTAGTTCAGTAATAGAAAAATACAGTTTTATTAGAATAAGGCTGTATGGCACGCAAAATGCAGAGCTAGCAAATCAGAATGACAGGACATAACTAAAATTTAAAGTCATATTGCTGCACAATTGTAGTTTGTGTAGCTTTTAATAATGGTACTTATTTACTCATTATGAATTGCCCATAAACATACTACACACAAAGGGTAGTATGTTTCCAGATGCTATTTGCAGAAGCATTAAATTATATTAATCAATTCCCAGAATGCTATAATTTGTATGGAAGCCTGTTTCCACCACAGGATAAGGTAAAATGGCAAATGGTAAAATGGTATAAAAATTTCAACTTTTTCATGAGATTTCATGAGAGAGAGAGAGAAAGTGAGAGAGAGAGAGAGTGAATAAAAGAAAAAGAAAAAGAAAAAAAGGAGGGGGGGGGGTGTCTGAATTCTAGGATAAAAAGTTGCAATTACCTTTTATTATTATTATTATTATTATTATTATTATTACGATTATATTCCATGGCAGAAACAGGGTACCACCTAATTCAAATTGAACATTAGGTTGATGTGATTTTATTATCAATGTGATATTAATTTTTAATATTAATTAGATAACATTAGTTGTCACAACAATTAAAAGAGATTTGAACTGATCTGAATCCCACAGCATTCTCCTGGATGGCCTACTGAAGTTTTTCTAACTAGCTTCATAATTGTGGGTTATTGTGCTAGTGAGGGCATTTTCAGAATGATTTTTTTTTTTTTTAAGGTTTCTGCCTGGCTGAGCGTTTCTTTTTTTCTTTTTTCTTTTTTTTGAGGCTGAAAATCCTCCATATCTGGCAGTAAGGCTGTGTTGAAGTGTCGGCCCTTGACTGTTGCCCTGCAGCAGCTTTAGCATGGCCTGCCATCACCTCCTTCTCCTTATGTGAGTTACTGGGCTGGTAATGAGCTGTAGAAACACATACAAAATGAGAAACTGACCTGCAGTTCATTCTTAAACACACCTTAACTTAAGATGAAAGTGGCGGCATGAATTAAGGGCATGGTGATCTTTCACCTTTAATGTGTGTTAGTATTATCATTAGAGGATTTTGCAGAACATCACAGCCAACCAAGGCACATAACTTGAATTATGAGATAATGTATTTGGAATGCATCTGTGGCATTTTAAATCTGAATGTGTAAAATAATAGCAATGAGCAAGGTCACTTATAACAGAATACTGTGGTTTTATTATAAAACTAAACTAACTAAACTCATCTTGCATACATTTACATTGTCAGTAAAGATGAAAATTTACCTTCAGACCATTGAAGATATAGATGAGAAGATTTGGAGAAATGTGTCATTCCATGAGTCCAAACAGCTGATAAAAATATCACAATAATGCACAAGTAATCCACATAATTTACATCTGAAGTGAAAAGCTGCATGTTTGTAAGAAACAAATCCATCAAGACTTTAACTTCAAACCATCACTTCTGGCCAAAAATATGTCTATAATCCATAATAATGCTTCCTCCAGTGAAAAAGTCCATCCCCTGTTGTCTCTTACATCGAAATCCACACACATATTTATTTGAAACTGATTCAGTCTTGTTTTGTAAATGGTGCTTTAAAGCACGACTGTAGCTATTAAAGCATGTCATAAGTAACTTTCAAAATTACACAGTTAATATTGTTGTGAATAAATGAATACAATTATTTATAAGATGGAATATAATATAATATAATATAATATAATATAATATAATATAATATAATATAATATAATATAATATAATATAATAAAAGATAAAAAGTTACATTTTCTGCAAGATACCTAATTAATAGCCCAGTTCATTCCCTTCTGGCTCTTACCCACCTCAGCTGCATCTGGTACCCAGCAACTCCCTTCCCTTTAAGAAAACAAACACACACACACACACACACACACACACACACACAAAGTGCTAAAATGGAACCAGACTGTTGGCATGACAACAGAACAAACACAAACCCAATTGGAACTTGCTTCAAGGTCAATTTTGTTGCATTATTGCAGTGGTTTCCCCACTGGCATTCGGCCTGATCAGCTGGAAGCCCCTGCAACGGTGGGAAAAAGGAGGTAAAATAATGCAATAGGGCTGGGAACACCTCAAACCTTCACCAAAGTCTCCCACCACAGATATTCCCCAAGGTGTTTCTCTCAACAGGGCTTGAGCTGTTAGCAGCCAGTTCAAGAACCATTTTATGGCTCTGGTTTATTTACAACACATGGAGTGTGATCTTGTTGGTGCTGAATATTTGCCAGGTTCAAACTCAAGGTGACCAGACACCTATTCCTGAGTCCCGACCCAGAGTGTGCCTTCTAATTATCTTTCTGTTCCTTATTGACTGTTGGGAGTAAAGCCAAGGCACACCTAGTATCTGACTACTAACTACAGACTAGCTACAACCACCAAAGCCCCCCAACAACCTCCACTTAAGTTGTCATTGACATATTAAAGGGGTAGTCCACCCCAAAATGAAAATTCATTCTGTCTTTATATATGTTTTTTGAATGTCATTGTTAGTATGCTCCAACATAAAAAAATAAAATAAATAAATAAATAAAAAAAACTCCAACATAATTTAAAGATATAAATTAAGCTGCTAAATGCAAATATAAACCCTCTAACATTAAATCAACCAGCAAAAACATATCATTTTCATACTACAGTCCCATGTACTGTTGCTACACTGAACCACACTCATCCAGGCCGTTTCCCATTTCATGGAAGGACAGCGGTATGTTGCAGCTGAGGATGCCAAGGTCTGACAGCATAAATTTTACTGATATCACCTCCATTGGAGGCCTATAAAGCTGATTTATTATAAATACAGCTCCCTTGTGTTTACCGCACACATTCTTGTGTCTGCAACATCTTTCAAAATGAGCACATGCAGGTGCTGCGGCCTGTCTCGGTTGGGCAGACTCGAGCAGAGAGGTATCACAAAAACAGAAAACTTGGGATAGAAAGAAAACATAAATACAATGAATGCAGATATACTGTATACAGCAAGCTTCAGATGTCCGAGACTACACTGAAAATCTGGGATTCAAAATCTGGAAATACACTACAGTTAAAAAGTTTGAGTTTGGTAAGATTTTTTTTTTATGCTTTTGTAAGACGTCTGGTTGCATTTATTTACAGTAATTTGTGAAATATTATTACAAACTAAAATAGCTGTTTTCTATTCTGTTGTTCTATATATTTAAAACTGTTATTTATTCCTGTAAAGCAAAACTGAATTTTCAGCATAATTACTCCTGTCTTCAGTGTCACATGATCCTTCAGACATTATTCTAATTTGCTGGATTGCTGATCAAGAAACACTTCTGATTATCATCAGTGTCGAGAACACTTTTTGCTGCATCGCATTTTCGTGGAAACCGTGGTATTTTCATAGTTTGTATCTGTGCTCTTGTCTTGTCTTGGACTTTTAGTTTGTAGTTTTGCTTGGTTCCTGTTCCTGTTCCTGTTTCCCCTGTGATTAGTTTAATGGTTTCCAGACATGTCTTGTTAGGTTGTGTTCCCCCCGTTTATATAAGCCTTTGTTTCCAGTGTTCATTTTCTGGTGTTGTCCATTGATGTATCAGCAATGGTCTTAGTTTTGTTTGCTTGTTTCCTAATATTAGCATGTTTTGTTTATTTTGGATGTTATTGTTATTGATAAAATTCACCCACAATTGGATCCTGCCTTCCCTCATTTCTGAATACATCCGTCATTACACAACACCAGACTAACACAAATGAATTCACCGGATAAAAGCTTGTTTCATTAACAAGGGCAATTATCCCTACTTGATTGTTTAGAGTTTTGGCCGAATGAGCCCTTCAGACTTTGTTTTGGACAGGACTTAATGTGCCTGCGCATAATTTTGCTGGCTTCTGTGGCAGATCACATGATAAATAAACGCATAATAGCTTACTTTATGTCCTCTATGTTTACTTCAGTATGCCAGCATGCTGCGCAAGTGTTGCCAAGTCCACTGTTTTCCTGTGGAATTAGGCTACTTTTTCACTGTTGCTGTGGGTTGTTTTTCAACTATGTGGGCTGAAGCGACCCCACTAACGCAATATTCACCCCCCGGAATGTGATTGGGCTAGTTTTGGACTAGTTTTGAGAAGCAATTGGGTGGATTTTGTTGTGAAAATCTGGCAACCCTGTTCATATTGTTCTTTTGCGCATGGGGTTCAGTTCAGAACCATGATCTGTTCACACTGGAAATTTGATAGTGGCCACATATAAAACAAAAATGTGAACAGCTATACAAAAAATCAGATCTGAGCAAAAATCGGAATTGCAGTGTGAATGTGTAACCTTAGAGACAGTGGATTGTACCTACAGGATTTGCTTTTAGGGTTATTAAAGAAAAGTCTGGTGGCCTCGGTGTTTTCTAATACAGTGATCCTAAGTCTGGTGTTCTCAGTGGTCCCTCTGAGGCAACAAGATCAACCAAGATACCTGTGTTCCTTTGTCTGTTCTGCCACGGCTGAGAAAGCTGTGCCCAAGTTACCCGTGTTTCGTGCCTGCTTTGTCACGGCAGCCATCTGAGTTCCCTGTGTTCCCTCTCTGACTAAAGGGGCATGGCCTGTTCCATACCTGGTGCTCTGCATGTCTGCTGGCTCATCCTTGGTCTCCTGCTACACCTTGATCTCCATCTCTACTAGCTCAACCTTGGTCTCCACTGCTGTTCTGCTGCCCCACTGGCACCTCCCTGGTGTTCCCCTGCTCTGCTGCCTCCTCTTTCCCTTCATTCCCTCCCTAAAGGGGGCTTTTTGGTCCCACCTAGACCAGCCCTGCTATGATCTTCTGCACTGCCAGTACCACAGTGATAGTCTGTTCTACCGGTGGCACGCTGGTGTTCTGCTGCCCCGCTAGAGGCTCCCTGGTGTTCCCCTGCCCTGTCATCACCTCCCTGATGTTCTGTTGCTTCCTACTTCCACATGTTCCCTCTCTGGACTTAAGGGCATAGCCTGTCCTGCCTAGACCAACCCTGCCATGGTTTCTGCATTGTCAGCACCACTGTGGTATTCTCTTCCACCTACACTAGCCCTACCTTGGTCTTCAGCACTGCCGACTCTACCATGGTCACCTGATCCACCCTGGAACTCTCCATCTCCACCAGCTCTATCTTGGTGTCCTGCTCTACCTTGGTCTCCATCTCCACTGGATCTGCTATGGTCTTCATCTCCACCAGCTCAGCCTTGGTCTCCTGTCCCTCTGGCAACTCCCTGGTTTTCTCTGCCTCTCCAGGAACTCCCTGGTACCCTCTGCTCTGCCAGGGCCACCAGGGTTCTCCAGAACCAGTTCCACCGCACAGTTCCACATTCACCCCTGTTTATATAAGCCCTTATATTTCCACAATCATCTGGCATCGTCCATTTACGGGTATTACAGACAAGTCTGGTGGTCCCAAGTCCAATGGACTTCGTGCTCCCTAGTCCAGTAGTCTGAGTATTCCTAAGTCTGATTCATCTGTGCTTCCTGGAATGGCAACCGCCATCTGATGTGTTTGGGCAGCACACACTTCACCATCTCCCTCTGAGGTAGCATTTTTTAGATGCTGAACTCTCTGTCAGGGCCACAGAGGTTGTGTCTGAGATGACCGGGTTCCCTGCCTGTTCTACCATGGTCAAGAAAGCCATCCATGAGTTACCTATGTTGCCTGTCTGCCCTGTCATCTTTGAGTTCCCTGTGTTCCCTCTCTTGGACCCATCTCAACCAGCCCTGCTGTGGTCTTCTGCACTGCCAGCTCCTCCATGGTCACCTGATCCACCCTGGACCGGCCCTGCTATGATCTTCTGTGCTACCAGTACCACTGTGATGGTCTCATCCACTCCTGCCAGCCCAGCCTTGGTCCTCAGGGCTGCCTGCTCCACCTGATCCCCCATCGTGCACTGTAAAAAAAAAAATAAAAAAAATAAATAAATAAAAAATAATTAAATAAATAAATAAAATCCGTAAATTTTACGGTAAAAAACTGGCAGCTGTTGTTTCCAGAATTTTACTGTAAAAAATACGGTAACAACATTTTAGGTTTTATGGATTTAACCATAATTTCATTAACTGATATAGGCCTGGTTTCACAGACAGGGCTTAGACTAAGCCAGAATTAGGCCATAGTTCAATTAGGACATTTAAGCAATTTTTTAATCCGTGCCTTAGAAAAAACATTACTGGTGTGCATCTTGAGACAAAACAAAGGCACTGATATATTTTAAGATCAGTCAGTGCAAGTTTCTTTCAGTTGAAACAGCTCAGACTTACATTTTAGTCTGGGACTAGGCTTAAGCCTTGTCTGTGAAACTGGGGGTAGATGTTATACCAACCTATGGAAGTAATGAAATCTGTTCTGTACCTTTGTAATACACCAAAAGCAGGTGGTGATGAGAGAGTCACATGCAGCTCATCACAAGCAGCTTTTAAATACTAATATACATAGAAGGTGCACAATGTCATTCACGCAAACACTAAACACCATCATGGTAACACACATCAAACTGAAATAATGCAATAAACATTAATTTAACAACATTAGATGCAACATTTAACCCTAATGTACACAACTGATAAGAAAAAAAAAAAAAACTAAAAGAAGAAACATAGTTATTTCAACAACAAAACAAATATCAAATGTAAAATGTACACTGTAAAAAATTTGACCGTAAATTCACAGTAAATTACTGGCTACTAGTTGCATTACTTTCACAGTAAATTACTGTATGTAAATTCACAGTAAATTACCGTAAACTAGTTGCAGAATTGCTGTATTTAGCTGTGAAGTTACAGTTAATGCCATCAGATTACTGCAATTTAGCAGTATTCTGCTGTAGAATTACAATGTAAACTGTAATAGGAATGCAACTCAGTAGCCAGTATTGTGTTTTTAATTTACTATAAAATTTATTGTTAATTAAAAACTTTTAATTTAAAATTTACTTTTAATTTATTATAAAATACTTCATTTTTACATTTTATATGTTAACCCATTCAATAACCTATGACACTGGAAAGATATGTTCAATTCAAATAAACACAAAAACAATAAATTTTACACATTTATTTTGCAGTTTAATAAATTCTGTCTAAACTTTCCAGCAAAGAGGTTCAGACGGTCATGCTTCTCTCCATCGAACCAGGACACACTGTAGAACATACTCAGTGATCATCTTACTGCATGACTACATCTAGCTTAACACAAAGCCAGAGTTGAGTTTGTCCGTTTTGGCTTTGGAACATTGCTTACACACTAGATTGACATTCATTCGAACTCAATGAGTTTCCTGATCAGTGTACAGACTTGCTGGTTGATATGTCCTCTCTGCCACTTTGAGTTTGTGCCTGTCTCTGAAGTGATGCCCAAGAAGTACCTATAAACAAAAAGGCAGAGAGGAAAGCTGTTAGTTTCTTTCAGGTTGGATGAAAAAGGTGTCAGTTTCCAGTCACCACCTTCTGTGGATCACTGCTGTTGCAGTACAGACAAAAAAGATGACAGAACAAGGTGTTATTAACCCTAACCATTTAAATAACAGCAGCTTAAAAACATTTCCATCACAAACACACAGTCAAGAACAGTCCTGCAACAAAGTAGAGGTGTGCGATTTATCCAGGCAGAGCATTTGCACACAACAGTGTACATCACTTTATATGTACTGTTTGCAGAGGATGGAGCATCCTTTTAAAAACAGCTTCCTCTCTGGTCTCCAGCACAGCTTGCTTGGTCTCCACACCACTTGTTTGAGGGGGAGAAGGGGTCGTCACCACTTGGCTGCTGTGGTCCTGCGCGGCTCGCAAAATCCCAACACATCCAAACATTCCTTGTTTAACCCACCAAATAAAAAACAAGACCTCAAGTACAATTTTATGTAGAAATTACCTTTGGTAAATTCCAGAGTGCAAGAAGCATCTTCAGCGTACTTCAAATTGACCCTCCAATGTCAGCATCCATGCCCTCGTCTTCATTGTGTCACCTGGAACAGAAACAGATATACTGTTACCTATTGTTTAGGGGTGACCCCGAATAGTCGACGATTTGATGCTTTGATAGGAGGAGCCTGATTCGAATCCCAGTCTCACAGTCGAATATTCACAGAGGTGTTATGATCATGCCATTTTGGCTATATGGGCCTCAAATGTTTTGATTTCGCATAGAACTACCGGTTTTCTCCCACTAAGTTAATATACAGCCTATTAAGATAATGCTGTAAATAAGAATCTGAAAAGAAGGAAGCTTTAAATAAATATTTTAACGTGCATGAATAAATCCAATCCCTATAGATTTAAATTTCAGTTTCCATAATCCGTGTCCGGAAGAGGAGCATTTTGGCGGCAGGGATTTAAATCTTTAACAAGACTCAAATTGACACAGGCAGAGTGAAAGACTGGATTTTTCCGATCAGGTAGGGTACGAGTGATTTCAGCCAGTTTATATAAATCGTGTATATATTATTTATCTCGTATAAGATGCATTTGGTTGAGTTGCGCTGCAGTAAAGCGCTTCAATGTAGTACTACGGTGATTATCTCTTCAGCGCGCAGCGCGAGCAGGACAAACAACAATGCAGAATATTAATAACTATGACTGGGACTGTTATATACATAACATTATAATGAGAACACTATTATAATAAAACGCTGTGAATTTTTAGAGTTTAGTTGCCGTGTTTCTGCACGTTGTTGCGTGAAGAACGCATCCACAAAAGGAGTTCATTCAGAGCCGCGCAGACACGTTCATGCTTCCAGGGCACTTTGTGCAGATAGCCTAAGTCGTTATATAACGTTATGTTGTATAAATAATGAAGCGTATTCTATGAGATAAATGATGAGTTAAATCCCATTGATTAAAAACCTGCTATCAGATGCTTCATTCGACTGGTCATCTTCAGCGCACGCAGCTCAAAACAGAAATGCAGAATATTAATCAGTCATATACATAACGTTTATAATGAAAGCACTATTGTAAAAAAAAAAAAGGTGAATTCTTATGGTTTTGCTGACGTTTAATGCTATCTTTTAATCAAAACATAAAGCATTATTTTTGTATCTGTGAGGCGTCCGTAACACATTTTCCCTGTTATAACTGTCAAATGTCTGACTTGAAACATATGATTCGACTATCACTTAACTATCGGCAAGATTTGAATAATTCCAATTTGACTATGAAAATCCTTAGTCGGGGAAACCCCTACTACTGTTCAGAAAAGATATCAAGATTTATTTATTTAATAAATTAGAGTGAAAAGAGTAGTGTGGTGGCATACTATAACTACTGAGTTTTAGATGACTAATTTTAGAAAATAATTGAAATTCACCTTATTTTTCAACGCAGATGTAAGCTGTTTTCTGTGAATGTGTGAGACTTCCGGTTCATTAGCCGCTGTAGGGAAATAACAATAATACAAAGTAAATGGTAAAACTGTCTGCACTACAAACCAGTGTGTTCATTATTACAATAATACATTAAAATAATACATAACTAATACTTAACATAAATAATCACTTTTGATATTACAAATCTGTCATTTTCATAATAGATTATTATTTTTTTGTTTTGTTTTAAAACCAAGACAGTTGCAAATATAGGCCTTTTTAAACATTTTTTCAAGACCAAATGATTCAGTTCAGAAGTGATAGCAGGTCTGAATCGTTTATGTTGACTTCAGGCAGTGAGGCAACCTTTTTGTTTACATTTAGATCCTTTAAATGAAATGAATACATCATTAGTATCATAGTCAGAACCATTCTCACTCTACAGCAATGTTTTTTTTTTCCCCAAAAATCATGACCCGGTTACTCAAGATAATCCACAGACCTTATTCTGAGCAGTTTCATGTAGAAACTATCTGTAGAAAGAAAATAGTTCCTACATGAAACTGCTCACAACAAATTTGAGGATGACTTGACACTTGAAAATACAATAAAAATGAGAAGGACAACATTACCTTGAACAATCAAGCAAGCTAGGGGTTCTTGGTAGCATCACAGTCCCTTAACCATCAGTGGCTGTAGCTATGTAGCACAAGGCTGCAAAATAATATATCAATAGAATAAGAGTACAATGAGACTCAACTGTTAATAATCTGTACCTATGGTAGCACAGTCAAAATTTGTGCACAAATAATCCATTACCTTTATCAATTTATAATTTTTCAGTTGACGAAGCAGACAACGGCTGCTCGGTATCACACACACAGCAGGGAAGAAAAATACGAAGAAGCCCAGTTAACCTTACTCATTTTAGATGAATTTACTCTACCTTTGCCATAATCCATGGCACTATAATTTCTCTGGTTGATAATAATGATCATAAGGCCATTTTACCTTACATACAACTTTATTCCCCAGCGGTCACCTCTGTGGAGAGAACCTATACAGGGAAAGAGATCTCTGTTAGCGCTAAGAAAAGCTAAAGTTAAGAAATAATGGCTTTTTTTTTCCCGAAATGAGGCTCCAAAAAATTAGCTAATGTCTTACAGTTAGCTACTCACTTAATACGGTATAATTACTACAACCAACGTCTGTTTATGGTTCAAAAAAAGGTGCGCTCAAACATATATGTGTAAGCTAATCGCTAACAACGTGACAACAGAACCTACAAATAACTATTTGATTAATACTTTTAAATTACATGCACTATCAGATATATATATACATATATATGCACTTCATTTTTCGGTTGATGAAGCAGACAAAGGCTGCTCCGTATCACACACAGCAGGGGAGAAAATTATGAAGAAGCCCAGTTAACATTACTATGGGAACGAGGTGCTGTTAGCACTAAGAAAAGCTAAAGTTGAGATAATGACTTTTTTTTTTTTTTTCGAAATGAGGCTCCAAAAATTAGCTAATGTATCACAGTTAGCTACTAACTTAATACGGAACAATAACTACAACAAATTTCTGTTTATGGTTTAAAAAATTGGCACACTCAAACCTACAGGAGTAAGCTAACCGCTAACAACGTGACAACAGAACCTACAACTAACTCTACTTGGTTAATACTTTTAAATTACATGCACTATCATATAAAAAAGGCATTTAATTTGACATTTCAACACTTACCGCTGAATCCGTTGGACACGGATGAGAAAATGGAGGAGAGGAGAGAGCTCAGTCAGACTACACAGCGCTTGGAGGCGGGAAGGAATTCACAGTAGTTTCCTGTAACTGCTCCGCCTACATTATTTTCACAGTAAAATTTCCAAACACAGTATTATACTGTGAAAATCACGGTAAAAGCCTGTAAAGTGATAATGTAATTTACTGTGAAATATTACAGTTGCATACTGTGAAATCCCGGAAAGTTTTTACAGAGTAACATAGGTAATTCTGAGAATGTAAATTTACGGTTATTCACTGTAAATTAGATGTTCTTTTTCACTTCCAAAAACTGTATAATATCGTAAAATTACATGTAATGTCCAATACAGTTTTTCACTGTATATAGTAGGGGAACTTTTTACTGTAGCATTTTTACAGTCTTTTACCGTTAAAATCAGGGCAATTTTTTTTTTATTTATTTTTTTTACAGTGTACATCTCTGCCAGCTCCATCTTGGTTTGATTAAATAAATATAGCCTTGGTGAGCATAAGAGACTTCTTTCAAAAACTTAAAAAAAAAAAAAAAAAAAAAATTCTTATTCCAGACTTTTGACAGGTAAAAGTGAAAGTGAAAGTCGTGACGTATTGTCAAGTATGGTGACCCATACTCGAAATTGGTGCTCTGCATTTAACCCATCCAAGTGCACACACACAGCAGTGAATAGTGAACAAACGCACACACACACCGTGAACACACACCCGGAGCAGTGGGCAGCCATTGCTCCAGCGCCCGGGGAGCAATTGGGGGTTCGGTGCCTTGCTCAAGGGCACCTCAGTCATGGTATTGAAGGCAGAGAGAGTGCTGTTCATTCACAATCCCCACCTTCAATTCCTGCCGGTGTGAGAATCGAACCGGCAACCTTCAGGTTACTAGCCCAACTCTCTAACCATTAGGCCACGACTTCCCCTAGTGTTGGTAGTGTTGGTAGTGTATGTACAATTACATGTGACAAATACAAAAAATCATACAAGTTGTGTCTATGCTCATCGTAATGCTTTAATGCCTGAAAAGAAAGAGTGCATCTGGCTGTGTTCTGGAGGGCTTCAGATGAATGAAATGGCTGGAAGTAGTGAGAGAGACTCCTGGGGAACCAGTACACAATATCCACACTGTGAGACCTGAACACATTTAGATGGTGTGTGAATAAAACCTTGTTTATTGACTTATTGGGAGATTTTATTAAGCCGAGCTGTTCTGAATTGAGACACTTGCTATTCACACATGATTGTAGAGTTCTTTTAATGGTCACTCAGACACCGTGGAGAATATTATAAAGGATTATTAATAAAGACAATAGTTACATTTTCCAGCCTGCAGTCCGATAATTAACGAGTAAGACTTTGTGTCAGAACAAAATCATCTTGATAATGTCGGATAACTTTGATAGAAAGCTATGTAACAAAACATGATCAGGTCAAAGTGTCAAATCAAATTTTTGGTCCCAAATTTTTATCAGTTTTATTGGAAGTCTACTGTATCAAGAAGTTTTGGGTATAATATGTCACAGTTTACTTTATTTTGCTATCCTTACTTACATAAATGAACTATAGTGTCCTGCACCCACTAGCAAAAAAATATCAAAAATTATATCTGGTGTCTGAATAACTTTTGGTTTGACTGTATAAACAAATATGTTGCATATTTAAAAAATAAATAAGTAAATAAAACATCACAATGGACATAAGGTCTTTTGAAGCTGACATTATAATGAAACTAAATTAAACATTGACTAACAAAATATTTTTAGTTTTATCTTAATTAAAAATTTTGTTTTCATAGTATAACTAATTTAGCTTTTGTTTACAGTGAAATCAAGTTGTCATGATACGCTGGAGCAAGGGAACAAGGAGACGAGGAATTCTTCAACAAAACAGTCTTTTAATAATACAATAGCTGGAACACAGGGACCGTAGGAGACACGGAGCATATAAAATGACATATAGACATATAACAGCGGATTATGAGCGCTTTGGAGGCCTCTAGGGACAGGGTTCCAGGACGGAAGGCCTCCAGGACGATGCCCGTTCCGGGACCCACGGCGGAGTAGGAAGCTGAGGAGGCCACGGCGGATCAGGGGGCTCAGGAGGCCACGGCGGATCAGGAGCCCTCCCTGGGCTCGACGGAGGATCAGGAGCCCTCCTTTGGCTTAACTGGGGATCAGAAGCCCTTCCTGTGCTAGACAGGGCATCAGGAGCCCTTCCTGGGCTTAATGAAAAATCAGGAGCCCTCCCTGGGCTTAACGGGGAATCAGGAGCCCTCCCTGGGCTTAACGGGGGATCAGGAGCCCTCCCTGGGCTTAACGGGGGATCAGGAGCCCTCCCTGGGCTTAACGGGGGAATCAGGAGCCCTCCCTGGGCTTAACGAGGAATCTGCAGCTCTAACATAACTCTGGTCAGGGGCTGGAGCCTGCACTGGACTCTGGTCTGGGGCTGGAGCCTGGACTGGACTCTGGTCAGGGGCTGGAGCCTGGACTGGACTCTGGACAGGGGCTGGAGCCTGGACTGGACTCTGGACAGGGGCTGGAGCCTGCACTGGACTCTGGTCAGGGGCTGGAGCCGACACTGGAGCGAGCTCTGGGGCTGGAGCCGACACTGGAGTGAACTCAGGATGAGAGGGCACTGGAGGGTGCTTTCGAGGAGCAGGCACTGGCTTAGGAGCAGCGGGTGGCGGGCTTGATCGTGAACTGAGCAGCGACTTCCATCGCCGTGGGGAGAAACGGAAACAAAAACTTTTCAAAAAACGGGGGAAAAAAAAAACACGGGGAGAAGGGGCGCCGTTTACTTTTGGTTTCGGTCTTCACACACTGTTGCTGGTATTTTGGCCCATTCCTCCATGCAGATCTCCTCTAGAGCAGTAATGTTTTGGGGCTGTCGCTGGGCAACACGGACTTTCAACTCCCTCCAAAGATTTTCGATGGGGTTGAGATCTGGAGACTGGCTAGGCCACTCCAGGACCTTGAAATGCTTCTTACGAAGCCACTCCTTCGTTGCCCGGGCGGTGTGTTTGGTATCATTGTCATGCTGAAAGACCCAGCCACGTTTCATCTTCAATGCCCTTGCTGATGGAAAGAGGTTTTCACTCAAAATCTCACGATACATGGCCCCATTCATTCTTTCGTTTACACGAATCAGTCGTCCTGGTCCCTTTGCAGAAAAACAGCCCCAAAGCATGATGTTTCCACCCCCATGCTTCACAGTAGGTATGGTGTTCTTTGGATGCAACTCAGCATTCTTTCTCCTCCAAACATGACAAGTTGAGTTTTTACCAAAAAGTTCTATTTTGGTTTCATCTGACCATATGACATTCTCCCAATCCTCTTCTGGATCATCCAAATGCTCTCTAGCAAACTTCAGTCGGGCCCGGACATGTACTGGCTTAAGCAGGGGGACACGTCTGGCACTGCAGGATTTGAGTCCCTGGCGGCGCAGTGTGTTACTGATGGTAGCCTTTGTTACTTTGGTCCCAGCTCTCTGCAGGTCATTCACTAGGTCCCCCCGTGTGGTTCTGGGATTTTTGCTCACAGTTCTTGTGATCATTTTGATCCCGCGGGGTGAGATCTTGCGTGGAGCCCCAGATCGAGGGAGATTATCAGTGGTCTTGTATGTCTTTCATTTTCTAATAATTGCTCCCACAGTTGATTTCTTCACACCAAGCTGCTTACCTATTGCAGATTCAGTCTTCCCAGCCTGGTGCAGGTCTACAATTTTGTATCTGGTGTCCTTTGACAGCTCTTTGGTCTTGGCCATGGTGGAGTTTGGAGTTGGACTGTTTGAGGTTGTGGACAGGTGTCTTTTATACTGATAACGAGTTCAAACAGATGCCATTAATACAGGTAACGAGTGGAGGACAGAGGAGCCTCTTAAAGAAGAAGTTACAGGTCTGTGAGAGCCAGAAATCTTGCTTGTTTGTAGGTGACCAAATACTTATTTTACAGGGGAATTTACCAATTAATTCTTTAAAAATCCTACAATGTGATTTTCTGGATTTTTTTTTTCTCATTTTGTCTCTCATAGTTGAGGAATACCTATGATGAACATTACAGGCCTCTCTCATCTTTTTAAGTGGGAGAACTTGCACAATTGGTGGCTGACTAAATGCTTTTTTGCCCCACTGTACATGATGGTACTGCTTACAGTTTGTTATCTTTATTTAAGTTTTAATTTAAAAAAAAAAAAAAAGATAATGTAATCTAAAGAAAAACACTACAGATTTTCATTACAGCAATAGTAAGAGCTTCTCTTCGTCTTACAAAAAGAAATATATTTTTCTCTAGGCTTTTTTTTGTTGTTGTTAGATTCATGCAGGTATCAGCTTCTCTGCAAGACACTTTTTTCTTAAAGGGAAACCACCCCAAAATGAAAATTTTGTCATTAATCACTTGCAGACATGCAATCTGAATTTTATGATGCGACGAAAACACTTTTTGTGCGCAAAGAAAGAAAAAAAAAGTCGACTTTATTCAACTTTTTTTTCTCCTCCATGACACTTCCTGCAAGCGCGTTCATGAGTTCACTAGCAGAGCACGGGGCAAGCACATCTCGGATGACACAGGATGTTTACACATAGGGGACACGCACGGCGCACGCCTTCTGGTTTCTCTGTCTGTACGCTGGCCTCGACGTCAGCAGGTCACGGCGTTTACGTCGTGCGTCATCTGAGGCGTGCTTGCCCCGTGCTCTGCTAGTGAACTCATGAACGCGCTTGTCGACATAAAGTGTACATTTTTTTTTTCTTTGCGCACAAAAAGTGTTTTTGTCGCATCATAAAATTCAGATTGCACGTCTGATGGCAGATGGACTATTTTGATGATGTTTTTCATACTTTTATGGACCTTGACAGGGGCAGTTTACTAGGCAGTCAATGGGACAGTCACAAGCCTCCCGGTTTTCATCTAAAATATCTATAATTGTGTTCCGAAGACGAACAAAGCTTTTACAGGTTTGGAACGACATGGGGGTAAGTGATTAATGACAAAATTTTCATTTCGGGGTGGAGTATCCCTTTAATGTGTAATTTGGTGTACATTGACGGTATATAGGAATGAGTTGGATAGAAGGTGCTAGATAGAGAAAAGAGGCAGAAAGCAAGTGGAGGTATTTAAAGTCTCCTCACTGTGTTATACTTCCTCTAAAGTGCATGGTGTCAATGGCAGCTTTTCAGCAAGATGGATAACAACACTATGGCAAGGCTTTTATCGGCCTCCCAGGAGCTAAACACAAAAGATACCAGCCATTACACAGACAACCAGAAGGTGCATGGGGATGTATGCATTTATCTAGGGCTGCTGGTAAATGAAAGTGCTGGATGTGCTTTTGGCTAAAAAGATAGTTGCTTTAAGAACAGAAATGTGTTGTACAAACATGCACTTGAACAGAAAACCATACCATGCGATACTGACGTGAAAAGAGACGTCAGAAAGAACCCCAACAGAAAGCATATTTACACTGTTTGAATCGTTTACTAGCCTCTACATAGTGCACATTGTGCCATTTGCCATATAGAAAAATGCCCAATTTCTGAAGCAGCTTTAGTGTCTTTTATCAACTCTTTTAGCATCACTTCAGATTCTATAAAGCATTTGAATGGACAGAGAATATGAAGTGCAGAATTATGTAATCAAAATTCATCTGCATTGGTTGATCTCTGTATAATTAATAAACTAATTATAAAATGCCAATTTTCATCATTGTTTAGGAGCACACTAGCTTATAAGCTAACATATTAAATGAAGTTTGTCTTATCGAAAACAAATATTCTGTGATAAAGTAATCCGTATGAAACCAACACGATGTTCAGTCTTTCCCGTCTAACTCATTATCTTTAATGCAATCCCGCCCCCTCGCGGCTCGCGCCGTTCATATGTAAATATCCACGTGAGACACGTGCGCATGGAAACGCCCAACATAAACAAAGCGCGAGGAGTTCCTTCATCGCGGCTACTGTCCGTTTCTGTAAGAAGACGCGCTGAGTAAAGACTGGATTTCCCTCAAAAGAAGAACAAGATTTCATCCAGTAGAGGAGATCAATCTGATGAGTAAGTAATGTTTTTTTTTTGTTTTTTTTTGCATTAGTTAACCTGTTATTGTGACATAAACTTGAACAGATTTACGAGTTGGGTTGCTCCCAAACTACAACATGATGAATGCTACGCATCTAAGAATGTTTAGACCAAGATTATTATTAACACTCTGTTCACAAATAGATGTTAATGGCGTGCTAAACAAAAATAATTAGTTTTTCAGATGTAAAATACCCTTTTAAAGAACAAAGGACATCCTTTTATAGTACAAAGCATGCGTGAGTCTATGGCTACAGACTCATATCATAGGCTACTATAAAATCATACATACTAGGCTATATGACTACAAAATCATAGTTAGGTTTTTCCCAAACTATAATTCCTGACTACAATGTTTGAAATCGAGTAAAACATTTTGAATATGATAGGCAATTCATTTTATTTAAATTTCTTATGGCGCCATGATGTTTCCATGCTCTATATAAAACAATAAAAGTAATATGAGTGTATACTGTAACATGATCAATGCTACGGGGCTAAGTATATTTAGAACATGTTTATTATTGATAGCCTACTCTGTTCAAAAATAGATTTTAATAACATGCTAAACAATAATAATTAGTTTCTCAGATATAAAATGTCTTTTTTTTAATGATAGTACAAAGCATGCGTAAGTCTATGGCTACAAAACCTACAGATGCCCCTTATATTAACATGCTCACAGATGGTTTTTTTTTTTTTTTTTGGTTGTTTGTGTTTTATTGAATCAAATACCTGCACCACAGATGAATCCTGATGACTTTCTTCAAACTGTTTTCCTCTGAGAGCGCTGTACCAACATCAGATGTTCAACTACACTGATATTCTATGGTAAAACAAGCTCCTTGACTACTGATTATGTTTTTTCTTCTTGAATCCATGGAAAGAAGCAGAGACACTTAAATAACACGTAAATATCATGATTTACTTGTTTCACTTGTTGGACAGAATCTGTTGCAGGAATGACTCAAAGTCTGTTCACATCTCTGTGGTTAGATCAGTGTGCACAATGTGTCTTTGACCTTCATTATGTATGTTTTGATTATACTGTGTTGTAAATAAAATACAAATAATTAAAAAAAAAAATTTTTTTCAATCTCCTCATATTCTCTCTTACCTGCCTCAACGTCACAGTCACACTGATGGGCCATTAGGGGCTGGCCCTTTGTCTCTCAGGTGAGCATCACTTAATATTCTGGGCCATTGCCACTCCCTCGCATATTGGCTTTCAATCACAAAACATGTCTTTATAAATTTAAATCAATATATTGTTTTCTGTGAATGAGTAAGCAGAATGATTTTCACATAATTCTGAAGTAAATATTCTAGCCTACAAGACTGATTACTCAAAAGTCTTATTCAGAACTATTTAGTGTGGGTTTTATGGCCTTATTTCAGCTACATTTTTTTCCCCAAAACTTACTAACCACGCATAATATTTTTTTTCTAAAAAATGCAAACATGTACATCCATCAGGGTCACATATTATTGTAGCACAGTTTGTGCTGAATACAAAAAAAATAAATAAATAAATAAAAATACATGTTGGTCAATAGAATGTTATAAGTATCTGAAATAAGCACAAATATCAGGGCATGTCAAAACATATCAAGGGCCCCAAAATCACCTCAGACCCCAGAGGGTTAATGCTAAAAGCTACATTACTAGATTTATTTCATGGAGACTTTTCATTCTCTTCTCTTTCCTTGCCTTTACTTCTTTACTTCATTTCTGCTCCAGCTTGTGTACTACTCTAGTTTATGGCATAGTTTTAAACATGTAACAACAGTTCCCTGTCGATATGTTCACTCGTACTGCGTCGTAAGACACTTGTATGGGTAAAACTCTTTTTTCCACTTCAACTGAAGCCTTTTCAATCACGCAGTGAAACTGCACGTCCATTGGTTCGTGCAGTGCTATAAAATCCAACCAATGGCTCGGCAGCGGCGCTGAGCAAGCCTATGGCTATGCAGCCCGCCATAGCCCGCCGAAATGGGCAGGGTCTCTGGCTATATAAGTGGCCGCTTCGCCGCCGCATCTCAGATTTCTTCTCTTCAGCGACGAAGCTTCTTCCTCGCTGACTCTTCGCTGACACCGAGATTCACCGTTGAAACGCCTCAGCAGCCGGATTGCGGCTCCGCGGCTGCGAGCGACATGATCTCGTTTGGTGGGAGTGAGGATGAGATGGATGACAGTCTTTCTCTGGCGGCTTCGGATGCGGAGGGGTTATCGGGCTTGGTGTCTGACCCCGCCCTCTTGCCGCCGTCCTCTTCACGCAGCGCCAGACACAGAACGGACGAGAAGCTCGTCCATGTGATGACTAAGGCTGTCAGTGAGCTCGGGCTTGAGTGGTCTCCGCCTGAGGAGCCGTCTTGCAGCAGGCTGGACGAGTGGTTTCTCCCGGGGCGCCAGCAAGCCCCCCGCCAACGCTCGTCCCCCTTCTTCCCCGAAGTCCACGACGAGCTCACTATATCGTGGCGCGCCCCCTACTCGTTTCGCATCCGTCCTTCTGCTTCCTCCGCCCTCACCTTTTTTGACGGCGCTGAAGAGAAGGGATACAAGCACCTGCCCCCTCTGGATGAGTCCGTGGCCGCGCATCTCTGCCCGCCCACGGCTATCAGATGGAAAGCGAGGGCGAGCCATCCGTCCAAGCCGTGCAGAGCCACGTCTGCACTCGCTGGACGCGCCTACTCGGCGGCTGGACAAACGGCTTCAGCGCTGCACTCTATGGCTGTGCTCCAGGTCTTCTAGGCCAAGATGCTCGCCAGTGAAGAAGCCGGTCTCGATGCAGCTTCACTGAAGGATGAGAAGCGCGACGGACCTGGCTCTGCCCACCACCAAAGCCACTGCCCAGGCCATCGGGCGGTCGATGTCCAGCCTGGTAGTGTTGGAACGCCACCTTTGGCTCACGTTGACGGAGATGAAAGAGGCGGACAAAGTTCCCTTCCCTCGATGCTCCGGTCTCGTCGAACAGCCTGTTCGGGCCAGCTGTGGAGGGCTTTGCGGAGCGTTTTATGGAGGCTCAGATGTCGTCTCAAGCGATGCGACACTTCCTCCCGAAATGCGCCAGCTCTTCTGCTGCTTCTAGTCGTCCCAAGCCTGCACTGACTCAGCAGCCCGCCAAGCCAACGCCGGCCACTCCCAAGCCTTGACCTAAGGATTGGCAGAATAGAGGGCGTTCCCGCTCGGTAAGACGCTACCCCTTCCTGACGCGCCAAGGACACCGGCCCAAGGTCGCCTTGGATCCGGCGCCTCTGAAGTCCTCCTGATCAGCCAGGCAGAAAGAGTAGGGGCCCGAGTCTCGCTACCGCTGGACCACCCCATAAGCGGCCTCTAATGTGCCTCTTGTCACCCCGCTCAGCGCTGGGTGCAGAGGGAAGTGTGTTATTGGTTCCCCACGGGCCCAATCTAGCGCCTGGGCATTCAACCGCGGTGATAGCGGACAAAATAAACACATACATTTTCGAAAAGAGAGCAAATATCCTCTTCTGCCTACCATAAGCGTCCTGCCCTTATGCAGCCAGTCTTTAGAGCCTATTCAACCTCTTGCCACACGGGCCGAGGGCTGGCAGGCCATCCCCGGTGTGTCAGAGTGGGTAATGGCTATGATAAGATGAGGTTATTCACTCCAGTTCGCTCGAAGACCACCACGCTTCCACGGTGTGGTCACCACCACAGTGCGCAGCGAGGAAGCTCAGGTCCTGCGCGCAGAGGTGATGAATCTGCTGGTAAAGGGAGCCATAGAAGTCGTTCCTCCAGCCCAGAGCGAGTCAGGCTTCTACAGCCGTTACTTCCTTGTCCCCAGAAAAGACGGTGCCTGCGACCTATGCTAGATCTCAGACTCCTGAATCACGCCCTGGTAAAAGGTCGTTCAGGATGATCACATTGAAGCAGATCCTCTCGTAATTATGCCCAGGGGACTGGTTCATGTCTCTGGATCTGAAAGACGCATACTTTCACATCCAGGTAGCCCCCCATCACAGACGATTATTGAGATTCGCATTCGAGGGGGTGGCATATCAATACAAGGTCCTCCCGTTTGGGCTCTCCCTGGCTCCCCGCACTTTTACGCGATGCATGGATGCGGCTCTCTCCCCTCGGCGACAGATGGGAATCCGCATCCTCAGTTTCAACATCGCACAAGACCCTCCTCCTCAGTCACTTAGATTGCCTGGGGCTCAGGGTCAACTTTGCCAAGAGCATACTGTCACCCAACCAGCGAGTGTCGTTCCTGGGGACAGTTATCGACTCAGTGCAGATGACAGCAGCTGTCTCAGTGGAACGAGCCATGACGATTCAGCGCCGCGTGGCCTCCTTCAAGGAAGGAACCGCCCACCCGCTCAAGGCTTTCCAGAAAATGCTGGGCCTTGTGGCAGCAGCTTCGCCAGTACTTCAGTTGGGCCTGCTTCGCATGCGACCCATCCAGTTCTGGCTGAAGCAGAGGGTTCCATCCGTGGCTTGGCGTCATGGTCACCATCGCATAACGGTAACTCGGGCCTGTGTATCAGCCCTGGCCCATTGGAGGGACCCCCTCTGGCTGAAGCGGGGTGTGATCTTAGACACGGTGCACAGAAGGAAGGTTCTCATGACAGACGCTTCCAACAAGGGCTGGGGAGCGCTGTGCGAAGGCAAACCGACCTTCGGTCTTTGGTCTGAAGAAGAGTCGGGTCTGCACATCAACTGCCTAGAGATGCTAGCAGTGTGCCATGCCTGTTAATTCTTCCTGCCGGACATAAGGGGACACCATGTGCTAATACACTCAGACAGCAGGTCCGTGGTGTCACACATAAATCACCAGGGCGGCCTCGTCTCAAAGTGCCTCTGCACGCTGGCGAACGACCTTCTTGTTGGGGCTCAGACCAATCTGCGCTCACTGAAGGCAACGCATGTGCCGGACAAAATGAACCAAGGAGCGAACATGTTGTTGAGGAACGTCTCGCTCTATGCATTCCCTCCATTTGCTCTGCTACCGCAGGTACTCAGACGAGTCCGGGAACAACGGCACAGGCTTCTTCTAATAGCCCCCCTTTGGAGGAACCAGCCGTGGGTGTCGGAGTTATTCCAGCTGGTCGAAGCAGCCCCGTGGCCCATTCCCTTGAGACAGGACCTCCTCTCTCAAGCAAACGGCACGCTGTGGTATCCACAGACCGAGTTATGGGCCCTGCATGTGTGGCCGCTCAACGGAAGCCTTTCGACCTCCCAGAGCGTGTCTTGAACACTATGGCAGAAGCTAGAGCCCCGTCTACCAGGCGCCTCTATGCTCTGAAATGGTCTATTTTCTCGGCTTGGTGCCAAGACCGCGACTTAGATCTGGTTACCTCTGATGTATCAGTGGTTCTTTCGTTTCTGCAGGAGAGGCTGGATAATCAGTGTTCCTCATCCACCATCAAAGTTTACACGGCAGCCATAGCGGCTTTCCATGCCCCTATTGCTGGCCGATCGGTGGGCAGGAATAGTGCGGTGGTCCAGTTTATACGAGGCGCCAGGAGAATTAACCCCCGCGTCCTCGTACAGTTCCACCTTGGGACTTACCAACCGTACTAAGGGCCTTGGAAGGCCCCCTGTTTGAAATATTGCAATCCACGAGCCTCAGATCGCTCTCTTTTAAAACCGCCCTGCTGTAGCGCTGGCGTCGGCTAAGCGAGTAGGGGACCTACAGGCCCTTTCCATCAACCCTTCTTGCCTGGAATTCGGGCCTAATGACTCCAAGGTTGTCCTGGAACCAAGGCTGGGTCAAGTACCTAAGGTGCTCTCCACTCCGTTCAGAGCCCAGGTCATAGCGCTTTCCGCACTTTCCCCTTTGACGGATGACCAGGAATTGTCCCTGCTCTGCCCCGTCAGGGCCCTGAGGGTATACATTGAGCGTTCTGCCTCATACAGGAGATCAGAACAGCTTTTTGTCAGCTTCGGTAACCGCGCTAAGGGTCGCTCTGTTACGAAGCAAAGAATTTCCAGGTGGTTAGTGGAGGCTATCACCCTGGCATACTCCTCCTTGGGCTTGCAGTGCCCCATTGGAGTCAGAGCCCATTCCAGAGGCATTGCCTCGCCCTGGGCATGGTCCAGCGGGGTGTCCATTTCGTAAATTTGTGAGGCGGCCGGATAGTCCTCGTCATCCACATTTGTAAGGTTTTACAACCTGGACGTCCCTGCCTTGCAGGCCAGAGTCCTTTCTGCTTAGTTCGCTGCCTCCGGCTAGTTAAGCAGTCTTATGGGTTCACTTGACCAACATTGTTCAAGTCCCTCCTTCACTTGGGCGGTCCATATTATATGGACACTAGGTATACTTACGGGATGACACCCAGGCCACGGATGACCCAGAGGGCTCAGCCTGTGCTTGGTGTATTCTATTAACTCCCCTGGGTCTTCTCCCATGTGAGTCTTGGTTTTGAGTCGTTCCCCATCATAGCACGGTGTGATTGTACTGGTTCCCATACAAGCGTCTTACAACGCAGTACGAGTGAACTTATCGACAGGGAACGTACTCGGTTACTTTCGTAACCTCGGTTCCCTTAGATATGGGAACGAGTACTGCGTTCCTGGCTGTGCTATGAGCTGCACGCCTCAGTCGCTTCATTCGAAGAAATCTGAGATGCGGTGGCAAAGCGGCCGCTTATATAGCCAGAGACCCTGCCCATTTCGGTGGGCTATGGCGGGCTGCATAGCCATAGGCTCGCTCAGCGCTGCCGCCGAGCCATTGGTTGGATTTTATAGTACTGCACGAACCAATGGACGTGCAGTTTCACTGCGTGATTGAAAAGGCTTCAGTTGAAGAGGAAAAAAGAGTTTTTCCCATACAAGCGTCTTACGACGCAGCACGAGTGAACATATGGACAAGGAACCGAGGTTACGAAAGTAACCGAGTACGATTTTTATAGTTTAAAATAGAAACTCATTTTGCTGCACAATGATGTCAAGACAATATTTTGATAAAGTGGTTTGCTTCAGTTCTGCAAGCAAAAAAAAAAAAAAAAAATCATGATCAAAAACAGATACTGGCCATATGTCTATACCAATATAAAGCATCTTCATATTGAACTCAGTCATGTCCAATATGGACAACTTATGTGTTATAAATCTTGCAACATGCTTAAAGACAAGCAGAATGTAACGAGGCTGATGAGACGTGAGACGTGCGGATCCAAGTGCAAGCTTTATTAACAAACAAGGTCAAAAATACAGGCAGGGTCGAACAACTGGCAAACAGGTATATAGAGGACTAGACAAGAGAGGTAATCCGAAACGTGAGCAATAATCCAGGCAAGGCGTGACCAATATTCAAAGGGCAAGGCAGAGAGATAGTCCAGGTACACAGAAATAATCCAGGCAGGGCATAAACAGAGTCCGAACGGTGAGACGGGTAAATCCAGGGAACACAGACTACAAAACAAGAAACAGGTTCCGTATCGCAGCTAACACTAGGGGAGTGATAAACGCAGGACAATACAGGAACTGAACAGAAACACAGAATGGCTCGGTAAGGCAGCTAGCACTAGAGGAGTGCTATATGCAGATCAATACACGGCAATTTGAACGAGGAAGTCCAAGGCTTATGTAGGGTGTGTGATTAGTGCAATCAGCTCTGTGTGTGTGTGTGTCGTCAGTGCAATGGATGATGGGAATTGTAGTCCATGGGTGACGTGCAACAGTAGTGTAGTGCAAGAGTCAGTGTAATAGAATAGCGACCTCCGGTGGCCAGCGGATGGAAGTCCGTGAACCAGATTCATGACACAGAAACTAAGTTGAAAGTAATAATTCCTCCTGCCTCCTTGTTCATAATGAAATTATTAGTTATTATTAGTATTATTAGTAAATTATTAGTAAATTAACACATAAGATCAATATATTTATGCAAGGATTCATCTTCCAAAATCAGTATTGAAAGTATTGATAATTTTGCGATTAATCTGCCCATCTCTAACAAAAGGAAGATATTTGTGTTGTTTCTTAGAGAAAGCTCTTTGATAATGGGTTTGACTAGGACTAGGCTAAGGTAGAGGCAGCTGTCCAGATTCCTGAGGAAATGTATAATCATCCTATGATGTGTATTATTATATCTTGGATGTCAAAAAACAGAAGTGGCCGAGAGGACAGCGAGTAGTGACAAGACACATTTATTTATTTTTAATTTTTTGCCTTTAAAAAGAGCTCAAACACAAGAAGCATTATCTCTCTTGCTCTTTTATGTGTTCATTGTACTGTACATTTCAAAACTCAAAGTTCTTGCCCATATAAAAACTATGTCTGTGCAGCTCTGCGACGTCACACACAAGAATGCATTAGCATGACTGCCCACATTTACTCAGAAATGACACCTATTGCGTGATCAGAAACTTGGCCAACCCACTGAAGAGGTGAATAGAATAGCTATAATAGCTAATGATTTCAGTAAAATGTGGCTTCTCAAAGTTTCTCTAGCCTTGTGTTGCTCTTGGATGGTTGAAGCTTGGCAGATCCTTTTGAAGAATCACAAAACTATACGGCAAACTCTTAGACTTAGGTCTGTGGAGTGGAGAATATTATAAAGGATTACGAAGGATTATTACTCATTTATCTTTATTACTAATGAATTATTACTCAATTATCATTATTAATGATGGAATATTTCTCATTTATCATTATTAATGATGGATTATTACTCATTTATCATTATATATAACAAATTATTACTCTATCATTATAAATGATGTATTATTACTCAACAGAGCTGGGTAGTAGCTGATTACATGTAGTCTGGATTATGTAATCAGAAAGCAACTCTCAAGCAATTAGACCATATGAACAAGTAATTACGCAAGTTACTGGTAATGTATAGCTATGAATCACTGTGTCGTCATATCCAGTGACTCTGGATGAAAAATATTTCAAACCTGGAAGACTTTGGGTGAGTCATGTCACTGCTGTTTTCATGTTTATTGATGTTTGTTCATGTAATGCAGGGATTCCCAAACATTTTTGTTAGCCAGATACCTTTGAAATTAAATATTATTGAAATATCTCTGAAGAAATTAATATGGTCACATTTGGTTAACAAATAAAAATATTTATATTTTAAGTGTTCAAGTGTTTAAATTTAGTTTTATTTTACATTTATATGATTTAATTATTAGCTTATCAACTTATGAACCAACTGCAGTTCTTACATTAAGCTCAGTTTGGGAAACCCTGGTAAAATGTAATGTTTAATGCATTTTATGAAGTTGATATAAAAAAAACTGAATATTTTCTTTCTCGTTGCTTTTCTTATATTAATATGGTATGTTTAATGGTAAGTTTAAAATAAGTTTGATAAAAAAAAGTAATCTAAAAGTAATCTAAAAGGAAGTCAGAATACATTACCTAAAATGAGTAACCTAGATTACGTTACTAACTACAGTTACTAACTACAGACTACAAATTGGTCTTTTTTTTTGTATCACATCAGTATCACAGTCTGCACTGTGGTATCTATGCATTATGTGGATGTTATTCAGTGATAATTTGTCTTGTGCTTGTAAGATCAAGGTGAGGCCAGTGGCCAAACATAGGAAATTCTGTAACTTTATCCTTTCTCCAGCATTTTTTGTCCATTTTCCCTCATTTTCCCAATGTTGAAGTCACCAGTGGCTAGGAGTCATGGTCAGATCTGTGTGTTGGAGCAGCTCAATGGCAGGTATAATCTTAATGGCAGGACAGTCATTAATTTTTCACTGCAGTTCTTACACCATGCAGTCGAGGTTCCTTTGGTTTCTTGTAGTCAAGTCAAGTCAAGTCATCATTATTTATATAGCGCTTATTACAATGCAAATTGTGTCAAAGCAGCTTTACAGTATTAAACGGGGAAATAGTGTGTCGAAATAGTGTGTCTTTCTCCTCTGGTGAGACAAAACCAGCAGTTTAAAACTAGGCTGCAGCCTAGTCAGATTGCGCAGAAAACTCATCTGGTTCCTGTGGTCTTGTCCCAGTGGCCATCTGGGGGATGAGGTCTTCGGAGGGGATCAGTCTCTAGGGCACATGTAGATGTCCTGGTCTCCGCTGACATTTCAGGGCAGTCAAGGTCGTCTCTAGGTGCTGATCCACCATCTGATCTGGATACGGACTGGATCCGGGTGGCTATGGTGACCTCGGAATAAGAAAGAAACAGACTAATATTAGCGTAGATGCCATTCTTCTAACGATGTAACAAGTACATCAGGTGTTATGGGAAGTGTTCCCAGTTCCAGTTGATCTAATTAATGCAGCATAACAATCCTTTAACGGATTTGAATTATAGAAATGCGATTGTGTATTATGTGTAAGCCAGGTTAAAGAGATGGTTCTTTAATCTAGATTTAAACTGACTGTGTCTGCCTCCCGAACAGTGTTACGTAGAGTGTTCCAGAGTTTGGGTGCTAAATAGGAAAAGAATCTGCCGCCCACAGTTGATTTTGATATTCTAGGTATTATCAGATGGCCAGAGTTTTGAGAACACAGCAGACATGGAGGACTATAATGCAATAAGAGCTCACTCAAGTACTGAGGGGCTAAACCATTCAGGGCTTTATAAGTAATTAGCAAGATTTTAAAATCTATACAATGTTTAATGGGAAGCCAGTGCAGTGTTGACAGAACTGGGCTAATATGGTCGTACTTCCTGGTTCTAGTAAGAGATCTAGCTGCTGCATTTTGAACCAGCTGGAGTTTGTTTATTAATCGTGCAGAGCAACCACCCAATAAAGCATTGTAATAGTCTAACCTTGAGGTCATGAACGCATGAATCAGCATTTCTGCATTTGACATTGAGAGCATAGGTCGTAATTTAGATATATATTTTAAGATGGAAAAATGCGGTTTTACAATAGCTAGAGACATGTTTTTCAAAGGAAAGATTGCTATCAAATAACATGCCTAGGTTCCTAACTGATGATGAAGAATTTACAGAGCAGCCATCAAGTATTAGACAGTTTTCTAGGTCATTACATGCAGAGGTTTTTGGTCTGATAATTAACACCTCTGTTTTTTTTCTGAATTTAGCAGTAAGAAATTACTAGTCATACAGTTTTTTTTATATCAACTATGCATTCTGTTAGTTTTGCAATTTGGTATGTTTCATCGGGTCACGAAGAAATATAGAGCTGAGTATCATCAGCATAACAGTGAAAACTAACACCATGTCTCCTGATGATATCTCCCAAGGGTAGCATGTAAAGCGTGAAAAGTAAGGGTCCTAATACTGATCCTTGGGATACTTCATACTGCATTTGTGATTGGTATGATAACTCTTCATTCACTGCCACGAATTGCTGGCGGTCAGATAAGTACGATTTGAACCATGCCAATGCACTTCCTGTAATACCAACATAATTTTCTAGTATTTTCAAAAGAATGTTGTGGTCGATAGTGTCAAACGCGGAGCTAAGATCCAGTAGAACTAATAGAGAGATACAACCACGATCAGATGATAAGAGCAGGTCATTTTTAACTCTAATGACAGCAGTCTCAGTACTATGATACGGTCTAAATCCTGACTGGATATCCTCACAGATACCATTTTTCTCTAAGAAGGAAAATAGTTGTGATGATACTACCTTTTCTAGTATCTTTGACAGAAAAGGGAGATTTGAAATCGGTCTGTAATTAATTAATTCTTTGGTGTCAAGTTGTTGTTTTTTAAAGAAAGGCTTAATAACAGCCAATTTGAAGGTTTTTGGGATATATCTTAATGACAACGACGAGTTAATAATATTCAGAAGAGGTTCTATGACTTCTAGAAGCACCTTTTTGAGTAATTTAGATGGAATGGGGTCTAACATACAAGTTGTTGGTTTAGATGATTTAACGAGTTTATTAAATTCTTCATTTCCAATATAAGAGAATGAGTAGAATTGTTCCTCAGGGGATCTATAAAGATCTGATGCGATACTGTGGCTGACGGTGTCACAATCCCCATGGAACGGACAGATGAGGAAATGAGGAGACGTGGAGTTCACAAAACGAGAGTCTTTAATAGCCAACAGGGTAACACAGAGCACAGGCAAGGAAGACATTTAACAGCAGACGGGATACATGGGGCAGAACACACTATACATAGACAGACCTAACGAGGGGAAAACAAGGAACACCTGGAACTAATTACGCATAACAAGGACAGGAAACAGGAAAACCCAAATAAGGACATGGAAACACTGGGAGCACGAGGAAACACAAGACACAGGGACAGAAGTCTGACAGTTACTCCCCCCTCCCCAAAGGCGCGTCCCGTGCCATACAACATCCAACGGGGAGGGGGGGTGGGCGCTCTGGAGGCCTCAAGGGGCAGAGTTCGAGGACGGACGGCCTCCAGGGCGGCGCCCGTTCCGGGACCCATGGCGAAGCAGGGAGCTCGGAAGGCCATGGGGGATCAGGAGACTCGGGAGACCATGGCAGGTCCGGGGACTCGGGGCGCCATGGCGGATCAGGGGATTCGGGAGGCCATGGTGGATCAGGAGACTCGGGAGGCTATGGCGGATCTGGAGACTCGGGAGGCCATGGCGGATCTGAAGCCATACTACCCCCCCCTTACCTCGGGAACAGTATCCCTTCCTGGGTTTAACTTGCGAACAGGAGCCCTTCCTGGGCTTAACTCGGGAGCAGTAGCCCATCCTGGGCTTAACTCGGGAACAGGAGCCCTTCCTGGGCTTAACTCGGGAACAGGAGCCCTCCGTGGACTTGACTCGGGAACAGGAGCCCTCACTGGGCTTGACTCGGAAACAAGAGCCTTCACTGGGCTTGACTCGGGAACAAGAGCGCATCCTGGGCTTAACTCGGGAACAGGAGCCCTTCGTGGGCTTGACTCGGGAACAGGAGCCCATCCTGGGCTTAACTCAGGAACAGGAATGCGCTCACGTGGAGCTGGCACTGGAAGACGCTCTTGAGGACCGGGCTCAGCGAAGCGCTTTCGAGGAGCTGGCACTGGAGAGTGCTTCGGGGCTGGAGCCGACTCTGGAGCGAACTTTCGAGGAGCAGGAACGGGGAGATGAGGAAACAAGGAGACGTGGAGTTCACAAAACGAGTCTTTAATAGCCAACAGGGTAACACAGAGCACAGACAAGAAAGACATTTAACAGCGGACGGGAAACATGGGGCAGAACACACTATAAATAGACAGACCTAACAAGGGGAGAACGAGGAACACCTGGAACTAATTACACATAAGGACAGGAAACAGGAAAATCCAAATAAGGACATGGAAACACTGGGAGCACGATGAAACACAAGACACAGGGACAGAAGTCTGACAGACGGCTGCATGGTTACAATTTTGTCTCTAATAGTTTCGATCTTGGAAATAAATTAATTCATAAAGTCATTACTACTGTGCTGCTGGATAATGTCTGCACCTGCTGATGTTTGATTTTTTTTGTTAATTTAGTCACTGTATTGAATAAATATCTGGGGTTGTGTTTGTTTTCTTCTAAAAGAGACGTAAAGTAATCAGATCTAGCAGTTTTTAAGGCTTTTCTGTAGGAGAGATTATTTTCCCGCCAAGTGATATGAAATACCTTCTAGTTTTGTTTCCTCCAGCTGCGCTACATTTCCCAGGCTGCTCTCTTTAGGGCGCGAGTGTGCTCATTATACCATGGTGTTGGACTCTTTTCCTTAATCTTCCTTAAGCGTAAAGGAGCAACTGTATCTAAAGTAGTGGTCGACCGATATTGTTTTTTTGACAGCCGAAACCGATGCCGATATCTTGGAAAGCAGGGTGACCGATGGCCAATATAAAGCCGATATGTATATATATTAATTCATATTTAAGAAATTTTAAATAATTTGAAAATGGATTAAAAAATAAATGTGTAAAAATAAAAAAAATATACTTTAGATAAAGTATTTTTAACAAATAAATAAATATTTAATAAAAATATAATTAAAAAGGAAGTAAACACTGTAACCAACAGGACACTCAGTATTCTGGGATGTTTGTGTGCATTGGGAATCATATTTTTTCAAATAAAGCCAAGGTAACAATCATTTTACATACAGCACACAGTGAAAAGGAAATTAATATGGCAGTGGGAAAAAGCATAAAGCGCAGCATAATTTGAAATTCGCGTCTCCAGTGAAGCTGAACTCTCCTCCTGTCTGCATTCAATTCACACGGATTGACCATCACGCAGAAAACACGCGATCATGCAGGATATAAATGCACACTTTATAAGATCTCACAGCTGGATTCGACTAGCCTGCAAGGTTTGTGAAATTAAATGTTCATTAGTCATTCAAAGATTTGTTTAAATGATATAAATACGCATTTGCTGAATGCTGAAGGCAAGCGAGAAAGTATTATAATGTTTGCCTTTCTATTACTAATAATATAAAAGCAATCCTTATAATACTTTTTTGTATACCTTTTAATTCCTTTGTTTAACCGTTCTATCTGATTATTAGACAGACTTCTATCCATATTAGACAGAACTGTTAACGACGACAGCGAACAAGAGGGAGAATGTGAGCGCTGTGTGCTCAGGCCATAGACTGTAAAAAAAGATGGACAACGCTTCTCCACTTCCTTCCACTATAGGAAATTGAAGCCAATTCATCTCAGTATGGCCGTTGCCATCTTGAGAAAATGACATCATTTGGAGCCCGAGTCTGCGCAGTAGAGATTCGTTTGGAGCCAGAGTCTGCGCAGTAGTGTCGTGAGGTGGAGCCGTGGAATCAAACTCACGCCCAAACTCCAGCAGACCCAATCAACTATAATGACAAGCCCCATTTTTATTGCATCAAATTACTAGCTAAAATCAAACTTATCACAAAAATGAGCTATTGATCATATATCAGCATGATAACAACTACCTTAAATGACCAAAACCATATTTCGGAAAATTGTATTGGAAGTGTAATTTATTTTTTTATTTTGACTCCAGTCCCATTCGTTTACATGGAGTTCAGGGTTTATGACCTGTACAGCAGATAGCCACCAGGGGCCGATCAAAGAGCCCGCAGCTTCACTTTTCAGGACATGTGTAACACACCCGGCTCAGGTGCTGCCGCTCTCAGCGCCGTCAAAATAAAAGTCCGTCGAGCCATCAAAATAAAAGTCCCGCCTTGAACACATCGGCCAATAGAAAAACTTATCGGCCGATGCCGATATTTGAAAAATGCCAGATATCAGCCAATATATCTGTCTTGGCGATATATCTCTTTACCACTAATCTAAAGTGCTTGAAAAGAGAGAGTCCATAGTTTCTGTTACATCACCAAGTTGTTCTGAGCTATTGGATATGCTGAGGAATTGAGATAAGTCAGGAAGATTACTTACAAAGCAGTCTTTTGTGGCAGAGGTGATGGTTCTACCATATTTGTTAAAAGGAGTTGGCTTTACAGCTTTAGCTATATGGAATTTACACAAAACTAGATAATGATCTGAGATATCATCGCTTTGCTGCAAAATTTCTACGCCACTAACATCAATTCCATGTGACAGTATTAAGTCTAGAGTATGATTTCGAGAGTGAGTAGGTCCTGACACGTTTGTCTAACCCCAATAGAGTTTAGAATGTCTATAAATGCTGATCCCAATGAATCTTTTTCATTATAAACATGGATATTAAAATCACCAACAATTAAGACTTTATCTGCAGCCAGCACTAACTCAGATAGAAAATCACCAAATTCTTTAATAAAGTCTGCATGGTGCTCTGGTGGCCTGTATACAGTAGCCAGCACAAACATCACAGGGGATTTATCATTAACACTTGTTTCTCTGGATAATGTTACATGAAGCACCAATACTTCAAACGAATTATACCTGAAACCTGACCTCTTAGAAATATTGAAGATATTGCTATAAACTGTAGCAATACCTCCTCCTTTACCTTTTGGACGCAGCTCATGTTTATAACAGTAATCTTGGGGGGTACACTCGTTTAAGTCAAGTCAAGTCACCTTTATTTATATAGCGCTTTTAACAATACAGATTGTGTCAAAGCACTTAACAGTATCAAATTGGAGGATAGAGTGTCAGTAATGTATAATGATAAGATTAAACACTCAATTTTCAGTTAATGGCATTTCATTATTGAATTCAGAGATGTCATTGTTTAGCTCAGTTCAGTTTAAATAGTATCTGTGAAATCAAATTGACAGTAATCGCTAGAAATTAAGTGTACGCAACTGAGCAAGCCAGAGGCGACAGTGGCAAGGAACCAAAACCCCCCCGTGACAGAATGGAGAAAATTCTCCATTTCTCCTCTGGCCAGACGAAACCCGCAGTTCAATTCCAACCCCAGCCATGTCAGATTGTGCAAACGGCTTATCTGATTCCCGTGGTCTTGTCCTGATGGGGCATTTTAATTTGTAATTTAATGTATATGTTATATTTGTGCTTTATTCATTATTTGAAGTTTTTCATTTATATGATTTATTCATTTGCTATAATTGTAATGTATAGTTTAACACATTTATTGTTTCTCGGTCTATTTTTATAATATATATTTGTTTGTTTATTATAATTTTACTTTATAGTTTAGTTCATTTAATATATTTCTGTTATATTTACAGGTGCATCTCAATAAATTAGAATGTTGTGGAAAAGTTCATTTCAGTAATTCAACTCAAATTGTGAAACTCGTGTATTAAATAAATTCAATGCATACAGAACAGACTGAAGTAGTTTAAGTCTTTGCTTCTTTAATTGTGATGATTTTGGCTCACATTTAACAAAAACCCACCAATTCACTATCTCAACAAATTAGAATACTTCATAAGACCAATATAAAAAAATAAAAAAAAAACACAAACAAACAACATTTTTAGTGAATTGTTGGCCTTCTGGAAAGTACGTTCATTTACTGTATATGTACTCAATACTTGGTAGGGGCTCCTTTTGCTTTAATTACTGCCTAAATTCGGCGTGGCATGGAGGTGATCAGTTTGTGGCACTGCTGAGGTGGTATGAAAGCCCAGGTTTCTTTGACGGTGGCCTTCAGCTCATCTGCATTTTTTGGCCTCTTGTTTCTCATTTTCCTCTTGACAATTGATTCTCTATGGGGTTCAGGTCTGGTGAGTTTGCTGGCCAGTCAAGCACACCAACACCATGTTCATTTAACCAACTTTTGGTGGTTTTGGCAGTGTGGGCAGGTGCCAAATCCTGCTGGAAAATGAAATCAGCATCTTTAAAAATCTGGTCAGCAGAAGGAAGCATGAAGTGCTCCAAAATTTCTTAGTAAACGGGTGCAGTGACTTTGGTTTTCAAAAAACACAATGGACCAACACCAGCAGATGACATTGCACCCCAAATCATCACAGACTGTGGAAACTTAACACTGGACTTCAAGCAACTTGGGCTATGAGCTTCTCCACCCTTCCTCCAGACTCTAGGACCTTGGATTCCAAATGAAATACAAAACTTGCTCTCATCTGAAAAGAGGACTTTGGACCACTGGGCAACAGTCCAGTTCTTCTTCTCCTTAGCCCAGGTAAGACGCCTCTGACGTTGTCTGTGGTTCAGGAGTGGCTTAACAAATTCCTTGACACGTCTGTGTGTGGTGGCTCTTGATGCCTTGACCCCAGCCTCAGTCCATTCCTTGTGAAGTTCAGCCAAATTCTTGAATCGATTTTGCTTGACAATCCTCATAAGTCTGCGGTTCTCTCGGTTGGTTGTGCATATTTTTCTTCCACACTTTTTCCTTCCGCTCAACTTTCTGTGAACATGGTTGGATACAGCACTCTGTGAACAGCCAGCTTCTTTGGCAATGAATGTTTGTGGCTTACCCTCCTTGTGAAGGGTGTCAATGATTGTCTTCTGGACAACTGTCAGATCAGCAGTCTTCCCCATGATTGTGTAGCCTAGTGAACCAAACTGAGAGACCATTTTGAAGGCTCAGGAAACCTTTGCAGGTGTTTTGAGTTGATTAGCTGATTGGCATGCCACCATATTCTAATTTGTTGTTAAATGTGAGCCAAAATCATCACAATTAAAAGAACCAAAGACTTAAACTACTTCAGTCTGTGTGCACTGCTTTTATTTAATACACGAGTTTCACAATGTGAGTTGAATTACTGAAATAAATGAACTTTTCCACAACATTCTAATTTATTGAGATGCACCTGTGTATATATATATATATATATATATATATATATATACACACACACACACACACACACACACATACATACACGTACACATACATTTATATTATACTATTTATATTTAAAAACGTATTTATTCATTTTTCATATTTGTATATTATTGTTTTAATTAAAATTTTAAATGTTTAAATGTATTATATTTCTATTTTTATATTGTTGCAATTTCTAACAATAATAGTATTATGTAGTTACGTATTTTATTATATTTTTAGTTATTTTGTTTTATTTTAGTTTTATTGTATTTTTAGTCGAGGTCTTCACTGGGGATATGTCCCCGGGGCTCATCCAGGTGTCCCGGCCCCGCCGACGATAAGGGCCGCAGACATCATCTCCCGGCACCGATCCACCATCTGATCCGGACACGGACTGAGAAACAGAATAAGAAAGAAACGGACAACTATTAGCGTAGATGCCATTCTTCTTACGATGTAACGAGTACATCCTGCGTTATGGGGAGTGTTCCCGGTTCCGGTTGATCTAATTAATGCAGCCTAACAATCCTTTAACGGATTTGAATAATAAAAGCGTATTAATGTGTTATGTGTAAGCCAGGTTAAAGAAATGTGTCTCTAATCTAGATTTAAACTGACAGAGTGTGTCTGCCTCCCGAACAGCATTAGGTAGATTGTTCCAGAGTTTGGGTGCTAAATAGAAAAAGGATCTGCCGTCCGCAGTCGATTTTGATATTCTAGGTATTATCAAACGGCCATAGTTTTGAGAACGCAGCGGACGTGGAGGACTATAATGTGATAAGAGCTCTCTCAAGTATTGAGGAGCTAAGCCATTCAGGGCTTTATAAGTATTTAAGATTTTAAAATCTATACGATGTTTGATAGGGAGCTAGTGCAGTGCTGACAGAACCGGGCTAATATGGTCATACTTCCTGGTTCTAGTAAGGACTCTAGCTGCTGCATTTTGGACCATGAAGAAGAATTGACAGAGCAGCCGTCAAGTGTTAGATAGTGTTCTAGGTTATTACATGTGGGGTTTTTAGGTCCGATAATTAACACCTCTGTTTTTTCAGAATTTAGCAGTAAGAAGTTACTCATCATCCTGTTTTTTATGTCGACTATGCATTCGGTTAGTTTCTCAATTTGGTGTGTTTCACTGGGCCGCGAAGAAATATAGAGCTGAGTATCATCAGCATAACAGTGAACGCTAACACCATGTCTCCTGATAATATCTCCCAAGGGTAACATGTAAAGCGTGAAAAGTAACGGCCCTAGTACTAAGCCTTGAGGTACTCCATACTGCACTTGTGATCGATATGATACCTCTTCATTCACTGCTACGAACTGATGGCGGTCAGATAAGTACGATTTGAACCATGCTAAGGCACTTCCACTAACGCCAACAAAGTGTTCTAGTCTATTCAAAAGAATGTTGTGGTCGATGGTGTCGAATGCAGCGCTAAGATCCAGTAGAACTAATAAAGAGATACAACCACGATCAGATGATAAAAGCAGGTCATTTGTAACTCTGATGAGAGCAGTCTCAGTACTATGATACGGTCTAAATCCTGACTGGAATTCCTCACAGATACCATTTTTCTCTAAGAAGGAATATAATTGTGAGGATACTACCTTTTCTAGTATCTTTGACAGAAAAGGGAGATTTGAGATCGGTCTGTAATTAACTAGATCTTTCGGGTCAAGTTGTGTTTTTTTTTTAATGAGAGGCTTAATAACAGCCAATTTGAAGGTTTTGGGAACATATCCTAATGACAATGATGAATTAATAATAGTCAAAAGAGGATCTACTTCTGGAAGCAGCTCTTTAAGTAGTTTAGATGGAATAGGGTCTAACATACATGTTGTTGGTTTAGATGATTTAACAAGTTTATACAATTCTTCCTCTCCTATAGTAGAGAATGAGTGGAATTGTTCCTCAGGGGATCTATAGTGCACTATCTGATGCGATACTGTAGCTGACGGCTGCATGGTTACAATTTTATCTCTGATAGTATCGATCTTGGAAGTAAAGTAGTTCATAAAGTCTTTACTGCTGTGCTCTTTGGAAATGCCAACACCTGTTGATGCTTTATTTTTCGTTAATTTAGCCACTGTATTGAATAAATACTGGGGGTTATATTTGTTTTCTTCTAGAAGAGACGAAAAGTAATCAGATCTAGCGGTTTTTAATGCTTTTCTGTAGGAAAGGGTACTTTCCCGCCAAGCTATACGAAATACCTCTAGTTTTGTTTTCCTCCAGCTGCGCTCTATTTTCCGGGCTGCTCTCTTTAGGGTGCGAGTGTGCTCATTATACCACGGAGTCAGACTGTTTTCTTTGATCTTCCTTAAGCATAAAGGAGCAACTGTATCTAAAGTGCTAGAAAAGAGAGAGTCCATAGTTTCTGTTACATCATCAAGTTTTTCTGTGCTGTTGGTTATGCTGAGGAATTGAGATAAATCAGGAAGATTACTTACAAAGCAGTCTTTTGTGGTAGAAGTCATGGTTCTACCATACTTGTAACAAGGAGTAGAATTTACAGTTTTAGCTATATGGAGTTTACACAAGACTAGGTAATGATTTGAGATTTCATCGCTTTGCTGCAGAATTTCAACACCACTAACATCAATTCCATGTAACAGTATTAAATCTAGAGTATGATTTCGACAATGAGTAGGTCCTGAAACGTGTTGTCTAACCCCAATAGAGATCAGAATGTCTATAAATGCTGATCCTAATGCATCTTTTTCATTATCGACATGGATATTAAAATCGCCAACAATTAAGACTTTATCTGCAGCCAGTACTAACTCAGATAGAAAATCAGCAAATTCTTTAATAAAGTCTGTGTGGTGTCCTTGTGGCCTGTATACAGTAGCCAGTACAAACATCACAGGGGATTTATCACTAACACGTGTTTCTCTAGATAATGTTATACACAGCACCATAACTTCAAACGAGTTATACTTAAAGCCTGCCCTCTGAGAAATACTGAGAATATTGCTATAAATTGTAGCAACACCTCCCCCTTTACCTTTTGGACGTGACTCATTTTTATAGCAGTAATCTTGGGGGGTAGACTCATTTAAAGTAATGTATTCATCTGGTTTTAGACATGTTTCTGTCAAACAGAGCAAATCTAGGTAATGATCATTGATCAAATCGTTTACAAAAAGTGCTTTTGTAGAAAGGAACCTAATATTCAGTAAGCCAAGTTTTATCAATTGTTTCTCTGTATTGTAAACATTTTTAATTTGTTGAACATTAATTAAATTGTTACTCTTAATTTGGTTTTGGACATTTTCTGTATTTTCTAGTTCGGGGAACAGACACAGTCTCTATAGTGTGATATCTAGGTGAAGGAGTCTCTGTGTGCTGAGAATTAACTGACTTCTGTGACGTGAGGCGGCTAGCAGACGGTCGGTTTAGCCAGTCAGTCTGCTTCCTGATCTGGGCCCCAGTTAGTCAAGTACGAATTCTAAGACTATGTGCCATATTTCTAGAGAGAAGAGCAGCACCATCCCAGGAGGGATGAAGACCATCTCTTTTTAACAGGTCAGGTCTGCCCCAAAAACTTGTCCAATTGTCTATGAAACCTATGTTATTCTGTGGGCACCATTTAGATATCCAGCCATTGAGTGATGACAGTCTGCTATGAATCTCATCACCCCGGTAAACAGGGAGGGGACCAGAGCATATTACAGTGTCTGACATTGTACTTGCAAGTTCACATACCTCTTTAACATTATTTTTAGTGATCTCCGACTGGCGAAGTCGAACATCATTAGCGCCGACGTGAATAACAATCTTACTGAATCTACGTTTAGCATTAGCCAGCACTTTTAAATTTGCCAGGATGTCAGGCGCTCTGGCTCCCGGTAAACAATGGACTATGGTAGCTGGTGTTTCTATTTTCACGTTCTGTACAATAGAATCGCCAATTACTAGAGCACTTTCATCAGGTTTCTCAGTGGGTGCGTCACTGAGTGGGGAGAACCTGTTTGATGTTCTGATCAGAACGGAAGAGCGGTGTTTTGACCCGCGACTATGCCGCCTCACTTTCACCCAGTTGCCCTGCTGCATGGGCTCTACCGGAACTGAACAATGTACATGACTTGCTGAACTAGTCGCATCCAAAGCTGTATCTACAGCCCTCACATTCTTACTGTCCTCAGTTAAAGTTTGGATGCATGTCTCTAGTTCTAAAATCTTCTCTGTCAGCCTAACTATATCCCTGCATTTATCACATGTGAATCCCTGCCGACAGAGACAGATAAACTATACATGTGACATGAAGTGCAAATAACAAGAGAAGGAGAAGCCATTACTCACCGTGATAGATGAATGATTCACTTACCACTGCTTTTTGATGAACTCGTGAGTTCAAACGGAGCGAGAGAGGGATGAAATGGAGCGAGAAAAAAGAAAATAATAATGGGCGCGAATAGAAATGCAAGTGGAAACTCGAATGACAAGCTATTACCGGCTAACGAATGCTAACGCGTGGCGCACGCGTTGCACTCACGGTTTTAGATTAAAAGTGAACGATCAAATTAGTCAGATTAGTTTGATAGATAATATCAGAAATATGGAGGGAATTAAGTTATATTTTATCACTTTAAACAACAGAGAGTGATAGTAAGATAGTTTCAGCAGAAAAGCGAAGCTACACGGAGCTACAATCACAAACCTCTCAGCAAACCTCTCAGCAGAACGGCAGACAGGAGCAATTGAGCAGCCAATGTGAAATGTTTAAAGTAATGTAATCATCTGATTTTAGCCAGGTTTCTGTTAAACAAAGCACATCTAGTTCATGATCAGTGATCATATCATTTACAAAAAGTGCTTTCGTAGAAAGGGACCTGATATTCAGTAAGCCAAGCTTTATCATATGTTTCTATGTATTATATCTGTTTTTTATTTGTTGAACATCAATTAGATTGTTCCTCATAAATTGGTTTGGACGTTTTTTGTATTTTCTAGTTCGGGGAACAGACACTGTCTCTATAGTGTGATATCTTGTTGAAAGAGTCTCTATGTGCTGATAATTAACTCTATGTGTCTCTATGTGCTGATAAAAAACTCGTCCAATTTTCAATGAAACCTATGTTATTCTGTGGGCACCACTTATACATCTTGTAGTCCTGTTCTTAGAGTGAACAATGTTTGTGAAAAGATTGTTTTGTTTTGTTTTGTTTTTAAACTCAATCACTGATAGATGTCTTCCTGGGCCCGTATTCATGAAAAGTCTTGCTAAGTTGCAAAGTTGTAAACTTCTAAGAAAATTCTAAGAAAATTCTTAAAAATGTGGTTTCCTCTTAAAATTAAAGAAAAGATCCTAGTAAAGAAAAAGTAATTCAGAAAGCATTTTAACCCTTACAAGAGGTCTTAAAAGAGGATGAGAACTTTTAAGAGGCTTAAGAGTTTCTTTAGCAGTGGATAAAATGGACAAAACTTGACGATGGAAAAGAAATATGTTGCACACAATGCATGACAGTGAGTTAAGACACTACAGATTAGATCATGCAGGGATCATATTTGTAACTGATCTTATTATGCTAACATCTCCGACACAGTGCAGAAATACCATATTGCCAGAAATGGAAATGATCACTACATTAACTACATTAACATATTTAGCAACTGGAAAAATGCAACTATGCAGCAGTGATGATTTGAGTCTGTCACAACTTTCTATAAGCCAAGTGATCACACAAACAATTAAAAGCACTTTCAAAACATTGTGTTGCTGTCCATTTCCTATAAAATACGTTAAGTATGACAGCATGACAGCATGGTTAATAAAAAAATAAAGAATATATATACATATATAATATTAGAGAGTACGGTAAAACTGGAAAAATTACGCCTGTAATTTCAAAGTGAAGGCTTATAATAGACCCTACACTTAAATGCGCTCTTTTTTATGATGATAGGACAGTTTATAGTTGATAGGAAGTAAAGGGGGGGGGGGGGGGGGATTCAAGCCGGGATTCAAACTCGGGACACCCATAGCGCAACGGCGCTGTATGTTAGCGCACTGCCCACAAGGCTTTCAGCGCTGACTAAATGTGCTCTTTTTTTACTTCTTGGACAACCAATCAGTCACAGTCTTCAAAAGACTGTGTCATAGCTATGGGGTCAGCCCCTCTTCCTCACTAAGATGAAAGTTTTTGTCTATTCCTTGCTCAGAGTTGCTCTCAGATTGGTCCCGAATCTGTCTTAAGCTAAGATTCAAGACATTGTTCAAGACATTGATGCTTGCATATAGAACAGCCACAGGCTCAGCACCCGCTTACTTCCACTCACTATTACGAATCTACACCCCCTCCAGAAGTCTGAGATCCGCTAGTGAGCGACGCCTCATGGTACCGTCACAGAGAGGCTCAAAATCACTCTCCAGAACATTCTCGTTCACCGCTCCTGGCTGGTGGAATGATCTTCCCACCCTTATCCGGAATGCTGATTCCCTGACAATTTTCAAGCAACAGCTGAAAACTCATCTCTTTCGACACTACTTGACTTCATCCTAAATTTAAAAAAATACAAAAAAACAACAACAACAAAAAAACAACCTTTGTCTTTCTCTTTATTTATTCCTTCCCTTTCTAGCTTTCTAGCTTGTACTTATTTGAATAATGACTGAGACTTCATATTATGAGCACTTCCTCTGTCTGTTTGCATCTTTAAGATGAATCGCTTTATGTATTCCCCAGTTGTAAGTCGCTTTGGATAAAAGTGTCTGCAAAATGACTAAATGTAAATGTAAATGTAAGACTCCTACGTTGTATTTTTTTGTCTAAATTAGGAGCTTTCTCAGAGGATTCTTAGAAGGTTGAAGATTATGGGCCCTGGTGTCATTTATCATTTTTTAATCATCAGAAACACCTGAACACATTGTCCTAATATACCAAAACTTCAAAAAATGTCCATGTGGAAATTGTTTTATTTACTTTTCTTTGATTGTTTCGTGCAACATTCCGAGTTTATTTATTGAGTTTTTTTTCGGGGAATGTTGGCCTATTTGTCTCAAAATGCAATGAGACTATTTATTCATAGGTGCTGGTTTGATTCATGGGCACTGCATACCTCATGACCTGGTAGTCTATTCATGTGTAATCACAGAATATGGGTCCCATGGTCAAATTATGGGTCCCAAATTGTGCTTTGCTTGCAAACATCCAGGCAAATGTACAATTCTGGAACTTGTGGTTTGTCTCTACTGCATGATCACCTGTGCTGTATACTTTGTGCATGACCTTGAGAGAACTGTTACACACTTCTCCACAGCTCCAGAGTTTGGATGAAAACTTCAGCTTTCAGCCTCAAAATGGACATTAAAATAATATGGCTTATCCAGCAGATGTGCATATGGCTGGCTGTATTTCTCTGATTTATGATTGCCTCAGGCCTCTGCTATGTAGTATGACCTAGTGTGTCATTTGATTTTATGATGACATATTAAAGGTGATATGATTTTTTAATGTTAATATAATTTGTCCTATCCCAGCTGTTATACAGATACAGAGACTGTGTGTAAGTCATTCCTAGGTTGTAAATACTTCTGAAAAGAACATTATGTGAAAATGTAGAGAAGTAGATTGTGTTGAGGGTATTATCTTAAACACTTGTGGAATTACTTATGATATTTTCTCTGAGTTATTTGTGTCAACCTGAAGAAATTTCCTCAAGCACACATTTTCTTGGATTTAATGGAGAGGTCTGTTGTGGTGCTTGATGTTTAGAAAATTCAGGTACAGAACTAATTTCTAATCTCCTCTCATTACAGGCTTCTTTGTTCAGAGGTAAAAAGAAGTTAGCAATACCTGAGCAGCATAATATCGTTAGCAAACATCTTGCTGCCGCTGAAAGCAAAATTTAGATGAACATGTAAATACACTATATGGACAAAAGTATTGGGACACACCTATTAATTACTGAATTCAGCTGTTTCAATCAGACTCATTGCCACAGGTGTATAAAATCAAGCACCTCACCATACAGTCTGCATTTACAAACATTTGTGAAAAAAAGGGTTGTTCTGACGAGCTCAATGAATTCAAGCGTGGTACTGTGATAGGATGCCACCTTTGCAGTAAGTCAGTTTGTGAAATTTCATCTCTGCTAGATATTCCACCATCAACTGTAGGTGGTATTTTTGGAAAGTGAAAGCATTTAGGAACAGCAGCAACTCAATCATGAAGAGGAAGACTGCACAAAAAAGTCACATAGCAGGTCACAGAGTGCTGAGGTGCATGGCGAGTAAAAGTCACCAACACTTTCATAGCTGAAGAGATCCAATCTTCCTCTGACAGTAATATCAGCACAAAAACTGTGTGGCAGGAGCTTAAAGGAGTGGGTTTCCATGGCTGACAACTGCATGCAAGCCTCACATCACCAAGTACAATAGCAAGTGATGAATGGAGTGGAGTAAAGCACAGCTGATACTGGACTCTGGAGCAGTGGAAACCTGTTCTGTGGAGTGACCAATTACACTTCTCTGTTTGTCAGTCTGATGTGTGAGTCTGGGTTTGGAGGATCTCAGGAGAATGTCACCTGCCTGAATGCGTTGTGCCAACTGTAAATACTGGTGGAGGAAAGATAATGGTATGGTCTGTTTTTAGGGGTTGGGCTCGGCCCCTTACATCCAGTGAAGAGAAATCTTAATGCTTGACTTGACTTGGCTTGAACTGGACCAATGGGAGTTCAAAGGTGTTTATCAGCTGGAAACACATCTTTTCCAGAAAGTTTGCTTTGGTAAGCTGCTTTCAACTTCTAAAGTGAAATCCAATTTTGGCCTGAATGTGTTCGAAATGACAGCACATCAGGTTGTTCTTCTTATTGTCTTGAAGTATATTGGGGCCTTTAGCCTACCAACATTATTAGAAGTATTATGCTGGTTGACATGAAATTTTGCCTAGACTAGCAGTAAACCAACATTAACTAGCCTGGATCAACATGGAAATTTATGCTTGTCTAAGCTGTTTACTTCAGCAAAAGAGACCTCATAACCAAAAGAGATCTGAGCAATAGTGCCACCTTAAGTGCTTTTAATTGAGATCAGACAGGTCTGAAACAAATAACAAATAATAGCTTGTCAGTTATCAGCCACTGTTATGACTAACTTCAATGAATAGGAAAAGGTATTAACACCCCTCACAATCTCACGTGAGTAAGTGTTTTGATAACATTATCCATTTAAAACTACAATTTACAGACAAAGCATTATGAAATGGTTAACAGACAGTCTGTGATGCAGCTGCTGTCAGAGCTGGCTGCTTCCTCACTCAACAAAAGTTTCTTGGCAAACTCCCCATTACACTGTGTCTCATTTAAAAAACAATCTGCAGTTAAATGCACTGAACGAACATATAATACTTCAATGTGATCCAGGACGGCATTAAAAAATAAAACATCCACTTGTTTCTAACGTCCTTCTTAAGTCCATACAGAGACGTAAACAAGGTGTTTAAACCGAACACGTCAAAGCGAATGTTCTTTTGCTCTTCCAGTTGTCCTGTTGTCAGCAGACTCAAGTGCATGGAATACTTCGGAAATTGAAGGGGCATCTGTATACTGTATCTAGTGTAGATGGCGTTAGTGATTATAATGGGTTCTGTTTGCTTTTGATGCAACGTTTGCGTCAGGTTAAGCCACTGAATGCCCATGAAAGGGGCTGGTTGTGTGATGATATATAACTATTCATCAGTGTCTTTCTCTGGGGTTAGTCATACGCAAATGTATTAGCCTGTGTGACATCACAGATCCCACAATATTAAAACAAGCCATTTTTGAAGCCTGATTAAATAAACTTTTTTTTCCCCACAATGACGAAGCCATTTTAAACTGTGAAAACTTCCAGGCAGTTTCATAGACTCTTATATATCAAAAGTTCAAGGAGAATTTTAATTTCTCATGTCATGACCCCTTTAAGTTAAAAGAAAGTGAGCTTATAAAACACCTGCTGTAAAATCAGGCCTGTCTTGCTTTGCAGTCAAAGAAATGTGACTCAAACTGTTGCAAGGCTAAGCTTTATTGCAGAACCTCAGTTGGCTAGAGAAGGATTGAGGGTGGAGGGCCACGGGGATGCTGGGTGGAGAATGCATGGAATGTCCATTGCAGTTTACTGCCCGGGACGTTTCACACATGCAGGTCAGGGGGCTGTCATCTGTCTTCCACTCTCTTACGCTCAGCTTCTTGTCCCCCCCTCATTACACGAGGGTCAGGCTCAGAGGTGACCTAATTAAAAGCTCATTACATCACAGACAATATCCATTAGCATGCCAGGTCAAGCTGTTAATCCATTAGTGTTGCTGAGGCTGCTTGTCCAAGCCTCACATTTTAAAAGCCCCCTCCAGCCCCTCCTGCCCAAAGTACACACTCGCTCACACACAGAATCTCCACTTAACACTATCTGCATGCAAACAGAAGATGATTTCAGATGCACACAGTCAAAAAGTCCTCAGGCAATCATTGGGTGGGGTTTAAGAGTGGCCACAGGGTGCCCGCCTAGACAGTTTTTTAAAGCATCATACACCCTTAAAAACAAATGGTTCCATGTAGAACCTTTGGTTTCCATGGATGTTAGTCCACAAAGGGTTTTTTTTTTTTTTATATATATATATACTGGAAAAACTAAAGAAAGGAAAAACTAAGAAAGTGTGGTTCTTTGGGGAACCAAAAATGGTTCTTCTATGGCATTGCTGTGAAAACCACTTTTTGGAACCTTTATTTTTAAACAGTGTGGGTCATTTTAATTTTGGCCTGTTCACCTGTCACAAATCAGCTGGGGATACGGTTGGAAAAAATCATTTAAAAACGGAATGGAGAACATTAAATGACATTTTGTTCTCTCCTCAAGCCAGTAAATTGCAATGTGCCCACACAAAAACATGGGGAAAAAAAAAAAAAAAAACATACATACATACAAAAATTCAACTTCAATATTTATCAAAATGCCAGTCACAAACTCTCTGATTGGGTGAGAATTTATACAAATGGGTGCCACCATTTTTCAGAAGTCATATGACATGACAAGAATAAAAGAAAATAAATAACATTTCCTCAAATACACAAAAGTAACAACACATCATACTTAATTCCACCAATAATTATGGAAAATCCGCAGTATAAACATCATAAAATACCAAATTCCATCCCCTTATCACTATACTTGGTATCTTCTACTCCGATAATGCATCACAGCAAAGGTATAAAACAGACCTTAAAATTGGAACTTTTAGCAATCTTGATTGTTACATTTGGACTTATGACTAAGGAACAAGAATTTGAAAAATGCATCTATATGGCTGTGTACCTTTTAATAAGCTCTAATATACAGGTTTCTGTGAAAACCTGTGTAACCAAAATGTATTGTGCATCACGATGACCTCTGTGGTAAAACCAAGTAAAATAAAAACAAAAAATGGTTGCATTCAATTGCAATACCAGAACATACAGATAATCACTCAAAAAATAGGAAAATTAAAAACGGTCAAGCGACCAGCTTTATTATTTTTAGACAACCTAAGATAGACTATAAGCCCCTCATTTCAAAAAACAAATGAGGGTTAACGCTTTTTAAGAGTTGCAATCCTCTAAAAAGTCCATCCTCAACACCACCTGCTTTTATCTTTTGAGATACAAAACTAATTATTTTCCCTTCAGAGTGTACGAAGGGAGGAAAGTAATGTTGAATGTCCACACATAACACACCGTAACATCTGTGCACATATTCATGCAGGATTTCCACAAGATAACAGGAGACAGTGTGGATTTCGTGAATAATATAGCATCTCTTCCTTCACATAGCCTGTCCCTTGAATCTCTTGTAAGCTACTATTGAAGTTTTGTTCAAACGACGACCCATGCACCTGCGAGCTGAATGCATGTATTTATCCATTCACTGGGGACTGGGCCATACAGAAGCACTCTGCCATCTCTTTGAACCCGCTTCCCCTGGTGGCTTCCTAACAGCACTCAATGCTTTGTAAGTGACTCCAGCAGTGGGGGCAGATTCAACAGAATAGAAAGTTAACTGGAGAGAAGAAATAGTAAAACAAACAATATGGACCTAAATGTCTTTGATGCATGAGGAGCACACAGGGGGATCAAAGACCTTCACGATGACCTACGGCTTTTGTCGTTTAGACACTTCATTGAGCTCCTTTCTGTAAGTCGCTACCACATTCAGCACAGGGAAGCTCGTTCCCCCTGTGGGACACTAGATTGCCACCAATTCCTCCAAAAAACATCCACTGTCAACAGCCACTCATGGGCCTTCCTCTCCCGCACGGCTCCAGAGTTTCAAGTGAAGAGGAGAGGCATCTGAATCTTTAGCTGTCAGTTTCGCCACAAAGAAAGCGAGAGAGTCATGGGGAGATTAATGGAGAGAAGATTTACCCCAGTGCAGAACCTCCTTCAGAGAAACACAAACTGAGAGTTATGAAGACCGTGGGGCGATATGACCAAAATCTTCATAATCATTTAACAGTAAAAGCTCAATAACAATGACTATTGTACAGATTTTTACTTGACTTATACTGATTTGCAGTCTGGACAAGTCGATGCTACACTAGCTATGTTACCATCTCACTGTTTTTATGCACGTTCTGAAGTTTTGCATCAGAAACGTGTGATGTAAACGCCAAATTTCAAAAAAAAAAAAATCCCTTAATTTGCAAAAAAAGTTTTTACGCTTGCTTGAGGTGGTTTTTGACTTGTGCGAAAAAGGGTTTTTTGAATAATACATTTTCCAAACAAATTCCTCCATGTGCATCAAAAAAAGTCGTGACTTTGCACTATGGGTCAGCAAAAACTTGACTAACCAGCAGACCGATCTTGTTGCACAGCATCTGAAACGTTGTTATGGTCATTCTTAAATGCATGAGCAAAGTTTGTTGTATTTCTTTATAATTGCCTCCCAGAACTGCCTTACACGAGTGAGTTCTCAAACAGCAGGCATCCGCCTCCAAAAGCAATGACCTCATTTATTGTGTTTGGTCTGCTCACTCTGAGGCACAAGTAATTTATTGTATATGAAAATTATTATATTCAGTGGCTTCTCCTACTTTTCTTAGTGATATTTAGTGCCAGTTTATCAGAAAGTGACGATTTTGTTCTCTTTGACTTGCCGGATGGAAACGGTGCTTATTCGCAAATGTTTTATGCGATGTTCCAATTTTGTGCATACGTTAAATTCGCAACTTTGGACTGAAACTCAGCTACTGTAATACATTTTTTTTTTTTTTAAGAAGTTATTGGGGTACGTTTTACAAAAAAAAAAAAAAAAAGACTATTTCAGGCTTTCTACATCAAAATTTCATGTTTAGTCCAATGTGTCACTTGCCACTTCTTTGTAATTAATTGTGAAATTTACTAGCAATTTCTGAGTGAAAATGTTTTTACACCAAAAAAAAAAAATAAAAATAAAAATAAAAAAAATAAAAATAATCTACACATTTTGGTCAGATGGTCAGATTGTGTTGTGTATGATGGGCACAAACCTCGATTTTTAAGCCTTAATCAGTGATGATATCTAGTTGTCAGAGATCATAATGTTTGATTTTTTAGAGATCGTGTGAGTTTGTTGTGTTCAGAATGACTTTAAAGTCTGATTGTGTGTGATCCTCAGCCGTTTAATGTATGATACTAAGTTTTTCCTCAATAAACATTTCGGCAAGTCTATGATGCCTAGTGTTTTAAAATCTGTTCGGATTTTAAAAATCACGTAGTGTATTCCAGCCTTAACAGTATACATTATGGTGTAGTTATTTTTGATGAAAAATGTTGGATGTTGGATGTTTATCTCATTACCTTCCATTTTCATTTGAAACTTGATGGGCACAAAGCAAAAGATCAGATTATTCATGTCAAATGAAAAAGTCAGTCTGACATTCAGTACAAAATAGAATCACATTATAAGACACTTGAGTTTCAGAACTCAAAACAGTCAAACTAATATTAGAAAACAGGTAGTTCAGACTCTTAATTCAGATTAGTTGATACACATTCAGTGCTTTTGTAAAATAACCACTGTACACACACCTTGTGGGGAACATCAATTCTATATTATTTCTTCATTATTAATATATCAAGCTGCAGTGTTGTTTGACAGTTATGGACAGCTATAGGCCTTCGCTCTAGGTTTCAAGCCTACAAATCCCCTACTAACAAGTTCTTCCTTGTCTTAACTTGTTTGAGACACGGCCAGTTCTATATATTTATATTAATCTTGTGTAAAAACAAAGCAGTTCTGCCCATTAATAGCCTCTTAACAATGTGGTTAATATGTGGGGTTTGCATAAAGATAATGTAAAATAAAGTATCTTTTGGTATATTTATTGTAATTTACTAGAATACAGTATGAGTTTGTATGTTTGTTTTTTTTATAGCTTCAGAAATGTTTCATTTATAATCAACAATTGTTTTTTGTAAAATTAGACCTACACTGCATGTCTAGTGGCTGATGCATATGAATAGATGACGTGAAATCAAAGAACTGGCATTAGAAAAAGTGTAGAGAACCACACATTATTAAAGTATTTCTGGGGTTAGTTAAGGAAAGTTTGGAAACCTGAAGTGTTTGAGGGTTGGGGGGTGGTTAGAGATGGGGGTTTAAATATGTTGGGAACGAATGCACACAAATTGTCCAGCTTTCATTAGTGTGGTGAGTGAAGACTCCGCAGAGCGCTTGATTCCCAAGACTCTCAGATAACAAGTGGCTTCTCACACTGGGGCTTTCTGTTTCCTCCAAATAAAACCAAAAAGAGAAAAAAGGAGCGAGATGGAGAGTGAGTTACCACAGAGAGAAAAAAATGGGAGAGTGATTCCAGCAGCCAACTGTTATCTGCCTGACATTCAGTCAGTGTAGAGTTATTTTGGTTTATTTATCCCAAGAGCAATGAATGGCTGCCGAAAAGATATTTCTGATAGATCTGATAAGGCCCTCCATCCTCTAAACATGCCCTCTTAGCTTAAAGTTAACCTCATCTCTAAAAGCCATTAGTGACAGACATAAAGCTGAGGAGGAACGTGGAGGTCCTCTCTGAAACATTAATCTGCACACAAGTTATTCTAGACATCTCCAAAAGCAAACAGGAAAATGAAAAAGTCCAGAGTGGAATTTCAGGAAAACGCAAGACTGACACCTTTGTTTCAACCAGGAGGTCCTTCATCTTAGTTTAACCCATTAACCACAGCAAACAATTTGTGGACTACAGACAACCCATGGTTCATGGTCCAGAGACAGCGGTTTGAAACAGCATCTTTACAAGCACAAACAAATCATGTTTTCCTGTCCTATGCAGTTTGAATATCATGCCCACAAATAAATACGGTTGTCACGGCTTTTCTGTATTTGTGTCCAGGGTGCATCTCATTTGCCACTCTGAACTTCTAATCTATCCACAGTTTAAAGATGTTGCTTTAAAGTCAACATGCAACAGCATTCACAAACCATTTGACCTCTGCAGTGTGATATTTTTGAGTGCAACGGTATATTCAACAAGACTTTTTCAACAAAAACGAAAAAAAAAAAAAAACTAGGAACATATTTCAGCTCTTATGTTAAAGATTTGTTGTTTTAAACAGATTTTTTTATTCATTAATGTTATTTTTGGTGAGTTGTACTGAATAAGTTTGACCTCCTCAGAGATTGTACCCAGATTTGAAACATAATGCAAGGTAACTAAATGGGGTGAATTTTGATTTCACATTGTCTTTAAATCCCTATCCCTGTGAAGATGCCATACAATAAGAATGTGAAAATAATCACTTTCAACTCAAATTTTCCAGCTGGTTTTTTACAGTTCTTATCAACCAGTTGACCAAAGATGGGTGAAGCAGAGACATGCAATTCATGGACATCAAACTTTCTCATACATCGCTCATTCTCTAATTAGTACTCTTCTGTCTCTCAGTGTCTGAAGTGAAAGTTTTCATATTTCCGTGCCCGACCATCTGGCCAGCCAGTGATGAGAAGCAGAGATGATGGCTGGTATACAACACTGGCAGTGCTCGAGTTTCTGATATCTTGTGGGACCCTTTGATGTGCATCGCCCCCACTCCTGGCTTCCTTCTCTCAGGAAATTGCATTCTGTCTGTTGCCACAGCAGATAAATGATCTAAGAAGGGGGCTGCACACTGTCACAGGCCAGTCCTGTATAACACCATGGCCTGTATCGTGTTAGCTGTTTGTGGCTTCATCCGATGCTGCTGGCCAGTTAATGAGCACATACATTCCATGCATACTCAATTTCTTACAAAATACTTAAGACTTAAACAAATGTTCACATTTTCACAAAATTGAAGATTATTAGCAATGATAGTCACAAGCAAATTGTTGCTTTGGTCATTATATCAGAAAGAAAGCAGTGTTGACCTTTACAGTGGTAGCCAAAATGATTAGAACACTAGTATTTTCAGCAGCTAAAAATGGTTTTAAATCAGTTATTTCTATCTTTTGCTATAGTGTGTCAGTAGGAAATATGAGTTTACTTTTCCAAACATTCATTTTGCCATTAATTGTAATAATCCAGTGAGATTTTTGTTTACTCCACACAGAGATCTGATCATCATCAGCCTGTCTGGACATGAAGAAACAGAACAAACTGAGACAGACTAAATCCAGACGAACTGTGGCAACGTCTCCAAGATGCTTCAAGAAAGCTTCCTGCAAAGCTCCCTGAAAAACTATGCACAAGTGCACTTAGGGCAAAAGCTGCTTTAAATGCAAAGGGTGGTCACACCAAATGTTGATTTAATTGAGTTAATAGAAGTTAATTGATAAAGAAAATCATTTTTTGACATTATTTTTGACAGTGTCCTCATTTTACAGCATTTTTACACAAGTGCCTAAAACTTTTAACAGTAATGTAGGTTTGCAGGTAGGTTTCTTGAAGCGTCTTGGAGACGTTGCCACAGTTCTTCTGGATTTAGTCTGTCTCAGTTTGTTCTGTTTCTTCATGTCATTCCAGACAGGCTGGATGATGATCAGATCAGATCTCTGTGTGGAGCAAACAAAAATCTGACTGGATTATTACAATTAATGGCAAAATGAATGTTTGGAAATTGATATTTCCTACTGACACACTGTGACACTGTCACACAGGACACGTTTTATCCTGCTCAATATATTATAATGATTTTATATATATTTGAGTTTTAACAGGTTTTCATGTTGTCTTAGACATTTTATTCCTCTTAACCATTTTAATGTGTGTATGTCTTTAAATGAGTCTGGGTCTGATCAGTCACATGACAGGAAATAGTAAATTGACAGCATAAAGGAGGCAGCATGTCAAGCAATCATGGTCATTGCTTACGACCATTTGGGTGATCACCTGCATTCAGGAAGAGTGGAGTTACCTTTGTGGACTTTCCTTTCCAGCACTTTTGGATTATCACTTCTCTGGACTTTTGTATATACACTGGTGGACACTTAGCACATTCATATTGGGACTTACAGCAGGCTGGGATTCTTAAGGACTGTTTTATGGTATGGAACTAAATGACTCTGTGCTTTTAACAGCCTAAGTTATTCTAGTTTTATTGTGTTGTTTTAAGTCTCTAGTGAATATTGTTAATACATATTTGATTTTCACTTTTAACATTGTTGTCTGTCTCATCTTTTTAACACTCAAAGCTCGCACACAGTTTAATCTGACCCCATTTTAAATCCATGTAATTCGGCCGATAAAGCCGATCGTTACAACACTACAGCAAAAGATGAAAATAACTGATTTAAAACCATTTTGTTTTTAGCTGGTGAAAATACTAGTGTTCTAATCATTTTGGCCACCACTGTACATCAAGCAGTTTGGGGCTCCAGTGGTAAAGTCTTTAGTAAGAATAGCAGCTTGATATTCTATATGTGATGACACCAGAGCAAACTAGGAACAAGTCACTAGAAATAGTTGGCCAACATCCTTACTAATGAGCTAATTATATATGTTTTTGAAATTCAATATTTTTCATTGGTGGTACTTTAAAGGAAGACGTGTACTGTACTAACAGTGCTTGAGTAAAGAGTGCTGCAGGGATGATGTGTTTTTGTAGGCCAAAACCTGGAAGCATGTTCTCATTTTACCACTTCCATTTCTTCCGTTTGAAGTCAATGGCTTTTTTTTTTTTTTTAGGTCTGTGGTGAACACAAGCTTTAGATGTTCACGTTTTACTCTACAACATAAAATGCATCAGTAAAATGGCCTTGTCAGTTTTAACGGCTTTACTTTGCTAACAAGTGTCTAAATGTGACTACAGAGATTGAGAGGTTGTCAGTGTTGGGGGTAACACATTACAAGTAACGCGAGTTACATAATCAGATTACTTCAAGTAACTAGTAAAGTAGCGCATTACTTTTTAATTTGGAAGGAAGTATCTGAGTTACTTTTTTCAAATAAGTAACGGCAGTTATTGCTGAAGTGTGTTGAACTTTCTTCTTCTGCATTCTACTGTACATATGTGAATTTACTTTTCCTTCAGCCTGAGGCGTATTCATTTCACTTTAAAAGGGCCTTTATGTTTGCCAAAAATTTAACTTTTTATATTAAAAACAAACAAGCAACCCCTGCCCAGATTTAAAAAGTAACGCAAAAGTAATGTAATGCATTACTTTCAATAAAAAGTAACGTAATTTGTTACTTTTTTAGGGAGTAACGCAATATTGTAATGCATTACTTTTAAAAGTATCTTTCCCCAACACTGGTCATCACAGGTGAACAGAAACTCATTTACATACTAGTTGCTTTCACAGGCTCGCCGTATTTATAACCGTGGTCTTACAAACTATTCTAACTCAAACTTTCAGGAAAAATGTTGTAAAATAAAGACTGAAGAGTTAGAAGTTTAATGATGATGATGTTGAAGTCATGACACTGGTGTAGTTTATAGTTTGTTTAGCTTTTATATTCTGCCGATTGTAATTAGGCTTCAAAATTCATAAAAATTGTGTTAATCTGTGAAGATTTTCATGATGAACAAAATGTGCAAGTCTCAAACTTTAGCTGGTCACAGAGCTTATTTGGGAATCAGGGTGATGCTGATTGCAGTCTCAAATCCTAAAATTTGTTAACATTAGTTGTTAATGCATTCGGTATCATGAACTAACAAAGCACAACCACTTTCACAACATTTATTAATCTGGGTTAATGCATGATTAAATTTACGTTAAATTTACATAAGCTATTGCATTGAAGTGATAGTTCACCCAAAAATAATCATAAAATAATGTTGATCCAAACCTGCATGATTTACTTTCTTCTGAGCAACACCAAAAAAGAAGATGTTTTGAAGAATGTTGAAACCAAACCGTGGTTTTGGTGACCATTGACTTCCATTGTTTGGACAGTGGACATTTCTCAAACTATTTTTTTTTGTTACATTATGAAATTTGTCTGGTAACCAGCCTAATTATACAGGGGTTCACTAATGTGCTTGAAAATGTATTATTTTTATTATCAACCACCATACTAGTCTGATCTGATCCTATAAAGAGCATTTTTGTTTTCAGACGGCTTACCATGCTGTGCAGTCATTAACTACATTCCACTGACTATATTAATTCCTCGTCTTCACTTTCTGGCAGCACCTCCTCAGAGTCATAATGCAACAGTTCAAAGGTCTTGCCAACAAAAAATAGCAGCCTCTGCTGTTGTCATCAACATGAGCATGCACTGCCCACATTACGGCTCTGGAAAATGTTGTGTCTGCATTCTGAATCATTCTCTTTGATGACAGACAAAAGCAAGGCTCCGTCCCGTTCCAGAAGACTCCCTGCGCCTCTGACCGATGGGCCATGAAGCTTCTCGTTTCATTCAAGCACCGTGTCACCCTCCATTCACAACATCATAGAAAAAACACACTTGAGTGTTTCAGAGCAGGAAGTTCCCTGCAGGGAGAAAGTTTGGTTTCAGGTCAGTGTGCTTTAGTCAGAGAGGAGGTGCTCCAGGGGAGATGTGGAAACTTGAAGGCAGTGGGAGTGCTAGGCAGCTGGTCGGAAAAGGAAAAGCCGGTGGGCCTTTGGGATTTCGAAGGTGGGGGTGGACGATAGTGCCGTTGGGTCCTTAGAGGAAACATTAGCAAAGCGTGGAGGAAAAGCTGCCAAATTAACTTCTCACCCTTTCAATCACACCCCAGAGGATTCCTGTCTCACTTCACCTCTGCCAGTCTGGCTGTTTTTTTCAGCCTCTCTTCCCATTCCAAGTTGAGACATCGAACGACCTCTGAACACCTTCGCTCCCCAGCAACCCAGAACACTCAGTAACTTTAACACACCAACAAGCCAATGAGGTCGTATGGCCTCTTTCTGCCCTCGACTTGTTATTTTTCCTGCTTACGAGCAGAACTTAGTAAAGCTCCCCCTCATGTACCTTTTGAAGAAGTGGAATAAATGTCTCATTTGTATCAGTGACACTTGTTCTAAATGGTCCAGTTCTGTTTAGGCAGATTTAAAGTTGTTATTGGGTTATTGGGAGCCACAAATCTTTTTTGCATAAGGTTTTTTTATTCTTGGCCCTTAAAAAAATTCACTAAAATGAAAAGCAGATGCGGACCATATTGGACCCTTTGTTTACAAAAAAAAAATACTTTGAGTGGTGCTAATTTATTAGGCTGTTTCAGCATCTGGAATTCTTTATAATTAATGCATTGACCACAAGACTTAACTTCCACCTGTCAAACTTTGAGAAGATGACCAGAGATGGTCCTATAATTGATCAGGAACTATGGGATACTCCACTGTTTTTTTTTTTTTTTTTTTTTTCTCTCAGAGTAAGGAGTCTGCGCCTACAGAAACATCTGCACAATGTGAATGTCTTCCAAAAGTTTATTAACTATAGTTTATTAAAACATTGGTTAATCGATGATGCTTTCAAAGGCAAGTATTTTTGTAGGCCTAAACCAAAAAATGAGTACAGGTGCATCTCAATAAATTAGAATGTTGTGGAAAAGTTCATTTATTTCAGTAATTCAACTCAAATTGTGAAACTCGTCTATTAAATAAATTCAATGCACACAGACTGAAGTAGTTTAAGTCTTTGCTTCTTTTAATTGTGATGATCTTCAAAATGGTCTCTCAGTTTGGTTCACTAGGCTACACAATCATGGGGAAGACTGATGATCTGACATTTGTCCAGAAGACAATCACTGACACCCTTCACAAGGAGGGTAAGCCACAAACATTCATTGCCAAAGAAGCTGGCTGTTCACAGAGTGCTGTATCCAAGCATGTTAACAGAAAGTTGAGTGGAAGGAAAAAGTGTGGAAGAAAAAGATGCACAACCAACCGAGAGAACCGCAGCCTTATGAGGATTGTCAAACAAAAATGATTCAAGAATTTGGGTGAACTTCACAAGGAATGGACTGAGGCTGGGGTCAAGGCATCAAGAGCCACCACACACAGTCGTGTCAAGGAATTTGGCTACAGTTGTCGTATTCTTCTTGTTAAGCCACTCCTGAACCACAGACAATGTCAGAGGCGTCTTACCTGGGCTAAGGAGAAGAAGAACTGGACTGTTGTCCAGTGGTCCAAAGTCCTCTTTTCAGATGAGAGCAAGTTTTGTATTTCATTTGGAAACCAAGGTCCTAGAGTCTGGAGGAAGGGTGGAGAAGCTCATAGCCCAAGTTGCTTGAAGTCCAGTGTTAAGTTTCCACAGTCTGTGATGATTTGGGGTGCAATGTCATCTGCTGGTGTTGGTCCATTGTGTTTTTTGAAAACCATAGTCACTGCACCCGTTTACCAAGAAATTTTGGAGCACTTCATGCTTCCTTCTGCTGACCAGCTTTTTAAAGATGTTGATTTCATTTTCCAGCAGGATTTGGCACCTGCCCACACTGCTAAAAACACCAAAAGTTGGTTAAATGACCATGGTGTTGGTGTGCTTGACTGGCCAGCAAACTCACCAGACCTGAACCCCATAGAGAATCTATGGGGTATTGTCAAGAGGAAAATGAGAAACAAGAGACCAAAAATGCAGATGAGCTGAAGGCCACTGTCAAAGAAACCTGGGCTTCCATACCACCTCAGCAGTGCCACAAACTGATCACCTCCATGCCATGCCGAATTGAGGCAGTAATTAAAACAAAATGAGCCCCTACCAAGTATTGAGTACATATACAGTAAATGAACATACTTTCCAGAAGGCCAACAATTCACTAAAAATGTTTTTTTTAATTATTTTTTTTATTGGTCTTATGAAGTATTCTAATTTGTTGAGATAGTGAATTGGTGGGTTTTTGTTAAATGTGAGCCAAAATCATCACAATTAAAAGAACCAAAGACTTAAACTACTTCAGTCTGTGTGCATTGAATTTATTTAATACAGGAGTTTCACAATTTGAGTTGAATTACTGAAATAAATGAACTTTTCCACAACATTCTAATTTATTGAGATGCACCTGTATTTGAGCACCTCCATTTCCATTGTCCTGAAGTAATTTTTTTTTTTTTTTTTTTTTAATTGCTTAAAATATGTTTTGTGGTGATTGAACACAAGCTTGAGATATTTTCAAATTTTATCCTAAAACAAAATATATCAATAATACTCTCTTGTGATTTCTATACTCTAAAAAACTAAAATGTCTTGAAAAAGGCATTTGCTAACAAGTGTCACAGTGGGACTACAGAGGTTGTTGGGGACATTAAACATCATACCAAACATATAAACTCATCTACTCATTTGCTTTCACATTCTCATTGTGTTTATAATTGTGCTCTTAAAAACTATTCTAACTCAAACTTTCGGAGGAAGAAGCTCTTTTTTTCCCAATAAAGAATGGGAAAGTTCAAGTCATGTGACAGTGGTGTAGTTTGTTTATTACCTATGTTTAGCTTTTTTACTTCTGCTGATTATATTTAGGCTTCAAAATTCATAAAGGTTGTGTTTACTTGTAAAAAAAAAAAAATAAATAAAAAAATAAATACTATAAGTTAAAACGTACTGTACTTGCAATATAGTTTTATATAAATATTTCAAATGCTTATAGATCATTAAAATGGTAAAAAATAATAATAAACAAACATAAGAATCACTTCTGTGGTCATAGAGATTTTTTTATTTTCATTTTAATTAAATTATTTATTTGCAATAATGGGATTTTTGTGGAGAGAACCAGTGTGATACTAAATTAAGAGTTGGCTATGAAAAAAAAAGTGTAAATGCACCATTTTCGCAGTATATATAGAGTGTCCTCCAAAAGTATTGGAACAGTAAAGACAAAATTGCTCTGTTGGCTGTGTAGTCAAGACATTTACAAATATGATTAAAAGATGAATATGAGACAAAACTACAGAATGTCACATTTTATTATTGGGTGATTCAACACATACTGTAGATGTTTTACCAGCTAAGAAGTTCATCACTTTTAGAGTTTCATCCCTCTATCTGATGTGAGCATAAGTATTGGAACAGTTGCGTCACAAGTATTTCTAAGTGATCAGCTGTGTCCTGTTGCATTCATTCTTCAGATATTAAAAGCATGGAATGTGTCATATCAGTTATATCCATTACTTCTGCATTCTGAATCCTGCATTCGATGATGACACACACAAACCAGGATGAAGATGAGGGAGCTGACTTTGAGAGAAAAGCAAGCAATTTGGATGCTAAAAGAAAAGAGGAAGTCAATTAGAGTTATAGCAAAAACAAAGGGCATGGAGAAATCAAGATTTGGAAACCACCAGCGACACCAGCAACCAACAATGACCTGATCGGCTGAGAAAACAACAGTAGTTGATGACAGACAAATCATAAAAGCTGTGAAAATGAACTCTAAAAGACGTGTCTGTAAAATCACCAACAACTTCCAGAAAGCTGGGGTGATGCTCTGACAATCTACTGTCCTCAGGAGACTTTGAAACAGAATTACAGATGCTACACAGCAAGATGCAAACCTCTGACCAGCACCAAAAATAGAAAGGCAAGATTAGAGTTTGCAAAAAAGCACAAAGGTGAGCCAGAAGAGTTTTGGAACTGTGTTTATGGACCGATGAGACAAAGATGAACCTTTATCTAAGTGATGGGAAAACAAAAATATGGAGAAAAAAAGGGAACTGCAAAAGATCCCAAGCATACAGCCTCATCTGTAAAGCATGGTGGAAGTGGTGTCATGGCATGGGCATGTATGGCTGTCTCTGGAACAGGCCCTCTCAACTTTACTGATGACTTAATGTATGATGACAGTAGCAGAATGAATTTGGAAGGGTACAAAACCATCTTGCCTACCAATATTCAAGAAAATGCCACCAGATTCACTGGGAAGTGCTTCATATTGCATCAGGACAATGACCCAAAACACGCTGCCAGTTCAGTCAAGCGATTTATAAGAGCAAAGAAATTGAAAGTCTTAGATTGCCCAAGTCAATCCCCAGATTTAAATGCGATTGAACATGAATTTCACCAGATGAAGAGGAGAGTAAAGGCAGAAACTCCCCAAAACAAGCAACAATTGGAATTGGCTGCATTAAAGGCTGGGAAAAGTATTTCAAAGGATGAGACCAAGAATCTGGTGATGTCTATGGGTCACAGACTCACTGCTGTGATTGTGCGCAAGAGATCTGCAACTAAATAATAGCTTTTAATCTTTTAATCTTTTAATTTTTTATAAGTGCTGATCTTTCTGTTTGGTAAAACGTATGTGTTGAAACGGCTAATAATAAAATGTGACATTCTGTAGTTTTGTCTCATATTTATCTTTTAATCATATTTGCAAATGTCTTGACTCCACAGCCAACAGAGCAATTTTGTCTTTACTGTTCCAATACTTTTGGAGGGCACTGTATATCCTGCTTCTGAAGCAGCTTTTGATCGTTTGAAAACTATCATTAATTTTACTATTCTGTTTATATTTTTTTTTAGTGCTGGGCAATGATTAAAATTTTTAAATCGCATTGTTATGCACAAAATTCAATAATGCATTCGAAAGTAGTGTATTGTGCATTTTTTCATTTAAAAGTACTGCTATATGAACAAAAGTGCAATAACATTTGGTTTGCAAACACTTTAAACATATAAGGCGCTTTTTTACAGCAGTATTCCTTTTACATAGTAGCAGTTAAAATATTTATTGTAAATCTCAACTTATATAACATTAATCAAATTAAATATAAAACCAAAGCTATTTGCCAATGCCAGGGCATTAACTTTTTTATAGAAAATATTTAATAGTTTGTTATAGAAAAACAAGTTATGTTCACAGTCCAGAGCCTAGATCATAATATTATAACAGGCACCTTCCGAGTAGAGACCTGCAAAAGAGTGCGGCGCGGAACAACACTTGATGGGCAAGTGCGTGTGCGGGCAGGTAGAGACTCGTGTGTGCGGCAGAATACACTAGGCCAGGGGTTTTCAAACTTTTTTGTCAGTCGAACCCCTTTGACCTAAATTATTTACTTGAAGTACCCCGCTGAGATTTTAAGTAAATATTTCAACAATTTAATGGCACATTTGCATGTTTAACTTTAAAAATATACATTTTTATCAGTTTTAAAGTTTCAGTAATATTTACATAGCTATTGTTATTATTACACTCAACAAAATATAAAAATTCATATTACTGTAATTTATAATGTATACAATTTTTTCGACAATATTTTTTTAAAGCATTTCCCAAAAAGATTATTATTTTTATACATTTAAGATTTTACATTTATATGACATTTGTATAAACCTGTAACATTTCTTTGCAAAAACTTTTTTTAATTTATTTATTTATTTACAGTGGGGCAAAAAAGTATTTAGTCAGCCACCAATTGTGCAAGTTCTCCCACTTAAAAAGATGAGAGAGGCCTGTAATTTTCATCATAGGTATACCTCAACTATGAGAGACAAAATGAGAAAAAAAAAATCCAGAAAATCACAATGTAGGATTTTTAAAGAATTTATTTGCAAATTATGGTGGAAAATAAGTATTTGGTCAATAACAAAATTTCATCTCAATACTTTGTTATATACCCTTTGTTGGCAATGACAGAGGTCAAACGTTTTCTGTAAGTCTTCACAAGGTTTTCACACACTGTTGCTGGTATTTTGGCTTCTAGAGAAGTAATGTTTTGGGGCTGTCACTGGGCAACACAGACTTTCAACTCCCTCCAAAGATTTTCGATGGGGTTGAGATCTGGAGACTGGCTAGGCCACTCCAGGACCTTGAAATGCTTCTTACGAAGCCACTCCTTCGTTGCCCGGGTGGTGTGTTTGGGATCATTGTCATGCTGAAAGACCCAGCCACGTTTCATCTTCAATGCCCTTGCTGATGGAAGGAGGTTTTCACTCAAAATCTCACGATACATGGCCCCATTCATTCTTTCGTTTACACGGATCAGTCGTCCTGGTCCCTTTGCAGAAAAACAGCCCCAAAGCATGATGTTTCCACCCCCATGGTTCACAGTAGGTATGGTGTTCTTTGGATGCAACTCAGCATTCTTTCTCCTCCAAACACGACAAGTTGAGTTTTTACCAAAAAGTTCTATTTTGGTTTCATCATTCTCCTAATCCTCTTCTGGATCATCCAAATGCTCTCTAGCAAACTTCAGTCGGGCCCGGACATGTGCTGGCTTAAGCAGGGGGACACGTCTGGCACTGCAGGATTTGAGTCCCTGGCGGCGCAGTGTGTTACTGATGGTAGCCTTTGTTACTTTGGTCCCAGCTCTCTGCAGGTCATTCACTAGGTCCCCCTGTGTGGTTCTGGGATTTTTGCTCACAGTTCTTGTGATCATTTTGACCCCACGGGGTGAGATCTTGCGTGGAGCCCCAGATCGAGGGAGATTATCAGTGGTCTTGTATGTCTTCCATTTTCTAATAATTGCTCCCACAGTTGATTTCTTCACACCAAGCTGCTTACCTATTGCAGATTCAGTCTTCCCAGCCTGGTGCAGGTCTACAATTTTGTTTCTGGTGTCCTTTGACAGCTCTTTGGTCTTGGCCATGGTGGAGTTTGGAGTTGGACTGTTTGAGGTTGTGGACAGGTGTCTTTTATACTGATCAAACAGTTCAAACAGATGCCATTAACACAGGTAACGAGTGGAGGACAGAGGAGCCTATTAAAGAAGAAGCTACAGGTCTGTGAGAGCCAGAAATCTTGCTTGTTTGTAGGTGACCAAATACTTATTTTACAGAGGAATTTACCAATAAATTCTTTAAAAATCCTACAATGTGATTTTCTGGATTTTTTTTTCTCATTTTGTCTCTCATAGTTGAGGTATACCTATGATAAAAATTACAGGCCTCTCTCATCTTTTTAAGTGGGAGAACTTGCACAATTGGTGGCTGACTAAATACTTTTTTGCCCCACTGTATTTATTATTATTATTAATACACTAATGGTATACACTCGTAGGCATACCATGTACTGTATAAGGTGACAACCTGGCAATAAATCTGTTACAGGACGGTAGATGTGATTTTGCGGGACAACGCGGGACACGTGTGAGACAGATACATTTACTACAGTTATGCTATGTAAATACTGATTTACATCTGTTGTCATATGCGCTTATGTTTCTGAGCGCGCACAAGTAGGCCAAGCGAGAGAAAGCGCGTCCGTTTTGTGTGAGAGTGAAGAGAATCCACCTGCGAGGAAAGAGATTTGTGCTCGTGCATTTTGATGCACCCTCGCATCACAATGCGCTCTGGACATTTGTCATTAAAATAACACCATAGAAACCGCCTCAAAAGAACTATTAACATAAGAAGAAAGTTGTATCAATTTTTTTTAATTGGTTAAAATGAATGGAGAATATCGTGTTTTTCCGTGTGCGCTCGACCATTTCCGTCGGTGGTGCTAGATCACTTGATGAGGTCCGCACGTCCTTTGCGCAAAAACTACGCCGCAAAAAGAATAAATAAAAAGCTTTCTTAAAAAGGCAAAAGAACGTATGTATGTTTTCTTAATATGACAATTAAAGATCAACAGACTGATGAAAATGCGAGGCATTTTCTCAATATGTGACGTGCGGAACAAGGGGTGAAAATGCTGTACGGTAGGCCTACAATGCAAAGCTGGACAGGTGGTCACCCTTACAGTCTATGGTACCAACTCACGAACCCCCTGCAATTCCCTCACGAACCACCAGGGGTTCGCGAACCCCACTTTGGGAAACCCTGCACCAGGCAATCTTAACCGTGCCTGAGCACATCTGACAAGTGTGATCGCTCGAACGTCACAAACGACTCAATATAATAAACCACAAAGTTAACAAAACGATGCACTCCACTGTGCTGAGCGAGAGCACTTCTCTGCTGTCTATCGGAAACTTCCTATTTCCAGTTGTATTTGCCAACTTCTTTCAATGGAAAGTAGCTAAACCCCGCTTGAAAAGTCGCTAAATGTGACTAGATGATGTTATACACTAATTAGCATATTCATGATGTCATTGCGTCGTACTGTCTTGTCTCTCTTTCAGGGGTGTAGCCAGAACTTTTTTTCAGGGGTCGCCAGGTAAGACCAAGCGATTTCTTTGAGGTGGCCAAAAAAAAAAAAAAAAAATTGCAGATTATACTATCCAGGGACGGATTATATGACGCAGCGGTGCCCTGGGCACGGACCAATTTTTCGAAATATTCCCAAACGTGATAACTATATCCTCCTGAGAACCAAAGAGAAAAAAAAAAATAAAAAAAGCTTTGTGAATTTAGTATTTTTGCATGTCATTACATTGTTTAGAGCATAAGAAAAAAATGAAAAAAATAACATTTTTGAAAAATGATATTTTATTCATATGTTATGCTATGTCCTCTGAGGACACCAGGACTCAAATTTTCTAAAAATAAAATGACATTAATAGATATGAAAAGGCAAAAAATAATGTGTTTTTTTGTTGTTGTTTGTTTTTTTGTTTGTTTGTTTGTTTGTTTGTTTTTTGTTTTTTTAATCATCAATTTTTAGGTTTCAGGATTTTTTATACCAAACTTTAAGGATGATTATCAACTGTTATAAAATATATAACAAAATGATTTGATGCAGAAAAGCTAGTTCATGCATTCATGACCTCTAGACTGGACTATTGTAATGCACTGCTTGCTGGTTGTCCTGCATCTTCAATAAACAAGCTACAGGTAGTCCAAAATGCAGCGGCTAGAGTCCTTACCAGATCAAGAAAATATGATTATATTACCCCAATTTTACAGTTTCTGCACTGGCTACCTATTAAGTTCCGTAGCAGTTACAAAATATTATTACTAACCTATAAGGCCCTTAATGGGTTAACTAGTCTTCTACCACGCTACAATCCATCACGCTCCCTAAGGTCGCAAAACTCTGGACTTTTGGTAGTACCTAGGATAGCAAAGTCCACTAAAGGAGGTAGAGCTTTTTCACATTTGGCTCCCAAACTCTGGAATAGCCTTCCTGATAATGTTCGGGGTTCAGACACACTCTCTCTGTTTAAATCTAGATTAAAGACACACCTCTTTGGCCAAGCTTTCAAATAATGCATCTCATAATCTTGTACTGCAGTTATATCTGATCAGAATGCACATTATTATTCTTTAGCTTGGGTTAAACAAAAATAATTAGCGTAGCTGCTGTTCCAACCAAGCAAATTTGCTTGGTTGGAACAGCAGCTACGCTAATTATGTCTGGGAGAAGCCGATTAGTCACCAGAAGAGACGGACGGCAGCGCGTAAGTGTTGTTGTAATACTTGTTGGTAGATCTGTTGTTTAAATTATTTACTTGCTGCTAGGAAGGAATACTTCGTTTCCTACCTATTTCTATTCTGCTTTTTCGTTGAGGTTGATATTTTTGATTGCACTTACTGGTAATTATAATAATTTGCGCCTCGGCTAAGAAGGAGCCTGTGTCATTTGCATTTGCTCCTTGCGCTAAGTGTTAGTTTCGTCTTGAGCTATTAGCACTCCGTTGGGCTATTGGCTGGGCTAATCAGAAGCCGGCCACAGCGACTGTTAAAAGTATTTAAACTGCTTGGTCGCTGTTAGAACTTGGGAGAAGCCGATTAGTCACCAGAAGAGACGGACGGCAGCGCGTAAGTGTTGTTGTAATACTTGTTGGTAGATCTGTTGTTTAAATTATTTACTTGCTGCTAGGAAGGAATACTTCGTTTCCTACCTATTTCTATTCTGCTTTTTCGTTGAGGTTGATATTTTTGATTGCACTTACTGGTAATTATAATAATTTGCGCATCGGCTAAGAAGGAGCCTGTGTCATTTGCATTTGCTCCTTGCGCTAAGTGTTAGTTTTGTCTTGAGCTATTAGCACTCCGTTGGGCTATTGGCTGGGCTAATCAGAAGCCGGCCACAGCTGTTTTCACTCTAGTCTGTTAAACTGTGTATTTATTTGATATCTGTGCGCTGACGCGGAAGCGTCTGCGGAAGCGTCGTGTTCAGCCTCCTCGTGTGAAGACCGACGAGTGTAAAGACGAACGACTTTTTCCTGCGCGACTTTAACGGAGCAACGAACTTAAGTATCATTTCTATCTTCCCTCACACACTCTCCTTTTCTGTCCTCTTCCTTTCCACCTCTATCATGTGTTTCCAAACCATTCCGGTTATCTCTCAACCATGCTCTAACATCACACGCAGACGGCAACGTAATCCTGCTAACCTGCGCCCTATCTCTACATCTTCTACCGCACCTCTTTCTTTCTCTGTGGGTCTCTGGAACTGTCAGTCAGCGGTCAACAAAGCTGACTTCATTTCTGCTTTTTCTTTACAATCCACGCTCAGCATCTTGGGCTTGACTGAGACCTGGATTCGTCCAGAAGACTCAGCATCCCCAGCTGCTCTCTCTAACAATTTCTCTTTCTCTCACACCCCACGTCAAGTTGGCCGGGGTGGGGGTACTGGACTGCTCATTTCAAAGAATTGAACATACTCAACCCACTCTCCCCTATGCAATTACAACTCATTTGAATGTCATGCGATTACTGTAACAGCTCCTATAAAACTCCAGATTGTGGTAATTTACCGTCCCCCTGGCCAAATTCTAGCCACCTTCCTAGAGGAGCTGGACAGGCTGCTGTCCTCTTTCATGGAGGTTGGCACTCCACTCTTAGTCTTTGGCGATTTCAACATTCATCTAGACAAGCCTTATGCTACAGACTTCCATTCACTCCTAGCTTCATTTGATCTCAAACGCCTTACCACTTCTAGCACGCACAAATCAGGCAACCAACTTGATTTAATTTACACACACAATTGCACTGCAGATAACATTCTGGTGCAACCACTACATATCTCTGACCATTTCTTCATTTCTTTTACATTACTTTTTGATACCCATGTGCCATCAACCCCCTTACCGGTTACTTTTAGACGAAACCTACGCTCCCTTTCTCCCTCACATCTGTCCTCTGTAGTATCCTCCTCTCTTCCCTCACCTACCCATTTCTCATCTCTGGATGTGAATGCAGCTGCTGACACTCTATGCCAGACCTTAACCTCTTGTCTTGACGACATTTGTCCTCTCTCCTCCAGCCCAGCACGGGTTGCCCCTTCTAACCCCTGGTTATCCGAGGTTCTTCGTGAACATCGGACCAAACTCAGAGCGGCAGAGAGAAAATGGCGCAAATCAAACGATCCGTCGGACCTGAGTAGGTATCAGTCCTTGCTCTCATCTTTCTCTGCTGAAGTCCACACTGCCAAATCCTCACATTTCCACGACAAGATCAACAGCGCTCCAGACATGCGTAACCTCTTCAGAACATTTAATTCTCTCCTCTGTCCCCCTCCACCACCTCCCACCACTTCTATAACAGCTGATGACTTTGCCACTTTTTTTACAGGCAAAACTAGAACAATCAGTAGTCAGTTCTCTCCTCCACACACACACGACCTCCAACCAACCACATCCACTGCTAAAACTCCCATCTTCTCCTTCTGTCCACTCACTGAGGCAGAGGTATCCAAACTTCTCCTCTCCAGCCATCCTACAACATGTCCTCTAGACCCAATCCCATCACACCTTCTCCAAGCAATCTCTCCCACACTCTTACCAGCACTCACACACATCATCAACACATCTCTCCTCACAGGCATTTTCCCCACTGCGTTCAAGCAGGCTCGGGTAACCCCACTGCTCAAGAAACCTACATTAAACACTTCTCTTACTGAAAACTACAGACCTGTCTCTCTCCTTCCATTCATAGCGAAAACACTCGAACGAGTTGTCTTCAACCAGGTCTCATTGTTTCTTTCACAGAACAACAAACTGGATGCTAAACAGTCAGGTTTCAGGAGTGGCCATTCAACTGAGACGGCGCTACTCTCAGTCACTGAAGCCCTGCGAATTGCAAAAGCAGACTCCAAATCATCAGTCCTCATTCTGCTGGATCTATCTGCTGCGTTTGACACTGTTAATCATCAGATCCTCCTGTCTACCCTCTCATCTCTGGGCATCACTGGGATTCCACTTTGCTGGTTTGAATCCTATCTCACTGGCAGGTCTTTCAGGGTGGCCTGGGGAGGTGAGGTATCCAAAGCACATCAACTGGTCACTGGGGTTCCTCAGGGATCGGTTCTTGGACCCCTCCTCTTCTCCACATACACGACATCACTGGGTCCCATCATACAGGCACATGGCTTCTCCTACCATTGCTACGCGGATGACACACAGCTCTATCTCTCTTTTCAACCAGATGATCCAACAGTAGCTGCACGGATCTCAGGCTGCCTGGCGGACATCTCGGCATGGATGAAAGAACATCACCTACAGCTCAACCTGGCAAAGACTGAGCTTCTTGTCTTCCCTGCTACTCCAACCCTACAGCATGACTTCACGATTCAGTTAGGTTCATCAACAATTGCCCCATCAACTTCGGTCAGAAATCTCAGTGTAATCTTTGATGACCAATTGACCTTCAAAGAGCACATTGCAAAGACCGCTCGATCTTGCAGGTTTGCACTACACAACATCAGAAAGATCAGGCCCTTTCTGACAGAGCATGATGCACAACTTCTTGTCCAGACCCTTGTCATTTCTAGGCTGAACTACTGCAATGCTCTTCTGGCTGGACTTCCATCAAACACAATCAAACCTCTACAAATGATTCAGAATGCAGCGGCACGTCTGGTCTTCAATGAGCCCAAAAGAGCCCATGTTACACCTCTCTTTATCTCCTTGCACTGGCTACCAGTTGCAGCTCGGATCAAGTTCAAGACACTGATGCTTGCATATAGAACAACCACAGGCTCAGCACCCGCCTACTTCCACTCAATATTACGAATCTACACCCCCTCCAGAAGTCTGAGATCTGCTAGTGAGCGACGCCTCGTGGTACCATCACAGAGAGGCTCAAAATCACTCTCCAGAACATTCTCATTCACCATTCCTGGCTGGTGGAATGATCTTCCCACCCCTATCCAGAATGCTGGATCCCTACCAATCTTTAAGCCACAACTGAAAACTCATCTCTTTCAGCACTACTTGACTTCATCCTAAAAAAAAAAAAAAAAAATTCTTTCTCTTTATTTATTCCTTTCCTTTCTAGCTTGTACTTATTTGAACAATGCCTGAGACTTGTTGTTACAAGCACTTCCTCTGTCTGATTGCCTCTTCTACACGAATCGCTTTATGTATTCCCCAATTGTAAGTCACTTTGGATAAAAGCGTCTGCTAAATGACTAAATGTAAATGTGTAAATGTATTTGTTTCTCTGTTTCTGCCACGGGTAGGATTTACACAAGCTTCAGTCTGGATCCAGAACACCTGAGAGGAGATGATGCCAACCTCTCAGAGGACCTCAGACGATGCCAACCCTGAAACAACATACAGAACTACAAAATCTTGCTATAAGTTTGATTTCAAATATATAATAATTGCTGTTAATAGTGTTCATCGTCTGTTTGATTATGTCTTTAACATACTGCACAAACCAATGGCCGTGCAGTTTCACTGCGTGAATAAAAAAAGGCTTCAGTTCAGGAGAAAAAAAGGACTTTTTCCCATAGCATCTAGCAAGACGCAGCACTCGTTCCCATATCTCAGGGAACCGAGGTTACGAGAGTAACCGAGTACGTTTACCATGCATTTTGGGAGACAAAACAATTGAATAGGAAAACAAATTATATAACAATATTTTTATGAAATATTAGATATTATTATGAAAATCTCCCATTATTACACTTTTCAACATGCTGTCCAAACAGCACTTTAATATGCAAATTAGATACAGTGTACATTGTGTTTAATGGGAAAACCAGTTTATGGAATTTTTACACACATATTGCATAAAGCAAAATGCTAAATAAAATTCAATTCAATTCAATTCAAGTTTATTTGTATAGTGCTTTTCACGATACAAATCGTTGCAAAGTGCTGTACAGAAAATTAAGTTTCTACAATATACTTAGTAGTAGCTTATCATTGGTGACTATGTCAGTTAATGTACATATGGCAGAAATGTATGGAAAAATCAATTAAAAAATGAACCAATGGCTCGGCAGTGGTGCTGCACAAACCTATGGCTGCGAAGCCCGCCAAAGCCCGCCAGAATGGGCGGAGTCATCTGGCTATATAAGCGGCCGCTTCGCCATAGGATTCAGGTTACTTTGAAGCGACGACTGAGTCGTGCAGTCGTGCAGTCGTGCAGCTTCATGGCACGGCTAGCAATGCAGTACTCGTTCCCATAACTCAGGGAACCGAGGTTACGAGAGTAACCGAGTACGTTTCCTATCGAAACTTCACTCGTACTGTGTCTTGCAAGACACTATGGGAACAGTACAATCATGCCGTGCCATGGCAGAGGAACGACTATAAGTTGATTCTTGTCCTAGGCACTGCAGGGCCCAGGGACAAGAATAGTAACACCCCACAGGCTAGCGGGCTAAGCTCACTGAGGTTCGCCCAGCCCGAGTGACCGTTCCTAGAAATTTGCGCAGCCTCGAAGTCGGAGCTCTAGCCTGGGAGATAGTGTTCATAACATACTCTGGGAGACTGACAGGCTCCTGTCGAGTGGCCACAGATGCAAGGCCCACAGCTCCGGCCTGGGGTGCCATATCATCCTGTTCGCCTGGGAGAGGAGATCTCACCTCAAGGGAATGGACCACGGAGCTGCCATGAGCAGCTGCGACAGCTCTGCCAACCAATGTTGGTTCCTCCAGAGCGGGGCTACCAGGAACACTTTGCGTACTTGTTCCCTGACTCGCCTGATTACCTGAGGCATCAAAGCGATCGGGGAAAATGCGTAGAGGAGGACGTTGGGCCATTTGTGGGCCAAAGCATCCTTGTCCTTGGAATAATAAATCGGGTAGTGAGAATTGTCTCTTGAGGCGAAGAGGTCTACTTCCGCTTTGCCAAAGATTTTCCAAATTTTCCGAACCATCTGCGGATGGAGCATCCATTCTTCTTAGGGGACTCTGCTCCGTGACAACATGTCTGCTCCCTGGTTCAGTTTGCCCAGGACGTGTGCTGCTCTGAGCGAGGAGAGATTGCACTGAGCCCATTCCAGGAGGCGCTCCGCCAGCACGAGGAGCCAACTTGAGGATAGTCCCCCCTGGCAATTTATGTAGGACACCACAGTCATACTGTCCGAACGGATCAGAACGTGGTGCCCTCTCAGGTGCCAGCGCTGAAGGGGGCGCATACGCAGCAGACCCAACTGTAGCACTGGAGATGCTGCGGCCATGAGGCCCAGCATCTTCTGAAACCTCTTGAGGGGGTGAAAGTTGCCGGCCTTGAAGGAGGCCGCACGCTGTTGGATGCTCAGACCGCACTCTGATGTAACCACTGCCCTCATCTGCGCAGAGTCAAGCACTGTTCCCAGGAATGAGACTCATTGGCTGGGAAACACCGCACTCTTGGCGAAGTTTACCCTGAGCCCCAGGCATTCAAAGTGGCTGAGGAGAAGGGTTTTGTGTGATAGCGATTCTGCCTCCGACTGGGCCAGGACAAGCCAGTCGTCAAGGTAGTTGAGAATGCAGATTCCCTTCTGTCTCAGAGGGGAAAGAGCCGCATCCATGCACTTCGTAAAAGTGCGAGGAGCCACGGACAGCCCAAAGGAAAGGACCGTGTATTGATAAGCCACTGCCTTGAAGGCGAATCTCAAGAATGGCCTATGATGGGGGGCTATCTGGATATGAAAGTAGGCATCTTTCAGATCAAGAGAAAAGAACCAGTCCTCTGGGTGGATTTGCTAGAGGATCTGCTTCAGAATAATCGTTCTGAACGACCGTCTCATGAGGGCCCGATTCAGACGGCTGAGATCGAGGATGGGCTGCAGGCCGCCATCCTTTTTGGGGACGAGGAAGTAACGGCTGTAGAAGCCTGACTCGCTCTGTGCCAGAGGAGCCACCTCTATGGCCCCTTTTTCCAGAAAATTCATCACCTCGGAGCGCAGGACGTGTGAGTCGCTGCTCTGAACCGAAGTGGAGACCACTCCGCTGAAACGCGGGGGTCTTCGAGCGAACTGGAGTGAATAACCTCGTTTTATTATCACCAGAACACACTTTGACACTCCAGGGATGGCTTGCCACGCCTCGGCCCGGGATGACAGGGGTTGCATTGGTTCGTGTGCCTGGTCACTGTAAGGGGACACGGTACTCATGAGAAGTGGATGAGGAAAACTGCTCTCTTTTTGAAAATGTTTGTGTTTTATTTTGCCCGCTATAACAGCGGCTCGCCGCTTGGGTGCATGAACGGGCCCAAAGCTTGCAGCAAACACATTGCCTACTGCACCCGGAACTGGATGAGGTGACTTGTGGCACTCGAGAGGCAGCTTGGGGGGTGGTCCAGCTGCAGCGAGACTTGGCCCCCTCCTCTTCCTGTCCTTTAGATCAGGACGACGCTGGAGGCGCCGGATTCAGCACCATCTTAGGCCAGGGACCCTGCCGAGCGAGAGCGTCTTCGAGGCTCGGGTTTGGCTGGCTGAACGCCAGTGGCAACCGCAGGAGCAGGCTTCGTGGGCTGGTGAGTCGGCACAGACTTGGGGCGACTCGTGGCAGCTGCGGAGCTGGAATGCTTCGGAAGGAAATGTCGAATAGCCTGGGATGACTTCTGTGCTTCTGTGAAGCGCTCAGCGAAGCCCTCAACTGCTGGCCCGAACAGCCCGCTGGGGGAGACCGGGGCGTCAAGGAACGGGACCTTGTAAGCGTCCTTGATCTCCGTCAAATTCAGCCACAGGTGGCGCTCCAACACCACCAGACTGGCCATGGAGCGCCCTATCGTCTCAGCCGTGGCCTTGGTGGCGCCCAAAGCCAGGTCTGTCGTGCTCCTCAGCTCCCTGAGTGACGCGGGGTCCGGGCCTGACTCATCGGTGCTGGCGATAACCTTGGCCTGGAAGACTTGGAGATCCGCCATAGAATGGAGCACCGAGGCCGCTTGCCCAGCCGAGGTGTAGGCGCGTCCAGCAAGGGCTGAAGTCATCCTACACGGCTTCGAAGGATGGGCGGCCTTTGCCTTCCAGCCGATAGCAGTGGGCGGGCAGAGGTGCGAGGCCACTGCCTCGTCGAGCGGAGGCAGCTTCTCATACCCCTTATCTTCAGCGCCATCAACCGTGGTGAGGGCGGATGAAGCAGAAGTACAGAGGCGTGCTGAGTATAGTGCGCAACCACGATCTGGTGAGCTCGTCGTGGACCTCCGAAAAAAAAAAGGAGAGGATCGCTGACGAGGGGCTTGACTGCGCCCCAACAGGAACCACTTGTCCAGACGGCTGCGGGAGGGTTCTTCCGGTGGAGACCACTCCAACCACAGCTCCTCAACTGCCTTTGAGAGGACGCGGAGTAATTCGGCGTCCATCCCGGGCTTAGGGTCACTGGGCTCGGACGGCGGCAGGGTCGGGATCAGTAGTTGAGCTCGACAGCTCCTCAGCGTCCGAAGCTGTTAATGACACGCTGTCATTCAGCAGCTCTTCATCACTCCCACCAAACAAGACCAGATCGCTCACAGCTGAGCAAAGAGGACGGGGGAAACTCTCTGTGTGGAGAGAGCGAGGTACGCGGGACCTGAGCCGATGTAAGCTCGCTCACATCTAAGCTCTGAGATCCTCTGCCCCGCTGTTTCTTCCTCACAGGCTCCTGGGTGGAAGGAAATGGGAGGGCGCAAGGGGCGGAGTCACTTTCTGAAAAGAAAGCTATCCGCGAGTGCAGAGAGGCGAGACTCATGCTCTCGCAAAAAGAGCACTCCGTCTCAGTGAGCGCGGACTCCGCGTGGGATTTCCCCAAGCACGAAACGCACTCACGATGGCCGTCATCGGCATGCAGGGGAGCCCTGCACGAGCCGCAATAATGGCGCGTCATTTGAAACAACGCCGTGAAATTTGCTTTAGAAATTTGCTCTTTATAACTCGCCGGATGGCAACAGGGGAAACGGATCTCTCGCTCGTAACGCTGAAGCGGCGTGAAGGCGGCGAATCAGCTGAGCAGATAATCTCTTCCACTGCGAGGCGTGTCAACAGTGAGCAGGTCTTCAGTCAGCGGAGATGCGAAGAACGTCGTCTTCGCTGAAGGAGATGAAATCTGAATCCTATGGCGAAGCGACCGCTTATATAGCCAGATGACTCCGCCCATTCTGGCGGGCTTTGGCGGGCTTCACAGCCATAGGTTTGTGCAGCACCGCTGCCGAGCCATTGGTTCATTTTAGGGGTGCATGATAAATATCGGGCAATAATTAATGCGCATCTTGTCAGTAAAGCCGGTTCTCTAATCAGCGGTAAATTCCAACACATGCGTGATTTCACATTGAGCAGCATTTACTACACAGAGCCATTGTTCACTGACAAGCTGCGCAAAACCACGCTGATAATGAACATGAATCACTGAAGCTGTTTACACTGTGAAATGAATATCTTACTTACATTAATACGGACATCTGCACTTTGTTGTTTCAGATGAGAGAATTTGCCAGAGAGCAGAATTCAGTCAGCGAGCGCGCACACTCAACAAAACCGTCATTTCAGCAATGACTCATCTGAATGCCTCTGACTGGCCATTGCATTCATAAACTCAACATAATCTTGTGTGATTGGTTATAATGCGTAGCACTGTAAAAATGAGTCTGCCTCTGTCTCAGCGCCAGTCAAAGTGTGAACACAGATTTAAATTTTTTTGCACTGTATCTATTTACACTTACTGCAAAGAAAATGCTGCTGTTTTTGCACAGTGTAAACAGAATCTATTGTTATTTCATTTACTGTAAATGAGCTAATAAAATACTGATATTTTCACTTAGTGTAAATAGAATCCATTTCTATTTCCACAAAGCATCTTTGCTATTTACTTTTAGTGTAGCTTATATCCCTGTTTGCATTTAGTGTAAATAGCCGCTGCCATATTAAATTATTCAAAATAACTGAAATTATACTTTAAAGGGGTCATATGATGTTGCTAAAAAGAACATTATTTTGTGTATTTGGTGTAACACAATGTGTTTAACGTGGTTCGAGGTAAAAAAAAAAAATTATTATTATTAAATTATTTTCCACATACTGTACATTATTGTTGATCCTCTATGCTCCGCCTTTCTGAAACGCACAGATTTTTACAAAGCTCATCGTTCTGAGAAGCGAGGTGTGCTCTGATTGGCCAGCTATCCAGTGTGTTGTGATTGGCCGAATACCTCAAGCGTGTGACGAAAATGTTACGCCCCTTATCATGTTGTGATGTCGTGTCCTGGCGCAACGAGACTAAAACAATAAAACCCACTATAAACGAGGCATTTGTTGCATCCAGTGAGGACATAATTACTGATTATAATGACTCATATGGTCTTTTTACGCATTGCGATGCGCCGCCTAAACATAACAGCATGTCTGCATTTATGATCATAGAAACGCCAAACAAGCACTACTCTACACTGCTCAAAAATCGCGTTTGAATAGTCATTAGCAAATTCTTTAAGTATCGAAACGTACTTACAGGCTGTGAGTCAGAAGCACCAGACTGTCCCTGCGACGTTGTAATTGCCCCACTTTATAGTGTTCTCAGCCATTCATAGTGTTCACATTGTAGGCTACTCTCTCCCAGGATCAGGAAACAGTTCTCTGTAAAATGCGCTGCACACACTCGAATATTTGCGTTGTACTGTTCTGGAACAGTGTTGTAAACACAACTTAACCACTGATTTCTAGTTCTAGTTGTGTACTCATTTGGAAGGCCAAACAAAGTACTTTCGCTTTCACAACGAAACACACAGCGTCTCCACAACATGGCGGCGGCAACAACAATACTACAGCAAGAATAAAAATTAACCTTCTTTCATTGCTTATACGTTTGGGCGGTGTTATGCAAATCTTCCCACACCATGACGTAGACCTGTGGGGGGCGTGTTTGTATGAGCCATTTTAGGAGGGCGTGGCAGAGTTTTATAAAGAATATCTCTTTGGGTTTGAGACTTTAATCTTTGCAACTTTACAGATCTTATATATGCACAAACAGCTTGTAACACTCCAAAGACAAAGGGAAACATGAAATCGCATCATATGACCCCTTTAAAAATGAAACTAAAATCACCAGCAGGCAGCGGCAAGCTACTGTCTTTGTCACTGAATCGCTCATACATTTAATCGATTCTTTCAAACAGCTGATTCATTTAGGAAGGAAGAAAATGCACGTTCTTTTTAATAAACGAAACACTGCTTTGTTTGCATGGAGATGCACAGCGCTCAGCTGTGACTTTCTTTGGAACTATTTTCGCTGGCGAAACTGAGCAACATCAGACAGTGTTCTTAAAATTTCACTTAATATTAATGTATTGTTTATCGAACTTTTGTGTACCATCAATATCACATTTGCAAGCCTCCCTTTATAATCATTAAAAAGCTGTCATTCATCTCAGTTCATTGAGAGGTATTACGGCCCACCACAAACAAACATAGACGTTTTAATTATTATAGTGGATGTGTGTGGAATTTGGATCACTTTCATAGGCTATTGAATGAATAAAATAAAGAAATCATAAACTGGAACGAAATTACAACTAAACTCACATTAGTTTTTGCCCCGCTCACCCCTCCTGTGAGAGAGCATTTCCATGAAATATAGGCTTATTTGTTAATTTTGTTGTGCTAAGCCTTTATATATATATATATATATATATATATATATATATATATATATTAGTGCTGTCAATCGATTAAAAAATTTAATCGCGTTAATCACAGTCATGGATTGTGATTAATCATGATTAATCGCAAATTTAAAATACTAGGATTTACCTGTAAATGTGTTGAAATAAAGAAATGCATGACAAACTAGTTTAAGGAAACAGAACCTTTCACACCTCCGCCAGGTATGAGACATAATCCTTATTATTCTTTCATCATTATTCACTTGTTTTTATTCAGCCATTATCAGTCTTTATACTGGTAATAAAATGTTTACCAAGCCACATCGCTTCAATCCCAGTATATACTTACTCAACTATTATCAAAAGTATTTCTAAATAAATACAACAAAACATTTTCTTGTGACCTTACGTGAAGTATTATGACAAAATGCATTAAGAAGAAGAATTGGATCTGTTCTGCAGCTGCATTAGAGCTAACATTAGCATCATACTTCATAAGACGATTTATGAGATTAATAGTACACTTTTACTCAGAAATCACTTCAAACCACCATCGAGTGTTTGTAATAATTTCCTTTTGTGATCACATGTGAAATCTGGTCGTTTACTGTTGTTAAAATATGCTATTTATAGCCTTTTATATCGCTACACAAATTAGCATTTCAGATGTACACATTCATCTCATGAAAATCACATACAAACCATATCCTATCGTAATCGTGTGTTTATTATCTCGTATAATCTATAGTGGCTGTTGTCATGTTTATTTCTGCTGTGTAAAAGCCTTAACATGTATGCTCTGACTGAAACTCACGTTGTTTGTGATGTTTACAACCGCCTCTCTGTTCTTAAATTGCCAGGCATACATTCCAACTATAATACACATTAGTAAAAGGATCTATTTTAATTTTCATTTGTCTATATACACCTTGGGCGGCCGCGGTACATTATAAAAGTAGACCAAAAAACCGCAACCCGCGGCTCTGTAATTTTTCCCGCGACTGTATTTTCAAAATAGCCCACTTGTGCCGTTACCCTGGCAACACTGGTTCACTGTAGCCTCATCACACACTGATAGATAACCTTCCGAGCTGAGATGACGGGAAGAAGTTGGGATCAAACCTTATCACATGATTAATCTGCGTTAAAAAAATATTAACGCGTTAATTTTTTTTGATTAATCGCATGCGTTAACGCGTTAACGTTGACACCCCTAATATATATATAAAAACATGTTTTGGATGTTTGACCTTTGAGCTTGCATCTTGCTCTGTGTTTGTGTTTATGCTCGTAAAACTGCTTCGCCAAGCGCGCACGTGCAGTGTTGCCATGTCCACTTATATGCATCTTCAAATTCAAATTAAGAGGATAAGTGACAACTTATTAGTTCAGTTAGAGTAGGGGTGCCTCGCACTTTTTTGTGTGGGGATCTACTTTTCAAACGAGAAACTCACCGAGATCTAACAAGTGAAAAATAAATAAATAATAAAATACTGTACATATAAAATAAATAAATAAAAAAGCTTGTTGGGATGTATCTTTATATTGTATTAATTTAAATTTTAATTAAAAAAATAACAAAATAATGTTCAATTCTTCGTATCCCCGTAGAACTGTCCCTGCATTTACCTAAAGCAGTGGTTCTCAACCGTTTTTACTCCAAGACCCACTCTTCTCCAAATCAATACTCCACCCCAAACTTTTTGATTCATTAAAACCTTTGTATTTGTTATTACTTTTCAATCACATGTTTTTTTTTTTTTTAAACAAAACCAAATTCAACAAACAAAACCAAATCAAGCATCTGTTGATGCTTGCGTGTATTCTGATGAATATACTGAGCTGTATTCAAGCAGAAATATGATGTTACAGTGATCAGTGCGCTGAGAGCGCATGCGCGGTTAGTTTGCGCATCAATTATAAAGGACACAACGCGCGCATAATGCACAATCCTGTATGCCACTGTAATCATCTTTAACTTGATTACAATCGTCGTCCATCAAAACTTTATGCTACTAGTGTGACACTGGCTTCTTTTATCCAGCCGAGAGCTGTAGTTTGCGTTTTATAGCGGTTCTGAGCCGCCGTTCAGTCTGTATTTCACAAAGCGCGATAAGAAACTGCTCCGCAACACAGAATATCACAGAATACGTAAAGAGGTGGTGCTGTTATTTTTATATAGCCTATATTTATTTACATTATTTAACATATTAGTCATAACAGTGAATATATTTTAGTCTTAAATTCTCGCAGCTTAAATTTGCCCAGCCCTAAATTTTTATAACCAGGGACTGATATTAGCATGCACCTTTGATGAATAAATAAAATAACTCACCTGTTTAGCTGTAATTTTATGAGAAACTGTACCATTAATGGCTTTAAACTGAACTGTAAGAATGATGCTTGCTGATGTGAGAACAAATGAAAATCAAAGACATATAAATGCTCTACTGCAGAAACTGGTTGTAACTCATGGGTTCTATATGAAAGGCAGAAATGAAGGCAGTAAAACAAGACATGTGGTTTACACAGAAGCAATCCCTCATGCATCCTCAAAGCACGAAAACCAGAGGACTTTTTGGATCACTAGCAGATTATAGACTCATAAGGCTAAATGTGGCTTTAAAGGCTGTTACTCAACAACAAACAGGGGACATGCTAATTAACTTAAATGACTAACAGAGATAATGAGAGCCCAAAAGCCCTCTCAGAGCAGCAGCAGGCAGTCTGTTCAAACCAAGTTATTCGGTTAATCAGTTAACCTTCTATATGCCTTCTTGTAACACCTGGAGTGAAAACTTTGATAGATAGTCTATTAATCTTCCATGGATCAAAAACAAATGCTCAACTGCATCCCCAAAACAGCTTTTAAAGTTTGTTTGTTTGTTTGTTTGTGATATAGAACTGGTGACCTTTGACCTGTAAGCAAACATCATTTATGCACGACAATAGATTATAAAAAGTAATATATCTCATGATGAGAGGTTAACTTCACAGACTTTCTTCTAATATGTAGGTGTTAAATATGGAGTGGAAACTTTTATGGCATTGTGGCATGCATTTATGTATATGCATGTATGCATTTATTTATTTATCTGACATTTTGTGCTGCTACACCATATGTTTGAGTGTACAGATTGGTAGTTTATTTATTTATTTAGTTAATTAATTATGTTGTTAATTAGGTTCCTCAACAATTAATATATTATTTAAAAAAAAAAAAAGTATATTTGAACTAGAAGACAAACATTTAAGATTTTATAATCATGAAATTAATCTCTACAAGAGAATAAAATATAGCAATACTAAACTGTCAGTATGAATATATCAATATCACCTTTGTCATTATGCAACCTAGACAACAATGTGTACTAAATATGCATTGCTAATTGACCAAAATCAATATTCCACATTACATGTATCTAAAAATCTACTGCTTATGTTTGCTGGAAGGCAAATAATTATACTGTCACAGAATATATATCTAGAACAGGATAAAACCTAGTTCATGTGACTATAAAAGTGAAAAGCGATTGATCTATTTGTTGTCATTTATAAATGAGGCAGGCCCATAGACGGTTCATTACTAGTTTCCACTAGGCCCAACCATACAAGAGCTGAGACGGCCAAAGATTTATTGTGAGAACAACAAGGGCACTCTTCCCATTACAGAACGCTTTCCTTTGTTTGACTTTAGTAATACCAATATATTACTCAAAGAAACAAGGATGCATTACAGCCAGAACATGTACCCTAGCATGATAAATGGCAGCATTGTGAGGGCCTAAACATTTTCGTTCATCCCCAGCTGTTTCCCTGCTCATCATGCTGCGAGATAACATGAAACACTCACGCAACAGCTTCATTTCACAGACATCTGTCATCCATTAAGGACAACACACTCAGCCTCTAAGGGGCAGAGTCTGATCTCTAAAGTCCTCTAGGGTGTGTGTGTGTGTGTGTGTGTGTGTGTGTGAGAGAGAGAGAGAGAATAGGAGGGGTTAGGCTGAAACTAGATAGGGTTCCTTTAAAACGACAGACATATTCTGCAGGACATAATGCTGCCGAAGTGCTTCACAAGAACATTTCAACATTCCTAGACTCTTAACACTCAGTGTTCCTAATTGCTTAGCTAATATTTGATCATGTATTGGCTCAGCATGTCCCCTTCCTTTGGAGGATAAGAAACTCGAACAAGCTCGTTCATTTTGGGATTTCAAATTTATCCAGATTGGTAATCTTGTAACATATTATGAGAAATGGTTCTTTCACATCAAAAGCTGAATCAGTAAGTGTTACAGAGCAGTCACATTAGTGCAATTTCTGCCAAAAAGTGTCCATTGTCTATCATCAGTACTGTAGCGATATATGAAGAAAAGCTCACACAGAAGACACTTTCAAACCAAGCAGCTTTCTGTTGGTCAATGAGGTGAATTCGTGTGACCAACCTGAAACTCTTGCAAAATCTGCTGAAATGACTGCATTTCCCAATGACTACTTTTGCCAAACAATGATAAATGTGTCCTTCAGGTTGAAAGACAATTCTGTACAATAGAGGGTGCAAAATGAACACATCTTTTTTATGTTTGAATTTGGTCATCAAAAGTCAGCTGCAAAGACATTAGAAAAAATTAAGTAAGATTAAATGCCAAAAGTACATGCAAATATTGCAAAGTATGTTAATTATTGTGGATTTGCATAATATTCAGTGTTTGTATTAACCTTATTTTTTTTTTTTTATGAATATAATTTTTTTTATGCAATGAGTCTTGAAATATCTAATGCAATAGACACCATTTGCAACTAAAAACAGAAAACTGTTTATGCATTTTGGCTGTTCAATTACATGACAACAGTGTTTTTGGGCCTAAAATGCAAACTTTTAAAAACAGGTCTCAAAGTGCAAGTTATCGTTTTTGTGTAAAGTACAAAAAATTGTGAAAACACTTAAGACACACACGTGTATTACGTGTTCAGTCTATAGGCAAAGTGACATTACCAACTACTAACTTGGCATTTTTAGTAGATGTTGTGGATTTTTGTAAACAGGGATCATTTTGACTGTATGCGAAACTTTTCAAAAACTCAAAGGACAAACCTTCTAGTTTTAGTGCATTGTTGTTGTACAAACATAAGCTGTGTTACACTGGCTTCCGTTCGTATGCAGACGAATGCAGAAGACAGGAAACGTAAAACCACGCTAATAAGATTTGCATTTCGCAGCATCACGAAAGCATTAAGTTCTGGTTTGGTCACCTGTGAATTTGTGTGAAGACTTGTGACCAGTTAAAAAAATAATAAGTCATGGCATGACCAATTAGCTGAATTAAAAGAATACAAACTTTAAAGTTGTAAGTTTGCCACACTGCAGGAAAATGGAGTAGATTGTACAGTATATTTTTATATCATGTATGTTAAATTAGTTAAAAAAAAAAAGAGCTTGACATCATATCTTGTTTGTTGCAGTGTCCTAAAAATGTTTGCACTCTTAAAGTGTGCAGGCAAAACATCTCTAAGTGTGACAGCAGCTTAAATGTTTTGTTTTGATGAATTTTTGGGCTTGTGCTCAAATGAGTCTTCACAGTGGCATTTTCAGTCCGTTAGCACCATCAGACGCTCTGATATGTGTATCTGCATTAGCGTCAAATACATGATCTGAACCTCAAGTCTTATTTGCCTGGCGCATTTCATTGCAGGACAAGGAACAAGGTTCACGTCAAGTGTGAAAAACTCCTTAGGAATTTACTGTTTCTATTCAAAAGCTTCTTCACGATGAGCATTCACATTTGATGTGAAAAAGCCTCAAGCTGGAAATTCTTTGTTTTCCATAAAAATTACACTCCTCCTAACGTGTCATTGTACAGAACACACTGTTTGGCAGCCTATCCTTACATAAACGCTGCTTTTATTGTGTCACGGCTGGGAGTGGAACACGACTGCCTTAATGAATTATCAGTCAGACAGCAAGTTCACAAGACAGAAATACACAGCATTTACAGAAAGTGGCAGATGTTCACAAAGACACCTGTTACACGAACAGGACTGAGTGGTAGTTAGAAGAGGTTAAACACATTGAGGGTGGATGTCTATAACCATCCGTGAAAGCATTAAATGGCATTTAATTACAGTTTAACACTAGCCGGAGGACTCGTACTGGGCTAGAACAACACACCTATCCTCATTCATGCTGTAGGATTTGCCTCTTATTCAGCTACACTGAAAAACAATCAAGTCAGTAAGGCCATTCTGAGAGCATCCCTTAAAGATGGTACTGCTTCAATTCAGAGAGGATTTACAGTCAATACATTCATACAATATCACACAACGTAACTGTTTACAGTGTTGCCTTATGTTAACAACACACAATGTATTTACTTCAATTGGTGTCCGTTTGTGAAGTATATGTTGCACATTTTACTCTTCACTAGCACATTATATGTGCAGCTCAGAAAGAATACACAAGTATTCCATTTGACTATAATTTCATAAATTACCATCTGCCAAACTGAAAAATGTGATGTTGTTCAGTATAAGCCTGAGAATGTTGCTAGAGACATAGTTTATTCTCTTCAAAGCATTGGGTACAGTGTTTCAGGTTATGGCACTAATTTTTCATTTTCAGAATCTGATTTTATAATAAATGCGTAATTAAATCTGTGTTGTGACTTTGATAATCTGTTTTATTTCTGCTATTTTTGTTTTGGCTAGTAGAAGTTCTGAGTGGCCAGTAATTTGAATTAGTAATTTCAAACTCTTCATATGTACAGTGTACAAGCACCTGACTATGAATGAATGAATGAATACAACACAATACAATTGACTTAACGTAAAAATCTTAGTCTAGATTACTCTAAAGTTCATCAACAGTGTGTATAATTGACTGCTGTAGACTGCATTTCTCACATTGTCATAATATGAAGTGTCTGATAATGTGATATTTATTCCTTTTTACTCCGTCCTTTTAATCAGTATTAGCAATGAGTTCAGTTGTTTAACAAATCAAAATCAGATAAATTTTATTCTTTTGACTGATGTATATGCATAGAAAGGTAAATATAGTTCACCATTCATCCTGTCTCTTGGTCTAGTCTCTGCACTATCATGCCAACACAAGTTATTACCCACCAACTAAACAATATAATCTTAAATCAGTAGATCAGCATCAAGGACACACTAAAAACACTTTTTGAAAATGGTTTATATACATTATAAATTAGTTAACATTTAATAAACATTATATTGGACTTGTGTAAGGCAAGGAATTGCATGTCAGTTTGAGGAACTGCATGGTCAAAAGTGTTAGGTAGGTGAGATATAAATGTTAATGCTTGCTCCCATCTAGTGGTGCTAGTTTACTCGACAAGCTCTTCTGACAATCCCTTTCATTATCATGGTAACTTTACATATTAATATCACTGGTAGGAATAAAACACAAGCTGTTTCTCATTCATAAAAATGTTACTTTAAGTTACATACAAAAATTGGCTTTGGCAACTTTATTAGGAGTTGGAACATATTAGTTATAATACCAAATATAAATTTGGAGAATAAGAAATCATAGTTATAACTCATGAATTCGCTCAGTGGAAATTTTTAGATTATTAAATGATTAATACATAAAATGTAATAAAACACTATTTCAACCAAAGGAGGGGGAGCCTCCCACCCTCAGAACATGATTTCATGCTCTCTGTTTGGAGAATAATTGCATTGGAGAGCTCTGCAATTACATTCTTCCTAGCAAGAATTCAATCAGAGAACTCTCTAATTCTTGCAGGAACTGGATTAGAGAGGTCTCTAATTAAATTCATACTAGTAAGAATTTGACAAATAATAAGAATTTGATAAAAAATTGCAACTACACCCATTTCCTTACCTAATCCAATCTGTGGTATGGCTACTGTTCAAAATAAAAGCCCTTTGTGGTTCAATATTAACCTGAATTAGATTTAAAAACATATCTGAAAAATATACTAATTGTATTCATATTATTGTAACATTAGGATAACAACTCAGTGCTTTGTTATTAAAGGATATGAACCGACATTTTCATTAAAAACATGCTGGTGCTGAGAAAAAGACAGCCAGAAAGTACACGATATTCTATGAAAAATATATTTCTCCACACTGGGCAATCTTCTCTCAAACATTCTCCTAACTGGAAAACATCTGCTAAGTGTTAATTACATACCATGGTCTTTCAGAGACTGTGCCTCATTTATTTGAGACTGTGCCTAAATTTATTTAGAACTGTGCCTAAATAAAAAATGACAAACAAATTACAAGCCAAATCACAAATACTAAGACATAAATGACTGTGTTTATAACCAAGATTGGCATTTTGAAATAAATGTCTCAGTTTATTCGTTCATTCACTTGAATATGCAAAAGACATCTCAAATGAGTTGAAATAATGTACTGTAGATCAGCTTCCACTGACCACTGCAACTTGTAAACTGCATTTAAAATGTGCCAGTTTTTTTCTGTTTGCTAATTTATACAAGGCAGATGAATGAGATACATGAGGCACTGAATAGTGAGCTCTACAATGCAATTCATATTAAGAATCACTATTGTAAAGCCCTTCAACATACAGTACGTACTTACAGTGTACTTTTCTAAGCAAGTATTGGATAATATAAGGTAACTATAAATGAATAGTAGAATAACTTTTTTTTTCTATATTCTATCTACTTGTTTTCTTTTTAAAATATTAAAAAAAAAAAAAAAAAAACCTGCTACATGTACTGCATTAGGTTAACCGAGACTTGTCATATCGCTTGCATGTCATTGCTCTTTTGTTGGTTTTGATTGCTTCTATTGTCCTCTTTTGTAAGTCGCTTTGGATAAAAGTGTCTGCTAAATAACTAAATGTAAATGTAAATGTAAATGTAAACTATATCGGTTGGAGTAAGGTTTAAAGATAGCATCAGAGTTAGTACCAAGTTATTACCCATTTATTCTAATTACAGATCTTTGCAGTTAAACATATCTTTAATGTTGGGTATTACCAGCATTAGTTATTACCCAGTTATTGTAAATACTAAAACAAGTATAGATAGTGTGTACATGCGGAACAGGTTATTAAAGGTAGGAGTGGGATTAGCGACCCAAAATATTTTTTGTAATGCTGTGTTGTTACTAAAATGGTCATTTCCTTGCATATTTTTGTTTATTACGTTTCATATGTTTTTATATTCGTTATTAAATGGGTATGTTTGGGGGTAGGTTAAGGGGTCTAAAAATCTAAATTGCTTATCGATAAAATGATTTTAAAAAATTAATATATCTTAATGTAAAAGATTTGTAAATATTTTACGTTTTTAACTGACCAGGCTAAGATTAAACAAGACGTTACTGGATAAGAATTTTTGTTTCTTTTCTGTTGTTTAACTAATAATGTAAGTTGTTAACTAATTAATTAACTTTTTACAGTTGTCTTTTCTTTTTGCACCCGTTTTGTCTTTTCTTTGATTGGCAATGAACACTGTACTGCAGTGAATGCAATGTTTTCATACTGTGCCCTTTTCTGTGCTTTCCAGACCCTGCCATGTACCCTGCCCTCTTCATACAGGCTGTCACGATGTTATCTCTGAAGATAGGCTCATCTTGCAAAAATAGTTTTCAAATTTGCTGCAGCATATTGCTGACAGGCCAGAAAAAGGGATCAATGTCACGTTATAATGTGATACATTACAAGTTAAATGTTTTTGAACAGTAAGATTTTTATAGTTTCTTAAAGAACTCTCTTCTACTCACCAAGCCTGCATTTATTTGATCCAAAGTACAGCAAAAACAGTACAATTTTGAAATATTTTTATTATTTAAAATAACTGTTTTCTATTTGAATATATTTTAAAATGTAATTTATTCCTGTGATTTCAAAGCTGAATTTTTAGCATAATTACTCCAGTCACATGATCCTTCAGAAATAATTCTAATATTCTCATTTGCTGCTCAAAACACATTTATCATTATTATGTTGAAAACAGCTGAGTTGAATTTTTTCAGGTTTCTTTGATGAATAAAAAGTTCAGAAGAACAGCATTTATCTGAAATGTATATCTTTTGTAACATTATAAATGTCTTTATCATCACTTTTGATCAATTTGAAGCATCTTCTATATTTGTATAATTTTTTTCAAAAAAAAAAAAAAAATAAATAAATAAATAAAATTAAACTTACTCCAAGCTTTTGAATGGTATAGTGATAAATGCTGATCTTTAGATCTTCCTATTCAAAGGATCCTGAAAAAAAAAGTACTTAACTGTTTTAAAAATTAATAATAATAATAATGATAATAATAATAATAATAATAATAATAACAATAATAAATGTTTCTTGAACAGCAAATCAGCATATTAGAATGAAGACCCATATTAGATACAGCATATTAGAATGAATTAGACTCGAGTAATGATGCTGAAAATGTAGCTTTGATCACAGGAATAAATTACATTTTAAAATATATTCAAATAGAAAGCAGTTATTTTAAAAAGTAAAAATATTTCACAGTATTACTGTTTTTGCTATACTTTGTATCAAATAAATGCAGGCTTGGTGAGAAGAAGAGACTTTTTAAAAATATATTAATAATCTTACGGTTCAAAAACTTGTCAGGTAGTGGAAGTTTATAGTTTTAATAAGATATTTTTTTCCACCTTATAAAAATATTTTTGTTATTAGGATATACAAAAATATTTTATAGCAGGAAACTTTTCTATACAATTATGTTAAACCCAAGTATGAAGTATAGAAATAATCAAATTGTGTATATCATATATTAAAAAATAATGTGTAATAAAAAATGTCAATGTTGCACACGGAAATCTTGAGATGAATACATTTGGCAATTAATAAATATATAAAAATAAATGAATGCATAAATAAATAAAATAAATTAATAAATTAGTAATTAAATATAAAAATAAATGAAAGAATAAATAAAAGTTAAAATAAAAATAAATACAGAAAATAATCAAAGAAAAAAGGTAATAAAAATTAATTCAGGATACAATTTTATTACAAGTGAATTATATTTGTTTCATCAAATAATTTATTCCTTTATTTATTTTTCTATTACATTTATTTATTTATCTATATATGGTACTATGCAAAAGTCTTAGGCCAGTAGTATTTTCACCAACAAAAAATGTTTTTAAGTCCGTTATTTCTATCTTTTGCTGTAGTGTGTCAGTGGAAATATCAGTTTACATTTCCAAACATTCATTTTGCCATTAATTGTAATAATCCAGTGAGATTTTTGTATGCACAAGGAGTCTGACAACAGGCAGTGCTCCACACAGAGATCTGATCTGATCATCATCAGTCTGTCTGGAATGACATGAAGAAACAGAACAAACTGAGACAGACTAAATCCAGACGAACTGTGGCAAAGTTGCCAAGATGCTTCAAGAGACCTACCTGCAAAGCTCCCTGAAAAACTATGCACAAGTGCACCGAGGGCAAAAGCTGCTTTAAACGCAAAGGATGGTCACACCAAATGTTGATTTAATTTAGTTAATAGAAGTTAATTGATAAATGGAATCTATTTATGACATTATTTTTGACAGCATCCTCAACAGTAATTGTACCTAAACACAAGTACCTAAAACTACCTTTGCAGGTAGGTCTCTTGAAGCATCTTGGAGACGTTGTCACAGTTCTTCTGGATTTAGTCTGTCTCAGTTTGTTCTGTTTCTTTATTTCATTCCAAACAGACTGGATGATGTGACAGTTGTGCTCATAAGTTTATATTACGGCCTTCCACAAAGCCGTCGATGTTGATGGTAGAAGTGAACAAGTAACTGACGCGTGCAAATTGAATCCATGCACACTGATATTAAAATGCAAGCAGTGTCTTTTATTGTGCTTCAACCAATAAACAGTTCTTGCCATTGGCTTCCTGTGAACTCTCCTTTTAATTCATGACATACAAATGTGTATTTCATACCTTGCAGATAGCAAACACACTGTCCATAGTCCATATTATTCCTTGCACGGTTATGCATTAAGCTCAGTTCAACACAATATAGCCATTTGACACAATAAGCTAGTGAGCAGGATAACTTGTAGCTGTACGCTCAATCACTGTCAAAAACTGTTTTCCTTCCTGCCACCAAACATACCTTCTAATTAACCAGGTGCTCTAATTAACCAGGTGCTCCCATCCCCTCCCATGGACAAAACACACATTGCTTTAAAATGGCTCCTACAGTTTACATACCACAACTGAATTTATAAAAAATGACCCGTTCAAAAGTTTACATTCCCTTGAATCTTAATACTGTGTGTTGTTTCCTGGGTGATCCACGACTATTAATGAGACTGAAATGGCTCCATACAATAGTGCCAGCTACACAAAATATGCATCACACAATAGGACTTTGTCAGTTATGCATGACACTCAGATTTGTTGGTTTCTTGAGTTGTTGTTTTTATAAAAGTGCATTAAAAGTGACCAAAAAATTTAGAAAACACATTTGGATGTACAATTATATTTTTTATAACTTCAATTTATTTGTATTTTCTATTCTAAAATGAGCTCACTATGGAGCCTTGTGACCTAACATGTGCTAATGTCTCCTTTACTACTTAGTTACCAAAAAATGTGAAGCACATGGCTAATAAATTTAAATTTTACTGGTTGAAGGGGATGTCATTTGACATCACTAAAATAAAATTTTGTCGGTTGAACATTAATATTGTATTTTAAATGCAATTTTCTTAGCGTCATTTATAAATGATGATATCCCATAGAGGGTTAAACATCTAAGTGTAATTAAAAGCAATTAAAAAGTAACTCAAGTGATTGCTAAATATTGTTATTTGCTTTTTTTCAGGCAGCGGAAGAACAACTTGTAGCACCTCCTGAAGATGGAGACAGTGACTGCATGCACACACACACACACACACACACTGAATAAATAATTAATATAAATCGTTATGTTCTTGTTACTGTTTCCATTATTTGGACACATTTTGATGCTTTACTGTTGAAATGGACTCTATGCACGGCCCACTGCCTATGTATTTCCGCTAAAATCTTAGTTGTACGCGAGCTTCCGGTTTAGCGTTCTCTGATAGCAAGCTGTGGTAATAGCGTGGTCTTTCTGTCAAATTTTTGATTAGCTAGCGATTACGAATAATTATTTTATATTATATATTTTATTAACTGTAGTAACAACATTTTAGTATATTATATTAAAATATAACATTTTATTAATGAGTTCAAGAAGCTTCAAGTGCCTTCGACGTGAAGGTGTATTGCTGTGTCCCATTATGTGACACATCCTCAAAGTTTAATTCGGTGGTTAGTTTCCACACTTTCCCTTTGGACAAGGAAACACTTAAAAAATGGATTCACTAAATCCAATGTGAGGATTTTTATATGACTCCTAACACAAGAGTCTGCAGTCGTCACTTCAAGAGTGATGATTTGATCGAGCCATCGTCTCCCACAGGACACCCGGCTACTGAAGAAAGGTGCAGTGCCCACTTTATTTGAGTGGAACAACTACTCCACTTCAGCACCAAGGTGCACCGGGACATAGCAGAGGAGAGAAGATTCCCCTCCACTGAACGATGATCCTGTGCCTGTGGACCTCCAGCATCAGGAGCATGATTATTGTTCATTTCCCGTTCCTGTGGCTGTCGATCTTTCTTTAAATCAGACTGAAGATCTCAGAAAGGAAGTGGAACATCTGAGGAAACAGGTGGAAGAACTGTCTGTCCATCAGAGATTTTGCTTGGGCATATTTGCTGCATCAGACGATGACATATGGTTCTACACTAGGTAAGATTTAAACCTTATAAATGGTATTATATTATATCATTATTAGGATGCTGTATTATAATTTTCTGGTCTTTGCATAATACGAAGTGGAAGAAAACAAAATTTAAATGCCACAAATGCTACTTTCTCTATGTATAAACACACATATAAAAAGTTTAAAAATTTTTTTAACAGGGTCAATGCCAATTTGATAATACCTAGAATATCAAAATCAACTGCGGGTGGGAGATCTTTTTCCTATTTAGAGCCCAAACTCTGGAATAATCTACCTAACACTGTTCGGGAAGCAGACTGTCACGGGTCAGGGGGCTGCTCCGGCTCCTCTCGTGGTTTGTGTTGTCCTGTCAGGTTCGGCGGCTCGTGGTCCGGGTAATCAGCGCTGATCCCTCAGTGGGGGTGTGCGAATCACGAGTCGTCTCTCCCCCACCTGTCGCTTGTTCCCCCACTCCCTTATATGTCTCTACCTTTCTGTTCCTCGTCGTGAGTAGATTGTTTGTTCTTGCGTATGTTCGCATTACATGTGCACACCTCTGTCTCTGACTCTCTGTTCCCCTGTGCTGCAGGATTTGTAGCACGGAAGTCCGGCAGCTTGTGTGGCCGCAGTGTTTGCCGGCCAGCTCCGGAATCTCCTTAAGCCTAAGCGGCAGTTAAATATTGTTTATGTTATTTTATGTTTTGTGACGAGAAATAAATTCTCCCTGCACTCCTACTCTGCATCTGAGTCCTTCTTCACCACACCCCTGACAGAATCTACTCACCATTTATGGATTCAGCAGAGGAAGCGGAGTTGCGCCTAGCTCTCTCACAGCAGGGCATTCTTCTGGGTCGGCAGCAGGAAGAGCTCGTGGCTTCTCGTCAGGCTTACGCGGAGGTGTCGCACCAGCTTAGCCAAGTGGTGGAACGGCTGGACCAACTGCAGGCCAGCCATTCTGCTGATCGGACTGCCACACCGGATCCTGGCCCTGAAAGATCGGTTCCTCGCGAACCGCGGCTTAATCCGCCAGCTCCTTACTCGGGTGAGCCCAACTCCTGCCGATCTTTTCTGTCCCAGTGTTCATTGGTTTTCGCTCTCCAGCCTTCCTGCTTCCCCACGGAGCTATCCAGAGTGGCGTACGTCATCACGCTCCTGGTGGGGCCAGCGAGGGAGTGGGGCACGGCCGTGTGGGATGACGAGCAGGCTTGCTGTAGATCTTTTGATGCCTTCTCGGAGGAGCTACGCAGGGTGTTCGATCACTCGGCTCGGGGAATTGAAGCAGCACGTTCCTTGTCGGTGCTTCAGCAAGGCGAGCAGTCTGTGTCCCGGTACTCCATCGAATTCCGCACGCTCGCCGTATCCTGTGGCTGGAATAACAAGGCATTGTGGGATCACTTCCTCCACGGCCTGGCTGACCACATGAAGGACGAGATTTATTCCTTGAAGCTACCACCCAACCTGGACGGGTTGATCGACCTCGCCATTCGAGTCGACGATCGGATTGCTCTCCGCTCCCGGCACAGAAGGGGGGGTTTTCCCCGCGAGCGCGTCATGGCCGCTGAAGCGATTGCCGCTTGTGACACGCTGGCACAGTGCTCTGTTCTCCCAGGGGAGGAACCCATGCAGGTCGGAAGAGCACGGCTGACGGTGGGGGAACGACGCCGCCGTTTGGCCAATCAGCTCTGTCTCTACTGCGGGGAGGCGGGTCATGTAGCAGCTGCATGCCCTGTAGCGCGGAGACGCTCGTCACGCAAGGGAGAGCATATGGTGAGCGTCACTACTACGCGACTGCCATCTGGTGGTCGTTCAGAGTTTTTGGCTTCGTTACGGTTCGGTGGAGCCGTTTTCCAGGTCTCGGCGTTAATCGACTCTGGAGCGGAGGGCGATTTTATGGATTTGGGATTGGCCACACGCCTGGGGATTCCGTCTGTTGTACTGGCTGAACCTATTTCGGCTAGGACTCTTTGTGGCACCCTACTCACTAGTATCACTCATGTTACCAAGTTTGTTACATTAACTTTATCTGGCAATCACGCTGAGGAGATTCGTTTCCTTTTGATTCACTCGCCCACCGCTTCAGTGGTGTTGGGTCACACCTGGTTGGTCAAACATAACCCTCACATAGACTGGGCTCGCGACTCGGTTTTGGCTTGGAGCCCTTTCTGTTTAGCTCAGTGTTTAGGTGCTGCATTTTCCCCAGTTATGTCTTGTTCTGTGTTGCAGGAGGAGCCGGTGAGCCTGGCGAATGTACCGGAGGCTTACCATGACTTGAGAGCGGTGTTCAGTAAGTCCCGAGCTTCATCTCTGCCTCTGCACCGCCCGTATGACTGTGCGATTGACCTCTTGCCTGGCACTTCTCCACCCAGGGGGCGCCTTTACTCTCTGTCCGGACCTGAGAGGAAGGCCATGGAGAGGTACATTCACGATTCTCTGGTAGCAGGCATTATCCGTCCCTCTTCCTCTCCAGCTGGGGCGGGGTTCTTCTTCGTGGAGAAGAAGGATGGTTCGCTGCGCCCCTGTATCGACTATCGGGGGCTGAATGACATCACGGTAAAGAACCGTTATCCTTTGCCGTTGATGTCATCGGCCTTCGAGCTCCTGCAGGGGGCAACCATCTTTACGAAGTTGGACCTCCGCAGTGCTTATCACCTAGTTCGGATTAGGGAGGGGGACGAATGGAAGACCGCCTTTAACACCCATAGTGGGCATTTTGAATACTTGGTTATGCCGTTTGGGGCTCTCAAACTCCCCGGCGGTTTTCCAGGCACTCGTCAACGACGTGCTCAGAGACATGGTCGATCAATTTGTTTTTGTTTACATCGACGACATCCTGATCTTCTCCCAGAACGAGCGCGATCATGTCCAGCACGTCAGACGGGTGCTCCAGCGGCTGCTAGAGAATCGTTTATTTGCCAGGGTGGAGAAGTGTGAGTTTCACGCACAGTCGGTTCCGTTCCTGGGTTTTATTCTCTCGCCTGAAGGTATCCGAATGGACCTCGCCAAGGTAAAAGCGGTTGCTGATTGGCCCACCCCAGAGAATCGTAGGGCGGTCCAGCGTTTTCTGGGGTTCGCCAATTTTTACAGGTGGTTCATTCGGAATTTTAGTCAGATCGCCCTCCCTCTGACGGATCTCACCTCCACTAAGAAACCATTCTGTTGGTCGTCGCAGGCACAAGCTGCGTTTGAAAGTCTAAAGAGTCGGTTTATTTCGGCTCCTATTTTAAACACCCCTGACCCGTCTCGGCAGTTCATTGTGGAGGTAGATGCGTCCGAGGTGGGAGTCGGGGCAGTTTTGTCTCAGAGATCACCCTCAGACGAGAAAATACATCCCTGCGCCTTCTTTTCTCATCGCTTAACCCCCACGGAACGAAACTACGACATCGGGAACAGGGAGTTACTAGCTGTCAAGTTGGCGCTGGAGGAGTGGCGGCACTGGTTAGAGGGCGCGGAGTTCCCGTTTATGGTTTGGACTGACCATAAGAATTTAGAGTACATCCGCACCGCTAAAAGACTAAATTCCAGGCAGGCTCGCTGGGCACTATTTTTTGGACGTTTCAGGTTTACCATTTCTTTTCGCCCTGGCTCAAAGAATGGTAAACGTGATGCGCTGTCGCGGATCTTTGAGGCCAAGGCTAGTTTCAACCCCCCTGTGGCTATTCTGCATCCCGAAAGGGTTGTGGCGGCTGTACTTGGGGGGTGGAGTCCAAGGTCCGCGCTGCGCTACGCGACACCACCATTCCCGCGGGGTGCCCAGAGAGTTTGTTGTTCGTGCCCGAGTCAGTCCGAACTAGCGTCCTGCAGTGGGGCCACGCCTCTAGTCTAGCTTGCCACCCTGGAGCGACTCGCACTTATAGGTTAATCAAGCAGCGGTTTTGGTGGCCATCCGTGGCGCGGGATGCTCGACGGTTCGTGTCGGCCTGCCCGATTTGTGCTGTAGGTAAGGGCTCCAATCGACCCCCAGTAGGGCTACTCCAGCCGTTGTCGGTCCCTTCGCGACCCTGGTCACACATTGCTATGGACTTTGTTACGGGCTTGCCTCCTTCTAACGGCAGGACGGTTGTCCTCACTGTGGTGGACAGGTTCTCGAAGGCGACCCATTTTATTCCCCTCCCCAAATTACCTTCAGCGAGGGAGACAGCGACTATTGTTTTGGATCAGGTGTTCCGTATTCATGGCCTCCCGGTGGACGTGGTCTCTGACAGGGGTCCCCAGTTTGTGTCAAAATTTTGGACAGAGTTCTGTCGACAGCTGGGGGCGACTGCGAGCCTATCCTCTGGATACCATCCGCAGACTAACGGTCAGGCTGAGCGTGCCAACCAGGATTTGGAGAGAGTTCTGCGCTGTGTGGCGTCTGCTGAACCGTCATCTTGGAGTTCCAGGTTAACTATGGTCGAGTACGCGCATAACTCCCTCCCGGTCTCGTCTACGGGTTTATCGCCCTTCCAGTGCTGTTTAGGCTACCAGCCACCTTTATTCCCCTCTCAAGAATCCGATGCCGTTGTTCCTTCCGCGCATGCGTTTATTCAGAGATGCCTCCGTACTTGGAGGATCGCCAGAGAAGCCCTCACTCGGACTGGCGAGAGGAACAAGGCATCGGCGGACCGTCACCGTACAAAGCCCCCACTTTACGTGTGCGGTCAGAAGGTCTGGCTGTCTTCTAAGGACATCAACTTCAGACTTCCCTCACGTAAACTGGGACCCAAATTTGTTGGACCGTTCACCATTACCAAAGTGCTCAGTCCGGTGACGGTGCGGCTCAAATTAACCCCACAGTTTATGAAGATCCACCCGGTTTTCCATGTCTCTAAGATTAAGCCCGTTTTTCGCTCCCCCCTCCAACCCCTGACCTCCGCCCCCCCCACCTCCCAGACTCATCGAGGGGTCTCTGGCCTATACGGTGCAGCGGCTCATTGATGTGAGGCGTAGGGGCAGAGGTTACCAATACCTGGTAGACTGGGAGGGTTATGGTCCGGAGGAGAGATGCTGGATTCCGGCTCGCGACGTTCTGGACCGCGCTCTCATTGATCAGTTTCATCAGCGTCATGGTGAGTCCTCCGGGGACGCCAGGAGGCGTCCCTGAGGTGGGGGGTACTGTCACGGGTCAGGGGGCTGCTCCGGCTCCTCTCGTGGTTTGTGTTGTCCTGTCAGGTTCGGCGGCTCGTGGTCCGGGTAATCAGCGCTGATCCCTCAGTGGGGGTGCGCGAATCACGAGTCGTCTCTCCCCCACCTGTCGCTTGTTCCCCCACTCCCTTATATGTCTCTACCTTTCTGTTCCTCATCGTGAGTAGATTGTTTGTTCTTGCGTATGTTCGCATTACATGTGCACACCTCTGTCTCTGACTCTCTGTTCCCCTGTGCTGCAGGATTTGTAGCACGGAAGTCCGGCAGCTTGTGTGGCCGCAGTGTTTGCCGGCCAGCTCCGGAATCTCCTTAAGCCTAAGCGGCAGTTAAATATTGTTTATGTTATTTTATGTTTTGTGACGAGAAATAAATTCTCCCTGCACTCCTACTCTGCATCTGAGTCCTTCTTCACCACACCCCTGACACAGACACACACTGTCAGTTTAAATCTAGATTAAAGACCCATCTCTTTATCCTGGCTTACACATAATACACTATTGCATTTCTATAATTCAAATCCGTTAAAGGATTGTTAGGCTGCATTAATTAGGTCAACCGGAACCGGGAACACTTCCCAAAACACCAGATGTACTTGTTTCATCGTTAGAATAATGGCATCTATGCTAATATTAGTTATCTGTTTCTTTCTTATTCCGAGGTCACCGTAACCACCAGATCCAGTCCGTATCCAGATCAGATGGTGGATCAGCACCTAGAGATGACCTCTATAGCCCTGAACGTCAGCGGAGACCAGGACGACTAGATGAGCCCCAGAGACTGAACCCAGTGAAGACCCTGTCTCCTAGACAGCCATCAGGACAAGACCACAGGAACCAGATGAGTCCTCTGCACAATCTGACTCTGCTGCAGCATAGATTTAAACTGCTGATTTTGTCTGGCCAGAGGAGAATGACATTATTTCGACACACTATTTCCCCGTCTAAATACTGTAAAGCTGATGTAAAGCCACCCAGCTTAACATCAAGCTGATGTAAAGCTGCTTTGACACAATTTGCATTGTTAAAAGAGCTATACAAATAATAGTGACTTGACTTGAATGCCTGCAGCCCATAGATGAGTTTTTTTCTCTTCATGGTCCTTCTCTCAGTTGGTCTGACACAAAGGGATCTGGCTCACAGATTTGATATTCATCAGTCCACCATGAGAAGAACTATAACAACCTGGGCAAATTTTCTTTATACCGTTCTTGGATCAGTGCACATCTGGATGTCTGAGGAGGAGGTCAAGGCTCACATGCCAAAGGAGTTCTAGGACTATCCAGACACACAAGTGGTGATTGACTCCACAGAGCTGCGGTGCCAAACTCCATCCTCTCTCCTGCTTCAAAGTGAAGTGTTCTCCTCATATAAATCCCACCGCACCTTCAAGGGGTTAATTGGCATGGCACCACATGGCGCAGTCACCTTTGTGTCATGCCTGTATGCAGGATCCATCAGTGACAAGGAGTTTCTCAAGCAGTCTGGGATTGTGTCTCTGCTGAAACCTGACATGGCTATTATGGTCGACAAAGGTTTTCTCGTGGGTGACTGTGGGCCATACAAAGTCTACAGACCTGCTTACCTGTCAAAAAGAAACAGATGTCGGCTGATGAGGTAAAGGAAACTCAATCCATTGCTCGACTGAGGGTCCATGTTGAGCGTCTCATCCGCAGGGTGAAACAACACAAGCTGTTTGATACAGTCATCACTCTTTCCATCACAGGGAGCATCAACCAGCTAAACACTGTTGCTTGCCTCCTTGTGAACTACCAGAATGGCCCCTTGGTAAAAGCATGGGCAAAGGATTAAAGACTAGACAAGACACTTGCTGTAGGGGACGGATCAATTTGAATTTATTTGTAGATCATATAAATATGTTGATTAATTGTAAACAATTTTAATAATGTGTCTGTAAATAAATAACTTTGATACTGCATTTCTGTAAACACCTAAATATAAATAACTTTGATACAGTGTTTCTGTAAAAAATGCAAATATAAATAACTTTGATACAGAGTTTCTGTAAACAACTAAATATAAATAACTTTGATAGTGTTTCTGTAAACATGTAAATATAAATAACTTTGATAGTGTTTCTGTAAACGTAAATACGAATAACTTTGATACAGAGTTTTTGTAAACGTAAATATAAATAGCTGATAGTGTTTCTGTAAACTTGTAAATATAAATAACTTTGATAAAGTGTTTCTGAAAATGTGTAAATAACTTTTTTACAATGTAAGTCAACTTGATTTTTTTTTTTTTTTTTAAATGATCGTGGCAGGTAGAAATAAAAAAAAAGAAAAAAAAAGAAGAAATGGTCAGCCCTCTCTCTAATGGTTCTAAACATTCTACAGTCTTTGTAGATGCGCTGGATCATCATGTCATCCTGTGCGTACCAGTCCAATCCCGAAATCAGCATCTGACCTTACACTTGCCAGTAATAAGCATGCTGTTGTTTTAGCTCTGGTGTGCCATTCTGCAACTTCAGGTAAGGGCAGTCAACATAAAATTTTTTACATTTGGGCACTTTATCTCCAAAAGGCCAAAAACCTGGTGTTCTGTGGGGTCGTAAATGATGCCATCAGGAGAGAAGCCAAGCCAAGGTGCATCTGGGTGAATTAAGAATCCACAAGGATAGAAGTTCACTCCACGCAACAGACAGAATTCCTCCACCGCTGCAGATTCCAGTTCAAGGCCTCTCTTCATGTCTGCTGTCTGACGAGTTCCCTTGTAGATTCTTTCAGCCAAGTGTTCAGCAGAGCTCTGCCCCCGTACACGGCAAACCTCTCTAAATCGGGACGATGTTACTCGTGGCTTTCTAACAGACTACCAATCCATCAAAGCACTCTGGTCTTTGGTGGCATGCTCAATCTTGTGTGCTGTTTCCAGAGTTACTGCCAGTGACTTCATGTGCAGTAGTTCATGTTTGCTGTGTACAAATAAGCACACAGATGGGTCAAGGTTGTAACCATCTAGTGGCAGAGGTGGCCGTGGTGGGGCATCTTGATGGGGAGTTATGTTGCGTGTTGTTGCTGCTGGCTGTTGGTATGACAGAGCACTCCCAGCCTGAACTTTACCGAAAGCAGAATCCACCAACCTCAACATCACTGGACATACCCATTGTGGTGACTAAAGGGGCTGTAGTGCTGGTAAAGTCCTTATACACCTCTGCCACTTGCAGGACTGAGAGGTCAGGCAGGTCGCTGGAAACACCTTTATACAAGGTACTCCTGAAATGAAAAATAGTTAAAAATAATAATAATAATAATAATAATAATAATAATAATAATAATAATAAAAATAGTATGAAAAATAAGTTGCACATTTTTACAGACTCAGTTACCATTATCATTATTGTATGGAGAAAATAAGATGCAATGAAAGCGAATAGTGATTGAAACAGTCATGATGCCTAATATATGTTTTTGTGTTAAAGTAATACGGGTTTGGAATGACATGAGAGCGAGTAAATGCCATGACTTTTTGGTGAACTATCCCTTTGTCCACATAGTAAACAATCCTAAACAATCCCATATTATACTTCTACATTAAGCAAGTAACTGATTGCACTGTGCACCTTAAGCCATCAGCGAGTTTCCTTTCTTTAGGTCGTGCAGACATAAGCACCATCCCACTGACAGGACCTGGCCGGACTCCCTAGGAATACCAATAGTCACTTTGAACCAGTATTTGCCAGACTTGTTCCTGGAGGCCCACCAATAGTGCATGTCTTGGACATCTCACTAATCTGACACACAAGTTTTAGGTCTTTTAAAGAGCAATGAGTTGAATTTAAAACAATGTTTGTGTGCCTCAAGGAATGATGTTAGGAAAGCAATCATTTCATATAATTTATTCTTAAAATTCTTGAAAATTCACTTAAACTTACCATTGTTCGTGGTTTGTGCCAGCTCTGCTCAGTTTCAGTACAGCTGCAAACTGGAGGAACTGCACTGCTGCCAAGCTGAGAGTAATGTGCAGTCTGGTACAGTAGTGCAACAATATGGTTGCACAGTGCTGTGCCAGCAACACAAGAACTAGCTACACTGGGACAGTATGACAGGTTTGGAGTCCTTTAATGTAATCTATAAAGATAATTAAACAATGACATAGATAGATTTCATTTGGAGCTATCCATTTACTATCTATCTATCTATCTATCTATCTATAACTATGTATATATATATAACTATCTTTCAAAATCAGTATCTTTCTTTTAAAGTGCTAAACTTATTTACTGAATAGATGTGTTATGCCTGCATTTCTAAACTTACTGTAGAAATTAATAGAAATGTAATTTTTAAAAAAGTTTAGAAAATGTTAACAGTATTTTAAAATATAAACAATAAATTCATCCTTTATTTCTCTAGTGTTGTCTCCCTACTCTCTCTGTCTTCCTCATAGATCTGAAACAAGTCGCCCTCACACTGATCTCTCCTGTCACCTGATCCTTTTTAGAGACTGAAAAAAATGACATAGCTTTAAAGGGTCATACAGATCGTATTATCATAATAACATTAGTGAAACTATAAAAACAGAAGATCTTAAAAAGGTTAAGTAAACAAAACACAGACTATAAGAGTATGCACTGTTACAAACGAAGCTAGCTAATGTTAGCTTGAGAATACATACCTTCAAAGTTGTTGATATACACTGAACAAAATTATAAACGCAACACTTTTGTTTTTGCCCCATTTTTCATGAGCTGAACTCAAAGATCTAAGACTTTTTCTATGTACACAAAAGGCCTATTTCTCTCAAATATTGTTCACAAATCTGTCTAAACCTGTGTTATTGAGCACTTCTCCTTTGCTGAGATAATCCATCCACCTCACAGGTGTGGCATATCAAGATGCTGATTAGACAGCATGATTATTGCACAGGTGTGCCTTAGGCTGGCCACAATAAAAGGCCACTCTAAAATGTGCAGTTTTATCACACAGCACAATGCCACAGATGATTGAGGGAGTGTGCAATTTGCATGCTGACTGCAGGAATGTCCACCAGAGCTGTTGCCCGTAAATTGAATGTTCATTTCTCTACCATAAGCCGTCTCCAAAGGCGTTTCAGAGAATTTGGCAGTACATCCAACCGGCCTCACAACCGCAGACCACGTGTAACCACACCAGCCCAGGACCTCCACATCCAGCATCTTCACCTCCAAGATCGTCTGAGACCAACCACCCGGACAGCTGCTGCAACAATCGGTTTGCATAACCAAAGAATTTCTGCACAAACTGTCAGAAACCGTCTCAGGGAAGCTCATCTGCATGCTCGTCGTCCTCATCGGGGTCTCAACCTGACTGCAGTTCGTCGTCGTAACCGACTTGAGTGGGCAAATGCTCACATTCAATGGCGTCTGGCACTTTGGAGAGGTGTTCTCTTCACGGATGAATCCTGGTTTTCACTGTACAGGGCAGATGGCAGACAGCGTGTATGGCGCCGTGTAGGTGAGCTGTTTGTTGATATCAATGTTGTGGATCGAGTGGCCCATGGTGGCGGTGGGGTTATGGTATGGGCAGGCGTATGTTATGGACAACAAACACAGATGCATTTTATTGATGGCATTTTGAATGCACAGAGATACCGTGATGAGATCCTGAGGCCCACTGTTGTGTCATTCATACACAACCATCTCCTCATGTTGCAGCATGATAATGCACGGCCCCATGTTGCAAGGATCTGTACACAATTCCTGGAAGCTGAAAACATCCCAGTTCTTGCATGGCCAGCATACTCACCGGACATGTCACCCATTGAGCATGTTTGGGATGCTCTGGATCGGCGTATACGACAGCGTTTTCCAGTTCCTGCCAATATCCAGCAACTTCGCACAGCCATTGAAGAGGAGTGGACCGACATTCCACAGGCCACAATCAACAACCTGATCAACTCTATGAGAAGGAGATGTGTTGCACTGCGTGAGGCAAATGGTGGTCACACCAGATACTAACTGGTTTTCGCCCCGGAACCCCCCAATACAGTAAACTGCACATTTTAGAGTGGCTTTTTATTGTGGCCAGCCTAAGGCACACCTGTGCAATAATCATGCTGTCTAATCAGCATCTTGATATGCCACACCTGTGAGGTGGATCTTTGAGTTCAGTTCATGAAAAATGGGGGCAAAAACAAAAGTGTTGCGTTTATAATTTTGTTCAGTATAGCTCGAAACATAAAATTTGAAGCCATTCTCCTTTTTACTTGGAGTGACCGATGCTAATCTTACAATTCAATTGACATTGTTCACTGTAATCCGTGGAAGCGAGTGTAAAATGCCATGCTGAGAGCGCTCATTGAAAAGGTAGGTAAAAACCGCTTCCGGCGCAGCACCGGAAGTTGCGGAGCAACTGAGACGAAACGCGGAAGTAGTCGTGCATAGAGTCTATTGTCATGGCAATAAAGCCAATTTGAACTGAATTGAATTGACTGAGCTCCCTCCCCTCTCTATCTCCCCTACGCTTCCTATGCATGACCACATTTAATATTAGTTTATAATATGTTTTATTTCACAAAATAAATGAATGATGTTTTGCTGCTTTGTATTGTGTTTGAATGTGTTGTGTAAACACATTGCCTGATTCTGCAGACCTAGAACCAGTTTGAAAGAAATGCTGGAGTAACATTCTTTTTGATCCCCTATAGTTTCCTGTAATGTGTTACTAAAGGTTCTAAAAACATTCAGTAAATGTGATGGAAGGACCTAAATATAACCAAAAAAAAAAAAAAAACATTCTAGGTTGGTCCTGCAAACGTTATGGGAATATAGTGTCGAGACCAATAGGGAACGTCCTGTGGTAATGGTCATTTTAACATTCCCAGAACGTCCTGAATGTTCTGTGAAGGTCCTCCAAATAACGTCCCCCAACCTTTTAAAGAACTACACATTATGACCGTCTCAGAACATTCTGGGAACGTCACTAGGGGACGTCCTTGACACCAGCGTGGACGTTCTGAGAACATTTTGGGAACGTCAAACTTCCAAATAAAATATGGTCCCATAAACATCCCGAGAACATCCTGAATGTTTTGTGAAGGTCCTCTAAATAATGTCCCCCAACCCTTTAAAAAACTCCACATCATGACCGTCTCAGAACGTTCTGGGGACGTTACTAGGGGACGTTCTTGACACCAGCGTGGACGTTCTGAGAACGTTTTGGGAACGTCAAACTTCCAAATAAAATATGGTCCCCTAAACATCCCGAGAAAGTCTTGAATGTTATGTGAAGATCCTCCCAGGGGCGGATTGGCCATTTGGCAATTCTGGAAAATGCCAGAGGGGCCGGACCATTTTGTTTAATGTGGGCCGGTCAGATTATTTTAAATATATATAAATAAAAAAATTTTACGGGTCAACAGTGCATAGCATGGGTTTTTATCGCTTGCACGTTTTCTCTATGTTTGTAATAATAATAAATGTTAAGCATTTGGCCCAGTCGGCAACGACCGGCTGCCTGGTCCCGAGATGGGCCGACCGAACCATTCAGTCAAAATCAAGCACGTCATCAGAGAGAGTGCAACACGAGCTAATTTTCAGTAAAAGCTAGATAATGGACCATAAAAAAGGAAAGGCGGTGCAGAAAAACTTTGAGGAAGCTTAAGTCCGACACTGATAAATGCGTAAAATTAACCAAACTTTTTTCAAAAGTTATTGGTTACAAGTGTTATCGAGCCTGTTACTGAATTGCATTCTGAAATATCAGCAGATAAAGTGGGATTTAGGGTAAACACTGATGTAGGCTACTTGCAATATAATCTAACACATCAAAAACCTATAGCAATAGCCATAGTACTATAGACATTTGTAGTGAACTTTACTTTGAATTTGTAGATAGTCATATATTAAAATAAAACATTGAATACATGCATACAGTACATAAGCTTACAGTATGCAATTAATCCTTAGGTAGGGTGGAACATAGGCTTCTATTACAGGCACTCATTTGCAATAGTTAGATGAGGTATTTTAATAACCGATAAACCTGTATTTTTAATTCATATGCAACTTCTCTGAATTTGTTTAAATGTCTGAATAAATCTTAGTGTCACTGTATAGAAAACGTGTCAAAATAGTGACCACTAAACTCTGGACAACATTTGCAGCACTCAAGATTTATGAGCTTTATGTTTGATATTCTCATTGTGTTAACAGTAAAGTGATTCTTCTCAGTAATACTTACTGAACTGATCTGGATTCTTTAATGACAGGCAGCAACTTCAGAAAAACTTTCTGTTTTTCTGTTTTATTGTTTTCACCAGTAAATGTATGTATATTAAACTCATCCAGCTTCTTCTCTGATGTCAACAACACAAAAACTAAAGCTGACCCCTGAGATGAAGAGAGACTGGCTTCCTTTATTCTTCCAGATTTCAGATACTGTTGTATTTCCTCCACTAGTGAATGATCACCCAGTTCATTCAGACAGTGGAACAGATTGATGGATTTCTCTGGAGAGTCAATGGTCCTGATCTTCTTCTTGATGTACTCAACTGTTTTCTCATTGCTGTCAGATCTGCTTCTTGTCTGTTTCATTACTCCTTGTAGGAGAATCTGAAGAGACTCCACTAACAGACCCAGAAGAAACCGCAAGAAAAGATCCAGATGTTCATTTTTACTCTGCAGAGCCTCATCCACAGCTCTCTGATGCAGCTCTGATAATGAAACATGTTCTGATTAACTGAGCTGAAACCAGTCCTTAACTTTAGAAAACAAATTCTGTTTGGTCATTTGATCAAACGCATTTCTGTTGTTGTTTGTACAGGAGAGGTGCACGTATAGAGCTGCTAGATGTTCCTGAATACTCAGATGAACAAAGCAGAAGACTTTCCCCTGATACAAGCCAAACTCCTCTCTGAAGATCTGAGTGCACAATCCTGAGTACACTGATGCTTCTGTCACATCAATGCCACACTCTCTCAGGTCTTCCTCATAGAAGATCAGGTTACCTTTCACGAGCTGCTGGAAAGCCAGTTTGCCCAGTTTGAGGATCATGTCTTCATCTGTCCCGTTCTTCTCATAGTCCTTCTGATGTTTGATGTTGATCTGAAGGATCAGGAAGTGTGTGTACATTTGAGTGAGAGTCTTGGGAATCTCTCCACTCTCTGCTGGACTCAACATCTTCTCTAGAACAGCGGCTGAGATCCAGCAGAACACTGGGATGTGGCACATGATGTAGAGGATCCTTGATGACTTCAGGTGTGAGATGATTGTATTGGCCAGACTCTGATCACTGATTCTCTTCCTGAAGTATTCCTCCTTCTGTGGCTCACTGAAGCCTCGTACCTCTGTCACTCGATGGACACACTCAGAGGGGACGAGATCAGCTGCTGCTGGTCTGGAGGTGATCCAGATGAGAGCAGAGGGAAGCAGATTCCCCACAATCAGGTTCATCAGCAGCACGTCCACTGAGGCTGATTCACCTACATCACACAACATCATATTATTCTGAAAATCCAGAGACAAGCAACACTCATCCAGACCATCAAAGATAAACAATATTTTATATTCATTCCTGGATATTTCCATTTCTTTAGTCTCAGGGAAAAAGACATGAAGAAGATCTGAAAGACCTTCATCAAATTAAGCTCTCTGAAAGGCAGTGGAAATATGAGCTGGACGTCCTGATTCTCTTTCCCTTCAGCCCAGTCCAGGATCAACTTCTGCACAGAGACTGTTTTTCCAATGCCAGCGACTCCCTTTGTCAGCACAGTTCTGATGGGTTTGTCTTGTCCAGGTAAAGCTCTGAAGATGTCACTGCATTTGATGGCTGTGTCCTCTGTTGCTGCTCTCCTGGATTGTGTCTCAATCTGTCTCACCTCATGCTCATTACTGATCTCTCCACTCTCACTCTCTGTGATGTAGAGCTCTGTGTAGATCTCATTCAGGAGTGTTGGGTTTCCCTGCATCACTGTACCCTCATACAGACACTCAAAATTCTTCATCAGATTTGATCTAAACATGTTGAGGACTTCATAGCTGAAAAATTAAAATACCACATTATTGCATATTTAAAGTGGTAAGTGTATAGAGCAATTTTTTGTTTGTTTGTTTGTTTTTGCATTCATATTCACTTATCATTAATCTGTATAATAATATGTTGATACAAAAACTGTAATGTAACCAAGTTCTTTCAAAGATGTGTCTCTCTGCCTAATATTTAATCTGAACAATGTAAATACGCACACACGGAGGCCATTGTAAGCCCTCAAGACCTTAAGTGCACATTAAGTGAACCATTTGGGACAGGGCCTTACTCTAATGATGTGTCATTCATGAACGCTATTTCATGCATATTCATGCATTCTGAGATATTTACACTGTTAACGAGATGTATTCTCATGCTAAACATGGCCAGTGTTTCAACAAATGATTTGGAGTATTTCTGTGCCAAATACACTCCTTCCAGGTCCCAGAGATAAAACATCTTGGTCATGATTCGGAACTGCAGGCGGTAAGTAAAACTGCATCAAATTTCTGTGTTTTGTTGGCAATCGGTGCACAAGTGCTCATGACTCTTTAGCTCCACCCATGGCACACCTCCTGAAACTCGGGAATCGTAAAGCTGTATCTTTCTTTTATAAATATGATAAAACTAAAGACTCTTTGGAGATGCGAATGATGCAATACTACTCTATAGATTAACATGAGATTGGGCAAAACTGTGTGTTATGTCCCCTTTAATGTAACTCTGGAACATCGAGTCGCATGTGCAACATCCTATTGGTTCTTTACAGGAAACAGGAATAATTAGTCTGCCTCCCGAATCTTCAGGTCTGATTCGTTCGTTCTTTTGTCAGGTGACGTGACAGCAGTATTGGATACAGAAATCAGTTAATAATTCCCAACCTTCCTTACAAACGTTTACAGTTATGTGATGGCTTTTCTGGTCTCAAATTGTAGCTTTTTTTATTTCTTACAATTTGTACATTTGTGAATTTCTGTCATAATGGTAAACATTAAATGTGGTAATAAAGAGTTGGCTTTAAACTTTATCTGTATGATGAGGAAAAATCACATATAGTTAATAAAGTTTGTTGTAAGATACTGAGATGGAAACGACTCAAACCCGAAGACTCGAGAGATGAACTAATCAGTTCTGTTTCCAGGACTGCATAGCCTTACCGTGATGGGTACGGGATGAATGAACGTCTCAAACCCGAAGACTCAAGAGATTAACTAATCAATTCTTTTTCCGGTAGAGACTGCATAGCTTCAGTTTATGGGGATGTGACGCGACTCAGATTGGGAGGTGAGAGAAAATAAGAGACTGAAAAAAATAATTAATCGTTTCTGTTTCTCACAATTTGGCCTTGGTTGCATTATAGTTTTTTTCTTATTCAAAACATTGTGTAAGTAGATGTGTTATGGAATTTGGCTATTAACATGTAACATTTTAATTATATTCTTAAAAAAAAAAAATGCTTCTATTGTTCTCATTTGTACGTCGCTTTGGATAAAAGCATCTGCTAAATGATTAAATGTAAATGTAAATATTCTGCTGACATGAACGAAATGACTTGAAAAAAGATTTGTTCATTTTGATGAACGAGATTCAGTGATCTAAGTCAGTAAAATAATCCAAACTTCCCATCACTAATTTACTCTTATCTGATAAAATAAATACAGTATATTCAAATAAAGATGCCAGATGCCAAAAGACATTTATCTTCATTTGGTTCAGCATCATTCTTGCTGCCGGAACTTTTAATGCACAGATACATACATACAAACATACACCATATTGCCAAAAGTATTGGGTCATCCCCTTCTAATGAACAGATTTGACTACTTTAGTAATTTCCATGAGTACAAATCTTAATGATTAAGCATTTAATGATATTCTAGGGAATTGTGTGCTTCTAATTTTATAGCAACAGTTTGGACAGTTTTATTTTTGACCAGTCAAGTTCTTCCACACTGACCGAATCAATCATTTATTTTTGAACCTTGCCTTATACACAGAGGCATTGTCATGTTAGAATAGAAAAGGGTCCTGTCCAAACTGTTGCTTTACACAATTACCTAGAATATCATTATATGCTTAAACATTAAGATTTGTACTCATGGAAATTACTAAAGTAGTCAAACCTGTTCATTGGAAGGGGGTGACCCAATACTTTTGGCAATATAGTGTACATACTAACTAACTATCTAACTAACTAACTAAATAAATAAAATCTCCCATCCAGAATTTTGAGCTGGTGTTAATGTTTTTGGATTATCTTGTCATTACATATAGCAATCTGCTTACACCATTGGACTGATGTTAAACTTTATAATATTAAGTGCTGTTAATCTGACAATGCCCAACACTAATGTATCAGAGTCCTATGCTTTGGCAAAGTAAAGCCTTTTTACTATGCCAATAAACTGAATCTAAATTTGTCTATCGCTGATTGATTTCTGATGCAGTTTTTCTGACCACACCTTTGTTCATGGAATTTTACACACTCAGTTATATATTTTTGAAATATAGCATTGAGTCAATATTGATTCTGATTATTTTCATGTGACTGATCACACTATTAGCCGTATATGCAGCTAATAGCCCATGAGTAACAAAATGTTTTCTCTTTGTCCAGATTTGACTAATTCAAACACTGACACTTCAACATAAAAATTTAACTTTGACAAAAAGTAGGCCTAGTCTTTAATAATGTCTAAATAGATATCCAAATGGAAGTAATTATGTGGGAATCCAATGTTCCCAGCAAGTAGGGAACATTAGTTTATATGTTTAAATATAGAGCTATACAGCCATCTAGTGGTTATAACATGGTGTTGCAGATGATAAATTGTGAATAAGTTAGAGATAAATATTCAGGACTGTAAATCCTCTTAAATGACAAAATATTATAGAAAAAAAAATAGAAAAAAAATCTTAAATCTGATCAGCCCCTGCTAGACAGGTGAAATTATGCATGTAGAAGCAAAGATGCTTGATACTAGGCCTATAAGTAGCATCAATATTACAAACTAATTGCATATGGCCTGCTGAGGAGGAGGAGGAGGAGAATGAAATGGATACATACACTGAACACACAGAAATTTTATTTCTTAGAGCTCAAAAAAGCTTTCAGCTCAAAATTCAGTATGGGAGTCAGCCCATACATAGCTTATAAAGGATAATGCTTTTCATGCGTTATGTATGTAGGCTATGTAGGCTTATGTATGTATGTATTTATTCATTGTTTGTTTGTGTGCGTTAAAAGCACCATCCCGGCAACTAGAAGACAATCAGCAATTGACAAATTCAGATTCAAGTAGCTTTACTGGCATAGTAAAAAGGTTTTTGTTTAATTTTTTTTTTTTTTTTCTACTATGTATGGTGCATTAAAAGTACCATTCCGACAGCAAGAATGATGCTGAACCAAATTAAGATAAATGCCTTTTGGCATCTGGCGTCTTTATTTGAACCAATCAGATAACAGTAAATCGAGAGTCAGCGAAAACATCATTTGATTGGCTACGAGAAGATGGTGGGCCCATAGATATATACAGGTGCATCTCAATAAATTAGAATGTCGTGGAAAAGTTCATTTATTTCAGTAATTCAACTCAAATTGTGAAACTCGTGTATTAAATAAATTCAGTGCACACAGACTGAAGTAGTTTAAGTCTTTGGTTCTTTTAACTGTGATGATTTTGGCTCACATTTAACAAAAACCCACCAATTCACTATCTCAACAAATAAGAATGTTTTATCCATTTCTGATAATCCCAGGTTGCTATGGTCACGCAGGATTGTTTACGCATTAAACTTATGGCCACGAGGAATGGATGTTGTTCCCTCATAGAACTCATAGAAACTTCCTCAACATACAACTTCACATCACACGGCCATGACATAAGGATGTCGTTACCTCAACAAAATGATCTCGTGGCCACGACATATTTTCACGTTCCCACCAATTAATATGTCGTGACCACAACAAAACTAAGTGAACCGAACATGTCCCCTCCCAGTCACTGTAAGAATATTAGGGTTTTTTATATTAGTGGTCTCCTTGAGACTTAGACTGTGCTGTCTCCCCTCTTTGGGTTTTAAGTAGATGGCCCATTTCTGTGGTTTGGGCAGTCTTCAGCCTTATCTGAGGGAACTGTTATTCGAGGATAGCTGTGTCCAGCTCTCTAGTGTTATGGCCGCTGCTTACATCAGGCTTTGATCTTGTAATAATGATGTTTTATATGTTCGCTCTTTAGTGAATCATTTACTGATGGTCCGGATCTCCCTCATGTGAGCTTCTGGTCAATAACATTGCGGTTTGCTAGCCTCTATGGGACTGACACTGATTAAGGACCAGCTTAGTATGGCCATCTGAGGATGGTTATATTACAGCCATGATTATGGCAGGACGGGCTCATTTGCGGAGAGCCCTTTCCTGGAAACATAGCTATCTGAGGATAGCTATGTGCTAGCTCAGTGATTGCTCCCCTGCTTAGGGTTTTTAAGTAGCAGTCTCCTTGAGGCCTTATCTAGACAGTGCTGCCTCCCCTCTTTGGGTTGTAAGTAGTCAGCCCACTCTCTGTGGTCTGGGAAGTTTCAGTCAGTCCCCGTTCTGGTAGCCTCTTCCTAGATACATAGCTATCTGAGGATAGCTGGGTCATTCCACGAAACTGGTGCCTTTTGCATCCCCAAGAAATAATCGAACATAGAATTAATATAACAACAAAAACATTTACGATTTAAAAACATAACAATACTATGTATTCTTTCATCAATATTACACCAAAAAAGGCAATTAAATATTATTTTAAATAATTTAAATAGCATTTATGCTGCTAGGGTTAGGTTTTTGTTTTTTTAATTTGCAAAATGAAGGCAAAATTATATAAAAATCACATTTGCATATTCTTATACAGTCTCATTGTTAAGCAATGCTTTTGGCATAAGTATAGGTTTTATTTTTGTTTTTTTCTATAAAATATAAATAATTTTATTGGTGTCCCCTGATTTAATTTCATCCCTGTTACCCTCATCAAAAAACCCTTGTAAAATAATGTATATTCAAGTGACTACTTCTAGGAGGTTACATCATCTCTCAACCAGGATTCCAATACTTAAAGCACAAATTAGTTTGAAATTGTCAAACCTGTTACTTTTTAGAGTAGCAGGTTTTGAGATGTGGGTAACAGGCATGACATACAGTGGTGGCCAAAATTATTAGAACACTAGTATTTTCAACAGCTAAAAAAAAAATATTTTAAGTCAGTTATTTCTATCTTTTGCTGTAGTCCGTCAGTAGGAAATATCATATTATTTTATATTTTATCATAATATTTTGTTTGATCTGAGATCTGATCTCATCATCATCCAGTCTGTCTGGAATGACATGAAAAAAACAGAACAAACTGAGACAGACTAAATCCAGAAGAACTGTGGTAATGTCTCCAAGATGCTTCAAGAGACCTACCTGCAAAACTACCTGAAAAACTATGCGCAAGTGCACCGAGGGCAAAAGCTGCTTTAAACGCAAGGGATGCTCACACCAAATGTTGATTTAATTTAGTTAATAGAAGTTAATTGATAAAGAAAATCTATGTATGACATTATTTTTGACAGCATCCTCATTTTCCTCATTTTTACACAAGTGCCTAAAACTTCTAACAGTACTGTAGCTTTGCAGGTAGGCTTCTTGAAACTTAAAATCATTTTTTAGCTGGTGAAAATACTAGTGCTCTAATAATTTTGGCCACCACTGTAGATTAGCTGTCACCCTGTTTTTAAAGATTGTCTGTATAAAATTCAAGCATTTTAAAGGTTACCTTGGTGTATTATTGAGCTAATGCGTATATCATACAGTGGCATATGAGCATCAGTTACATTTTTAGTTGGTATCATTGGTATTGTTACTATTACTATTGTTGTTGTTAATGACTGGGATAGGATGATCAGTCTCAATAAAACAATTTTTTTTTTCATAACTCATTGTCAATAATGTATCCATGCAAATTTAGTTACAAACAAGAGCAACAAGGTGACTGCAGACTCTCACCGCAGTCTTGCAATATTCAAGAAAGTGAAACCAAATTTCAACATCAAGATCTTGGTCTGGTTTCAGATGATCACAGAAAGATCAAGATCTGATCATCTTCCTTGCCTAATAATTGAACCAGATCAGTATATTTTAAGTTCTGTGAGTGGTCACAAACAGATGGACACATTATCTAATTACAATACCCTTAAAGCATTAGATATCTTAGAAATGTAATGTCATCAATGAAGTGACTTTAACTTAAAAATTGACTGTTTACTATTGTCAAACAAACAATGCCAAGTAAGTGCAAAACAATATAATGCAATTTAAAATGGTAAAACTTTACAGTAATGTAAACAAATATGTTCGGTGTCCTGAAGAATGTGTCCAGTCATTCCTGTTACTCTGTTCATCCTGTTTCTGTCATCAATTTCATAAAAATTGTAAAAATGATATTTGATACAGCCTTCCAGGTTTTTCCATTGTAACTTTAACTATATTTATTTTGGACAAAGCACTTTTAACATAATGTTTTTCTTAATTGGCATGTGGTAACCTACCAAAATTAGGATGTTCTTGGTCATCTGAATGACAAATATAAAACTATAGAAATAATCCAAAATTTGAAACAATCCCAGAGAAAAGAGGGACTAAAATGCTGTTCATATATGTGAAGACCTCAATAAATGAGGTCATACATAGTTCCAAATATGTATGTATCCAAAAAATGAGAGAAAATCCTTGTAACGCCATTTCTCCCCTGCCCCTCTGGAGGTCTGTGCACGCCACTGGTGGGATGTGTAGGGATGGTGAAAAAGGACAGGAAAATGGAGGAAGTAATAATAAGAACAAGAAAGCTGGGCACTGAGTGTGCACTCAGAAGAATGATTATAATGAACCTTAAATCCTAGAGATTGTTGTACCTATTTTGGGTGCCTTCAGCAATGCGTGCAGGTGGCTTGATCAATGACCAAATTCATTGTTAATGGTGTTATTGTTGATGGGGGGAATTGGAGGGGGAGGAGGAGAGGAGGAATGACAATGAACATATGTTAAAGAAATGAATACCTTAAAACATTCACCACTACTAAATCAAACATAATTCTGATTAATTAGTTCCTCCTTTTGTTGTTGAGTTAGTGTTTAATTTGTTTTGTCTCTTGTTGTATTACATCAAATTATATGTATATATACCATGCATACAAAGAAAACAAAACAAATAAGTTCAGAAATTAAGTTATGTGTAATGAAATCGAATGACACAGGGAAAAAGTATTCAATACGTATTTTACCCGCTATATATATATATACATATATATATATTCCTTCATTTGTGGTCATATAGATAAGAGTAAGATTAACATTGAGACATCATTCAAAAATATTCAAAATACTGCTTTTATTTGTGTACATTCACAATAAAAACAAAACATTATGCTTCTGTAAAATAAAGGAAACAGGATGCAGCTTTCTGAAGTAGTGGATTGCATCACAAAAATTAACCGAAACTCTGCATGTAGGCTACTACTTATTGCAGTTTTTTTTCGCATTGTCTTATCACAATACCAAAATTTGACTTTATTTCTCAGAATTGTGAGTTTATATCTCACAATTATGACTTTTTAACTCACAATTGCGAGTATATCACGCAATTCTCAGAATAAAAAGTCAGAATTGCGAGTTTGTATCACGCAATTATGAGAAAAAAAAGTCAGAATTGTGAGATAAAAAGTCGCAATTAGCCTACCTTTTTTATTTTTTATTCAGTGGCGGAAACGGGTTTCCATAGCTACCAGATGCAAACTTGAGGTAATTTTTAAATATAAAGTCCAAATATTTTTATTCAACAAACTAGTTAGAATACATTTGATGGAAAAACAAAGGATTTGATGTTCAGAACAGAATAACTATATCCCATTGCCCCCTGGGGGCAATTTACCCCAATTGGCTGGGGGAGTTTTACCCCACAGACTATGTTTGAGAAAAAAACTTCTGTCATTCTGAAAATATAATTATATTTTTATTAAATAACACGTACTCCTTATCTACAGACCTTGCTGTTCTCATATCAGATATGTGACCCATGCTGGCAAAATGAGTCAGAATGTGCACGGACTAATTTTGAGCTACAGGCAAAAGAAGTAAAAAATGACAGTTTTGGTCGAATTTGAGGTTTTCACTAAAATTAGTTCATTAAGCCCTCTTCTAGTGATCCCAATGCTCCCAACAGTAGTTAAACATTTAAAATGATCTTTATTTGTATGTTTTCTGAGGCGTAGGGGAGAGCAGGGCACAAAGTAACACTATGGAAGCAGAATAATGACAATAGTTTTTGAAACATAAAGCTTGCTGAATTCCTCAAATCGAAAAAAAAGATGCATTGCAATTAACAGTGCTTGCATTTTAATGCCTTGTATTTCCAGGGCTTGCATTTTTAGGTCCTGAAATTTAACAGTTGTTTATTTAAGTTGTGAATGTTTCAATTCAAAATATTTCACACACATTTTCATAATTAAAAATTCAATAATTCATATTCACCTTCCAGATTTCACTTTCAAAATATTCAGTCTGTTTAAAAATACGATGTATAATATTCGACAGGCAGATTTCGGTCATTTTATTTCACTTTCCAAATTCGCTGCCACAAATTCGGTGGTTAAAATTCGGCAGGAAATTCAGCGGTGCACATCCGGGAACCGCAGGAATAGCAGTAGAGCACCGATGATGATCTCCAGCTGATGATCAGCCGCTCACCAGCAGGTGGCGCAAGCGGCTGTTGATGAAGGCCATATGTGCATCAAGCCATTAATTTACAAAAACCGATTTTCAGAAATGGAGCAACCGCTAAGTAGAAGTTTTGATTATTGGGGCCAGTATAAACATGTGGAAACGCTGATTGTGTGTAGCCTAGCTATGTTTAATTCAACATCTTGGCTTCGCCTACATGTAAGCAGCTTTCTCTACCACAAAGGAGATTATAATGCTCTTTTACCCAATGCTGAAGTACAGAACTAACATTACATCTGAGGAAGACATATATTGCTTTTGGTTGCTTAGTTTCTGTAAGTTTGTATCATGGCTTGTGTGACGCTGTGCTGTAATGCTGGGGTTCCCCTCATACGTCACACTCCAGGATTCCCCAACGACCACCTCAGTGAACTGATACAGTGATAGAAGACCTCAGATCTGGGGGAGTGAAGTGACGCTTTCACCGAGCTCTTCATCACAAAAGTTAAATAAGCTAGCCCAATTTGCTTAAAAACTCACGAATCTTGACCTGTCATCATCTTTAATCTTTATATCACTTTGGAATGGCTGAAAGGAAACGAAATCGAAATTTGAATCCATCATTTAATCAGGACATCTCTGCTGACAAAGTGCTACATAGCAGCGATCGCGATTACAGTCAGTGTTGTACTGAAGGGAAGATCTGGAAATGCTGATACTGGATGAGAAGGAATTCCCAGCATTATCGGTGACCCCGAGTGAATCACCTGCGGCGAAAAAGAAAACAACTAAATCCGATAAGACTGCTTCTGATTCTGACATCATTGGCACGTTGTCTCGGCACGTTATCAACGAAAGATCTGATAGCATCGAAAAATTGGTGAGCGGCAACACGGAGAGAATTGATGAGCCGATCAAGAGCATTGACATTGCCGATATCAAAGAGATCGAAAGCAAGATATGTAAAGTGGAGGGTCGTGTGTTAGAATTGGAAAAGCCAGTCAAAATGTTTGAACAGCGAATGGATGAGTTTGAATCCTATTGGAGACGATGGAACTTGAGATTGCATGGTGTCCCGGAGAATAAGGATGAAAACGTACGTCTGCAGACCGTGAAGATCTGTCAGTCCGTCTTGCCTGAAGAATCATCGCGGCTCTCGGAAGTAATTGACATTGTACATCGGCTGGGCCAGAAAAGCACGGCCGATTCCCGTCCACGACCCATTATCCTTCAGTTCACTTCACCTATGATGAGAAATGAAGTGTGGAAGCGGGCTAAGACCTCTACCCTATCTCAAAGCCAATGGATTTCTCTTCAAGGAAGACTTCTCTAAAGGTGATCGAGAGAGGCGCGTTTGTGAAGCAGGTGCGGGATGCGGGGAAAACAGCTTTCTTCGCGGGGGCTCGAGCGGTTATTCGAGGAGAAGGTGAAATCAAGATATGAGTCTCTCTGGATGTTGGCTGTTTTTTTTTTCCCTGAACAGATGCTCATTCTCAGAGGTCTTTTGTTTTGTGTTTTAGCTCCCAGACTGTTCAGACTGTTACCGTGATATGTTAAGCTGCTGGTTGCAGCATTTACGAGTTTACAACACGAACTATTCAAAGAACTTGTTTGGGCTCGATCTTTATATTGCTGTTATAAGTGATGTGGCTCAGGCAAACTACACGCATTGTTCTTGTTTACACTTTGAACTCTAATCTGTTCAATACTTTTTGTATTAGTTTTGTTATATATCTTTGTCCATAGTTTCACTTAATACTAGGGGGTTAAGAGAAACTGTTAAAAGGAAAGCTTTATTTTTATTCGCAAAACAGCTTAAAACTGACTTTATTTTCTTTCAAGAAACACATTCTGTAGTTAATGATGTGAAGTTCTGGAGGTCGCAGTGGAATCTGAGAGGTCTGCAGGGGTCGCTACGTTAAAGAACACTTTTTCTAGAAATGTTTTGGAGGTGTTTTCAGACCCTTTTGGACACTTTGTTTACTTTTTTGGAATAATTTAGTATTTATTTTGGTCAACATTTATGGATACAACCTTAATACTGAAAATGATAAACTTTTTGAATCTTTAGAGGAAAGGATTCTACTCTGGTTGTGTAAGCATCCACAGGCATTTTTACTGATTGGAGGGGATTTCAATATTACCTTAAATGACTTGGTTGATAGATGGCCTCCAAAGCAGCCAGGTTCGTCCAATACTATTTTAAAGACTTTTATGCAGAAATATAATTTGATTGATATATGGAGGTAAATTTATCCTAATCAGTGCTCTTATACATGGAGTAACAAAAATGGTACAAGGCAGTCCCTCATAGATTTCTTTCTGGTTTCTGGGAGCATTTTAAAAGAGAATATATCAGTAAACATTCTAGTTACTCCATTAACAGATCACAAGGCAATTTATATAAATATTAGATCTTCCTCTTTTGTAGCGTCATATCATACTTCTTTTTGGAAAATGAATGTTTCTCATCTAAGACACAAGGCAGTCAAATTGGAACTTTTAAAATGAATATCCTTTTACTGGGATTTGGCACAGAAGGAAGGTACCTTTAGTAGGTATTGGGAACTTCTAAAATATGAAGTTGGTAAATATTTAAGGTCTTATGGTAGTTTTTTTTTTTTTTTTCTAAATTTAATAGAATTTTGGAAGAGCAAATTGTATCTGAAATTACCTCTCTTTCCATGGTTTCTCCCGATAGACTTTCGTCTGAGGAAAAAATACAGTTAAGTGATTTACAGTGTAAATTGGATGAGATATATAAACATAAAGCAGAAGGTGCATTTGTCAGGTCTAGAGTCAAGTGGTTAGAACAGGGGGAACAAAATTCCTCATACTTCTTTAACCTTGAAAGACAGCGAGGTAAACGTAACACAATTCACCACCTTAATGTTAATGGTAGTGTTACTGATGACCCACAAGATATTTCTCTTTTTTGTTATAATTTTTATACTAATCTTTATAAATCTAGCTATTTTAATGATTTGGCTACTTTTTTTCTTGACTCCCTTAAAAATATTAATACAATTAGTGATTTAGAGAAAGAATGCTGTGATCAAGATATTATCTTAGAAGAAGTAGTTGATGCTATCAAACATCTTAAATGTAACAAATCACCTGGCAATGATGGCATTGCAGCAGAATTCTATAAACAATTCTCAAATATTCTTGCCCCTTTCCTTTTAAATGTCTTTATTGAGAGTATCAAAATCCATAAACTTTCTCCTAGTTTATCTCAAGGAATAATAACCCTCATACCCAAAACAAAAAAAAGATTTTGATTGAAAATTGGCGCCCAATAAGTTTATTAAATAAGGATTATAAAATCCTGGCTCTTATATTATCTAAAAGAATTAAAAATGTTTAAAATTCTATAATAGACGAGACACAGTCTGGTTTTCTCAACAATAGACATATCTCAAATAATATACGTTTAGTTTTTGATATCTTAGATTACTCCAGTTTGATTAGTGATGATAGCTTTCTTCTCTTTCTGGATTTCTATAAAGCGTTCGACACTTTGGAACATAATTTTATTTTTCAGTGTCTTGAAAAGTTTGGATTTGGGAAAAAAAATTGTAGTGCCATTAAAACTTTATATATGAACGGTAGTAGCTCAGTTATTTTAAAAAATGGAACAACTCGTGGTTTTGAATTATTGAGGGGCATTCGGCAGGGCTGCCCTATTTCCCCTTACCTTTTTCTTCTTGCAGCTCAGATTCTTTGTTCTCATATAAAAGCCAGCAGTTTAAAAGGGGTAACTATTGCTGAAAGAGAGGTGATTATCAGTCAGCTTGCTGATGACACAACCCTTTTTCTTAAAGATGAAAGGCAAATTTCACTTGCAATAAATATTATTGATTCATTTTCTAAAGCCTCAGGCTTATGCTTAAATATTCAAAAGTGTGAACTTTTTGCCATTAAAGACTGTAATGTATCCTCTGTCCATAATATCCCAGTGAAAGAAAAAAATTGTTATCTAGGTGTATTAATTACTAAGGATCATAAAGAAAGATGTAATCTTAATTACCAACCCCTTATTGATAAAACACAGAAAATATTTAACCAGTGGCTACAAAGGGATCTGTCTTTGAGAGGTAGGGTACTTCTCACAAAAGCTCAGTCTGTTCCTCTGGACCCAAAACTAGGTAAACGTGTTGAGCAGCTACTCTTTAATTTTTTATGGAAGCGTTCAATACATTATATTAGAAAATCTGTTGTAATGAACACATATGATAAAGGGGGTCTTAATTTTTTGGATTTTAGTACTTCAAGTTACACCTTCAAGATCAATTGGCTTAAACAGTTTAGAAAGAACCCAGTGTCTTTGTGGAACTTTATTCCCAATTATGTTTTCTCTCAGTTTGGTGGCCTTGATTTTCTTCTCATATGTAACTATAAAATTGATAAACTACCGGCTATATTATCTGCTTTCCATAGGCAGGTTCTCTGGGCTTGGTCACTAATATTCAAGCACAACTTTTCAACCCACAGATCTTTTATTTGGAATAACTGTAATGTTTTATACAAAAATAAATCCATATTTTTTCAGAATTGGTTTGATAAAAACATACTGTTGATCAGTCAGTTAATGAACTCTCAAGGGTTGTTATTTTCATATAAAGAATTTTTAGATCACTTTCAATTTCCTGTCTCTCCAAAAGAATTTTCCATAGTTATGGGGTCTATCCCATCAGGTGTTGTTGCTTTACTGAGAGGTACCCATCCTTTGTCACCAATTTCTCCTAATTTGGTTGATACTTTTGTTGGTAGATTATGTTTTGCATCTCCATGCAAAAATAATAATAGGATAGTTCGTTCATTATTTCAGCAGAATATTATTACTCTGCCAGCTGTGACTGCTTATTGGAATAATGCACTGGGTAACATCTGCTGGAAAAAAGTGTGGATGCTTCCTCATTCTTATTTATTAACTAACAAAGTAAAGGAGATTTCCTACAAAATAATTCATAAATTCTATCCTGCAAAGCTTTACATGAAAAAATTCAAAAGTGATATTTCCTCCAGTTGCTCTTTTTGTGATGACTCTGTTGAAACTGTTGTTCATCTATTTTGGAACTGTCCATTTACAAAGAAATTTTGGCAAGATGTTTTAAGTTTCATTAGGAGTAACATTTATAATGAATGTATTCTGTTTTGGAAGGACGTAGGGTTGGGTTTTATTGAGTATGAACAATCTAAAAGGAAACAGTTTTATGAAGTGAATCTGATTTTGCTTCTTGCAAAATTTCACATCCACAGATGCAAATATTCAAACTCTAGACCTCTCTTCTTTGTTTTTATAAAAGAATTTGAGCAATACCTTTCATTAATGCAGTTGTCCAAGAACAAAAAAGCCTTAAAAACTTTATCTGTCTGTAACTCTTTTCCTATCTTTAATGACATGTAAGTCTCAATTTTATTCTTTCATTTTGTAATGTATTAACACCCCCCTTGTCCTTTTTTTTTCTGTTATTTTTTTGTTGATTATTTGTTTGTTTCTACTGTATTTTTTGTTATTATTGTTTATTATATTTATGTTGATGGTTGCATTGTTCTGTGTGTACTATTCGTGAGTTTTGTGCATTAATAAAAATAAGACCTCGGATCTCACAATACACTTTACTGATGATCATGCGAACTATATACAGGCAAGCAAATGTAGGATATGAACGAACGCGCAAGGTTTCACGCTGTTTCCCTCAGAAATCGGATAAAGAAAACGCATTAGGCGGCTCAGTAGTGCACTAACGCAATCACAGCAATCAGGCTTGTTTGAGATGCTCCTCACCTGAATTGTAGGTGAGAGCAGGCGGCTGCAGTGAGGGGAGGAGAGGAATAAACAGTCAAGATGGACAGTTCTGACCTCTCGAAGCACAACAGATACCTACGAGATCAAAGGCAGATATCGCGTTATTCACACTCATGTGCTGTGCTGCTGATAAACGTGATATAATTTCAGTTCTGTTGCCTTTATATAGAAATAAATATGATGAACAAGACACTCAAAGTGCTTGCTAATTAATTCCATACGAAAGGCGTATTTATCATCCATTTCTACTTTAATACAAACATGTATTTTAGATTTTATAGAAATATGACAACAATCACATATCTCACACAGAGATCACACTGTTATAGTGTTTGGGAATATTCAAGCATAATTTAAATACACAATCACATGAAATCAGATTTTTTAAAAAAATAAATAAAACATTTTTGCAGCATCACAGTTGTCTGAACCAATGAGCATGAAGCTGTGTCGTCAGCAAGTCGCTTCCCATCATTCTTTTGATCAGCAGACGGTGGAGAGCAACTGTGCTCGACTGCTCAATCCGACACAGCTATGGCAAGCCGTTTTAGCATTTAAAACATTTTTTGGACTATCTATCCATAAATATAATTTCGGATAGTCACAATTTTAATTCCAGATATCTATATTGCAATTATGACTAGTCGTAATTGGAATTAAGATATCTACAATGGGATTGTGACTAGTCATAATATGCATTGAAGATATCTACAATGCAATTACGACTAGTCATAATCTTCCATTGACTTCCATTGAAAAATATTTGCAGATATCTTCAAATGAGTTTTGACTAGTCGTAATTCCAATTCAAGATATCTCTAATTGAATTGTGACTAGTCAGAATTCTAATTAGAGATATCTCTAATTACAATTCGACTAGTCACAATTCAGTTAGAGATATCTTCAAATGAGTTCTGACTAGTCGTAATCCCAAATCGAGATATCTTTAAATATGATTTGACTAGTCAAAATACAATTAGAGATATCTCTAATTCAAAATTTTTAAAGATATCCGAAATACATTTGAAGATATCTGCAATTTATTTATGACTAGTCAAATTACAATTGTGGATATCCTGAATTGGAATTTTGACTAGGCAAATCATATTTAAAGATATCTTCAATTGGAATTATGACTAGCTGAAACCCATTTAAAGATATCTGCAATTTAATTACAGATATCTCAATCAGATTTGCTCCCATCTAGTGGTGGTAGTTTACTTGGCAGGCTGACCAAGAAAGTCTATTTTGACAATCCATTTTATTATCATGGTAACATTACATATTACATATTAATTAATAATATTTTAAATTATTATATTATTGATATATATAATGTAATAAAATGTTACATTTCAATATGAATAAACAAGCATCACTGCACTGCATGCATGTAGGATATTTTTTTTAAATCTGACTGAGAAGGTCAGATTCAAAGGATTATAGTGTAATGGACTGTTTAAGATCTGGAACTCCACTTTTCAAAGGCATAAAAAATAAAATTGATTGCGTGAAGGCTTTTCAGTCCAATTGAGCAATTAGTTGGATTATAAATGGAATACGAGTTAATTAATATAAGTTAATTAATTAAATTTGGATTCTGCATGTAAAAATGTATCTTAGCTAGTTAACTGGTTAATAATGATAATACATTACATTGCTAACATAATCTAATTGTAGTTTCAAATCCTGTCTAACCAATAACATGTCTATTATTATTAATTTTTTTTTTTTAATTTTTTTTGGCCACTGAAGGTTCTTTATCATCCATGCAATCTTTCCATTCCTCAAAAGGTTCATTATAGTAGAAAAAGGTTCTTAAGAAAAAAATCTTTTTAGACACACACAAAGGTTCTTTTAAGAACTGATCACTGAAAGGTTCCTTGGGAATCCCAAAATAAAATAGTTTTTCTTTTAACCTTTGACAACTTTGTCCTTCTCATTGTGTGGGTGAAGGTATTGCAATGCTTTGAGTCATTCCTGTTTAGAGTATCCAAAAGAACAGAAAACATACCTGATAGGATAGGGGCACAACTCTATTTTCATACACTACTAAAAATGTTTCTTTAGTACTTCTTAAGATAATCTTAAGAACATCTAATTGTACTCAACTGTGCTATTTTCGGACACCATGAATATGAACTAAAAGTGCTTTTAACATACTATCTCTCTATTTAAAAATGTATTTAGATACCAACTGAAGTACACTTGAACCCATTCAAGCAGATTACTTTAAGTACATTACTGAAGTGCACTTTTTTTTTCTCCTGGGGTAAGATCCATGGCCAAATTCAAGCACAGTAAGGTTCATCAGAAACTTCATATGTTGACAGTGCAGCCCAAAGCGGCTGTAGATGAGTCATTGGATTGTGCTTCTGTCAGCGTCAGACTCCCAGCACAAGAGGGCACTAGTTTTCCTGCTGTGCACAGAATCGCCTACTACTGCACTTATGTCATGCTCCCATCCACCATATGCCACACAAGTAAAGTGACCTACTTTACTGTAATGCACACACCTGAAAGTAAACGTTTTTAGGAGGCAAGAATAGACACTTAGATGAGCCAATTTTCACAAAAGTGCTTAACTGGTCGTGCAATGTGGGATTTGGGCTATAAATACTAAATGAACATTCATAAAGTCATGCTTACGTATGTGTTTTGTAATTTCATCCATAAGATCTAGTTTCTGTCTGTAGAACAATCGATTCATGTATCTTGTTACAATTCGACATTGCCTAGCTAAACAGGAAAGTTTTGGCATACACAGCCTCTGCTGCAGTAGAGTTTTGTGTGTCTGTCATGATATGCTGTACTTTCTGTGTGGCTTGTTTGGCTTTGACTTTGTTTATGAGATCTGGATTATAAATGATCAGTGCCTTTCTAAAAGAAAGATTATTTGAGTATGTTTTAAAAGAAAATACTATGTCAGTCTTTCTCCTTCAAAATGTCTTGTTTAATTCAATGTGTTTCTTGCCGTTTCTTTGTATTTATTTGTTAAGTTTACTAGCAATTTGTACATCAAGTGCTTTGCTGTGATGACAATCTCACTGCATCACTCCACAGGTTCTATTTAATATAGTCTCCAAGGCGTCACAGGAAGTAAGCTCTTTAAACACCTGAACAGCTCTTTTGGCTAACCTGAATGAAAATGGACAGCAGAGGACAGAAGTAACATCAAATTTCAAAACTCACTGAGACAGCGCCATGTGTTATTTCATTCAATATAATCTAGAACTATTTTTACAACTAAGTTCTGATTCAATCTTGTGCTTTAGTGTACTGTGCTTGGCTTGCTTAGTTGGGGTTTAAAAGACAATAAATATACAATATTATTATAGATTTAACGGCACTGACACTATTGGATGGGAGCAACATTTAAACTGAATTGAGCTGAATAATGACACTGTTATTTTCTGTAGAGCTGCTTTATAGATGAAATTGCATTTTCATAATTCATGGATTTTACAGCATTAACTGTTATTTTCCTGTTTTATTAATGTGAAGCTACTTTAAAACATTATTGCATTATATGAAGTGTTATATAAATATGTGAATATTGTATAAAACGCTATATAAATAAATGTGACTTGTACATGTGCTGACAGTTTCTTAATTCATTTAATTTTACATCTTAAGACTAATCATTTAAATAAGGCACAGATCAGTTGATTATGATTATAACCTCCCAGGTTATACCCAGGTATCATATCTTGTATGCATGCATTTTGTTCCTGTTTACTGCTTGAAAAAAAAAAAAGTTCTTAGCTATTACTCTGACCATGCTACAGTGAATATGTCAGAATATGGATGATTTTATGGCAGTTCAGAAATGAATGATACACAATAATCAATCAATCAATCAATCAATCAATCAACAAGCAACACTTTGTGAAAAATGTCTGTGGAGAAAGTAAAATGTACAGTCATGCTACTATCTGCATATTGCAAAGAAAAAAATTCTTCTGGTGAAGCACTCATTTTATCAACCTACTTCAGCCAACGATCAGATCAACAACTGGGAATGTTGAAGTTTATTGCTATATTTGCATCTGATCATCATATATTAATCTGACCATCAATGAACAATCCGTGGCTGGAACATATTCCATCAATTCATCAAAAAAAAAAAAAAAAGGATGAATCTTGGAATTTTGAAAATATTTGGATTCTGCATGTGTCAAGATCAAAATACCATCTACTCAAGATTTAGCAAAACCAGCAATTCTCTTGCCAGCAGCAACGGCTGGTGAGTGAATTAAGTATCAGAGCACACACACACACACGCACAAACACACACACACACACACGCACAAACACACACACACACACACACACACACACACACACACACACACACACACATACACACATTTGTATCTCAAAATTATTTCTGAACAAAAAAAAGGGACTTTGGTATAGTTTTTAGTATTTTAACAATTTGCATAATCAGGAAACAAGACAAAATCATTATGCACTTAAGGCCAACCCAATAATTTGACTTTTCTTGCTTTAAATATGAAGTGTGTAATGTGTGTTTTCAATGTAAATAAGTTCAACAACTGTAACGCTAGGACCTCATGACAGTAAAACAGTATTCCACTATCATTCAGCAGATAATCACGGCAATGCTAATTCACCACCATATAGCACTAGAAAGAGTGAACTATAGTGTTTAACTACTTTCTTACACCACAAATTCACAAATCTGCAGCTGCTACTTCAAAAGATGTGACATTATGAATTCTAAAATGTCACTTAAGAACTTACTGCTTTTATACCGTACAATTCAATACACAATTCAGTAATCTTCAATAATAATTTAATATTGAATAACTTACATTTTAGACACACTATCAGTCTGTTTTGCGTCACTGTAGAAAATAATTTCAAACAAACCTACAGAAAACCAATTGCAATGCCAAGCAGCACAGTAGTGAATCAGAGTTTTGAACGAATTGGTTGAATCAATGATTCAAATCATTCACTCATGAAGACACTGTTGTCAACTACTGGCATAGCTTTTCCACTGTAGGGCTGAACAATTCTAAGAATGGTAAGGAACGGATCCAGTTACAGAGTTCAATGGAATTTGCAACCATGGTTGGTTAACAATGCTTTTGAGAAAGTGTCCCATATCGGATTATCACCCAGTCAGAAAACAGTGTGTTTACATTGGTCCACAACAAGTAGCTGGGATAATTCAGTATAAATCATTTAGACAGTTCATGTATGCACCAAATCATTTTAGTGTGTGGGTGGCAAAACTATAATGAGATACTAACAAGTACAAAAATGCTTTTCAGTCCATTGAAGAGTAACATGAAATGCATCCTATCATTTGCCAGGGATGAATAAATCTTTATTAAGTGTTATACCTAGTGAGGTGACATTTGAACAGAGGCATAGAGAATAAATGGGCATGCCAGATGAAGCCTTGATTTGAGGCTTGTGTTGTTAATGTAGAAATCATGTGACCTATGACTACCATGGCCACTGTGAAAATTACCAATTATCATTGTGGACATGTAACACAGAGTACCATGATATTTAACAGGTTGGAATCTACAGTGTAAATATCATAGTTGTTTGCGCATGAATAATAAATATGAAAATCATCTCTCTCTTAAATATAAAGCAATTTAGGAAACCTTTTTATGTTGCTTTTAGTATAACTAGCTATTTCTCTGTATAGTATAACTAGCTATTTTCTTGTGTTTCTGCTCAAATTTCAGTTCAGCATAATCCAACCCTGTGCCTGGAGGCCACACAACATTACACATTTTGGATTTCTCCTTTAACTGATGTAGAGTAACCTTATAGTTACTTAACCCAGGTCTTGTGTATTTATAACAATTCCTGACATATTATGAAAATACAGTGTAATAAAAATGACTGCATGTGGCACGCTAGTTTAGCATCAAAATATGTATGTTAGATTTACCAATTATCACCCAAGTCTCAATTTCACCGAAAATCTTACTAAAACTTAGGTCCTGCTGAACTGGAGTGACAAACAAGGGAAAAACAAAATACTGTGGCCACAAATTATTCATACATTGTGGACACTTTTTTTTTTTTTTTTTTTTTTTTTCATTTGTTCTCTCATTTTAGGTAAATAGTGGCATTGTTTTACTAATTTGTTCCCTTGTTTTAGATATAGGAAAGAAAACGCTTCGGTCCCACTTTATATAGGGGGTCTTAACTACTATGTACTTACATCAAAAATTAGTACAGTGTGCTTATTGTGGTCATATTGTATTGCAAAACACTTTTGCTGCTATTGAGGTGGGAGCCGGGTAAGGTTAGGGACAGATTTGGCAGTATGGGTAGGTTTAAGGGTGGGTTAAGGTTTAAGGGATGGGTCAACAGTGTAGTTATAAATGTAATTACAGATGTAATTACATGGAGTTTTTTTTTTTTTTTTTAAATATAACTACATGTAAAAACCTGTATGTACACAATAAGTGCATTGAATCAAATGATTAATTTAAATGTAAGTACATAGTAGTTAAGGCCACCTAATATAAAATGGGACCAACGCTTCTAATAAAATCATCCAGTAATTTTCAAATGATTTCATTCTCTGCGGCATTATCATGTTGTGGACTCCACTATTCTGTTAGAGTTAAGGTTAAGAAATGTCAGCATAATTTTGTGGGGCAAAAAGGTCTATTGTTCATCACTGGTGTAGTATGAAGCACAACTCACACTCACTTTCGAAAATCAAACACTTTCTATTGGTCACCACTGCAAACTCACATGGCCTACTTTAACACAATGTGCTTATGACTGGCAAGTTAATAAATGTCAAGTTACTGCAGGATTCGCTAATAAAACAGAATGATTAATAAAATGAATAAAATAGTTTTTCATGAGCAACATAATTTGAATACCTTTATTTAGTATTTAACTACAATAAGTGAACAAACAAAATGCATGCTTATGTAAGCTATAAATAAGTCATAAAGATAAATTCTTAATTTGCATCCAAAATATTTTGTTTTGTTTTTTGCCAATAAAAAGGCATACAGGGCTGAAATAACAAAATGTCTAGATTGCATTTAGATCAAACTGAGATCCAATCACAATGTGTCCCTTACTAATTTGGAAGCAGGACATGCAGATCAAATAACATTTCAAAGACAAATGCAATTACACTTGTCGTGTATATGGACAACGTTCAGATACAGGTCACAAGTTAATGCCAAGTGTAAATGTGGCCTGTCTGTCTAAAACGAGCAATACACAGACAACCGGAGAGATATAAACAGCCCAAATGTCAGACTCTAATATCAGCACTCTTAGAAAGACGCTCAACTAATCATATTTGAAGACAAGAACTGAACTTCTGAAAACTAAACTAATATCTATCACTCACTGGGATGCGTGATACTGGCTTAGGCCCAGCATTGCCACAGTCCCCAGCTGATCAATAGCATGTAAAAACATCACAGGAATAGATTAGTGTGATATACTACACCACAGTCAGATGGTACACCCATAGAGGCACTGGAGCACAAAGAGATTAGGATAATAAGTTCAAAGCCAAGAAAGGCCTTTCAAGAGAGAACGTATAAGATTGCAGCCTGCTATCAGGTTGGCTCTGGTTCGCCCTGGATGACATTGTGAAAGGTGGCAGTCTGTAGACCAAGTTTCACGCTCATTTATATTTACTGTACCCTCAATTCTGTAACCTCATTTTTTGGAAGCAAATATTTTAAAACTTTTCCCTCCAAAAATCTAGACTGATTTTAAGAAACTGTTATATACATCTATTGAATTACAATTTAAGTCACCCCAAAAAATTCCCATTTTACCAACTGATGAACAAGATTTGTGTCAGTTTTAAGAGCATCCTTTAATTTAGACATTGTTAAGGCCTGATGTCATTCTAAAAATATCCATTTTTAAAATTTCGTATATTCTTTAGATTCTACAAATATAAATGGAAGGAGGTAGACCCACATGAAATTTTGATGACAGCAATGCAATCATCAATTATTACAATAAATTGCTACAGAGCATTTCAAACTTCTTTATTTTGTTAAGTTTCTTCAAAGAACCATGAATATTTCAGTGTAGAAAATTTTTAAGTTAAACAAACATCCAAAATGCAAAAATGCATTGAAACATTGAAAAACGAAAAGCTTGTGAAGCGAAAAGCTGCGTGTTTGTAAGAAACAAATCCATCAAATCCATTTAGGTGTTTTTATCTTCAAACCATTGCATCTGGCTAAAATACAAGTCCTCTATTCACAATCTTGTTTTCTTCAAGCAAAAAAAGTCATCTGGTCAATCAGCCAAAACAGCTCTAAACAAATATGTGGCTGGATTTTGATGTGAAAGACAACAGGAGATGGACTTTTTCACTGGAGGAAGCATTATTATGAATTATGGACTATTTTGGCCATGCAGTTTTCCACTTCTGAAGATGTTAACTGATGGACTGGAGTGGTGTGGATTACTTGTGGATTATCGTGATGTTTTTATCAGCTGTTTGGACTCTCATTCTGACGGCACCCATTCACTGCAGAGCATCCATTGCTGAGACACTGATAGAATGACACATCTCTCCAAATTGTATTTTTGGGTCAGCTGTTCCTTTAAAGAGGAGGTCTTATCTACAAACTAAGTCTATATACTAAAACCTTATACAAACACAATGTTGTTGTGGAACATTTAGCCAATCATTCTGTTTTATTAGCTAATCATGCAGAAATGTCTGTCAAGACAATACAAATGGTGCGTGCTCATTGTGGATGACGTATACGACACTGATTGGCACCAATTAATAATTTAAGACATTTCACTGGATACAGGCAACTTTAGACTTTAAACGTATACCTTCCAAACAGCATGTCTTATGCATGAGCTGATTACTTTAGTTTGACTTTTCAAAAGGACTTGTATCATATGATGTCTGCTAAAGCATTGTTGATAGAAGAGACACAATGCAGGTGTTTTGCTTCATGCACATTTGATCATTTCTAACATGTAAGCAGAATTTATTATAATGACCCAGTGAAATATAGACATAGACATTTAATTACCTGTAGACACTGATGCACTTTTTTTTTCTTCAAGATTTGGAATGTCGTTATGGTCTTTGTACTCTTTCTAATTCCATTTTTTTTTAAATAACTTAATAAATTAAGTTCAATATTTTATACTATTTTTCTGGAACTTGAATGAATGAATAAGCAGTATCACATTTCAGTAAATTTGCATTGTAGATGAGCACATGACACTACTTGGTTACCGAAGCTACATGTCGTCAGCTAGTCTGCAAGTTGCAGCTGGAACAAGACATCAATTATTTAAGCCAGAGTTAGTTTGATTTGTCTCCTGATGATTACACACGCTTCTGTTCAAGCATCTTGCAGTTGTTTTGTCTTTCAGTGTTAAGATAGTACGATATGATGCAAAATTGTATTTGAATGAATGACTGATCAGATGTACTGTTTTTAGCTACTGGACCATAAAACAGGTTCATTTTCTCAGTCTGGCAAGGATATTACACTCACACACTCAACTATGAAAGTAATGAGGTGCAGGATAAAGTGTTGTATTTAACCATTTTACAATGACTGCTTTGCAGCTTTATGCAAGTCTCAAGTTCTTGCACACACACACACACACACACACATATATATATATATATATATATATAGGTTTAAACGATAATATTTTAATAGAAAAATGTACCATGTGAGACACAAGAAAGTAACGTAGCAATAAAGAAGTAGAGAATTGTTGGTTACACTTTATTTTGAGGTGTCCTTGTTACAGTGTAATTATACATTTAAGTACTGAGTAATATTAATTAACATACTTATTACTGTATGTACACTACTGGCCAAAATTTTGAAATAATTAAGATTTTTTTGTTGTTGTTGTTTCTTCTGCTCACCAAGGCTGCATTTATTTTATCAAAAATACAGTAAAAACAGTAATATTGTGAAATATTATTACAATTTAAAATAGCTGTTTTCTGTGTGAATATCTGTTAAAATGTAATTGATTGCTGTGATCAAAGCTGAATTTTCAGGCTTCAGTGTCACATGATCTTCAGAAATCATTCTAATATGCTGATTTGCTGCTCAAGAAACATTTCTGATTATTATCAATGTTGAAAACAGTTGTGCTGCACAATATTTATGCAGAAACTATGATACACTACCATTTAAAAGTCTGGTATAAGATTACATACATACATACATAATACTTTTATTCAACAAGTATGCATTAAATTAATCAAAAGTGACAGTAAAGACAGTTTGTGACATAATGTCACAAAATTTTTATTTCAAATAAATGCTGTTCTTTTGAACTTTCAATTCATTAAACAAACCTGAAAAAATGTGTCACAGTTTCCACTAAACTATTACGTGGCAAACCTATTTTCAAGATTGAGACTAAGACCCATTATTAATAATTGAACACCCACAATATTTAATAATAATTGAGCAACAAATCAGCATATTAGAATGATTTCTGAAAATTCAGCTTTGATCACAGCACTTAATTATATTTTAACATACTGTATATTTAACAAAACATCTATTTTAAATTGTAATAATATTCCTCAATATTACTGTTTTTACTGTTTCTGATCAAATAAATGCAGCTTTGGTGAGCAGAAGAGACTTAATTATATATATATATATATATATATATATATATATATATATATATATATATATATATATATATATATATATATTGCAAATTCTGAATTATTCCAAACTTTTGACCAATAGTGTACATGTAACATGTAACAAGGATACTTGAAAAATAAAGCGTTTTACTATGTAAATCAGATTTACTATCAGTATATGAATTAAGTAACTGCTTGAAGAGACTGACATTGTTAACATGTACACTGCCCTCCAAAAGTTTGGAAACACCCCTGGCAAATACAGTACATTAAAGTAACTTGACATTATCATTGAAGACCAGCAATAATAATTTTCATTTTGATTACATAATAATGGCAATATATACATGTCAAAGTCAGACATGCCCCTTTGCCAGCTGTGATGCCTGGTTACTGGTTTAAACTTGGCCCAGGTTTTTAAAAGATTTGTGGGTCAGCACACATTAATAGCTTCAACAATTGATTGCCAATTAAGTTTAGAATACAATGAACCTGTTTTATGAATGAGCTGTAATAGCTGCTAATGGTGGATATTTTGATGAAGTATTTTCTATGTATAAACTGTTTATGTAATAAAATATGTTTTCGTAGTTTGTGTTGTCCCTTAGTGCAAAATTATCACAAATGAAAAAGGATTCATGCCAATATTGTCTAAAACCCCACTTTTCTAGGGTGTTTCCAAACTTTTGGAGGGCAGTGTACATGCAAGCATATATGGAGTAAAACATATATCATTTGAAATAGGTCAACACACTGCACTGCCATTTCCTCCAAATCTTATGGAAATTTTGGTCTTTGCAGAATGTAGTATAGTTAGATCAGATGTAGCCCATCACTGGTGAGAGTTAGAGAGTTTAGTAAGGCATTATGCTCACATTTCCTTCAAACTCTTGATACAACTTGTTGCTCCTGCAGTTTACTTGCTGGCGGTTTTACCTGGTTTGTTAGTAGCCTATCTAGAGTAGCAGCCTGTCAAAATCCCACAAGATCTCTCTCATCAGGAACTAGTTCTAGTTACTAATGTCTCGGGTTCAGCACTCATACACTATTCATGGCCATATCACATCTCTCCTGCCCATCTTCAGGCTTAGACCAAACCAGACTCTTTTTGAGTTACTTTTGTGGCCTCTCTGTTTCTGTCATCCAAATGTCAATAATGAGTTTGTAGACTATTTATTTTAAAGACATCTTGATATTGGAATCGGTGTGTCCTTCCTGCAAACTTCTAGATGTGATTCAGGAAACAGAGAAGCAGCTGTATTGTAAGGTAAGTGTGCAATATTTCATCAGACCTTGCATACGAGTCTTTCGTTTGCTTTGTGTGTCATGGAAAACCAAACACTGCACTCCTATGTAACTTAATGACAATGGCTTTCAGATTTGGCTTAACTGTTGTGGTATTTGGTGTATTAATGAAAACTTTAAACATAATGTGAAATGCATCAGGATAAAAAGTGAATTCGCAGTTTTTGTGGAATTAAGGATGTTTCAGTAAGAGAGTACAATTAAATATGCTTCTTTTATCTAAAAATATCTTGCAATGGGGAAAATTTTAATGTCATAAAACCTATAACTGCTGTTTAAGAAAGAAAAACTACCAGAAACTATTAAAAACTAGTAAAAACTGTTAGCTTGTCTGCACAGAATTCATTATTGTTTTGATTGCATAAAATTGGTTTGCTTTAAGCGTACATAGGTGAATATGTATAATAATCTTTAATAATCTTTTTCTTTCTTTCTTTCTTTCTTTCTTTCTTTCTTTCTTTCTTTCTTTCTTCTTACTCATTTACAATATTCAGCATGTTTATTTAAAGGTAATCTATCAGTTGTATATGTACTTGTCTATTTAGATGATTATACTACTCATGAAAATGAATTAAGTGTTTATTAAATTCTTCATGTATCTGCTAATTATTGATGGATTAGGGTAATAAACTTTATTTAATTAATGAAGGCAAATTACTTTTGGATTTCTGGCTGATTGAAATGGAATAAAACAACACAAAGTTATAAAGACATTGCTGTTATATTTAAATTGAGATATTTTTAACTTTTATTTTTCATTTTGATGTTCAAAAGATTCATAAACCCAGAGGATAAATCAAATTCATAACAATGAAGCGTAGCAAGCATCGAGCCTCCAAGGATGATGGCAAAGGTCAAGGTGAAAGATTTTATTAATTGTGTGAAAATTTGTAAATTATTGTGAATTCTTCAAAAAAATATTTTCATACTGAAAAATTTTCAATATATAATATGCAATTTTATATAATATGTAATATTTATATGATAATATATTTAATAGATTATATTAAACATTTTATGTGCGAATGTAGCCTTTATTTTTGCAAATAACTTGTGTTTATTGAAATATATATATATATATATATTTATACATACATACATAATGAATGTTTATAATGTCCATAATATCATCATATGTGACTTGTTAAGATGAACCTGCCATTCTGGAGACGGAGGATATGAGGATGCCAGACCCTGATACCATCTCACTTGCATCAGTAACTGCTGTCACAACCAATGTCTCCAATAAGAGGTGACCAAAAATTATAAAGTCACATGAATCCAAATCAAATTTGATATTCTGCATTACATTTATGTTGTGTTATATATTACTTAAATGTTGTAACAAAATATATTATTGTATTATAACATAGTATGTTGATCAGCTGTTTTTTCTATCCAAAAATTCCCGTAAATATTTTAGATCAAAGCCTGACATCAAGATTGAGCCTAGTGCTGGAAGACCAGTGGATTTCCAAGTATGTAACAGCATATTGTCATTTATAACAGAAAGAGAATTTTTGTAAAGAAAAGAGAACAATCACACATTTCAAGCTACACATTTTGAAAAGGTTGTTAAAACAACAGATGCAGTGTTGAAAATGAAGACAGTCAGCATTGCGTTTGTTTGCAGTTAGTGGAACATGTTGATAGTTAAGGTGAAAAACTACACCTGTGGATCTTTTTAGGTCACCGTTGTGAACTCATACAAGTCTAAAAATTACAAAAACATCTGCTGATTCAAAAGCATTGAGCAAAAAATGGTAAAGAAAAGTGGTATTGGTGAAGAGACAAGATCTTGAGCATTTGAGACATGCAGATATCCTATAGTTTTGTATCATTCAGACATTTTTGTGCCAGTTTGGAGCTAGTGTATATTTGAATACCATCCACATACAGTATCTCATACAGTATTTTGTAAATGTGTGTTATGCCCCACTTTCCAGGTCAGTGTCACTGTTATAGAGGCCAGGCAGCTGGTGGGTCTGAACATGGATCCAGTGGTGTGTGTAGAAATTGGTGATGAAAAAAAATACACCTCAATGAAGGAGTCGACCAACTGCCCTTACTACAATGAGGTATGCTCCTTTTTAATTTAGGATTGTAATATTGTCCTTCTGCAAAATAATGATCATGGCAAATAACTGTACTAAAAAAAATAGCACAATAATCACATGATCATCTTAAAGAAATAACCAAAAATGAAAATTTGCTGAAACTGTGCTCACTCTCAGGTCATCCAAGATTAGGATGAGTTTGTATCTTCATCAGATTTGTAGAAATTTGTCACTGCATCAGTGTCTCAGCAATGGATGCTCTGCAGTGAATGGGTGCCGTCAGAATAAGAGTCCAAACAGCTGATAAAAACATCACAATAACAAACTCATCCTAATCTTGAATGGTCTGAGGGTGAAGACAAATCAGAAAATTTTCATTTTCAGGTGAACTGTTCCTTTAACACTGCTAATATAATGTTTTGATAAAATCTTCCCTTTTTTTTCAGTACTTCGTTTTTGACTTCCATGTTCCTCCTGATGTCCTGTTTGACAAGATCCTGAAAGTGTCAGTAAGTAGCAACAAATTTCAGTTTTGAATAGTTAAATCCTGGACTTTTTCATTAAAAAGAAAAAAACTTTTTTTTTTTTTTTTTTTTTTTTTTTTTTTTTTTTGTGTTTAGCATTAAGCTTTGTTTTAAACTTGTTTTAAAATAATGTGTCTCTACAGGTTATCCACTCTAAGAATCTTTTGCGAAGTGGCACACTGGTCGGGAGCTTCAAGCTTGATGTGGGCACAGTTTATACACAACCTGGTAACTGGTATTATCATGCTTCTCTATCCACCTTATTTTAAAACACGAAAGTAAGCAATTTTCGGTGAATGTGCAAGACTTCTGCTTCATTAGCCACTATAGATAAATAAATAAAACAATAACACTATAAACCGGTCTGTTTATGATTATGATAATAAATTAAAATAATATAATAACAAATACCTGATTGCAATATAAAGCAGCATAATAGATTGTTTTTGTACTGGCAAAATATATGACAATGGAAGCTTTGTACATTCAGATTACAAATGGCCATGCCGCTCTTATGTTAAAAATAAGGTGGATAAAGTTCTCAGTTTCTAGACTATAGATCTCAAAAACCAGGGTTTTTCATGTTGTTTTTTTTTCTTTACATTTACAGAACATCAGTTCTTCCACAAATGGGCCACTTTATGTGACCCCGATGACATCACTGCTGGATGCAAAGGCTATGTCAAGTGTGACATCGCAGTTGTGGCAAAGGGTGACACTATCAAAACTCCACACAAAGCAAATGAAACAGATGAGGATGAAATTGAGGGGTAAAAAAAAAAAAAAACCTCCTACATTGTTAATGTTATGTGTTATTTTCTAAGAAAAGTATCACTGTTACTAAACCATACACTGAACAAACTCTAAACTCAAGTGTTCCCAATTTATTTTTAAAGCCCTGTGAAATAAATATTTACTTTTAATAGTATTTAATTCAAATGTGAAATCTGAAATTCTAGTTTAGTATTTTACCTGTCACACAACATTATAAATTCTGAGGTCACCCAGATAATTCCATCCAACAATGTATGGATTATTTAAAGGTGACTCTATATGCAGAAACACATATCTCTTCTTTATTGATTTCTTTCTTGTTCCAGTAATCTTCTGTTGCCCGAAGACGTCCCAGTTGAGCGCCAATGGGCACGATTCTATTTGAAAATCTACAGAGCCGAAGGGTTGCCCAAAATGAACACCAGCATTATGGCAAATGTCAAAAAAGCTTTCATTGGAGAAAATAAGGACTTGGTTGATCCGTATGTCCAGGTGCAATTTGCAGGACAGAAGGTGGGCAGAATTCTTACTAATGGTCAACTGATTTGTTTTAATGGTGTGAAGCCAATATAATCCCTTTATATGACAATATAATACAGTTTATTGATGAAAAAAAGTTCCATCATTAAATAAAACACATTTTACACAATATTCAGAATTCACTAAATAATATTTTAAAATGCACTATGAAACTGAGGACTCTGGAACTGACACATGGCAGAATGGCCAGTTCTGTTAAAGACTCCATGAAATGGCTGGCCAACGCAGTTTTCCTTCCTGTGTTCAGTGTTGCCAAACCCCTCCCTCAGAAAATCTCTAGAACCACCCTCAAAAGTCTCCATTTTTCACAAAAAGTTGCCAAATATGAAAAGAAAGTAAATACAGGTAAATTTGTTAAAGGTAAAGGAAAGTGTATATATATATATATATATATATATATTTGCAGTATTTGCAAAAAGCTTTTGATGTATTTCCCATAATAGGCTGAAGCCAGATCTTGCAACCAGCAATTTCTAAAGTGCTGCTCATATTTTTCTCCGCCATCTTGGTGCTTATAATGAAATGGTGCTGTGTGTCATCATATCTGAATGGCAGGCGTACTGATGTGTGTTCACTGCGCAGACTCATTGGCATGATTGAGAGCAAACGTGAGCGGTCACGGGCCTACGGCAGGGTGTGGCCAAGTAAAAAATAAAAAATCTCCAAAAGAATCGCTATTTTTATTTAAATATAGCTAAAATAGCTGCTTGTCTCAAAAAAATCAATAAAAGTCGCAGCAACAATGAGAAAGTAGCTAAATTTGGCGACAAAATCCCCAAATTGGCAACACTGCCTGTGTTGATGTATTTCCTGTTGAAACCGGAGGTTTGAGTGGGACATATTGAAGACATCATCCCTTTTATTTTATACCGCTATTTACTATTTGCTAGTCAGATTTTTTACTAGAATTTATTGTAATGCATTTGAACTATTTGCAAGTAATATTTTTATTTTAAAATATACATTCACTCTAAGTCATGTGCCTATATGCCGAAAATGTTTATTGTCTCTTAATTAGATAAATTCACTAAATTGTATATTTTCAATTCGAAATGGCAATATTTTTGAGTATTTTGCAGTGCTGGATTGTTGTTGGTTGTTTAACATTCATATTGAAAGACAGTAGTAATACATTAAATATTTAACTACAGACTATATCTTACCTTTTGTCCAAAAAAAGCACTCTAAATTTCAGCTAATTGCATTTAATATAATTTAAACTATTATACTTTTTTCATTTAATTGTAAATAACATGCAATTATATGTTCAAAAACGTTACATTCAGTTCACACTTAAGTATATTCTTTTAATGTATATGATTTCCTTAAAGAAATCCTTTTAAAAGTATGCTAAAGTGTGCATCTTTTTCATCAATATTTTTGATCCACTGATCTATTTCATCTGTTCACAATGCAGGGTAAAACTTCAATTCAGAAGAGCAGCTATGAGCCGATCTGGAATGAGCAGATCGTTTTCACCGAGCAATTTCCACCACTGTGCCGGAGAATGAAAGTCCAGATCCGCGATTCGGACAAAGTGAATGATGTGGCCATCGGAACGCACTTCATTGACCTGCGGAAGATTGCTAATGATGGAGACAAAGGTATAAGGACTTCCTGAACACCTTGGCAAAGTTTGTAAAAGTAATACACTACCATGCAAAAGTTGGGAATAATTAAGATTTTTTCAAATGTTTTTTATGCTCACACAGGCTGCATTTATTTGATGAAAAATACAGTAAAATTATATTATTAAATATTATTATCATTTGAAATAATTCTTCAGAAAAGTCCTTCAGAAATCATTCTAATATGCTGATTTGCTGCTCAAGAAACATTTCTGATTATCATCAATGTTATAAACGGTTGTGCTGCCCAATATTTTTTATTTTTTTATTTTCTTTGTGGAAATTGATATATTTTTCAAGACCATTTGATGAATAGAAAGTTCAAAAGAACAGCATTTTTACTGTCAATTTTGATCAATTTAATGTGTCCTTGCTAAATAAAAGTTTTTTGTTGTTGTTGTTGTTGTTGTTGTTGTTGTTGTTTTGTTTGTTTTTTTTTGTTTGTTTTTTTTTTCTTTTTGCTTACCCTAAATTTTTAAATGGTGAATAACTGTTTCCACAAAAAAAAAAATAAAAAAATAAAAAAAATATTCAGCAGCACAACTGTTTTCAACATTGATAATAATCAGAAATGTTTCTTGAGCAGCAAATCAGCATATTAGAATGATTTCTGAAGGATCATGTGACACTGAAGACTGGAAATTTAGCTTTGATCACAGCAATAAATTACAGTTTAACATATATTCACATAGAAAAAGTTTTTTAAATTGTAATAATATTTCACATTATTACTGTTTTACTGTATTTAAGATCAAATAAATGCAGCCTTCATGGGTGCAAGACTTCTTTCAAAAACACATAAAAAATGTATTTATCATTCCAAATGTTTGACCGGTAGTGTATTTACTTGTTGTTTATTACATTTTGTTTTGGATACTCAATCACACAAAGCCTTCTCTACATTGCTGTTCAAGATCATTATAAAAATATCTGTAAAAATCCTTATCCGGTAATTACAAACAACTAGAAATTCATGGAATGTTATTGATCAAAAGCTCAAAGATTAAAAAATGATCCTGTTTCTATTGATAGGCTTTCTCCCAACTCTTGGGCCGGCTTGGGTCAACATGTACGGCTCCACACGCAGCTACACGCTCATGGACGAGTACCAGGACCTGAATGAAGGACTAGGGGAAGGGGTGTCGTTCAGGGCCCGCCTGCTGGTCAGTCTGGCCGTGGAGATACTGGATACCTCCTCTCCTGAAGTAATGAGCTCCACTGAGGTGCAGGTGGAGGGGATACCCAACATCTCAGATGTAAGCGATCCACAGACGGGGGGGTTTGACAGGCCAATTACAGTGAATAATTAATTGTCTTTATTTATCTCGCTACATTATTCATTTAGCAGCAATACTCATAGTAGTTCTTTGTCTGCAAGACAATCATCTGCACAGTCAGAGCCAAAGTTAGGCTTCATTCTGCATGTGACTTGCTGTTAAAAATGAATCAGTTTGAGAAAACAGAACTGTTTTGAACTGTTTATGAGCACAGTGACATCATTTTTTTTTTTTTCTAATCTTAAGAAAACTCAAAAAAAAAGTGTAGAAACAAATTTCACTCAGAAATTGCTAGTAAATTTCACAAGTAATTACAAAGAAATGGCAAGTAGTGCATTGGATTAAACATGAAATTTTAAAGTAGATAGACTGAAATAGTATTTTCTTGGGTCCCACTTTATATTAGGTGGCCTTAACTACTATGTACTTACATTTAAATTAATAATTTGATACAGTGCACTTATTGTATACATACATGTTTTTACATTACTTATATTTTAAAAAATACCTACAGTATATGTAGTTACATCTGTAATTAATTTCTTTAATTACATTTATAATTACACTGTTGACCCATCCCTTACATTTTATCCCACCCTTAAACCTACCCATACCACCAAACCTATCCCTAACCTTACCTGTATCCCACCTCAATAGCAGCAAAAGTGTTTTGCAATACAATATGACTATATTTTTTGATGTAAGTACATAGTAGTTAAGGCCACATAATATAAAGTGTGACCTTTTCTTGTAAAGCATACTCCAATAACCTTTTTATTTACAACAAAGTGTATTCATAAAACATTATTTAATCATTTGTTTGTTGCTTATATCTAGAATGCCGCAGGAAAAATTGAGGAGTTCTTTCTCTTTGGATGTTTCCTTGAAGCCACTATGATTGACAGGAAGATTGGAGACAAACCCATCAACTTTGAGGTTACAATAGGTAAAATCTATGGTAGACTAGTTATCCGCCTTTAAATTGAGGTCAGAGTTGCTCACCATTCAGAATGCTACTATTCTTACAGAATTTCAAAGAAATTTGTATTACTGCTATGGCCTGAAATAGTATTTTCTTGTAAAACATAATCCAATATCTTTCTTTTATTTACAACTAAAAAAAAAAAAAAAAAAATATATATATATATATATATATATATATATATATATATATATATATATATATATATATATTTTATAATGCACAGAACTGATACACTTCACTTTTATGCAAGTAATGAATTATTCTTCGAAACGTGTGAGATACCTACATCATTAAACTGTCCTCTCAAATCAAGGAAACTATGGCAGTGAAGTCGATACTCCAACCAAGCCTAAAACAAAGAAGAAGAAGGGTGGTGATGGCGATGACGAGGAGTCTGAGCTCATTCACGGATCCAGTGACGAGGAGGTGGATGATGGTGGAGATATGACATCAGTTTCAACCACTCCTCCAATGAAGCCAGTCATCACTGACAGGTGCAGTTACTCAACATGTACTTACCCAAAAGCCATTTATTTATTTTATTTTGCATTTTGGTGCAAATTCATGTGAAATATATGGTTTATTATTCTGCAGAAACTATTTCCACCTCCCATACTTCGAGAGGAAGCCCTGCATCTATATCAAGAGCTGGTGGCAGGACCAAAGAAGACGACTTTATAATGCTAACATCATGGACAGAATTGCAGATAAATTGGTATTAAATCAGTGATTATGGATTATATTAGTTAGTTTCTGAAATATGTATCTTTTTACCATTCTGTACACATTCTGTACACATTCTTATTTTTGTTACTTAATTTTAGTTTTATTTCATTTTTATTTCATTTTTCACAAAAAAAAAAAAAAAAAAAAAAACTCCAGATGAATAGGGTAAACAATGGATAGCACCATACTTCCCCGGTTGATGAATCACAGTACAATAATACAATTGTTTTGTATTGCAGGTTTTCTGAAATGTTATGATTAAAAATGCAAATGAGACATTATCTAATTAAATATGCACTAATTTATTTCAAGAACACAAATATGAACATTGGATAAAGCCAGGTTCAAATTCTCATTTAATTTTGTTGACATTTTAATGTTAAAAGTTTTTACAAAGGTGATTTTGGATTAATTTTTTTAACAATCCATGAATCAGAAAATGCTGGTCAACAGACAGAAAACAAATACATGCTTACCCTTTTTTGATATATAAACAAACTCCTCAGTAAAAAACTTCAGAATATAGAATAAAACTAAAGTTTGATGCATGTAAGTGCTGCTGAAGTGGAGATTTCGGACTCATTTAGAAAAAAAGGCCATTAAATATATGTATTGTAATCAAAATCTACAGACGCAAATAGATCAAGCGCAAAAAATAAAAAATAAACACTTGAGTGTCTATTTTGGATTTTATTTTTTTATTATTATTTTTTTTTCCACTAGCTGGAAAGAAGACAAGTTATGGAAGCAAATTAGTCCAAAACCTCAAAATTGAGCAGTGCATGAAAAAACAAGGGTTTTGCCTTTAGTTTCTCACCTTAAATCCCATTTTCATTGTAGTTTTCATTTAGTACTCAGTAATAAACATGGTTACAGTTAACATGTGAAAATGTAACTATACATTGACATTGCAGCCTGCGTTCTCTATCATTTTATAGGAAGAAGGGTTGAACGATGTGCAGGAGATCATTAAAACAGAGAAGGCCTATCCTGAGCGCAGACTCAGAGGAGTCCTGGAGGAGCTCAGTAATGGCTGCAGGTTTGTATACATGTTATTCTGCAAATCTTGAGCCAGTTATAATTGTTTCTCTGGAAACAGTGCTATTAGAGTTCCATTTGCATCTCGTGATTAAAGGTGCAGTAAGCATTTTCAAAGAACCACTTGACTGGTAGTGTATGTGGTGGTTAGTAAAGCATGATTTCTTGATAATTCAGAAGTAATATTTTTAAAAGAAATTAAAAAAAAAAAAATCCTGAAATTTTGTTTACTGAGAGCAACTTTTATATTTGCACAAATCTTCATTCAACCATCAGTGACAGCAGAAAGATAAAATAACAGTGAATCTCTTTCAGTACCTTTGTAACTTTGGCAAACAATGATCAGAATCAGGCTGGGAAGACTAAACTGGACCGGGAGAGACTGAAATTATGCATGCAGGAATTGGTAAAAGCAGTTGTTACTAATAAATGTTAATAGTAACTAAAGTTAAAATCTGATTCTGGTGGCTTATTTTTGTGTCTGTTGCTGAAGGTTGTTATTTTTTCAGGAAAACATGGGCCAGCAAGCAAAGAATATGCGATCCCAAGTAAAGAAAAGCAACGTGAAAGACAAAATAAAACTGGCACAAAACTTTCTCCACAAGCTAAGATTCTTCTCTGATGAGGTACTGCACAAAAGCTGATAAAATAAAAATATGAGGCCATATAGATGAATTCATATTACTGTAAAAATATTCATGTAAATCATTTTGGTTTTCATCATAGCCTCAGCATAGTGTTCCAGATATTTACATATGGATGATAAGCAACAACAAACGCATTGCATATGCCCGCGTTCCCTCCAAAGACATCCTCTTCTCTTCTGTGGAGGAAGAAACAGGAAAGGACTGTGGGAAAGTCCAGACCATCTTTTTCAAGGTTAGGATGAATGCACTCAACTTGAAAATGTCTTACAAACTTTTTATGTCAGAATACTTATCTTGAAATCATATAATTTTCCTTGATGTATTATGAAAACAACTCAAAACTTTTTAACTAAGCTGCCAAAACAGCTTGTGATGAATGTATCAGTGTGGGTGAATCAAGTTTTATTTGCAAAAAGATCCCTGATCATTTCAGTCTGATCTGAATTGTTTTAGCAGCACATTTTAGCACAGATTGCTTTATGAATCTGTCACAATGTGATGAAATAAGTTGTTATTAAAGGAGGAAGCAGAACGTCTCGGTTATGCATGTAACCCTTGTTCCCAGAATAAGGGAATGGAGATATTGCATCAACTTATGTATGTGGTCCCAATGGAAAGCACCACAACCACTGAAAAACTGTCATCTCATGTTGTAACCTACATAGTGCCTCGTCGTGAGCCAGATAGTCTTTCAAACCAAGAACTGGATTGAAAAAACAGTACTCACCGCAAGAAGGGTTACATATTCTGTTCCTTAGCTTAAGTTTGTGACTTTTACACAACAGAAAAGAGTGCTTCAGCTCTTTATCTTTCTGATGATGGTACAGCCACAATCAGTTGTGATACACTGGGGAAGCATGCCTAATTCCATGTGGAGAGGGACACTACGGAGACCACATCCTGCCTGAAGTACTTCTGTCACTGGAAAGACATGGGTTTACTAACAAGGAAACCATTCCATTGATAAATACACACAGCAAATACACTCGGAAACGAATACACACTGCTTCAGGGCATTAGCCTGCCTAGTAGAGAGGGCTCTGGCCTGAGTAATAGTGGCTATGACTGCCTGTGACAGACCACTTAAGTCCCTGTGTCCCATCTAGGAGCTACATGTGGAAGCTCCAACGATCTGGACGTGGGTGCCAAATTGTGCCCTGCCCCTGAGAAAGAAGGTCCATCCTTAGGAGAATTTGCCAGGGAGGGGCTGTCTCGAGGAGCATTAGGTCTGAGAAACTGGTCTGGGTGAACCAGTAGGGTGTAACCATCAAGGCCTGCTCCTCTTGCTCCCTGATCTTGCACAAGGTCTGTGCAAGGAGGCTTACTGGGAAAAGCAATGGTCGAAAACAGTGAAGGGCCAGCAGTATTGCCAGCAACTCGAGGCAATTGATATGCCACTGCAGTCGAGGTCCTGTCCAGGAGCCTGAGGCTGCGTGCCCATTGCCCACAGCACCCCAGCTTGTTCTGGAGGCATCTGTTATGACAACAACATGCCTAGACACTAGTTCTAAGGGAACTCCTGCCTGTAGAAAGGCAAAGTCAGACCAGGGGCTGAAAATCTGGTGACAACTCTGAGTGATGGCCACGCAGAGTGTGCCAGGGCATGATGCTCAATCCGAATCAATCCGAATGGCGTTACCATGGCTGCAGACGCCATAAGACCCAGTATCCTCTGAAATTGTTTCAACCGAACTGCTGTTTTTACCCTGAATGAAATCAGGCAGTTCAGCACTGACTGGGCATGCTTGTTCGTGAGACGTGCTACTCCAGACTGAGAAAAGAGATGCTCTGATCAAAGCTTGCTCTTCTCCCAGTTGACCCAAAGCCCCAACTGGCTGAGGTGCAGGAGCACCATGTCACTGGTCGAGAGTGAGCTAGAATGAGCCAGTCATCAAGAGTTATGGATATGGATGCCCACTTCCCTTAATGGGTCAAGGGCATCCTATGTAACTTTGGTGAAGATGCAGGGAGATGGAGACAGTTCGAAGGGGAAGAGTTTGTACTGGTACGGCTGACCATCGAAAGCAAACCGAAGAAACGGTCTGTGTTGAGGCAAGATTGAGAAGTGGATGTATGCATCCTTAAGGTCAATTAAGGCCAGACTTCATTCGCTCACTGCCAGACTTCATTGAATGTGACTCAGAGACTAAGGAAACCATTCTTTCATTGATAATTTGGGTGAAACAGAAAACAAAAGCAACAAAAGATTCTTCCCTCTTTCCTCCTCCAGAGGAAAGAGTGGTGTTGTCACCATCTCCTGGGAAAGAGCAGTCACCTGGGTGGCCCGTGTCAGGACTGCTTCGCCATCTTCTTGGAAGGCTTAGAGGTCTGCCTGCGTGACATTCCTGCAGGAGGCTTGACGTTGCAGCTGAGGTGTAAAATCATCCTGCACCAGAGTAGATGAAGACACCGCAAGGGCATCAAGCAGACTGGGGGCCAGCCGACACTGGGGCAAGATGTGTTTGATGGTCTTCGTCTGCTTCTGGATTGCCAAGAACTGCTTGGCAAAGTACTCGGCAGTGTCACCAATAAGGCTAGCCACTGAGATGGGGGCGTTGAGAAAGAAAACCAGTGTCTCGCATCTTAGCAAGGTATAGCCAAAGATGTCACTCCTGGACCACTAAGGTGGCCAACATCTGGCTGAGATTCCTTGCCGTGACCTTAGTTGCTTGTAGAGTGAAGTTGGTCATTGCACACTGTTCCTGAACCAACCCCAGCTCAGAACTACCCCTCTGCAGTTTCATTAGTGCTTTGGCCATCGCGTGTAGGATGGCCATCGCATGCAGGGTGGAGGCTGCCTGTCCAGCGGCACTGCCTTAGCAGTCAGGGCTGAGATCAACTTACAGGCCTTGGATGAGAGACATGGACAAACCCTCCAGGTGGCTGCACTTTGCAGGCATAAATGCACCACAATCACATGCTCTGCCTGGGAGATCTTCACGTAATCCTTGGTGTCCCCGCCATCGGGGGTAGTGAGGGAGGAGGAGGCAGCAAAGTGACATCTGGCAGTTAAAGATGCCTTCCAAGGCTTTGTGACCTCCTCATGCACCTCCAGGAAGAATGGCACTCAGACAGAGCATGGCTAAGTGTACATCCTACACCCAGAAAACAATCTTCCAGCCTTGAATGCTCCAGGTTGGGTGGAGACTTTCACTCAAGCCCATTTTTTGTGGTTGCCAGGAGACACGTCAGCTCAGAATCGGACTCTGACTTTGCAATCCTCTAAAGACTCTGGCTCCTCCTCTGATGCCACGATTGACATCTGGTCAATGAAATGCTAGGACCACCATGTTTGGTATCATTTTAAATGTCTCAGTGTGACTGGTAAAATGGTCTCAGTTTCATAGGGTCTCTGATGAGATTGTTTTCTGATCTCTGACGAGGTGTGACTCTTGGGTCACGGGATCCTGACCAACCAAAAGGTCTTCTGTTTTACAACTTAGATTTGAAGATTCCTTTGTTCTGGTCTGGGTATTTAAGGGGAAGGGGCAAGTAAGTCATTGGGATTCTGTAATCAGAAACCCCCCGCATGGTAAGTGTGAGTCTCTAGAGCTCTGCATCCTGGACACTCACATGCTGTGTATCTCTCTGCTGTCAGGTATGCATCTCTCATTCTTAGATTCATCTTTGAGCAATTGATGTTATGTATTTATCATTTCTGAATTGGATTCTCATTGTTTAATTATGCAACTGGCATGATGCAATCTTACCTGACAAAACAAATGTAATATGTGATTTATTCTGACCTCTCCTGAAATCATTATGACTATTAGATAATGTGGAGTCTGTTGCTACCTCAAATATGTGTCCAGGATATGTCAAACTGGAGGCCCAATGAATGGTACATCTGGCACATCATGTGAGACCTTTTGATTTCTGTCTATCACTGACTAGGCAAGTTGCAGCAACATGACTAAGAAAACTACACTTTTTGTTTGAGCAAGCATGTTGTAGTCAACTTATTAGTTAATTTGCACCCTCTGACTAAGATCAGAACTGGCGAATTTGTGATTGTGAGATCCATGACATCCAAATCGGCATGAGACTCTGTGCGGCACTGGGTCCCTACTGAATGAATAATTGAAAGTATGGGTTGTCCAGAATAATCAAATATCTAAATTAAGCCACATCTAATTTTATGATCAGCTGTTAATCAGTGATATTGTCAAATCTGAACAATCACTTAAAAACTGGAGTCAGATTAATCATGGAGCTACAATAAAATGCAAACTCTATCCTAATAAATAAAGTGAACTTTGTGGCAGTGCAAATAAAAGACTAACATGCATTGTACCTTCACCCACACTGTTGGATTCTGCTGTTGGGCCAATGGGCGGCAATTTCCTTTGGGAGCTCAACGGTACACAACGTTAAAGAGAAGTGGGAAATCCATGAAGACTGGCCTGGCAGAAGTGCTCCCACTGTAACCTTCGGTTCACCATGAGTGTTAATCAAAATGGCCCTGTACAATACAGATGGTCCGTGCTGGGTAGCAGCAAAGTGGGGTTCCCCCACCACAAGAAGTAAGAGCCGAGATCTCAGCATTTCCATGGTCATGCTCTCACAGTGAGGACATGAACCATCCAACCATGAGAGACAGCAATCGCGACCGTTAGAGGGGTTCAGGAAAAAGGCCGCATCCAGAAATGCACAGACGAAGAGATATCTTTTAAAAGACAGTCCGTCCTTGTTGCTCTGATGCTGAAGTGTCCAGGGGGGAATCCGTTGAATGCGCCGTAGAAGTATATTCCAGCGAAAGAGCACTTCCCAAACTCACTATACAGCTCACAAGGTGAATGGATAAGTGACTGCTGTTGAGATGCAACCGCTAGGCTCTGAAACAAAAATCTGAATAAATGGATGTACACTGCCATCTTATATACCTGCGTGTATGGGGGATTGGCTGGGCATACAAATTCCACTCATTCAGTGGGCTTTTTTGTACTACTCAGGGGTGATTGGGGCTTCCCCCGGGGAAACCCCATAGGTCAGTCGACATAATGTTGAACATGACTGACTGAAAGGGAACTATATTTTTGCTCATTTCACATGTGAAGGCACAGCAGCATAAAACAAACTCTTTAAATTTAAAGGGTTGAAGAGGGTCATAAGAAATTATTTATGACCTAAAAAGTGAATAACAAAAAATATATGATACCTTTAATTGGCTTTTTTGAACATCTACTTGATATACTTTAGCAACAAATACTAATTTACTTTCTTTTGACTACTTTTCTTCTCTTTTTAGCTCCCTGGTAAGAAGAGCTTTGGACCTGCAGGCTGGACCGTTCAGGCAAAAACTGAGCTGTATCTGTGGCTCGGCCTGAACAGGCAGCGTAAGGACTACTTGAGCGGCCTACCGAATGGGTTTGAGGAGAACAAGGCAGTAAAAGGGCCTGGCATACAATCCGCACCCCCTATCAGCCTGATGTACACCAGTAAGATTCCCAAGAACTTATATGGTGGCCCCAGATTGTCAGTGTAATAATCAGTGATAATAACTCTTTATTGTATGCTAACAGTGAAGCAGATCTTCCAGCTGAGGGTTCACATGTATCAGGCTCGCAGTCTGTTTGCGGCTGACAGCACAGGCCTGTCAGACCCTTTTGCCAGGGTATTTTTTTCTACCCACAGCCAGGTCACAGAGGTGAGATAAAAGCTTCATGCCAACTTACTATTGTCATTTGACCATTATAAGCACATTTAACCATATAAACAAATCAGAACCAAAGACTTGTTATACTTCTTGCACATATTTCTCCATATTTCTTCATATTTATTTATTTAAAATATTTCATAATTAAACTTTATCAAAATAAATATTAAAGACAAATAAATTAATAATAATAATTAAAAATAAATTAATACAATTAAAAATTACACCTGAATTTTAGCATATTAATTAATTCTACACACTTAAATTTGACATTTTAAATCAATTTCAACATCAGGTTTACATCAACTCAAATTCATTTTACATTCAGGAGTTTAAATGGAATATAGCGTCTCAGTTCAATTCTAATGGTGCAAAACCAAGAAACATTTTTGTCAGCACCATCAGGCCAAAACAAGCCCAGAGAAAATACAATAGTTCTTGATAAGCTTGAACTGTTTGGTGCTGCTTTACTGCTTGAGCGGTGGAGCTCTGAACTGTCTGAGATGTTATGTAGTACAACGCCACATCAAATCTACTGCATAAAGAAGTTAGAAGGAAGATGTAATAAGCTGATTATTTCTTCTCAGGTCCTGAATGAGACGTTGTGTCCTACATGGGATCAGCTGATGGTGTTTGATAATGTGGAGCTCTATGGTGAGGCGGGTGAACTGAGAGATGATCCTCCTATAATCGTCATTGAGATCTATGATCAGGACACTGTCGTGAGTGCTGATATCCTGCAAATTATTCATTTCCTTCTGCTTTTCATGCTTTCACCTTCATAAATGTGGTTAATTTCCAAATTCATTCAACTTCTCAAGGGAAAAGCTGATTTCATGGGTAGGACATTTGCTAAACCTATAACCAAGATGTCAGATGAGCATTATGGGCCACCACGCTTCCCTCCTCAACTGGAGTACTACCAGATTTACCGAGGAAACTGCACTGCAGGAGAAATGCTGGCCGCCTTTGAACTGCTGCAGGTGCATTTGACAGGAACAAGAAACTGTTTAAGTCTTAGACTGTGTTTGTGTGAATACATACTTATGTATTGTGGAAATCTTTCAGATTGGACCAGCTGGAAAGGCCGACCTGCCCCCAATAGATGGACCTTCAGATATCGATCGTGGTCCAATCCTGCCTGTTCCTATCGGCATAAGACCTGTCTTGAGTAAATACCGAATTGAGGTGAGTTGCAGAACAGCTACAGCGTGACCCAGAATATATTGCTGACCTACAATCTTAAAAATCACGGTTCTTTGTTGGCAGCAGTGGTTTCATGAAGAACCTTTAATATCCAGGGAAACTTTCCATTTCACAAAAGGTTCTTTATAGTGGAAAAAGTCTTTAGATTATTAAAATGTTCTTCACACTGAGAAGTTATAAATGGTTGTTATAAGAGCTGTTGACTGACAGGTTCTTTGAAGAACCGAAATGATTCTAATATTACAATGCCCTCACTTGGTGCTTTAATATTATTTTCACATTTCTTGTACATATTAAAATGGTATTGTAGGGAGGTGTGCAGTCATCATAAGAGAGCACACACAAAAATATTATTTTGTCTCACTTTGAGGCCTAGGTAATCACAGGCATCAGACCCATTCAACCTTAATTTGAGTCAAATGGATGTTAAATGGAACTTCTAAAAACAAAAATAAGATATTTGTATATTTGATAAGTAATTTCCATGATTATTGTATGTACAAAATTAACAGTGCGCGAAAAGTTGTCGCCTTTTGGTGAATTTTGCTGTTTTGAATCCAACATATTTAATTTATCCTATCTGATTTGTGCAGAACCAATGAGTTTTTGCATGTAGGCTGTTGAAGAATTTGTCCAAAATTTTATAAAATATTTATTTGTCAACACAACACAACTGAAGAATTTTAGCATTATATATACATTTAAATGTCAGATTTTTGTGTTGTGATTCTCATTAAATTAACAAAATATTCGTGCAGATTCTCTTCTGGGGCCTGAGGGACCTGAAGCGGGTGAATCTGGCTCAAGTTGACCGTCCCCGTGTGGACATCGAGTGTGCAGGGAAAGGCGTTCAGTCAGCACTGATTCAAAACTACAAGAAAAACCCCAACTTCAGCACTCTGGTGAAGTGGTTTGAAGTGGTGAGTTTTTGCACATTTATATCTCAGAAAGTATGAGATATTTTCAAAATGATGTTGATTGCACTACAAAAATTTGAAAACGTTCATGATTTTTCCCCAGGACCTGCCTGAAAACGAGCTCCTCCATCCCCCTCTGAACATCCGCGTGGTGGACTGTCGGGCGTTTGGTCGCTACACGCTAGTTGGCTCTCATGCTGTCACGTCTCTACGCAAATTCATTTACAGACCATCGGACAACAGTGTCAATAACTGGTCTGCCATGGGTGTGTAAAAGCTGTTAAAATATGTATCTTTAGTTGATAGGCTTTAAATCAAAATTGTCTTATAGAACAATCACTTAACTTATTATCCCTTATTATCTGAGATAATTTATATAATAACAACAACAACAACAACAATAATAATAATAATTAAAACAACCCATAATTTGGACTGCAGAACATTCAAAAGCTGCAAAGTAGATCAAAACTATAATATAGTAATAATGTGTCATTTAATATATAGTAATAATATGTCATTTTGTGTCATATGTTTTTGAAAGAAGTCTCTTCTGCTCACCAAGGCTGCATTTATTTAATTTAAAATTATGATATATTGTTACCATAAATAACTCTTTTCTATGTGAATGTATAGTAAAATGTAATTTATTCCTGTGATCAAAGCTGTATTTTCAGCATCATTACTCCAGTCTTCAGTGTCACATGATCTTTCAGTAATCATTCTAATATGCTGATTTGTTGCTCAAGAAACATTTCTGATTATTATCAATGTTGAAAACAGTTGTGCTGCCCAATATTTTTGTGGAAACTGTGATATACTTCTGTTTAAAAGTTTGGCAAAAGTAAGATTTTTTTTTTTTTTTTTTTTTAATTCATCAAGGATGCATTAAATTGATCAAAAATGACAGTAAAGACATTAATGTTACAAAATATTTCTATTTTTTTTAATAAATGCTGTTCTTTTGAACTTTTTTATTCATCAAGAAATTCTGAAAAATAAAATGATGACCGTTTCCACAAAAATATGAATCAGCACAACTGTTTTCAACATTGATAACGTTGAAACCAATTAAAAGATGGAAATAATGTATATATTCCTTTAATATTCCTTAGTCTCACCTATACTAAGTACAACTAACATATTTTTTTCCTCTACAGAGGAGGTTGTGATCCACACAGAGCCAGAACCAGCTGTGAAGAAGATTGAGACAGTGGTCAAACTAGACTCAGTAAGAGCGCTATAAAGTACTTGAAATATGTCTGTTAACTATATCAGTCAAACATTTAGACATAATTGACAGAATTTTGTCAGGTCTTTTGACTTGTTCATTTTGCTGAATCTGTTTCAGGCGTCTGATGCTGTGGTTAAAGTCGATATGGTATGTATACAGATGTTAGATCTGTTTCTTTCTTATTATCTTCAGTGCCTGTAACATTCATAACATTGTCATTCATAAATTCATTAGTTGTATGTGTGAAAGTGAATTCTGTGTCCTCAACATTGTAACAGCCAGATGATGAGAAAGGTGGGAAAGGGAAAAAGAAGCGGAAGAAGGGTGAAGAGGTGGAAGAGGAGGAGCTGGATGAAAGCATGCTGGACTGGTGGTCCAAATACTTTGCCTCGATTGAAACAATGAAAGAGGTAAGAGCTATTCGAGAGTGAAATTAATTTACATGTACCAGAAGATGCCTTGAAAATGCATGATTCAGGTTTTTTGAACCAAGAAGATTTTATATTATTTATGAACAATTTAGGTCATTAAAGCACAAGAGGCAGAAGCTGAAGAAAAGGAAGATTTTGACTCTGGAGAGGGTAAGTCAACAATCTGTTTGACAAAAATTAGTCTAACTTTTAACTTTCTTAAAATATGCAAATGTTAAATCAGATAGGCGTGCACAGATAAAAATAGATGCCCAAGTGCATTTGTAATATGAAATGACTTGCCTTTCAAGGGATTTTGTATAAGCTAATACTTTGATATTAGCATATGATACATAATTAAACGCATAAGACAGTTCATTATGTAAAACAATATATCTACATGAATTTCTTTGAAAATGATAAATCTTTTATAATTCTCTTTTTTTTTTTTTTGTATTTTTTAGTACTGCCCAAACAAAGCCATTCAGTCCTCAAATTCCAAATAAACTGAAATTACATAAATAATCCTGTTCAGAAGTTTGCATACCCCTGATTCTTTGCCCTGATTACCAAATATGCTCCTAATTCCTCTGAAATGAAAGGTACCAAGAAGAGGAGAGGAAAAGGAAACAAGAACAAAGCCATGCCTGGGGAAGGAGTACCAGAGAAGAAGAAACAGAAAATCGAAGAGTTGAAGGTACATTTGTACTTAGGTCTTTAAAGGAATAGTTGAAAATTTGCTGAATATGTGATCCCCCTCAGGCCATCTGAGATGTAGATGAGTTTGTTTCTTTATAAGATTTGAAGAAATGTAGCATTCCATCACCTGTTCACCAATGGATACTCTGCAGTGAATGGGTGCCGTCAGAATGAGAGTCCAAACAGCTGATAAAAACATCACAATAGACCTTTATCACAGTCCGCGTGTCGTCACATCCGGCTTCGATTAGTAGCGTAAAGGAATTTCCGCCTGCATTATTGTTAATGGACAGACACCAGTTTTGTGAAGAAAATTAAACTAATTTAGTTGAACTTTTCAATAAACGTCAATATTTGAAACAGTTTATTTATACATTTATACATTTCTCCAAATCTGATGAACAAACAAACACATTTACATCTTAGGTGGCATCTTAGTCAATTTCAGCAAATTTTCATTTTTGGGTGAAAAATTCCTTTAACAGCAAAAGTCCATTTGAAAAAGAAATGCCTAGATGAAACTTTCTTTGGAGAGCGTATGGGATGCCTTGAGGATGTAAAAGAATGTGGGAATTCGTGTTTCCTTCATAGATGTACAACAGAGAGCTTGAATATGAGTTTGCCACCTTTGAAGACTGGCTTCACACTTTCAACCTTTATCGAGGCAAGTGTTCGGATGACGCTGATGTTGAGCAGAATGCAGCTGATGAAGACAGACTTATTGGCAAATTCAAGGTTTGTTGTCACTCATTGCTCATCTTCTCTCTCAACCAGTCAAACATTTGGACAAATCTACTTATGCTTTATTATTACTGTTTTCTACGTAGATTAATAGTTATGTCATCGAAACTATGACATAACACAAATAGAAATATGGGAATTATGTAGTGCCCAAACCTAATCAGAACTAATGTTTTATTTGAGCTTCATCAGAGTAGCTGCTCTAGTTTAGAGCTCTCGCACCAACTTCAGTAATCAGTATTGAAGGCGTTCTCACGTATGCTGCACACTTGTTGTCTGTTAAATTAAAATATTGTTCTGCAAAAACATTGTTTTGCATTCATCAAAAGTGTAGTTTTAGTGTCGTTGATATACTATTATAGATTTGCATTAATATTCAGAATGACTTTTCATTATAATTTTAGTTATAAAATTAAGGAGAAACAAAAATTAAGTTAATTTGTTTAAACATTTGACTGATGTTGTATATGTGTCTCTGCACTGGCATATTACATTAAAAAAGACAATGGATTCAGTGAATGTCAGGAGCCAGATTCATGAAACATTCTTAAAAATATATAATTCTTATTAACTACTATTTTCTTCTCATATTTTTACTTAAGTAAAGAAATTAAGAATTTTTTGTATTTCGGTAATACTTATTTTTTTCTTAAGCTTGTTCTTAAGGCAAAACTGTAGAAAAATCTTCTTTTTTTTTTTTTTCTTTTTTTTTTTTATTGACTGCAATTTTGAGAAAAAAAAAAGCCAAAAGAAATGTGAGATATAAACCTATAAGAAAAAAGGTCAGAATTGTGAGATTAAAAAATGTAATTACCATTTATATTTTTTATTCCATGGTGGAAAACGAATTGTGAGATGTAAACTCAAAATTCAGAGATAAAAGCCAGAAATATGAGATATAAACACAGAATTGTGAGATATGAACTGGTAATTCTAAAAAGTCCAAATTGTGAGAAAGTCAAAAGGATTTTCTGCTTCGGAATTAAAAATTAAAAAAAAAAAAAGGTAATTGTGAGATAATCACAGCTGTGCGCTGTAAATCATTGTAAATTTAAGTTAAAATAACTTCCAATTTGCCTTAAATATTCAAATGTAAAATGTTAAATGAATTAACTGGGTCGAAATTGGGTTGAAATTCACAAACTAAAAAAAAAGTCAAAAATGTCTTAATTTAAAAAAAGAAAAGTCTTTCTTAAAAAAGATCTTTGTGAATCTGGCCCAAGATTATTTCAGTTTTGTGGATGATTATATCAACAATATAAACATCATTCTATCAAACAGGTGTCTTTTCCAGTTGGCAAAGAATGTTGAAGTCAGATTTGTAAGATTTGTACCAACAAAGAGTAGCCCACAAACGTACTAAACACATTTAACAGTCTGTTTGCTGTTTGTACTGTAGGGATCCCTGTGCATCTACAAAGTCCCCGTATCGGATGACGTGTCCAGAGAAACCGGCTTTGATTCAAACATGGGCATGTTCCAGAACATCCCACACAACGACCCCATTAACATCCTGGTCCGAGTCTATGTTGTCAGGGTATGCAGAGCTAAACACCATAGAGAAATATGTTGAGTTTTTCCTGTTTGGCAATTTGACAAATTTTGTGGCTTTGTCTCAGGCAACAGAACTGCATCCTGCAGACATCAATGGAAAGGCCGACCCATACATCGCCATCAAGCTCGGAAAGACAGAGATCAAGGACAAAGAGAACTACATCTCTAAACAACTCAACCCTGTGTTTGGAAAGTCAGTACATTAACACATCGATTTTGTTGTTCTCTGTCATCACTCGATTTATATTAACTTCAAACGTCAAACTCCCAGGTCTTTTGATATTGAAGCAACTCTCCCAATGGATTCCACCCTCACCGTGTCCATCTATGACTGGGATTTGGTGGGAACCGATGACCTGATTGGAGAGACAAAGATTGACTTGGAAAACCGTTATTACAGCAAACACAGGGCAACATGTGGTCTTAGCGCCAACTACGCAATGTGTGTAATACTAACTTCTTTCAAACACATTAGAGAGTCTGTGATCGACACTTGACTTGACACTACTGTTGGGGGTTTGTGTTATTTTAATATCAATGATATACTTTCATAAATTTTATAATGTTTTTTTATTAGGTATTTATTATTTTAGTTTTATTAGGTTTTATTTCTGTTTTCATTTAATTCTAGTAATTTTTTATTGGTTTATTCTATAACTATATCTATATAAATCATATTAATTTTACTTCAGCTGTAGTTTTAATTATTTTAGTACTTAAATTTTAATTCAAAGGAAAATGAGAAATTATGCCTTGGAAACTGAAAAAAAAAAAAGTAAATTATAGTAAGTTAGTATAATTCTTCATATATATATATTTGTTTTTAGTCAGGTTAACATTTATATCAAGAAATGATTTTTTATGCTTTTTGTTTTAGCCATTATATATATATATATATATATATATATATATATAATACATACACAAAAAACTTTTATCCAATGACATTTCTCATTTAGCTTAACTTGATATATTAAAATAATTAAAACTAAAACTGAAATAAAAATTAATAACTTTACAGACATGTTTTTTTAATTATAAAACAACAAAATTACTAAAACCTCAAAATTAAAATGAAAACAAAAAAAATACAAAAATAAAAGCTAATTCAAAATATTAATAATAACTAAAATAGCATCTCATTGATATTAAAATAACACTGTAGAAAATCTTATAAATCACTTAAAAGTATTTTTACAAATGGAAAAATGTTGTAAAAATTAAAAGTAACAATACTGCTGTTACAAGCTTCAAGGATGAAATGTTTCTACTGTTTTTCTTTAGTCACGGCTATAATGTGTGGAGGGACCCAATGAAGCCAACGCAAATCCTTGCCAAACTCTGCAAAGATGGAAAAATGGATCTGCCCCAGTACGGCCCAGGGGGAAGAGTGAAAGTGGCGAACAGAGTTTACACGGGACCGACTGAAATTGAGGATGAAAATGGTAAGTACATTTTCAAAAAGCATTTGGAAAGGGAAGAAATATGCATTACTCTGCATATTGCATTAATGAATTAATTGCTTCAAATGCATTATGCATTCATTGCAAAGTTACAAGATCCTGTTGGAAAGCAGCACATAAGAACAAACGCACATGCTTTTTTTCTGACAGGACTGAAGAAACAGACGGATGAGCACCTGGCTCTTGCTGTGCTAAACCGCTGGGAAGATGTGCCACGGATCGGCTGCAAACTCGTCCCAGAGCACGTGGAGACGAGGCCTCTCCTGAATCCGGATAAACCTGGGATGGAGCAGGTCAGGAATAATGTCCACTATCTGCTAATGAAATGGTGTTAATGAGCCGTTAATGAATCTGAGTGCCTCTGGTTTAGGGGAGGATTGAGTTGTGGGTGGACATGTTCCCGAAGGATATGTCTGCACCTGGACCGGCTCTCGATATTTCACCAAGGAAGCCAAAGAAGTAGAAAGCACTTAGCGAAATTCTTCAGCAACATACAGATGAATATTTTATATTCTAACTATGTTTTGGTCATTGACAGATTTGAGCTCAGAGTGATCGTGTGGAACACAGATGAAGTCGTTCTGGAGGACGATGACATTTTCACAGGGGAAAAATCCAGTGACATATTTGTTAGAGGGTATGGGATCTTCTTCATTCCAATCACTTGTATATATATTCAGTGCTGGGTAGTAACTGATTACATGTAATCTGGATTACGTAATCAGATTTAAAAAATTAAGTACAGGTACTTGTAATTAGATTACATTACATTTTGAAATACCGTAATCAGACTAAAGTTACATTTTTATTGATTACATGATTACATACTGCTTACAGAATAGAAATAAATTATTCATTATTTATTGATTCTCCCTAACTCGTCTTTTTATCTTTTTATCTTGTTCCTTTCTAAAATAGCCTATCACTTATGTTCATTAAGTGGTCTGTCTTACAGTTTTGTGGACCAAAGACCAGTCACTAGTCAGGCAGCTATAATTACACAGAAAATACACTGCATTTGAACACTAGGTTTACAAAAATCATTTCAGTTTTCTCATGATTTCAACATTGCATCATCTATTGATGAACACATTTCATATTGTTAATAACAGATGGAGTATATCTTCTTTCTCTTTATATTTTTATATTAATATGGAAAAAGATTATTCTATTTAAATCAATGTGAGTTCCCCTTCAGTCAGTCACTCCGAGTCATGTCGGTGACTGACGAATGGGATCTCACCAGAGAGACCAATCCACTTCGAGTGTAACTAAACAAGCCAATGGGCACTGGCATGCGGTATCGCATCTGGCTGCCACACCCCGCAGCTGCGGATATAAGAGACAGCAGGTGCACCGCATTAATTCATCCTTTCGCTTCGGAGCCAAGCGGTGGTGCATCACTACTGCTCTCCTATCCAGTGAGTGATTGCGAGCGAGTGTGGGTGTTACAAGTCGTCTTCGTAGACAGCCACTCCAGGAGTGTGTGCAGCCAGCTCCTCTGCATGCTTCAGCACTAAAAGAGCAATTTCTCTAAAAGAGTAACACGGGTGATCGTGTCTTTTTAAAGATGTCTTATCGCCCGTGCGTTTCTGGGTGTGGTCGTTTCCTGGCACCTCAGGATGGTCACGATCACTGCCTCACATGTCTGGGCATTCAGCACACTGAGGAAGCTTTCGTGGATGGTGCATGTTCTTCTTATGGGGACACGACCATCTCGGAGTTGCATAAAAGACTCCGCTACGTCAAACATGACAGAGTCCCTCTGCCTCTGCCTTGATCCAGCGTTCGTCCCGGCACCCGGGGCGGGGCTGCGCCGGTGGGGTCAGAGGTGATTTGAGGATTACGGTGAGTTCCTCACCACTCAAGCACTCCGTAGCCGGTGGAGCTGCCGAAGGAGAGTGCTGGGCCCTCTGCAGGACAGAGTATACCGCAAGTATCCTTCGGCGCCCCCTCTGATGACCAGATGTCGATCGCTGCATTGGAGGGCGAGCCCTCTCTCTCCGGGGATGACGACCCGGCTGCGTTGCCCCCTTCAGGTGTGGTAGCATTGTCTGAGCCAGACCCAGAGATGATGGCCATGCTTTCCCGGGCCACCGAGAACGTCGGCCTTGTGTGGAATCCTCCATCGCGTCCCGATCCTTCGAGGCTGGACAAATGGTTTCTCGGTGGGGGTTGCGCTGAGAACTGAGAACTCGGCGCCCCCCTCTGGTGCCATTCTTCCCGGAGGTGCATGAGGAGCTCACAAGATCGTGGGAGGCACCTTTTACTGCTCGAAACAAATCTTGTAGCTCCTCCGCCCTCACCACCCTCGATGTTGGGGCCGCTTTGGGGTACGTGGGCATCCTCTCGGTGGAGCGGTCTGTGGCCATGCAACCGTGTCCTACAGCCGCTACTACTCTGCGGGGGCACCCATGTCTCCCCTCATGGGTCTGTAAGTATTCGTCAGGTCTAACTGGCAGTGCTTATAGAGCTTTTGGGGAGGCGGCTTCTGCCCTTCACGCTATGGCGTTACTACAGGTCCACCAGGCCAAAGCCCTGAGAGACCTGCACAAGGGTGGTCACGAACTGGCGGTTCTGCATGAACTGCGTGCTTCGAGCGACAAAGGTGACCACAGAGTCTCTGGGTCGTGAGATGTCCACACTAGTGGTCCAGGAGCGCCATCTCTGGCTGTGTCTGGTCGACATGAAGGGGCATGAGAAGGTACAGTTCCTGAATGCTCCCATGTCACAGACCGGCCTTTGCGCGATGTTGTCGAGAGCGCAGCACAGAAGCAGACTGAGGCGATCAAGCACATCATGCGCTGGAGGAAACCTGCTGCAAGATCAGGGAGGACGAGGAGCAGGTCCTGTTAGTAGCTCCATATTGGCCCAACAGGACCTGGTTCCTGGAACTCATGCTCCTCACGACAGCCCCTCCCTGGCTGATTCCTCTGAGGAAGGATCTGATTTCTCAGAGACGGGGCACCCTCTGGCACCCGCGTCCAGACCTGTGGAAACTCCACGTGTGGTCCCTGGATGGGACGCAGAGGTTCTAGGTGATCTACCCCAGGAGGTAGCGCTCACTATCACTTCAGCACGAGCACCGTCCACTAGACGGTCTCTGAACTAGATGCTCTGAAGTGGAACCTGTTCATTGAATGGTGTTCCTCTCACCATGAGGACCCCCGGAGATGTTCGGTCAGAGCCGTGCTTTCCTTCCTGCAACAAGGGTTGGAGCGTAGGCTGTCCCCCTCCACCCTTAATATTTATGTTGCTGCTATTTATGCCCACCACGACCCTATAGAGCGGAGGTCAGTGGGGAAGCACGATCTGGTCATCAGGTTCCTGAGGGGAGCCAGGAGGTTAAATCCTCCTAGGCCTCCCTCCCTACCCTCTTGGGATTTGGCATTGGTGCCCTACAAACTGCCTCCTTCGAGCCTTTGCAGTCAGTCGAGTTGAAGTTTCTTTCTCGATCAAGAGGGTGGGGGACCTGCAGGCATATTTGGTCGACGAATCGTGCCTTGAGTTTGGGCCGGCTGACTCCAGTGCAGCACTGAGACCCCGGCCCGGCTATGTGCCCAAGGTTCCAACCACTCCCTTCAGGGACCAGGTGGTGAACCTGCAAGCGCTGCCCCTGGAAGAGGCAGACCCAGCCCTAGATTTGCTCTGTCCTGTACACGCACTGCGACAGTATGTGGACAGAACTCAGAGCTTCAGGACCTCAGAACAGCTCTTTGTCTGTTACGGAGGACAGCAGAAGGGGAAGGCTGTCTCCAAGCAGAGGATGCCTCACTGGATAGTGGATGCCATCACCTTGGCCTATGAAGCACAAGGTGTGCCCTGCCCACTCACTCCACTAGGGGTGTCGCATCGTCCTGGGCGCTGGCTCGTGGTGCCTCACTAGCAGACATCTGTAGAGCTGCGGACTGGGCAACTCCAGCACGTTCGCTAGGTTCTATAGCCTACGTATCGAACCAGTTTCATCCTGTGTTCTAACCTCAAACGGGTAGTGGCACTGAGAGGTCCGGTTCAGAGTCGGCTTGCGGCGTCCGAGGAACAGCAGTAGTCGACCTTCTCTGTGTAGAGCCCGGTCCTATCGTTTGCCTTATAGGAATGTCCAGGTGGCCTACACAGGGCACTGGAGGGGGGCAGCTCCTGTGGCGCTTTGGTAGGGATTCCATTCGTCGGTCACTGACGTGACTCAGAGTGACTGACTGAAGGGGAACGTCTCGGTTACGTATGTAACCCTCGTTCCCTGAAGGAGGGAACGGAGATGTCACGTCCCGTTGCCACAGTCGCTGTACCACCGCTGAGCTGACGGTTCACTGACTTGGCTCCTCAGCGAAAGCATGAATTAATGCGGTGCACCTGCTGCCTCTTATACCTGCAGCTGCGGGGTGTGGCAGCCAGATGCGATACCACATGCCAATGCCCATTGGCTCGTTTAGTTACACTCAAAGTGGATTGGTCTCTCTGGCGAGATCCCATTTATCGGTCACTGACGTGACATCTCCATTCCCTCCTTCAGGGAATGAGGGTTACATACGTAACCGAGATGTTCATTTAGCAGTAATCTAAAAGTAATCCAAATGTAATCTGACTACATTACTTAAAATGTGTAATGTAGTGGATTGCATTACTAACTACAATTTTTGTAGAATATTGTTTTCTATGTAAATATTTGTTAAAATGTAATTGTAATAATCATAATAATAATAATAAAAGCTAAATGTTCAGCATCATTACTCCAGTCTTCAGTGTCACATAATCCTTCAGAAATCATTCAAATATGCTGATTTGCTGTTCAAGAAACATTTATTATTATTATTATTATTATTATTATTATTATTATTATTATTATTATTATTATCAATATTTAAAACAGTTGAGTACATTTATTTCAGGATTTGCTTTACATTGATCAAAAGTGATGATAAAGACATTTATAATGTTACAAAAGATATTTAGGGAAAAGATATCTATTTCAGATAAATGCTGTTCTTCTGAACATTCAGTTCTTCAAAGAAACCTGAAAAAAATTCTACTCAGCTGTTTTCAACATCATCATAATAATAATAATAATAATAATAATAATAATAATAATAATAATAATAATAATAATAATAATAAATGTTTTTTGATGCAAAAAAATTAAGCTTTGAAATCACAGGAATAATTTACATTTTAAAATATATTCAAATAGAAAACAGTCATTTTCAGTCAATCAAAATTTTACTGTTTTTGCTGTACTTTGGATCAAATAAATGTAGGCTTGGTGAGCAGAAGAAACTTCTTTAAAAAATATTAAAATTCTTACTGTTCAAAAACTTTTGACTGGTAGTGTATATTGCTGTGATCCAAGCTAATCTTTCATCATCAGAAGGATAAGCAACTATGCTATCACTATGCAATTTGTGACCAACAGATGGCTGAAAGGTCAACAAGAAGACAAGCAGGACACAGACGTCCACTATCACTCGCTGACCGGAGAGGGCAATTTCAACTGGCGCTTCATTTACCCTTTCGACTACCTACAGGCCGAGGAGAAAATTGTCATCTCAAAGAAAGAGTCCATGTTTTCTTGGGACGAGACTGAGTATAAAATTCCTGCCCGACTGAATTTGCAAGTGTGGGATGCGGATCATTTCTCTGCAGATGACTTCTTGGGTGTGCTGCTGTATTTTTATGATGTAATGTCATTTTACATTCAGGCTCAGTCTTAATGACCTTCACTCATGCCGATGTGTGTTTGGTTTTCGTTTCAGGTGCAATTGAATTAGACCTGAACCGATTTCCTCGTGGTGCAAAGACAGCGAAGCAGTGCTCCATTGACATGGTGCTTAATGAGCAAGACATGCCCATGGTCAACCTCTTCAAACAGAAGAGAATTAAAGGCTGGTGGCCATTTGTGGCCCGAGATGAAAATGATGAGCTGGAAATTACAGTATGTGACCTGCACATTAATACACTAATAATGTACAATTAGTACCTTTTGTTGTTACAAATATGCATGATTTTTCTTCTGTTAAAATACAAAAGTTCATACATTTCAGAATGACTGCTATTTGAACATTCTGTTCAAGAGAGTGAAAGTTTTTTTGTCTGTTAACCTCCAAAAATTCAATAAAGCACCACAAAAGTATGGCAAATGTGACCGTTGAGAGTAAGTACAGGGTTTTTATAATAAGATAAAACTTAAACCATGAAAAGAAATAAAAATAAACCCTAAACTCAGGGGCAGTTCTAGGATTTCTTCTTTAGGGGGGCTTAGGCCTCAGACCATTAGATACAAAGATACAAATTACCTAAATAAACAGTACTTTACTGTGCTTATGAAAACTGTATTACTGTATGAAGTAATTAGACACAATTACCTATTAAAGTTGCAGACGTTACTTAGTGAGTGATTCTCATGTTTTTCTTTTGTTGTTTGATTAACATTATTAGCCTAATAAGAAATGCATGGATCCATTATACTGACACACATCCAATATTTTCTTAACTGTTTATGTTTATTTAAGACGTAACCGACTGCGTTTACTTGGATACTCATCAAGACAGCCATAGTGACATAGCCTAATATTTTGTATATTTGCTTATTTGCTCGAGAAGACGCAAAAGTGAATGACCCGATCTCATGAAAGTGCATTTCAATGGCACAATTTTCTGTTTCAATTTGGTGTGCTATTTATATGCAGAAACTGACTTTGGTGTGCATATGAGACGCAATGGTTAGGTTTAGGGGTGTGTGGGGAAGGTGCGTATCATAAGCACAGCGCGTGAGTATCACATTGAGATCGATAAATGAGCGAGAATGATAAACTTTCTGGAGGAAGCACCAATCGCTTGAGCGTTCAGATAGCTGATTATAGTTTTAGGGGGGCTGAGACGACAAATAGGGGGGCTGAAGCCCACCTAAAAAGGATCTAGAACCGCCCCTGACTAAACTTTTTTTTTTTTTTTTTTTTTTGCAGTTAGCTGCCAAGGCAACATTTCTTATTTTCATTTATCTTGACTCGATGTACTAAAATAACTAAAACTACAACTGCAATAACAAATTATAAAAAAAATGTATTGACATAAAAAAAATAATTAAAACACACACACAGACACATACAAACAAACACATTAAAAATAACAAAACTTTAACTAAAATGAAAATAAAAGCAGAAAATATAAAAACTAGTTCAAAATATTAATAAAAACTATAACAGTAACTCGGTGATACTAAAATAACATTGGTTAGTATGACTAAATCTGCTAAATAAAGTATAAACACTTGTTAATGCTGAGTATTAACTACACAATTTTAGGCCCGATTTTCACTCACTGACAGTTTTTCACTCACAATCTGAGGCAATCTGAGGCAAATCGGTGCTTGTTTGTGTGAACGGCGATCACAAAGTGTAAATTATCAACAGAAAAATTTAGCAGGCTAAATATCTGGACCCGCCTGTGACTCTTGAAGTGTGAAATGTGTTTTGACTGGAAATAACATCGGTGACAACCTACAATACGAGAAGATCTAGACAGGTGGTGCTGGGGAGGAGGAGGGAGTTTGACAAAGTGATGTTAACACACTTACAGCAACACTAATGCAAAGACTATTTAAATGCATGCAAGTTCAATGGCTGACATTTAACACATCAGGGCCAATCAGCTGTTGACTGGCAAAATATTAAATATGACTACTGTTGATATATGTGCAATATTCAGGTTACACTTTATTTTAAAGTGACATTGCTACAATGAAAATACACAAATAAGTACTGAGTAAAAAAAAATAATTACATGTAATTAGAATAAGGTTAAAGTTTGCTTTAGAGTAAATATGCATAATTTATTTAGATATAGTAAGTACATTTAATATGTGTAACTACATTAACCTAAACTGAAGTGTTACCAATACTCCATGTTCTTCTTGTCACTTCTGCATATTCAAACTCAGTCACATGATAATGATCATGTGACCTCCTGCAAGTCATATGGACTACTGTAATCATAGCCTACTTTTATGGTGCTTTTTTTGGAGGCTTGGTAAGCACCTTTCACTTTTAACTGTGCTTTAAAAATTCACCAAAATATCTTCCTTTATTTTTAAGCGAAAGAAAATCATGATCTGACTCTTTAAACAATAAAATGCTCATCCTAAACTATCAATGTGCACTTGCAGCAGTTTTTGTTGAGCTTTGATAGTTTGAGTTTAACATCTTTTATCCCCTAAGGGAAAAGTAGAAGCAGAGCTTCACCTGCTGACAGGTGAGGAGGCTGAGAAGAGTCCTGTTGGTGAAGGACGCAATGAACCAGAGCCCCTGGAGAAACCAAAGTAAGAGCAACATTTGTCTTTACATCTACCTTCAGCGCTTCAGCTGCCACTAACCATTTTTCACTTTCACTAAAGTATAAAAATTAAAGTATTCCTTTATGGAACTGAACCTTACAAATCACTTTTTAAAAATCTAACATTTATTTAGAATACTGAAAACATTCTATCACCCAGTTCTTCAATAAACACTTTAAATGAGTGCTTCTTAGAAAATAGATGGTAACTTCCAGCTTTGATTAGAGTAAAAACTCCTGACGTGATTTAATACCTCCCAGAAAAGGAATGATCCTCCACCTTAATTAATGTGTACTTTATAAAATAATAATAATAATAATAATAATAATAATAATAATAATAATAATAAATAAAAAAATTAGAATCATATCCCTTTAAAGTTTCCAGATCCCATATTCCTTTGTCTGACACAAAATCTCTGAAACATGCTGTATTATAAAATTTGTTTCACCCCAAATATCAGCCTACTTAATAATCATAATTTTACCTCACCATCATCATAATGTTGCCTCACCCTCTATCCAGAAATCTTGTGAAGTAGCTGCCAATTTAACTGAATTACAGAGGATTATTAGAAACTGGTAAGGAGGCAAGTTCATGCATAAGAGTCTGGGCAACATCTAGTGAAAGGGCGTTTAGTTACTTTAAAGTGTCCTGTGATCAGAACAGACATGGAATCTCTCAGATGTTGAGATTTGCGTCATTTTTGTTCTGTTAGTTAACTAAAGACCTTTATAGACAGTCAGCATAATGACGAATGTTAGTGCTAATATGTGCTTGTTTAAGTGTAGAGTAGATTAGTGGTCAACCCATAGGGTTTTTCTAATGGTTTCTCTATTTTTATATCCACTGACAAGGAGGTCAATAAAGTTTAGGCTACACCTGACATCAAATATCATCTGTTATTTCACCCATGAGACTGAACGTGCATAATAACAATGTTAATTGTTCAGCTTAAAAAAAAAAAAAAAAAAAAAAAAAAAAAAAAAAAACTTTAACACATTCCAATTTTGAATCAGAGAATCATTCAAAGAATTATACAGTCACTTTAAATTGAGTTGAGCCTGGTTTCAAGGTGAGCTATCTGTGCTGACATAAATCATTTTATTTGGTTAAGCTTAGGAATGGGCATTTTCCAAAAAATATTGCATTCGAATATTTGGGCTCATAATAAACGAATGTTCGAATATTCGTTTATTTAAATTAGGTTTAATGAGAAAGACGTTATTTTTAATTATCAAGTTTTTGTCACGATTTCTGAACGAGCTTGATTAGCTGTTACACAACAATGTTCTACAACAACGTTACGTTATATCTCAAGGTTTTATTTTGGTTGAAAACGTGTAAACAAAAAAGATATACATATATAAAAAAAAAAGCATTCAAGATCAAGCAGAGCAAACGGAAAAAATCAAGCAGACCGTGCCAATTACAGTACAGAACGTACATATGCGCTATATACTGTAAATGTAAGGAATTATTATTATTACTATTAATAATTATACTCAAGTCGGCCTATATTTGTGTTTAACGTTACATTGTTTCACATGTTAATTCTGAGAGAAATAATATCCACATGCTCGGGTGAAAGTTTGTTCCTCAGTCTGATAACAATAAAAATGCAAGCCGACAAAGATAACGCATGCTAACAGTTTCTTAGCGCTTTGTGTTAAACCACTCTCTCTCTAGGAAACTTTATATATGTCTCAAGATCATTTCACTGTCAGATGCGCTGTCTGCTCGGCTCAATCGGAGTACAGCAGCGCTCGTGAATACAGTGATGGACAGCTGTCTTTCCTCAGTCGACTGTGTTTGGATTTCATGTGATTTCTCATTGTGGTGGTGATATTATGATAAATCAGTTTCACTAATTCATTTGATAGAAAGTAATTACATTTTGTCAGATCATTTATATCAGTGGTCCTCACTATTTTTTATTTATTTATTTATTTATTTTTCATGAGAGCAGCACTTATAGGACAAAGTCAATAGGAGATCAACTTTTACCGCAAAGTATCAAAAGTTACATCCAGTCATAAATAGCATGTCTGCATATCCATCTGTCATCCCTAAACATACAATATGCAATGCAATACAAAGGGAGTTATTTGTTTAAAGTTATTTGCTTCTACATTAGCCCATCATGTATCTAACCATCCAAGAGCACATTCGGCGTTAAGAGCTGGAAAGATTGCCAAAACAACTCCGCAGTGAGTCAATGTCATGGACGTAAGGGCAGAGCAAGTTCACATATCTTTCTAGTCTATATTTCCATCTTGTAATTACGCTGTTTTTGGGTATTTTTTTTAAATATAAATTATTTGTAATAGAGCAGACACTGACTGTTGTTCATGTATTTATGTCCTCATTTGGCGAGACGGCAGACGCTGAAAACACTGAGCGCTTCAGTATGTGAGTAGTAAACGAAACCGCGCGTCTGTGTCATTCATTCATAATGAGACATGCAGGATTCATATTTAAATGGTATTTTTGTAGCTTAATATTTACAGATACCAGTCCATATCGCGATTTGATTTAAGTGTAATGACCTACTTTTCATTTATTCATCCAAACTTTGACAAATTCAGTGACATTCCGCGTTATACAGTAAATTCTATTTTATAACTAGATTCCACGATTCCGTCCGTGTTTTCCGCATAACGGAATCTTTTGCTGCATCGCACCACGACGCTCGCGTCCGGTGTAGACACCATGTGAGTTTTTAAATGGGTTATGTTATGGCCCTGTTTGTTTTTAATGTTTTTTATGAAATCTCTGTGTTGATCATATCATGGTATTATTTACTGCCATGCGAGCCACAAATGAAAGCTTGGCGAGCCATGCAATGAGTAACACTGATTTAGATCAAAGTAAATCCAAACTTCGCGAAGCAGATGACATTCTGTGATCAAATACTGTCAGCTTGTTAACACGCTCCACAGCGCCACCCAGTGCATTTAGTTAAAACTGCTTAGGATTTATCATGGATTCCCTGCATTGACGGGCAGCAAATCAACACAGTAAAATTCGAATAGTGTTTTTATTTTTCGAATAATAACTACAGACCGAATATTCGAATGTTCGACTATTTGCGCACACCCCTAGTTAAGCTATTCAAACAAACATTATAATAATAGAACTAGTATGTCTCCCGGTACACACATCTAAATAAGTTGAAAATAAATCCCAAATTCGTAATGATTTTGACAGTTATGGTGCATTCAAGTCATGTCGGATAGATCGTATTTACGAGATGAAGGCACATGAACGCCACCACAAAGTCGTTGTTAGGAGTGGGAAACTCGAAATTTTCTTTAAGCCCCGAGTTTCCGAATTGGGGGCGTGTCAGTGAGAAAACGTGTCGGATGCAATGGACGCAGCCAAAGACTATATGCAACGTCTGTATTGACGGTATGTTTGTTGAAATTAATAAAAGGATGAATTTTTTAATGTAAAATAAAATATGAGTTACATATACAAAATATTTGATTATTGTATAATTACCATAGAACATATGATTCAGTTTACATCACCTTCATAAATTTAATAAAAAGAAAAAAATGCAAAAACACGATGCAGATTCTTTATTCCTCATTTTGTAGATGTAGAGTTTAAAAAATCGTTGAATTGTATGTAGAAAAATTAAATCGCCATCTTGTTCCGACCAAAGTTACTTGAACGCACCTGACGTTGTTATTACGACTTGTCAACTCGTAAGTACGAACGTCCCAGCAGGACTTGAACGCAGCATTATAGTTCGCCCACTGTCAGTGTTGGGATGGTTACTTTGGAAATGTAATAGGATACAGATTGCAAGTTACCCTATTTAAAATGCAATAAGTAGTGTAACTATTTCAATTAATTTATTAACGTAACCGATTACATTTTATTACTTTTCTAAATTTCTCAACAAATTAGAATATGGTGACATGCCAATCAGCTAATCAACTCAAAACACCTGCAAAGGCTTCCTGAATCTTCAAAATGGTCTCTCAGTTTGGATCACTAGGCTACACAATCATGGGGAAGACTAATATGAAGTATTCTAATTTGTTGAGACAGTGAATTGGTGGGTTTTTGTTAAATGTGAGCCAAAATCATTACAATTAAAAGAACCAAAGACTTAAACTACTTCAGTCTGTGTGCATTGAATTTATTTAATACACGAGTTTCACAATTTGAGTTAAATTACTGAAATAAATGAACTTTCCCACCTGATGCACCTGTATGTCCATAGAACAGGTTCTGAATGAATTGTTACTGATACCTAATGGTCAAAAGCAATGAAAAAGTAACAGGTCAATATTATTAAATTGCAGACAAAGATTTTGAATAGCTAGGTTGGCTTGTACACTATATTTCCAAAAGTATTGGGTCACCCCCTTCTAATGAACAGATTTGACTACTTTAGTAATTTCCATGAGTACAAATCTTAATGTTTAAGCGTATAATGATATTCTAGGGAATTGTGTGCTTCTAATTTTGTACCAACAGTTTGGACAGGACACTTTTCTATTCTAACATGACAATGCCAAACACCAGTGACTTGTACATATGCGTACAATCATTTTAGACACTTCCAAAACTGTGGCAACAAAGATGGAAATACAGTTTTTAAATACATGAATTATGTTTCCATCTTTGTTGCCACAGTTGGCAGTGTCTTTTTCTGTTCTAAAGAAGGAGGTGTCCCAAAACTTTTGTCCATATAGTTTATATACAAGTCATTGGTGTTTGGTGAAGAGTTTTTGGCTCAAGATCTGCATTTAAAGTCACACCAGAGGTGTTCAGCTGGGAATAGGACTTGGCTTTCTGCAGACCAGTCAAGTTCTTCCACACTGACTGAATCAATCATTTTTTTTTTTTTTTTTCTTTTTATTAACCTTGCCTTATACACAGAGACATTGTTGTGTTAGAATAGAAAAGGGTCCTGTCGAAACTATTGGTATAAAATTAGAAGCACACAATTCCCTAGAATATCATTATATGCTTAAACATTAAGATCTGTACTCATGGAAATTACTAAAGTAGTCAAACATGTTCATTAGAAAGAGGTGTCCCAATACTTTGGGCAATACTGTGTATGTTTGATGTGGTAGGGGGCCCAACTTCATATTCTTTCATAGGGCCCAAAATTGCTAGCGGCGCCCCTGACTCTTATAATGGAGAACAAAGCAGTATTGCCTAATTTTTCGAGTCCATGAGCACTGATGTGCACTATTACACTTGAATCTGCCAAAATTGCATGTCATCAATGAGACACATTTTAAATTTGTGCATGTTCACAATTAATTAAAACCCAATTTTTAAAAGCTTGTTCAATGGTTTTGTCCCTCCAGCCGCCCCGACACAGCCTTCCTGTGGTTCATTAGCCCGCTAAAGGCAATCCGCCATCTCATCTGCAACCAGTACAAGTGGCTTGTCATCAAAATTGTGGTGGCTCTGTTGTTATTAGCGATGCTGGGCTTGTTTCTGTACAGTATGCCAGGTTACATGGTGAAAAAGCTTCTAGGTGCTTGAAAAGCTTTCAATATTATTTCGCTTGACTGAAGCAGTAGTTTTTGGAATGATGTATCTGTTTGTTGGAGACGTCATATGTATACTTATTGTTTTTCATCTGTGTTAAAAATCATTACAGTTTAACTGAATGATGATTGTAAACATACAATTAAATTGCAAAGCCCAGCAGAAACATGAAGTCATTGATGATCATTAAACGCTGACAGGAGATTGCAGCAGTTCTTTTGGGAAAAAAATGGAATTTTGGATTTTCACATTTTAAGCATTGAAAACCTTTTTTACAATAGTAGACATTAGTTCTTTGTGTTTTAGAAAACATACAAAATCTAAAAATATGTAGTGGTCTTATTTGTCTGCATATCCAGTGCTGATGTAAAATTTTTTTTTTTTTTTTTTTTTTTATGAATTCATACGCTTGTGGGGTTTTCAGATTGTTGGAAGTTACATTTCTTCACTGAAAGATGTGTTATCGTGTGCTTTGGATGCTACTAATAAATCAATAAAGAAAACGGCATGCATTTTATTTATTAACAGCTCGTTAAGTTAATTTTCTGCACCTATAATTTAAAAACCAGTTCAATCATGGATTATCGTCCTTCAATATTTAACAATAAACAGGCTCATTTAAAATCTATTGTAAGGAGAAATTGAACTCTTATAACTCGTGTTGAATCTCTAATGGAGAACAAAGCAGTGTTGCCTAATTTCTGGAGTCCATGAGCACACTTGAATCTGCCAAAATTGCATGTCATCGGTGAGACACATTTTACATTTCTGCATGCTCACAATTAATTCAAACCCAATTTTTAAAAGCTTGTTCAATGGTTTTGTTTCTCCAGCCGCCCTGACATCACACTCCTGTGGTTCCTTAGCCCGCTAAAGGCAATCCGCCATCTCATCTGCAACCAGTACAAGTGGCTTGTCATCAAAATTGTGCTGGTGCTGTTGTTATTAGCGATGCTGGGATTGTTTCTGTACAGTATGCCAGGTTACATGGTGAAAAAGCTTCTAGGTGCTTGAAAAGCTTTCTGAATGCCTGTGACATTTAGCATCACTGCAATATTATTTCGCTTGACTGAAGCGGTTGTTTTTGGAATGATGTATCTGTTTGTTGGAGACGTCATATGTATACTTATTGTTTTTCATCTGTGTTAAAAATCATTAACGTTTAACTGAATGATGATCGTAAACATACTACGGTTCTTTTGGGGAAAAAAAAAGGATTTTTGAATTTTCACATTTTAAGCATTGAAAACCTTTTTTTCCTATTGTAGACATTAGCTCTTTGTGTTTTAGAAAACATACAAAATCTAAAACATGTAGTGGTCTTATTTGTCTGCATATCCAGTGATGTAAAATGTTTTTTTTTTTTTTTTTAATATATATATATATATATATATATATATATATGAATTCATACGCTTCTGGGGTTTTCAGATTGTTGGAAGTTACATTTCTTCACTGAAAGATGTGTTATTGTGTGCTTTGGATGCTACTAATAAACCAATAAAGACAACGGCATGCATTTTATTCATTAACAGCTTGTGAAGTTCATTTTCTGCACCTATAATTTAAAAACCAGTTCAATCATGGATTATCGTCCTTCAATATTTAACAATAAACAGGCTCATTTAAAATCTATAAGGAGAAATTGAACTCTTATAACTTGTGTTGAATCTCTAATAGAGAACAAAGCAGTGTTGCCTAATTTCTGGAGTCCATGAGCACACTTGAATCTGCCAAAATTGCATGTCATCAGTGAGGCACATTTTAAATTTGTGCATGCTCACAATTCAAACCCAATTTTTAAAAGCCTGTTCAATGGTTTTGTCCCACCAGCCGCCCTGACATCACACTCCTGTGGTTCCTTAGCCCGCTAAAGGCAATCCGCCATCTCATCTGCAACCAGTACAAGTGGCTTGTCATCAAAATTGTGCTGGCGCTGTTGCTTCTTGCCATTGTGGCCCTGTTCCTCTACAGTATGCCTGGCTATATGGCCAAGAAACTCCTGGGGGTCTGAGAGCAGAAAACACTAGATTCAATCAGAGCTTAATCTCTTCTGCAATATGTTTGAAATGCATGAGTTGAACATGATTGGTATGTCTGAATTTGGTGAAATAAAGACATCAGTTGACAGCAAACCTAATGTCCAGTCTTGTTTTTCATTGGCACACATTGTGTTCATTGTTTTAAGTTGGTGTGATTTTAGAGAGTTATATGTAACCACTCGCTTTAGCCTTGTTCTTTTAAGTTGGAGCACGGTTTTTCAAAAATATAAGGTTTTGCACCAAAGCAATCCAGTTTAACAACAAATAAAAAGAAATAAATAAATTAATAAAGCAAAAATTACAAATTCCTGTAGAGTGTTTTTCTGTCAGCAAAACCAACTATATCACTGTAAACTCACCCAAAACCATGAGTGATTTTTCACTTTGCCACTTAGGGAAACAAAAGGATAAAAGGTTCAACTTTTTATTTCTTAAATGTATAGCAGTTATATTACATTTATATTATATTATATATTTTATTTAAGTGATAGTTTGGTTTTCATAGATTAAAGCTTAATCTAGCTCAGGATTGTGGTGATTGTTATAACACTAAGGTGTTTTAATAGAGCTAATGTTGTGAATAAAATAATTTTTCCAAAAACAAAATGTCTTATCGCTTACCTTTATTTTGTTCTATATCCATATGGCTTACAAAAGATGCCGGGCACAATGATGCATCAGTCAGTCACTTCATTCAGCTGGTGAATGAGAATGTCTGTCATTTTGTGTGCCAAATTCATTTGTATTAATAATTGTAGTTCTGCAATGGTAATATAATTGACATCTTCAAAAGCTGAAGTGATTACCTTGTTTTATGTATTAGTTAGAATATGTGTAACTTAATATTTTAACTAATTGTAAAAGCTGAATAATAGAACAAAGAATACTGATCTGTGAAATAATCAGCGATTAGTCAATTAATTGTAATAATCGTTAGATTAATTATAAAAATAATCAGTCACCCTTTATATTTGGTGGCCTTAACTATGTGCTTACATCAAAAAAATAAGTTCAATGTATTTATTGTGGTCATATGTGACCCTTGACCACAAAACCAGTCTTAAGTCGCTGGGGTATATTTATAGTAACAGCCAAAAATATATTGTATGGGTAAAAATTATTGATTTTTCTTTTATGCCAAAAATCATTAGGACATTAAGTAAAGATCATGTTCCATGAAGACATTTTGTAAATTTCCTACTGTAAATGTCAAAACTTAATTTTTGATTACTAATATGCATTGCTAAGAACTTCATTTGAACATATTTAAAGGCGATTTTCTCTATATTTAGTTTTTTTTTTGCACTCTCAAATTCCAGATTTTCAAATAGTTGTATCTTGGCCAATTATTGTCCAATCCTAACAAACCATACATCAATGGAAAGCTTTCAGATGATGTATAAATCACAATTTCTAAAAACTGACCCTTATGACTGGTTTTGTGGTCCAGGGTCACATATTGTATTGCAAAACACTTTTGCTGCTATTGAGGTGGGATACGCGTAAGGTTATGGACAGGTTTGGTGGTATGGGTAGGTTTAAGGGATGGGTCAACAGTGTAATTAAATGTAATTACAGAATTTATTTACAGATTTAACTACATATAGGTATTTTTAAAAATATAAGTACAATGTATAAACATACAATGCACTGTATCAAGTGATTAATTTATATGTAAGTACATAGTAGTTAAGGCCACCTAATATAAAGTGGGACCAAATAATCATGTTGCAACTACATTGTGGCTAGTCACTAATTTGTTACTGTCTCATTTAGTTACTTTATCACTTAGTGAAAGTTGATGGCCATTTCTGTTGAATTCCACAATTTATTTTTCATGCCTTGGTTTGTAGGGCTGTTCAGTTCTGAAATTTTAGAGTTGTTTTCTATTCAATTTCAATTCTTGTTTTTTAGATTGAAGGAACCTAATCTCGCCATGACTGCAGGATATAAAGATCATAGAAAATATCCTTCTCATAATATGAAGCTTTTTATATATATATATATATATATATATATATATAAAAAAGACAATACATCAATTGCAATTTTGTCTGCTTTACCCATGAAGTTATTCATAGCCCACAGCTCAGCAGGGACATGCGTTAATCGCATGAAATGAACAAGACATGAAGTGTCTAAAATAAATGTGTACAGTTCAGCTGAATGATGAAGTTTACTTGCTTTGCACAAAATTAAACTGTACAATGAAACAAAATAACCAGAACATTAACAACACTGATAGAGCTTGTGGTTTATCTGTCAATCAGATGCGCTCTCAACCACTGATCTGTGCTCGTGACGTTTTCTTTTAGAATTCATTGGCTAATAGAAATGTTTTTAGATGGAAATAAGATCAAGACCCTCGATCACGTCATGATCTATTCTGTCGTGCAGAGCTCAAAATTGTGGACAAGGGTTAGGGTCACGATTTTTGGAACTGGTTCATTAAAACTATCTATCTGAAAGAACTATTTAGGAAACGACTCAGACTTCTTAAAAATAAAAAAATTTAAATAATCTTTTCTCTCACATCTCTTGTAATTAATGTTACGGCTTTTAGCGAGCATGAGGGAGGCGAATGATGCTTCTCAAACGGAAGGCTTGCCCTAAAGACATGCATCAAATTTTCTTTTGTGGACTTATGAGAGGTTTGTAGTTGTAGCGTCCACTATGGGCAGATTTGGAAAACATTTGGCACTCATCCGAATATCCTTTTGTCTATGTTTGTCATCTCGTTAAGACTGGACCATGTGTTTGACAGAACAGGTCAATTAGTCTAAATAGGCGTCAAATCTTTCCACTGATCTTTTTAATAACCCTTTATGATTGCCAAGTTATGAACTAAAAAGCAAATGCCCTTATTACACAGCCACGTGGAATTTGTAACAATCCCAACAAGTTCTCAAGATTTCCACGACTTACCTTTGCTAAAACAAAACAGTACAACTACCTAATTATTTAACATAGATTAAACATTTTCTAGCAATTTATGAGTGAAAATGATTAAGTAAATTTACACCAGTTTTTTTTAATCAGTGTAGAAATGTCTCCAATAGCCCTGTTTGTACAAACTGATGTTTTACACAGGCCTGCGGGCAAGTTTCACTCGACACAAAATCCCATACCACTTACGTAGACAGTAAGAAACCAGCAGCATGTGAAACACCTTCATTCGCATCTTTCCAGACGACAAGATTACGACAGTGAACGGGTTTAAGATAGAATTCAAAACCTTTATTACAAAAATAAGTTACACTCACCTCATTTTACAGTATAAAACAATTTATTTGCTGGAATGCAAAAACGTTGTTGGCCACCAACAATAGTTTAAAACTGCTCACACATCTTTTCAAAAGGTTGCAATGTTACAGCTTTATCGAGAGGGAGTTAACTGTGTACAAAACCGGTTGAATGGTTCGGTCACCTGCTTGCTATATATGGAATATAAACTGAAGCTGCAGTATCCCTTTTTCCACAAAAACCAGTTGATCTCTGGCCTGCGAACAAACGCAAGCCTGGCAAGCGTTAATATCGCTCACCTAAAGTCATGATTGATTATAAAACCTACATAATTCATTGCTCTTCGACTGGTGTTCGCCGTCCAGCATTGACAGAAAAAAGGACACTGCAGGGCTTAGTAAATGCAGCGGATGCATTTGTGATGTTTAAGCCAATACAAAAGTAACATTTTATTCCAAACTATCATACAATCATACACCCAGTAACTACATAATCTGAAGATTTCAGTTGAATTCAGTTGAAAGGAGGATAAAAGCAGGGCTTGTTCCAGCTCATCATATGAGATTCATTTGCATGCCCAGTTTTACTGTTTGCAATGTCAGAGCAGCAGCTGATTGACTATATTACATTAAGAATATCTGTTGCCCTTGTGCATATTTCATAAGAAACAAGCCCTGCTCCTATGCTTCGACATGTCCCTATTTACAGTACAGGCAGGGTAGTTGAATCCTCTACTGAGGTAGTTAACCGACCCTTAAAAAGACAAGTTCTGAAAAGAACCACGTTCCTGGAATGCCTGACTTGTCCACGTTGAGGCGGTTACACCAAAAAAGATGTTCTCTAGCCGAATCCAAGCGCTTTAGGCTAACATGGACATTCCGACAACAAAATTTTAGTTAGCACAAAAATATACATCAGCATCAAGCTCCTCTGAGCCACTTCAAACACAAGAGTAAAAAAAAAAAAAAGAAAAAGTGCAAAAAACATCTGACGTATCGGGATCCTTGAGAGTCTGAACTTCAGCTCCAGAATGTGGCGTGTTTACACTATATAAACGGGGGTAGTAGTGAGTTGGTTTATTTAGATGGGCTCCGAATGGGGAAAATGGGTGTCCGGGCTTTCAAGAACTCTTATGGTTTGTCGGGGGTGGCAGTATAGGAGATATGCTTCAATACAGGCTGGAATATCATTGGACCTTTGCTTTGACCTTATGAACACAGGTAGCATCCGGTGTAACCCCATACAACAAGTCAGTCTTCATACTACCTGGTCAGGACCAGCCTCGACCCCCTTTCCCTGGTAAAACAAAGAACATGCATGCTTTATTCACACAAACACAAGCAGCGGTACAGAATCAGGTTCATGCAGGACCTTCACAACAAAAGCGCAGGAGATGGTGAAAATCCAGTTATCCAAGTCATCACAATATGAGGATGTTTTCAAAGAAACATGGAGACATCAGTGCCAATGAGTGGCACGAGTAGCTGACATTAATGCGTGTACTGAAGCATGAGCATGTCCAGTTGCAGGACTGATTTTGCTGGGGTGCACCTCTTACTTTCACTATTAAATCGTTACTTTTGTAACAGATAGGTTTTGGGATGCATTATGGCAAAGGCTGGGAGACCGAATATTTACAAAAGAGTGAATTTGGCTCATTAGGAAACTTCATGGGCAATCTAGACTAGTTTTATGATTATGATGAGTGTGTTAATACAGGTGTTTTAAAAGCCTCTCTTTTTTTTTTAACTTTACTAGCCAAAAAAAAAAAAAAAAAAAGCATTAGAGTTCATAAATTTATTTCTGCAATTCATTTGAACTATTTTACATCAGCAGATTGAAATGCATAATACCTGAAAACCAACATTTTTCATTCAATAAAATATTTGGACTTAAAAACTGTTTATTGAAATAAAAGATTGGAGTAAGTTTTACAAGAAAACACTATTTTAGTCTTTCTACTTAATTTACACAATTAATTAAATGTTACTTTTTTTTTCTTTTTTAAGTAATTTGCTAGCAATTTCTGAGTCTGAATTGTTTCAATATAAATCCTTCCCAATTTTTATAGTTTTTTTCCCCATATATTTTACTGGTAAGTTTACATGATGATTTAATATTCATCCTTTTGTCCAAGTTTATGTAATAAAAACATGCTAGGTAGTTTTTTTTTTTTTTTTTAAAGATTTTTACTGTTTCTACTCAGTTTTGCATTTGGAGAATCTAACCTGCTAAAATGGTTGTTTTGATTGGTTGTTTGATTTTTATTTATTTTACCAAAACTGAAAAAGTTAAAATCAACCATTAATCATTTAACAACCGACACTCAAAACCTGACTTGTATATAAACATTTAAATTGTTCGTAAGGCAGTTTTTATATTAACTTTTTAACAATATTTTTGTTTTTACTCTATTTTGTTGTTGAAACATTTAAACAGTGGCTGAAAAATGGTGTGCTGAAAACAGCACAGATTAAAAGATGTCAGTTCATCAAAATGAAGGTTGATAAATTAAATTGATACATCTTCATTTTCAATGCCGTGTAAAACAGCTGACATGTTTACCTATTATAGTTTATCCATGTTTTGGGCATAAAACAGACACTGATACAGTCAAAAGGGAGAAGTGCTTATTAAACGTCACCATTTTGGTCAATGATTTCGGCTCTCTAAAACCGTTTTAGCCAATACTGAAAATGAATTTCGGTGCATCACCAGCAAATAAATACTCAAACATAAAACCTGAAAAATACAGATATTTAGGCTATATCGCTCAGACCCAAGTACAGCTTGTGCTACAGTTGAGTATTTCTCGAAGATGCTTTGCATATGCAGAAGTCAAAAATAAATCACCCAAGTGCCGTGAATTGAATTTCCAGGAATGAAAGAGCAGAAAGTGCAAACCTTTGGTCCATTTCGTCCACAAGGTGCCTTGCATATGTAAGCAATATGAAAAAGGAGGGGAAGGAAAAAACAAACGCCAAAACATGTATTTTGATCACTATGTCCTTTGTCAGATTTGACTTAAAATGAGTGCACATCTAGCCTAGAGCGCTTCAAAACCTCCTGCCAACACTCCAGGAGTGCTCCACCCACACATCACGTACCACTCGACATCTCTGCTGGACGCCTCCTCTGGACCCCCGGCCGCCTCGGCTGGACCCCGGCCCCATGCGCTGAGAGAAACCGGCCCGTCCTCTGCTGCCGGTGAAGCCGCGGCCCCTGGACAGTGTTGGGCCCCGGGCTCCTCTGCTGCCTCTTCCTCTGATGTGAGCATTAAAGTCGTCATAGCCGTAGTAGGGGTCGTCGTAACCGCCTCTGTAGTTGTGATAGTCGTAGCCGTAGTAATCGTAATAATCTTCATAGCTGTAATAGTCGTGGGGATACGAATAACCTCCTCTAGCGCCTCGTCCTCTTGCTCTCGTTGGGGGGTGCATATGCGGCGGCCCGTAGTAATAATATTCATCATACCTGCAACAGATGTACTTGTTTACAATCCATATACAACCATTCAAGTATAGCTGCAACAACTAATCGATAAAATCGATTATGAAAATCATCGACAACGATTCTCATTATCGATTAGTCGGGTCTGCCAACAGTGCACGTCCAACTTCTGCCGGTTGCGTAAAATTACTGCACTGAATAATGCATTTCTATGGACAAAATGCATCTAAAAATAGTGGAGGAAACAGAACGAAATGCTCCAGGATATGTACGTTATCCAAGCTACACAAAACATTTGAATTCTTTATTTTAAGCTTTAAGTTAATGCATTAGCGTAATGGCTTGCCCTGTCAGGTGCTTTGACAGATGCGTGTGCGTCCTCAGCGCAAAAACGTTCAGTTTACGGTCATATCCTTATCTGTAAATGTCACAAATTCACGCGAGCATTTCCATTTTTGCACAAAGGTCCGTCCTGACAGTCTGTGTTAAGTTTAAAATACCGAATGAGCGCCGGCGCGGCGGACGCGTAAACGCGCGTCAGACAGACAGAACACAAAGAGGGAGACAATCAGCTGTTCAGCGCAAAAATATCCATTGTGCTGAAATATCTGTTGAAATTAAATTAAGGTTTAAAAGTCAACATGCAGTGAGAGTATTTTATGAGAGTAGGAACTTTAAAGGCATAACAGCGTGTAATTGTCTGAATATAAATATCAGAAGCTTCATAGCCGCCTTTTACAGGATAAAGAAATTTCAGTAAACGTGACTGTGATCAAAGTGAACGTGTTCCTGCAGAACATTACTCCTACGTGTTGGTTAACACTGAGTTTGTGTTTATTCGTCTTTATCATCTTTATTATTTTTTTTTAATATTTAATAGAGATTTAAACTGTATTCACTATATACAATGCTTAAATTTTACATTTAGTCATTTAGCAGACGCTTTTATCCAAAGCGACTTACAAATGAGGACAATAGAAGCAATCAAAACCAACAAAAGAGCAACAACATGCAAGCGATATGACAAGTCTCGGTTAGCCTAACGCAGTACACTTAGCAAGGTTTTTTGGGGTTTTTTTTTTTTTTTTTTTTTAAAGAAAACAAGTAGATAGAATATAGAAAAGAAAGCTAGTGTTAGCTTTTCAAGAAAATCTAGCAGTTAGAGAATAAATATGCAATTGATAGAGGGTCAAGTGTGTTTTTTTTTTTGTTTTTTTTTAAATAAAAAGGCAGATAGATAAAAGAGAATCAGAAAAGAGAATGCTAGAGTTAGAGGGTCAAATAAAGATGGAAGAGATGGGTTTTTAGTCGTTTCTTGAAGATGGCTAAGGATTCAGCTGCTCAGATTGAGTTGGGCAGGTCATTCCACCAGATGGGAAATTTATTAAAACAAATTTATGTAAGGTTTTTAACAAATTACGTAAGGTTTGTGCCACTGCTGCTCTAAACTAACAGCATTGGTGATTACCAAAATTTTTTAGCTTTCTGTAGGCCTATTGGTTAGTCCTCCAATATGCGTAAGCTCTTTAGTAACAGTAGTAGGCTATTTCTAATGCTATAATATAATTATTGCTGTTATCCATGAAAGAAAGGCAAGAGTGCTTTATAGTGTTTTTTTTTTTTTCCCAGATACCCAATTACAGTCAAAAAGTACATAATGCCAGCAAGAATGCAAGCTGTTGCAAGGCATTGGAGGCCATTTTTGTTATGTGAATTAATACCATTTAGTTGTTTCAGTTTGTTATTTGTCCAATAAATGACAATAACATTTTTAGATTTAAATTTTTTGGACCGATTCCTAAAATATTTGTGTTTTCTCTTTATGACAGGTGGTCTAATAAATTAAGCACTGTATGTATTCATAGCATTCAGTTGGCATGTTTGTTTGAAGGACATTGGGCAGAATGTGGAAGAGTGTGTTTTTTGTCAATAAAATAAAAAAAAATATTTTTTTTTTAAAAAAAATCTGATTAATCGAAAGAATATTCGGCCAACTAATCGATTATCAGAAATAATCGTTAGTTGCAGCCCTCCATTCAAGTGTTTGAGTGTTTCAGCACTGGCTGTTTACACCTCAAATTTGAAAAAGATCTAAAAAATGGGCGTGTAAAACTGTGGAAAAGTGGGCGTGAAGAGGGGAGACAACAGCCAATAAAAGACCTACAACACTTACTATACAGGAGCAATGATTATTAAAATGTAGGGCTGCAACGATTCCTCCATTCTATTCGAGTATTCGATTTTAAAAAAATCCTTGATTGCATTTTGCTCTTGTCGAGTAATCGGCAAAATACCGGAAGTGGCACATTCCACATATTAAACCAATTTAAAAATCATCATAAAAGCATGATGCTATTAAGAATTCACAAAAGCTACGATTCAATTTAATAAATATAGGCGATGCAGGTTTAATATATGCGCTTTAATTATTCACATGCGTGTAGGCTATGTACATTCATGTCAGAGTGGCTCCATTCACAATAAATGCTGCTACACAAACTGTTATCATTTACATGTATGGAGCGTCTCAAACTCCATCTCTGCATGTTGTTGTGAGTTTGGGTTTATTATAACATTCATCTGGGAACACAACGTGCGCTATTTCATCAGATTTGTAAGGTAAATCATTTATAAACCTACACAAACACATAATACATCAATATCTTTCTCAATATGCTAACTCTTCATCGTGATTTCAAAATAAAAGTTTAAACCTCTCACTCTGAGTTTACATGTTTTGATGTCCACATATTCAAGAAACTACAATGGCTGTAGCTTTTTTATCATAAAGAAATGGCCAAATATTAAAGATTAAGTGGACATTTGAATTAAATGAGCCAATATTAAACAAGGATTAGATCGCACAGTAAAGTGTAAAAACAATCGTCAGGCCGTTGGCGCCATCTGCAGTCATTTGTTATAATGCTTAATGCACATTAGCTCTATTGTTTATAATACAATATGTATTTTAAAGGGATTCTCCCCCCCAAAATGAAAATTTCAATTAATCACTTACCCCCATGTCGTTCCAAACCCGTAAAAGCTTTGTTCGTCTTCGGAACACAATTTTAGATGATAACCGGGAGGCTTGTGACTGTCCCATTGACTGCCTAGTAAACTGCACTGTCAAGGTCCATAAAAGTATGAAAGACATCGTCAAAATAGTTCATCTGCCATCAGACGTGCAATCTGAATTTTATGATGCGACGAGAACAGTTTTTTTGCGCAAAGAAAACTAAATATCGACTTTATTCAACTTTTTCTTCTCCTCCGTGACACTTCCTGCAAGCGCATTCATGTGTTCACGAGCAGAGCATGACGCAAGCATGCCTCAGATGACGCACGACGTAAAGCCGTGACCTGCTGACGTCGAGGCCAATGTACAGACTGAGAACCCGGAAGGCGCGCGCCGTGCGTGTCCTCTGTGTGTAAACGTCGTGCCTCATCTGAAGCGTGCTTGCTAGGGGTGTGAATCGGCACTGGTTTCACAATTCAATTCGATTACGATTATCATGTCAACGATTCGATTCAATTTGATATCACGATGCATCACGATTATATCAAATTTATTTTGTGCATTTTTACTAAATTATATAAGCAGGCTACTTTTTAAAATAATTGTTAATTAATATGTTAAATAATTATTTAAATAAATAAATATAGCTTCAAAACATACAAGCAAATATAAAGTAATGGGGGGGGGGGGACAATTACAAGTGATAAACAAAAAGCACTTTCAGTATCTGGGAGTGCTTTACGTATCGAAAGTTTACAGTATCATAGTTGTGTTTTGTTTTTTTTCTTTTATTTCTCAGCACTATTGCCATTTGATTTTAAAGATGAGATCATAGACACTGGCAGCTTTAATAGACTGCATTCACACTAATGCGCAGATCTATTTCCACATATCAGATGTTTTGTTCTGTTCTGAAAACATAACCGTTTACATCAATTTCGTATCATAAAAGTAGATGCAAGTGCATTTAACTGGAGCCGCGAGCTTCAGGACAAACAAACACAAAGCGCACGTGAAAGTCTGTCAGTACATGAGTTTCGTGCATCTATTACGTAATGCATTTCAAACGGCAGAAATGAAAGCATATCTAAAGTAAAAGACCAAATTAACAGCGAGTGGAAGCACTGTCAAGCAATGTGCACGTGTCTCACAGCGCATATTCTGTGCAATGAAGCCCGCCGCGATTGTCTCTAGCGCACACACGTGCCATATGCGGGAAAAAGCTAAGCTCAGATTTAAAATAGAGAGTGCATTAATACTCTTGTGACAAGCGCATATGCGAATGACGTAATAGGCTATAATCGATTATGGTCTATTACAGCATCGATGCAGAATCTTCCACGGCCGCATCGCGATGCAACGATTAATTTCGACACCTAGTACTTGCATAGTGCTCTGCTCGTGAACTCATGAACGCGCTTACAGGAAGTGTCACGGAGGAGAAGAAAAAGTTGAATAAAGTCAATATTTTGTTTTCTTTGCGAACAAAAAGTGTTCTCGTCGCATCATAAAATTCAGATTGCATGTCTGATGGCAGATGAACTATTCTGATGATGTCTTTCATACTTTTATGGACCTTGACAGTGCAATTTACTATTCAGTCAATGGGACAGTCACAAGCCCCCTGATTTTCATCTAAAATTGTGTTCCGAAGACGAATGAAGCTTTTACGGGTTTGGAACGACATGGGGGTAAGTGATTAATGACAATTTATTTTGGGGTGGAGTATCCCTTGAACAGTTTTGTTCAATAAAACCATATGATTACTTGCTTTTGACACTTTATTTGAACTAATTATTATTGCCTCATTGCTTTCGATACTTCATTTGAACTAATTATTGCCTCATTGCTATTATATATGCATTTAAGTCATTTTAAAAGCTATTGTTCACTTAGGTCTATTTTTATTACTACAAAAAAATAATTATAATTATCCGATTACTCAATCATCAGAACAATCTACAGATTACTTGATTATAAAAATAATTGTTAGTGACAGCCCTATTAAAATGTGAGTTAAGAAAAGCTTGAGGTCGACCAATGTATCGGTTTTGCCGATTAATCGGCTACGATAATTGATTGCTGGAACTATCAGCAAAAATCAAAGCCAATAGTTTTCAGGGTTGCGTTCATTGCTTGAGCTGCTGAGAAGTGTCCGCTGTCATTATACAGCGCAAGACCAGCCTCTGGAGGAGGAAATCACAAATACATCATGCTGTTTGCTTTAACACGTGAGGATGAATGCTGCACAGAGCGGGAAACTTCAGATGCGGAATGCAGCCGACAGAAAATCCCGTCACACCACAGACAGCCATTCACATAGTTTTCCATTAAATTACATTATATTTGGCCCAAGTCATTATTAATGTACATAATGACTTCACCCTAGGCTGTAAAATTGTGTATTGTGCATTTTTCAGCAAAACGTTTGTCTTTCTGAGGCTCTAATAAAGTCTGTATGCTTCATAGAGAGAGCTATAATATAGATTGCATTTTCTATTTCCATTTGCTCCATTTAAATACCGAACTTCAAACTCATCTATGCTGCTTTGTTCGTTCTTCTTTGTTCATTCAACTTTTTCCCGTTTGGTGATTACATAAACCGTTTAAGACCACCGCTTGAATTGAACACGACGAGTCCAGTGTGTGTGTGATAACCTGCGCTTTTGCCCAGTGTGTGACTGCCATATTTTGTTATTTTGATTAGATAATCATCAAGTGTTCTAAAATAGAAGAAAAAGTGTGAGAGTATACATACAATATGCATATGTAATTTCAATGCTATGGCCTTTGGGTAGATATGGCCATCTTTTAGCATAACTGTTGAATCGAAATGGTAACACTTTACAATAAGACTCCATTTGCAACATTAAGATTAATGAAAGCTGTATGAGTATTGTTCTTTGTTAGAGAGTGTTAATTCAACATTTACTACAGGGTTCCCACTCTTTCATGAACACAAGATTCAAGGACTTTCAAGGACATTTTAAAGCACCATTTATTTTATGTCAAGCACCTATCAAATTCACATCCCAGCATATGTAGGGTCATGAAAGACCTTACAGTACTTAACATTTCACTTACACTTAACATTTACATTGAAAATTTCAGAGTAATAATGTTTTGAATGTGTAGGTTTCATAAAGTTAGACTGTTCTGAACAGTTGTGTTCAAAGGAATTTAATGAAATCCATTGAAGTCAGTACTGGTAATATTCAAATACAATTTCTAAAATATTGATAAAATATGCATCAAACTGGTTTTGCTGTAGTTCTTTTACAAGGTTTAAATTTTAAAGAATCTCAATTTTTAAATTAATAAAAAGTGGTTAAATGTTGTAATACAGTAAAACCTGTTAACATTAAAAATTAGCACAAGTGAAAATTATTTTGGAAATTACTTTTTATTGTAAATCCCATTTTTTCATCATTGACCTAGAGCACTGATTCTTGGGCTCCCTCTAGTGGTACACAGATGAATCACTGAATTAAATATAAATTAATGTTAAAACACTTTTAAAAAGTTTGCAAGGTGGCTAAATGATGCCGGTGTTAATTTTTTGATCAAGTACTGTACATCTTTTACTTTACATTTAAGTACAGTACAGTTTTTTTGTACTTTATGTACAGTAGTTTTTACTTAACTTTTGGTACAGTACGATACATTTTAATTTAATAATTTAAGTTTTTTATTTACCTGTAATAAGTTTGAGAATCACTGACCTAGAGGAATGCAGGTGCTCAAACATGCAGCTGCTCATAACTTCAATATTTTTAAAATATTTCATGAACATTTAAACCTTGTACATGTGCAAATTTGCAAAAAATAAAGAAAAGAAATAAAAAAAGGACTTTTTATTTGCTTTTAAACTGTAAACGCTTTTCACTAAGCTGTTTTTCCAATTTTTCAAGTTCTACATTTCCTTCGTAACTCCATGTTGCAGTAAGTTTTGGAAGTTCATTTTTAGTCCATCTCCTATCCTGAAAAGTCTGTCTTGCAGAGATTGACTAAAAATGAGCTCCTAAAACGTATTGCCAGATTCTGGAAGATCAATTCTTCAAACAGTGGTACAAGAGGATGTGGTGCTGGTCCTTCAAGAGTCACTCTCAACTTATCTGTCTAGTCTTCATGTATTTCACAACACTTCAGCATGCAAGTGCGGGTCATTTTTTAGGATTTTTTTACCCAAGCAAAGTCTCTGAGAACCTGACAACTTGTAATTCTGGAGACTCCAGGTAGGTTGCAGTTCTGGAAAATGGTGGCGCTGGAGACTAAAAGGTTCCTGATGGTTTTGTATCTAATTCTTCACATTAATTCTTAATTCTTTTACAGTTAACGTGTCTTTTCTTCCACTTTTTTTTTTCTGACCCCGCTGACCCAATGAGCATTTCACTGACCAATGGTCATGCCTTAACTTTGCAATTTCTGAATTGCATTAGTTTTGAATAATTTTTGACTTTTCAGTCTGAGTTAAATCTATTTTTTGGTTCATTTTATCTGTAAAAGAAAACCTGCCTTTAATAATTTTGCACACCTGAATAAAAGGAGTTTTTCACTTCCAGCCTTCATGGACAATATATCACTTACAAATAAATAAATGCAAAATTAATAGTAGTTAAGATTGATGTGGTTTTGAATTGGTAAAATGTGCTTGAAAAAATAAAATAAAAATACAATCAGAATATCAATGTGCCTAATAATTATGCACAAACTGTAAGATGTGCTCACTTTACACAGAGTGTGCGTGATCACGAAATCGAAAGTGAACAGCGAGAGCTCATTCAAATGCAATTTCAATACCCCACATATTGATAGCAGCTCCCTGATGTGCAAAAATTGTATACATTAGAATGTTTGCGGGAGTGGGACACACACGTAGCGGGAGTGGTCAGAAATTCAGTGGGAGCGGGCTTAAGAATACTGCAGGGCCCTAGGCTGTGCATCAACACACACGCCAAGTTTTTTTTGCACTACCCCATCTCCACCCCCAATCATTAGTGTCGTTTCCTTCCGTCTTTGACAGCACATATAGGACAATTTTTGAAATGGCGCCATAAACAAAATTCATTTCAAATTTAATTCAATCACTTTCAAGTACCTATGTTTGTTTTCAAGTACTTTCCAGGCCTTGAATCCATATGTCTGAAATTCAAGTACTTTCAAGAAGCGTGGGAACTCTGTTACTATTACTAATACATTAAGTTTCTTCTGTTAACATTACTTACTAAACTATGAACTTACTTTAATGATCAATATTTTTAATCAATTACAAAGTATCGTTCAATTTTTATTTTTTTTCTATTTTTTTTTTAAATATAGTAAAGCTATTTTAGTTTTCGTTCAGTATCCATTTCAAAAACTATCGTTGATTAATTGGTATCGGCCAGTGTGGTCGAACCTAGCTATCGGTAAAATCCACTATCGGTCGACCTCTAAGAAAAACAGTTGAGGTCACTTTGCTATATCTGATCCATCAGGCTTTTATGTCTCATATCGTCTGATATAGTGAGAATATGGAGGAAAAACAGCTCAATTTTATTCAGAGACTCTTAACAAAAATATGCAATTTGCTGCAGATGCTGATATTTATATGATGAAATTCTGATGCTTGAGATCTTTATAACAATATAGCGGATACTTACAAAAGATGAAAACATAAGTAATAGTGCATTAGTTCCTATGGATTAGTTCCTATGCTCTGTATTTTAATGTCAGTTTTAGACCTTGAGAGTATTGTTGTGCTATATTTCTCCACGTGTGTCTGAAGGAAGTTAGTTTTGTGGCAAAGCTGATAAATCAACTTACATTTGAGTTTTAGCAGCTTGTCTCTGGGCCTTTCGCTCTTTCCTCTTCTGATCAGGCGGCTTTGCAAAGACGATTTCAATTTGTTCCCCTTCCAAATCCTTCCCGTGCATTTCAGTTAGAGCCTGCGGAAAAATACTGGTTAAAATCTGTGCATAAATTACCAGCAACCTCTCAAATGATAGAGAGGAAGAGATAATTACCTTAACAGCACTATCTCTCTCTTCAAAGTGGATGAAGGCGTAGTCTTTAAGCTTTTTAACCCTTTCCAGTTTGCCAAACTGACAGAACGACTTCTCGAGAAGTTCTTCCGTTACTGTGCTCGCCAGGTTTCTTACAAAGAGAACTTTGACCTAAACAATACATGGAGGGAAAAAAAAAAAAAAAAAAAAAAAAAAAAAACTTTAGTAAATATAATCTCATCTAACACAGGAAAATATTTTGCATAAAGATAAAGCCAATTTGAGATGTTTTCTCATTAAATATTTGCATAACAAATAAGCACAAATTACCTTCGAATTTAAAAGTCATTCTCATTGCTGTAATGTGTTCAGTGTAAAATTTTTGTAATTCTCATTTTCATTATTCTAATACAAATTTCTCACAGCTAAACAGATAAGCTGCTTGACTAATGTCATCAGTTTACACATTTTAATGCTAAATAAAAGATTTTAAATCATCTAGGGCTGAAAGTTTAACTTTTCTTATCTTGCATGCTGATTTCATTTACAGTGTGCACAGAAAACACTTCTCTCTCAAGACACGCGAAGTGTGGTATGCTGTGTTTCGTTATTACTTAACGATAATTTAGCCTTGTATTAATTTTCCAGTCGTAGTCTGTGTTTAGCACAACAATGACCTGGACTCGTGAAACAGACTGCAGATTTTAAAGATGTAAAAACCTCAAACGCAAGTCTGAAGAAAAATATGCTTGTTTGCTTTTTTTAGTTCTCAGAATTGAGGAATATATGTGTTACTTTATGCAACTATGAAAGCAAACCAACCCGCAGATAGAGATGATATCAGTGAAAACTGACATGCTAAGTTTTTTGGGGGGTTTTTTGGCATCATAACCACATTTCCAAGACAAAAATGTGTACTGATATACATTTTGTTATCATGGAATAAAATGACTCATCATGATATAAAATTTTGGCCTTATCAGTACCTACACCTTACCTATTCTTGCATTGCTAATAGTGGAAAACAACATACCTTTGCCATGACTTCAGGGTCGGGGTCTTCTATGGGATCAGCCCATTCTACTGTCACCACATTCCCCCAAACTTTCACTTTGCCACTCATTAATCTACGCCGCGCCTGGGCTGCCGTTTTATGATCCTCGTACTCTAGGAAGCAGAAGCCGCGGTTCTTCTTTTTGTCATCAGGCTGATGATATAAGATGACGTCATTCAAGCCCTCTGTTGAGATTGAGGATGGAAAATTATTTACTGGGAAAATTACCGCAAGGGAAATTCCTTCACCGCGACAGCCCTAATTAGACAAAAAAATGTGCCAGATAACAAAACAGATCATTAATATGAACAAAAGCTTTTCACTTAAAATGGTGCTGAATTTTTTTTAAGAAAATTACTATTAATAACTTTTGTAATTGCTGAATGAAAAAAAAATGTAATGCTACATTACTACTACTTATTTTTACTTCGACATATGAATTAAATACAAATAATGTACAAAAGAAAAAAAAAAAAAATCAACTAAACTCTGGAATTTTTGTGAGGTAATTTTAAAGTGTTGTGCAGGGCTCTACGCTTACTTTTTCTTTTAGGAGCGCTTGTGCTCCTAATTTAAAAAATTTAGAAGCACGGTCAAAAATTTAGGAGCACCTTCTAATCAATAATCAAAAATTCTGATCAAAATTAACCTTCCTATTACGAGGTGATATTTGACAGTGATTTACAGGGAATTTTGTTTTTACCTTTGTAATGGAATTTTTCTAACTTTATTAAAAGTATGTCATCTTTTGTCATCAAACTCAAAAAAATATATAAGCTTTTTAACATTTTTTATTAAAACAACAGAATAAGAAGTAGAATAAGAATGTTATGAATAAAATTAAATTAGTATTTAAGAAATAAATTTGTACTACAGAGGTGGCACAGAAGACGACAAAAGTGGCTTGTAGGTGTATTTTCAGACATTTAATGAGGCTCAGAGGTTGCATGAGTACAATTCATAAATTCATGTTGAGGTTAATGTTTTAAATATACAATTTTGAATATAGAAATATTAAATGATTTAAATAACAGAAAAGATACTTTAAAAAATTTAATTAAAACTGCCAGCAGGTGGCGTTAAGTCACTGATTTTATCACTGAATCATTCATTTAATAGATTCGTTCGAACGGCTGATTCATTCAGGAACGAAGCATCTGACTGTCTTTATGAATGGGTAATTGAATCATTGACTCACTAGATTCATTTAAAAACGCAGTTCATTCATAAAGGAAACATGGCTGTGTTTGAATGGAGATGCGCAGCGGCTCAGATGTGACTGTCTGAAATGATTTTCATTGACGAAATAGAGCAAAATAAGGCAATAGTGTTGTAGTCAGACAATATAAGTCACTTAATATTAACTTGTTTAATGAACTGTTGTATTAAATCAATATCAAATTTGCAAGCTGTCACTCTCCTTAGTTCATCACGATCTCAAAAAAACTCCATTATAATCAATGCAGCTCTCTACACTGCACAGTTAATCTCTTACACTCTGTCTACACTTTGTTTGTAATAATGAGAGGATACATCTGTGATACATTACTCAACGCTGCAAAAACACGTATGTTCGAAACCTTTGAAGCTCCCTCAGCGCAAACACAAATATGCTGATCGGGTCAGACGCACAGGTGCTCCTAAATATTTTTTCATAGTCGCAGGCAGTAGTTTTGCGATGGTCGCACTGTAGAGTCCTGGTTATGTATTTATCCATGTGCATTTTAGATGTATTTTATATTTCCTTTGCACAAACTCTTCATATAAGTTTATTTTGTTTAGGTTTAGAAAACTAAAACAGAAACAGGTTGGCCCTGCATGTACATATGCACAATATAAAGTGCGCTTTGTCTTTGCACAAACAAACTCAATTTATCCATCCTCTATCCTAGAAAACAAGAGACCTCTTCTTTCTTATTTAAAAAAAAGAATTATGTGATTTAAGATGAAAGCTGAGAAGTTTCTTTGCTTGACATTGTTACTAGAACCTTCCAGCGCAACTAGAAAAACAATCACAAACCACTGGTGTTTGTTTTCATGATAATCTGTAAAAGCGATGTGTAGTCCATCTCTAATGCACACATATATACAAGCATCTCAACAGTTAACAACAACCCTTACCAGTAACTTTGGCAAACTCCTCCACGATCTGCTCCTTAGTTTTGCTCTTGGGGATGGACCCCACAAACAGACGATTGTTGGCAACAGAGATGCACACACCGATGTGTTTCCCAGGGCGAATTTCATTGTTGTTACACTGCAGGAAAGATTACAATCAGAATCCAAAAGACTGCAGGTGGATAGAAACAAACAGACAATCACTTACAAATTTAACGGCTTGCTGAGCCGCCTCTTTAGTGCAGAAGGTGACGAAGGCGTATCCTCGGTTCAGCCCGCTGAGCGGATCCATCATCAGACGCAGATCCCATATGGGTCCGGCTTTCTCGAACAGAGGGACTAGCTCATCTTCAAAGAGATCTCTCGGGATCTTTCCCACAAAAATCTATGAGAGTTTGAGGAAACTAGATCAGCCATAATATACACGCTGATGTTCATAAAAAATATCTTACCGAAATAAACATTATACTGTCAGCAGACTCTTTCCTAGCAATCTGTGATATTGACAAAAAATGACATCTCACTACTTTCTGGGATTGCTGTCTTTTTGGTTGTACTATATTTAAGTTATCCTTGTTAAAGTATAATTACACAGTTATGTATTGAGTAATATTAATAACTTGTACTTACTATAGAGTCATGGGTAGGGTTTGTTTTAGCATTAGTTGCTTGTAATTATGCATAATTTGCTGTCATTACTATAGTAAGTATATGTAGCGTAATAAGGGCACTAAAATAAAATTACCATTTTTATTTATTTTTATTTTTTTTATTAAGGGGCAAAAATGGCCACCTTGTATTGATTTCCAGGGGCGTTTTTGCCTTTTGAAGGGCAGTTTTTAACCTTATTATATGTATGCAGGGTTCATACAGAAACTGCAAAATGAAATTCCAGGACTTTCAAGGACTTTAAGCACTACTTTTTTGGTTTTCAAGGACTAAAATCAGATATCACAATATCATTATTATCTTTTAAATTCTAATAAATAAATGAATAAAACAAAACGGTCAAATAATATGCAGCACATGCGAAGCATGCAATGGCTGTGGCAACTTTAACATTTGAAAGGATACTATGGCAAAGTTATCAATTTCCTTGAATATATGATTAACCTGAAGAGTAAAAGCCTCATCATACACTTGGAAAATTATGAGCTATATCACGTTCATGGACACTAGGGGTGTGACAAGATTAAATATTTTCTGCAGCTCATTTCAAAGCAATGTTATTGCACTACCTGCATGTTTAACATGTTGACCTCCAGTGTGAGGTAGTTATTTATTTTTATTCAGTTTGCACATTTTTGAGTTGTGAAAAAAAAAAAAAATCTAAAAGTTAATTTCTGATCAAACCATATACCTTAAAAGGTAGAATTTTGATGTTACAAAAGAGTTGTTGTAAAATGTAATGGTCACAGTTATGTGGTTTTGAAATATGGGTAACACTTTATAATAACGTTCAGTTGTAAGTCATTTATAAGTCATGAAATAATCAAACAGATCCTTAGTAAATGGTTAATAGTTACTCGTTAAGTTACTAGTTAATATTTTATTAATCACTTACATTGGAGTACACACTGCAAAGTATTCAAAACCTGTTGTGTAAACGCATGAATAAATAATTTACAAAGCTTTCTGCATCCCCTAATCTAGAGTGTAAACTACTCATCACTTGTAAATGTGTTACACATCATTTGTAATCTTTTTTACCTGTTACAAATGATCTGTAGGTGTATACAAGGCATTTACAACACTTTCTGCATCCCCTAATCTAAAGTGTATACTCATCAGTTGTAAATGTTTTACAAACCTTCCAGTTACAGAGTGAGTGAGTGTGTGTGTGTGTGTGTGTGTGTGTGTGTGTGTGTGTGTGTGTGTGTTTATAAACGCACACTCAACCTGTAACTGGAAGGTTTGTAAAACATTTACAACTGATGAGTATTTTACACTAGTTTAGGGAATGCAGAAAATGTTGTAAATGCCTTGTATACACCTACAGACCTTTTACTAATGGTTTGATAATCATTTGTTCATGATTAACAAATGTTTATTGAGATGAAAGTACAATGTTGATATTTCAATGATTTATAAGTGATTAATAATATATTAACTAGTAACTTAGTAACCATTTACTAAGGATGTGTTTGATTATTTCATGATATGCTATTTTTTTAAGATTAACTTAAGACAGATTTGTAAATCGTTAGCATATTACTTAATCATTTGTAAACAGTCATGTTTTGTGAATGATTAGTTCATTATTTAATCACTTGCAAATGATTAAACAGTGTACAAAACAGATAAAAATATTAACATACCACTTATTAATCATTTATGAACACATATTCATGTTTTGTAAATTATTAGTTCATCATTAACTAATCACTTATAAATGACTTGCAACTGAATGTTATTATAAAGTATTACCGAAATATGTTGTGGCAAAGCGAATAAAATGCAAAAACTGTATTAATTCTGAAAAAGGTTTTTGTTTTTTCTCTTCCCAGAAAAGTAATCATTTTGATATATGTTGTGGAAAAGCAAATAAACAAGGGGAAAAAAAAAAAAAAAAAAAAAAAAAGAAAGACAAAATGTCTTTTTTTTCAATTGAGAAATAAACGCCCAATGTAACATATGCAACATTAAAAATTTATCATGAACCCCCAATGTCACATATGTAACATTACAGATCTTTCACAAGGAGGGGTTGTATTTCAAAAACAACTGCTGAAACATGTTATAAGTGGTCCATTTGATCTGTTTTATATACCCCATAATTTTCCTATAAAGAGAAATTGGTCCGGGTTCTTATGGGTTAAATCAATATAATTTTAATATTTGGTCACATGCAAACTCAGAGCGAGGGTTTGAACTTTTATTTTGAAATCGCGATGTACAACAAATCGCATATAGAAATATGTTGATGTATTCTCCTGTTCTGGCATGGGTTTCTAAATGGGTTTCTAAAAGATTTACTTTATAAATCTAGTGAGAATGCACACGGTTTTTCTCAGATGAAGGTTAAACAACCCAAACTCACAGCATCATGCAGAGGAAGAGTTTGTGGACGGAGCTGCTGAGATGGAGGCGCGCTCCACGCTTGTAAATGATAACAGCGGAACACAAAGCGCGTCAGACTTTATACGCGTTCCAAAATGAAACCCAAACAAACAGCAGATGCAATAAAGGACCAAACAATATAATGCAAGCACCATCAAAGGTGTTACCACAAACTCAACTTTATACTGATATCGCGAGACCGCTTTTCACCTTTAGGAGTAATATCGCGAGATCGCGTGCGCTCCGGGCAGCCGAGTGAAGTGGCTCTGTATTTAGACGCGCTGCATCGTTAATTTAGCAAGAAAAGATTGTTTTTGTCGAAAACAAATATTAACACCAATTTCATATATACTGCCTTTTAAACGTTCAAGTACTTTTCAAGTACCTTTTCATAAATATGAATGTTTTCAAGGGTTTTCCAGGACTTAAATTTCAAAAAGTCAAATTCAAGCACTTCAAGCACCTTGTACGAACCCTGTGTATGCAAAATCTTTTGTGTGAAATTCTTGTTTAATCAATAGATTAGAATAAGACATTATAGGCTATTACAAATCAAATTAAACCAGTATCAACAAAATCCATTTTTGCACTGCACAAGCAGCACAGAAGCTGCATCTAAAGCAACATTTGAATGTATTTATACTGCAACTACAATTTCAGAATTCTATGAGATTTGTTTTTAAAATGGTAAAATGAAACCAGATTTTTTTTAAATGCTTTATGAACTCAAAACTGCCAATAGGTGGTGGCAATTCGAGAGTCATTGAGCAATTAATTGATTAGTTAAAACACTATGCAAATTGATTCCCCTTTCCCCCTTCTCCTAGCCAATAATGAAATATATTGTCAATCACCTAAAACTCACTTTGCAAATGCAAGTGACAGCACTGTGAACATGAGTGATATGATGCCATAAGCTTTAAGGTGAAGTCAAGTGCAATACTTTCATCATTTTTGGTTTTTGTGTTTTAATGAACTGATTAACGTGTCTGAGAAATGGATGACATACAGTGCATTTTAGCACAGATTCAAAACAGAATCGAACACTAGTGCAGAATAAAACCGACATCAGTCACTCACACAAACAACTACAGCTCTAACCTCTGTGCCGACGGTGGGCTGAACTCCAGCGTGGGTCGACCCTGGAGGAGGACCGCCATACTTGCGCTGGCCTGTCGTCACATCGAGTGTATAGCCAGTTCTCTCCAGCAAAGCCTGTGAAGAAAACAAAAACACCTGAGTGTCAGACAGTTACTGGATCAATAGAAAAGAAAGCAGCAACACAAACAACTATATAGAATGAACAATAGATAGACAGGTGGATATATCATTCAACTTTGGGAACTAAAAAAACCTGACTTACTGGCTGCACAGACTTACTTTGATTTTGGCCTCATCTGGTCCTTTAGTGGAGTCTGACACTTTGGTCCCCTGTTTCTCCCTCTGCCTGTACGTCTTCATCACTCCACAGAGGAAGGCACTTTTATTCTGTTCAAAACATTAGCAATGGGTGAGCAGGTGTGTTTGCGCGCCTACAAGAGCATGGAAATAAAAACCAGGGCTCGACAATAAGGACTGATCGATGCCCCGGGATGTGTGTCAGTATATTAGATCTGCGCATTAGAATGATGACAGAAAAAAGATCTCACGCTGCTTTTAACTGAATATTTTTTTTAATTTTTTAGAATTCATTTACATTTCATGTATGCAGTGAAAACTGTTATTTTACATAGGATTATTACATTTCTGTGCCCGAGTACTAATGAAAAACTAAGCTTTTTTTTGTTGTTTTCCAGAATTGAAATTTCACAAATTAAATTTCTACATTTTTATCTAAAATGTTGGTACCTAATTAATTACATTGTGACAATTAACTGATCTAATTAATTGCAAACTAATGGCACATCGAATTAGAAATATATTAAATATAATATATTAAAGATAATTTAAAGCCATTATTGTGTTAAATGGGAAAAGCATCAAAGACATCACAAAAAGTATATTTTCTTTTTATAATTTATTAATTTTTTGTGTGAACTATCCTATCCCTTTAATTAGTGTTTATTAATATGGATTTTCTTTTAATTTCATATTTTTTTATTAATATGGAAATATGATTTTTTTTTAATGAAGTGATACTGTAAATAAACTAAAACTGGCAGGAGATGGTAGTAAATGTCTTAATGAATAAATCATTCATTCATTCGTTCGTTCAAACGGCTGATTCATTCAGGAATGATGCAAAATACTCTTTATGAATGGGCTATTGAATCATTGGTTCACCATTCATTTAAAATGTGGATTCAGTCAGAAACTGTGTGTTGCTTGGAGACGCACAATACTTCTGCTTTACTAGGTAATATTTGGCTTGGCAAAATTTAGCAAAAAAATTTAAAATGTGACATTACGTTCTTAGTTAACTGTTGTATAAAATCAATATCACATGTGCACTCATGCTATACGGGACAAAAACAGCACTCATGTGATATTGCTTATTAGCTATATGATTTTATATATATGACATGAACATGAGAAAAAAACTCATAGTGGAATCTTTCCCAGAATATCTTGAATATTAGTGCCATATAGCTGCATTCTATAGGCTCCATCAGTTGTTGCCCTGCATCATGTCCATCACCAATCAACTGTATAGGTGTGGTCTGCACAGCGCCGCGTCAAGTCGACACCTTATGAAATGTAAGACGACATATGGAGTCTTGGAGCAGGGCGGGGGTGTGTTAATTGCATTAATTTTAACCTTTTATTTTTTCCAATAACTAATTAAATAGATTAACACATTAAATCGACAGCCCTAACTAGAATACAAGTCAAACACAAAGAAAACGTATTTATTATTGAGTTAAGTCCTGGAAGCATTCCTTAATTTACTCCAAGATGATTTATGGTAACTAAAATTAACTGCCCATTTGTTTTATTGTTGCATGCAAAATATGAGCACTACTATTATTATTTATTTTTTTTTTACATTAATGCACATTTATATTTTAATCCATATGCAAGTACATATTTCAGAAAAATGTTATGTTTATAACAAATATTTATATATAATATAAATTACGTGAATATAAACATATACATGTAAATATTTTCAAAATACACACTGTATGTGTGTGTTCACATATTACGTAAACAAAAACTTTTATTTTGGATGCGATTAAACACGATTAATCGTTTGACAGCACTAATCATAACATAAAATAAACAATAATGAGTACTAAAAATAAGTAAACGTGCCATTATAACCAAAGAAAGTGTGGCTATCTTATGCAGCATGAATCCAACATTACCAAAAATAAACGTAAGCGTTCTCGGTACATTTGGTGCGTGACTGCATTAGTTTGGTCTTCTCAAACATACCTGAACATGCGACAGGTCACTGTCTTTAAACTGCAGGAGAACCTGCAGTGCACCCTCTTCATTGAACTCCTTCAGAGCTTCAATCGCTCGATCATCGAGGTCGCTGTGAGACACGAGTCCTGCACAAAAACACATACTTAACACACTACAAACTGTTAATACAGCCACCTTCACTGGATGTTATCAGACACTATTTTAAAATCCCAATGAAAGACGTGATCTGAACTACTGCAGTGCTTTCCTCAATTGATGTCATGTGTAATTTGACACAGTAGAGCAGAGCCATTGACTGCATCTCATAGACACAGCGCTTTATAAGCGTTAATCATCTAATCACGAGCAGCTGCTGTCATTGTTCCTGCATGTGCGCATTTGGCAGCATGCTTCCTCTGACGCCAGACAAGGAGAACTTGTGTTGGCGGTTTGATTCGTTCTTAAGGTTCAGATCACAGTTCATGCAAAAATAAAAAAAGTAATCCAATATTCACACTTTTAACTACTTAAACCATTACTGGCTCCTTCAATATTATATGACATGTGGTGAGTGTTTACAAATAACAGCCAACCATGGCATTACAGCAACATGCATTCAACAGGACTAAACACACTAATGTTCTGTTTGCATAAATTACTATCAATAACAATTTCATAAAGGGATATTTCACCCAAAATTTTGTCGTTTACTCACCCTCAAGTTTCTTACTTCTGTTGAACATAAAAAGATATTGAATAATGTGGGCAACAAAACAATTGTTGGTTCCCATAGTATGGAAAAAAAATATTATGGAAGTCAATAAAGACCAGAAACTGTTCAGTTACCCACATTCTTCAAAATATCGTATTTTGTGTTCAGCAAATTAAATACATTCATACAGGTTTGTAATGAAATGAGGGTGAGTAGCTGACAGAATTTTAATTTTTGGGTGAACTATCCCTTTAACAGTTAGACAGCCCAAAATACAGATGTGCATTCATGTGTTTTCATTCGTTTCACCCATCAAGAAAAACTTAAATACCCAAAAACTACACTTGGCTTTGAGACATCTATATTGGTTACTGGGCACATAATTATTGCCAGTACTAAAATAACAACAAGCAATCCTAGGGTCATGGGTTTTATTCTGAGAGGAAAATGTATACTTGAATGCATGTATACCTTAAGTCACTTTGAATAAAACATCCGGCAAATATTGGAAGTTGTGAAACGTACCACAAAACAAATAGCACAACACAAAACTTAAGGTCCTTTATTGGCATTAATGGTTCCACAGAGCACCTTAACATCCACGGAACGTTCCAATTCCATAAAAGGTTCTTACTGTGGAAAAACATTGTGGAAAAAATGGTTCTTTTTTTCCAACACTTGACTGAAAGGTCCTTTGGGGAACCAAAAATTATTCTTCCATTTCTGTTTCAAGCATTGCTGCAAATCCCCCAATTTCAAGCTTTATTGCAACATGCAATCGTACGAAGATGCGTAACGTCTCACCTGCTATGTAAATCTCATCTAGTTTGACTGCAACTTTTCTAGGTAAGCCGGCGTCTAGTAGCGTCTGGAAGTGCTCTGAATGGGTAACTGCCACTGAAGACTCCACTGGTTCATCCGTACCATTTCCATTTATATGCTCCGTGGCCATGTCTCCGGGACCTGTGCAGATGTAAGGGGCCAAATTAATGCAAAACTGGGTCAAAGTTGAACGATCTGGAGCCTGCCGGCTGTCTTCATCACCACGGAAGTAGAGAGGTGCAGAAACACTGCAGGACAAACTTGATTTTACTCTATTATTATGCTGTAATATGCATGCAGCATTTATTAGAATACAGATAATCTGTCAAACCGTCATTTTGCCCCAAGGAATGACATTCACAGGAACAGTAATTTATGATGCTGTTTGCATTTTTAAATAACAGACATTCTTTAAAATCAAATGAGAAAGATTTAATTAAACATATCCGGAAACAAAATAATTTGCAACCATTAGGACTTTAAAGCAACTTTGCATGACTATATTACTCTTCCTTAATTTCATAAAGCACATTTGTAATACTGCAGCCTATTGATCATATAGTTATTAGGCAAGTCAAAACACAGAAATAATTAAAAATTGTACATGCATTTCAATTATCAGACTATTCAAATCTGTATCAGTCCTAAAAAAGAAATATCAGCCAATCGCTAGTTTTTGATCTCATCATTTGAGAGATTGCATGGGATCTTTACACATTAACTCACTTTACATCACAGCATAATTTATGTGAATAAGTGATGGCAAAAAAAAGTGGATTCAAGTGTAAATTACTCTGTATTACTTCCTCATATCTCAATGTAGTATTCATAAGACATTACTAGTGGTACTTTCAAAATATTGCGGTTTGTCTGGATATCTCAGCCAGCCTGACAATTAGCCAATCATTGCTTTAGGGCAGGACAATCTGTTTGTCTGACCAATGGCAGATGAGGGAAGTGTTCCTAAAAACCTGTTATTTCTGCAACTTTGTCTGGTGATGCTGGTGCAAAGAAATGACTCTTCACTTATAAACCGTAACCAATTACAGCACTTAAAATATCCACTTCAAATTCATTTCATATTGTACATTTTTAAATCTAACATCTTGCTGCTGAAAAATAAAACTACCCAACACAACAAAACAACACACACAGACCAAATACTGAATCATGCCCATGTGTTAAATTACTCTACTTTGACCCAAACTCCCAGTTATTGTTTGTTTCTACGGCTTCAATGTCACTACTGAAAAAGTACCATGAAAATACCATGGTACAAAGATTGTCTCGCATAACACCATGGTAATGAACGATTGCCACCAATATATCAGCTGCTTTTGGTCATATTAAGACATTGACTCACAGCACTGCCTGCTTTTTCCACCATAACCTCAATACAGCCAAAAAAAAAAAAAAAAGTAGAAGTCCTTATTATTAACTGGAAAAATTGGTGTAGCATTTATTTACGCACAATTATTTTAAACAACATACACTGATTTGATTTATCTCAATCATATAGAAATCAGATATAGACTATTGCTCAGCCAAATCTGTATACACTCTTGTCTGATCGAAATGAATTATCATATTAATAAACATGACATTTGCACCGTATTTATACTATTCAGTGTTTCCTCTAGGATTTTTTCCAGCTGTGGTGGCAGGACTATTTCCCATGGACCACGCCCCCTTCCCACCCAATAATTGAATTTATTATAACTAAAAAAAACAAGTAAAGAGTAAATAATAAAATATGAATTAATAAATTAATGGCAATCAATAGCACAAACAAAAACAATAACAAGATACAAATTAAATTTGTAATAATCTATTCAACTAAAATGACACTGGATAGTCTTCACTGTATAAATAGACAGTAATGACAGACAGCAGCAGGTTTATTTAGGCTGCTGTCTCTTTAACACCTCATGCATGATCTAATATACCGTTACACATGGCTCTATGCTTACTTTTCTTTTTAGGAGCGCTTGTCCTCCTAATTTAAAAAACTAAATTAAATAAAAATTAGGAGCACCTTCTGATCAATAATCAAATTCTGATCAAAAATTAGCCTTCCTAATCCAAGGTGATATTTGACTCAAAGTGATTTACTGGGGCATTTTCTTTTTACCTTTGTAATGGCATTTTTCTAATTGTATTAAAAGTATGTCATCTATGTCATATTCAAAAATTTATATTTATAAGCTTAAGATTTCTAAATTAAACAATATAATAAGTAGAATAAGACATAAGTTAGCAAAATTAATTTGTACTACAGAGGTGGCACAATTTGCACAAAAGAACACAAACGTGGCTTGTAGGCATGTTTAATGAGGCTCAGAGGTGGCATGAGTGCAATTACATTCATAAATTCATGTTGAGATTAATGTTTTAAAAATAAAATATTGAATATAGAAATATTAAATGATTTAAATAACTGAAATTATACGTTAAAAATGAAACTAAAACCGCCAGCAGGTGGTGGCAAGCCACTGATTTTATCACTGAATCAATCATTCAATTGATTAGTTCGAACGGCTGATTCTTTCAGGAATGAAGTCTTTATGAATCACTGACTCACTAGATTCGTTTAAACACAGTTCATTCATGAATGAAACACCACTGTGTTTGCTTTTAGAGATGCACAGGCACAGCTCTTACTTTATTTGGAACTATTTTCCTTGATGAAATGGCTAAAAATCAGGCAATAGTGTTATATTCAAACAACGCAAGTCACAAAATATTAACTTCTTGTTTATTGAACTATTGTATTAAATCAGCATCACAGTTGCAAACTCTCTTAATTATTAAAAGCTGTCACTCTTATCGCGATCAGTGGTTGCACAGAAAATGAGAGTGTGCAAGTGAGTTCTCAAGACTCGAAAGATCGTGCAAATGATACGTTCCGTCATCTGTCATCGCGTTATAAAGACAGAGCTCACTTAGGCCACGCCCACCGGTGGGGAAAACAATCCAACGCTCTCCATTGACTTTCTATTGCGGGAAGCTGCCTCCTTGTCATTTCTGACTTATAACAAAAAACAGAGCAACGCCTAAAAGCTGCTATGTGACAAGGTGTACAGTAAACAAGCTAAAAAACCCAGAACTACGTTTTTATAAGCTGTCGACCCCAAAAAACAAGCGTTTGGGACACAAAGAGTTGTAGAATTTCACGTTGGGCCGTTCAGTTGGATCATTTCTCAAACAAAAGGAAGGTTAGGAAAAGGGGCACTGACATAGACCAATAAAATTTAGTTTCTTAATATATCTCCTCCTCTCAGATTCACATCGGGTGGTGAAATAATCCTTTGACATGGATAAAAATAATGAATGGTCTTGTCGCCGATTACGTTTCCCGCCAGTGGGCGTAGTTCTCAGAGTATTATGACACATTGCACTCTACTTTGTGTCCTAAACGCTCGTTTTTTTGGGTTGACAGCTTATAAAAACGTAGTTCTGGGTTTTTTAGCTTGTTTACTGTACACCTTGTCACATAGCAGTTTTTTGGCATTGTTTTCAGATTATGACGCGTTGCGCTCTGTCTCTATAAGTGCGGAACCTGCGGGAATGAGTAGAATTGACCTATCGGTAAGCCCCGCCCCCTTAGTTACTGTTGCTCCCTCGGACAAACAAACGGAGTTGCTCACTGTCTTACAATGACAGCTGCAGTGTGAAAACCTTGTCACATGATGTTTTTGGACACAGAAGGCCACCAAATAGGAATTAAATATTCCATGGAGGGATTTATAAAATATTTTAAAGTAAATACGGTGGGCAACTCGAAGCGAGGGATTACAGATCACAATGCAAGCGGGATAAGTCTCATTACTGTCGATCATCACGATCGCGGATGACAACATGCAGGATCAACACTGTTCATGTATCGCAGGGTACGATTAAATTAATCTACATTTAACCAGTTTAATATCAAGAGACAGTGAAATGTCGACCTTCGTTTATGTGTTTTTGACCTACACTATACAAGATGCGAGAACAGTCTATTTAGGTTTGTACATTAGCATGGACTCACTAACTTTAACGTTAGCTAGTTTTAGACAGAAATACCTTGCTAATGCAGAAGATAACGTTAACGTTCTGCTTGAGCAGATGAAAATTGTAACTTAATGAGTGTATGACAACCAGAAAATGAACGTTTTTGTCTTCATTTGTATTGGGGTTGAATATTTAGGGACATTTTGCTCTGTTTTGTTTGGATTCAGGAAATGTAATAAAATAAATTATATTGCCCATCCTCTCAGGATACCTGGAATCAGTGTTACAAGTACCCCAGGCACATTGTTTTTCCATTTTTGAAGCATAAACTCAATAAAACCGATGCGAGCTCCGGATCTTCCAATGTTTCTCTATGGCGCTGAAACCTAAAGATGTCCGAGTTCCGCTCCCCGTGCAACTGATACTCGACTGCCATTGGCTAGTCTGCGTTCGAGGGGAGGGGCTTACCGATAGGTCAATTGTTATTTTAAAACGGATTGGCTGAACCGTGTTCGAAGCCGTTGTAAATTACACTACAAACCCTAACCTTTGTTTACTTTGTGTGTTGCTCGGCAACCACTTTGTTCCAACCACACCTGTTTCTGAGGAACTAGATTGTTTGGTGGAAGAATACTGTTTTTATTAATATTATTACACTTATTTGCTCTGTTTTATTTTGCGAAATCTTACTAAGTATATGGAATAACCGTTTTATAAAAGCAATAAACCCTGTGAAGCCGTGGTTTACAGTGAATTTATAACAGCTCTGGGGGTTTTAGGCACTGGCTTCGCGTCGTGTTATCTGTTATAAATTCACTGTAAATCACGGTTTCACGGGGTTTATTGCTTTATTAATAGCCGCAATCCCGCGCCGAAATTCAAGCCCTGCTCTGTGTTCTCTGCTAATATTAACTCGACTGAAGCTGCAGCCGAGGCGGGATGAGTTCTGGTGTGGCGGCCCGCCACGAGTGAATGAAGGTAGCGTAAACACTGCTATTTTAGCCTATTATTAATATTAACAGAATATTTACAGTCGTAGCTGTAAGAGACAATAGCATCATGTCCTATATATCTGCTCGCGCGTTCATCACTCAGACTTCCACGTGTTCCGCGAGAGGAATAATCCCGCTTCACGCGCCTGTCTGACATTACACACACTCAACCACCGCTTCTGACTCAAAACCTGCGAGATTTACAACCTCCCGAGATATTAGCGCTCCAAATTAATTACTTAATTAAATAATGCGATCGAACCCGTTTACTTACACAGCGTGTGACAGATTTAACTAACGTTAGCGCGCTGACATTCGGCTTCAAACAGCAGTCTGTGTGGATAAAAGCACTGGTTCTCATCGGGCTGTGTCTCTTTGTTGTGTCAGATGCTGAATGACAAGGGCACACTCACTAGGCCACAACACGAGCTACGTGGACAGTCTGCGCTCAGCACCTCAGACGAGTCTTTCAGAAACACTTCAGACCTCATCTGCTTCACAAAGAACAAACGAACACTTTAAACTTTACTCATGGTTGGCTGTGTTAAGTTTGTTTGTTTGACAACGCGCGCGCGTGTGTGTGTGTGTGTGTTAGGGGAGGAGGGGGGGGCGACATCGTGTTTGATCAGCCAGCAAACAACAACATCATCATCATCATCATCATGACTTTATCACTCTACTCCAACAGTGTAGGTGCAGAGAAAGCTATCAGTAGTCCGTGAGTTCCGCCTAAATGTGTGCGAGTGTCTGATCTGAGCCGCGTGTGCCGCACAGAAGCCGGTCTCTAACGATACTCTACCGACAGCCACAGAAACAACATCACTTCACCGCGAACACACCGACTCCGCGCTCGGGAAACCTCAAGAGAACCTTCTCATACCTGTCCGTTAATGTCTTGGATTGTGTTGGGATAAATCCAGAGGGAAATGTACTGGAAGAGGATAAAGTGGCCAAATCCCGCCGTGTCTGCTTTCTCGCTCTTTTCAATAGGTCTGATGCAAAATGGCGGCGAAACTCATGCCGCGGGAGTTTTTTTTTCCGCTTCCGGTTGCACGGGGTTTCTCACGCAGTCACTGGAGGGCTCGCGTTACACCGACTGAGCTCGTGCTGTCGAAATAAACACTAAACACCCAGACTTAGAATTTAATGAGTAAATTAAAACAAAAAACATTAAAAGATATGTGGCAAAGTAAACGGGATGGTGAGAATAAAGGACTACTTTTATATAATATTCAAAAAGCATTTGTAAATGAGAGGAGAATTTGTGGGAATAGAAAGGAAGACAGCATAATATCTCATCTTAGAATTGGACACACTGCACTTAATCAGTCATTATTTATAATAGAAAAACATGAGTCTGGACTTTGTGTTAAATGTGATCTTCCCGAAACAGTTGAACATATTTTAATAAAATGTAAAGGATATGACAACGAAAGATTAGAACTTACAGAAGCACTTCATACAGAAATAAATCAGATTTCACTTCAGAGATTGTTAAATAAAGATGTGACTATAGACATGTTTCACATATCATTTAAGTATCTCATAGATACAGAGTTAATAAACAGGATTTAAAGAATTAGCTACTATTAAGTTCATTTTAATTTATTTATTTTATTTAATTTATTTATTTTTAGTTTTCCCTAAACATCAATGCTCCAGACTTGATCCTAGCAGGTGGCAGTAAATGCACCTAAAGCTGGTTTGCCAACCGCCATAAAACATCAAAGAAGAAGAAGAAGATGGCATACTGTCTCACTACGTACTGAATATTGGATAGTATGCTGTATACTGCTTACTATTTTAAAACCAGTAGGTATCTAGCTAACTACTTACTGAATAGGCAGAGTATGTATTGTATACAACATAGTACTTTTAAAAAGTTATTTCAGATAAAACAGTAGGGTCGTGTCTCAAATGGCTCAAAAAGCCCTTGGTATTTTCATCTTCACTAAATCTGTGTAACCCGCTCTCTCTCTTGAAACCAACACAGAAGTGATTAAAACTGTAATTCTGCTTGAGACTGGCTCCGAAAGAGAGTCAGGCTCATTGACCTCCCATGTTAATCTGCCCAACTTTACAGCAGAAAAATACATGTTTACAGTCTGGTACAAAAACTGGTGTTGGTCTATATAGGTAATTCTGCCCTTCATGACAACTGTGAGAGGGGTTTTTATAACTCATCAGTTTAAATTATATTAAGCCTTAAAGTTCTGCATAATTAAGGGCGTGGCCACTTGATTGACAGGTGGATTGCCGCTCTGCTCCAGAGTGTGAAACTCAAAAAACTGGCTTTAAAGAATTTTATTTCTACAGAAAAAATAATTATAGGTAGGACACTGGAAATCTGGCAATTAGATGTTTTGATGAAAATGATCTCAAATTTGGTTTTCACCTCTGTATTGATATTGTACTCTGCTTTTGCACTGTCTGCAAAAAAGTGAGATGTCACGCCAAGGCAAAAGGCAGTAACTTCCACATTATATAGAGTGCTGATCACCATTTACAGAATCATTATAGTAACATCTGTATAAAATCTGGTGATCGTTGGCTGGGCTATAACATCTAGTAATGTGATTGGTAAGTGTTACCGTAACAACCAGACAAAAAAAGTAAAACTGAGTGGATCTTTAATATCACTCAAGAATTTTGAGGATAGAACACAAGTGGGCAGATTTAATTGCCTTTCTATTAGTACAAAAAAATAGTTATCTAATTCTTTATGAACCACTAAACAGGGCTTTTTAGAAAACTTACACGTGTGAATGTTGACTAATAAAATAACACATTATCATAACTAAAATATCCACTACATTTCCAAAATGCAAATTAAAATTAAAGAGTACCTTTTCTTTGTTAAATATAGAGACATCATACCATAACTTTTTAACATAACTACAATGCCAGAAGATGTGGGGTACTGTTTCAGGTGCAAAGAGCAAAAAGAGCAACTAACATCAATATCCTTCTTAAACTTCAGTTCAATTCAGAATCATTTGTTCACGTGAGGCTTCGTTACGTCATACTGTTTCTGGTTTTAGTTAGGTCAGTTTTATTTTTAATTATCTGAATGAATTATATAATAGGCTACTATACTTGTATATTACAGCAATGCACGCCCTGCCCAGTAGCATACAAACACTATACATTAATAAAAGAACACAAATGTTACAAAATCTTAATTTGTAAATGTACTTAATTAGTTGTAGATTGCATTTAATAGCTTACATTTTCTTGAAAACATTTGCCATCAGTTTATAAAAGTAATCATATCCGTTAGCATTCACACCCTTGTGACCAGCAGAAGTCACCGGACTGTGGAGTTTGGAGTGCTTCGGAAAAGCGAATCATTTTCAGAACCAACTGGTTCATTTGATTCAGAGCTTCGAAAAGCTTCGTTTCTCCCATCACCATAGCTTAAAAATAAAAACCGTAGTGTACTTCAGGCTAAACTCACTGGACATATCCAAGTTCCACCCAGGGTTGCCAGATCTGCATGACAAAACCATTCAAAACTAGCCAAATGATAAATTAAACCAGTCCTATGAGACACCATTTCTTTGTTCTTCTTGCACATTAAAGTCCCAGAACAGAACAAATACCAAATAGTAGAACAAGAAGTGCCATGCTTCATCATCTCTGTTTTCAATTATCAATCTATTATAGGCTCTCTTGTAACTGTGAGAACATAGGAAATCAGCTAATTGATTTAAATTATAGTGCAATGTGAATATGAACTCACACAATGAATATTTCTTGTTTGTTGTGGAACTGTTACATAATATCATAACAACACTATTTTCCTAAGAGGTTTCATCCTGTGAAGTCACTGCACTGGTATCAAAGCACAGAGTGCTATAATTCACAATAATCACCAGTCCGTGGGCAAGAGTAGCCTGTTGTGTAACTTGCATCATTTTTAGCACTAGCATGGCTGAATAACTTGACTAATGTTTTAAAAGAGAATACATAACTATGTGATTCAATAACTTTGTCCAGCAATGACCACTTCAGTGTCTGCTTACCAAAAACATTTCTTTACTGATTTCCTCTTCTTTCTGTTACATCATTACACCAGTAGATGGCGAACAGTGAGTTAAACAACCATGGATGGTAAGTAAATTAACATAAATGGCAATCAACAAATATCAAAACAATGTACAATCATGAATTTAAAAAAAATGGTATATTTATAAATTAACTTTACATTAACGTCTATATATATATATATATATATATATATATATATATATATATATATATATAATTAACCTTAAAGTGTTACCTATACTTTAAAAGACAGTAGGAATAAAATAGTGGGATGTGAAATTCATTGAAAACCAATGATCTTTTTGGGGACATAAATGCATTTCCTGAGCTGCAAGAGTATAATTACTTAAAAGGGCTAAAGGCCCTATAGTGTTTCTTTCTGCTGGGGAAATTAAGGGGAAAATTAATGAAATAATAACTTATTATATGACCCCATAAACTGTAGGTTAGTGAAGTGGCACTATAGTAAAAGCTCTATTGACTGATTGTAATTTGTAATTGTAAAACAAAGGAATGATATAAAAACATAAACACTGGATGTTTTAATGAGAAATCAGTTTACTGTCAATAACATTTAATGGACATATTTGCCATCATTATACCTACATTGTTCTGTTTTTAAATACTTCTGACTGAATTTGTTTGTTGCTTTGTGTTAGAATTTTTCTAAAATTAATAAAATAGCTAAGGCTATATTCATACATACAACTTAAATTGTTGAAATTCCATGTCCACATATTATTTTTATCAAATTCTTTTTTATTTGTATTTTAATGTAATTTTATCTAGAAAACGCTGTTTTGAATAAGCAAATAGCAGGATATTTCACACTAGAACTCTAAAGAGCTCTAAAGTTCAATGCAACAGCATCAACGGCACATGTCTTCTGACAGAGAGCTGCTGAAGCAGATGTCACTGTGTGATCTTCCTCCTGCTGCTGCTGCTGCTGTGTGGTTGTTTGGGAGGTGGTGGTCTGCTCCTGATGTTCTGGCACTTTGGGATGTGTCTCTCTGCTGGGCCTGGGGCAAATCTGCGGCCACAGTGAGGGCAGCTAACATCTTCTGAGTTCAGGTTTGAGGCAGACTGTGGCGGCACACTTCCCGGAGCGTGAGCTCGACCCTGACGCATGGTTTGAATGAAGGCCTCGTGTTTCTGCTGCCAGTTATTCTTCTTAGGCTGAGGATAAAAACAGTAAGACATCAGTAAAGACACGGATAGTGCACGGAAAAGTGATGTTATGAAGTAAACACTACCACAGCTTAAACAAAACACAGATCGGCCTTTGCTGATGACGAATAACATAATTGTGATTTTTTTTTTTCCATGAGCAATGTTAAAATGTATATGAATGTACAGTTAAATTTAACTTAAATGTGAGTGTTCCTCACACTATCATAAGAACACTTATTCGTGTGCACATCATATGGACTACTTGATGATCATTTGAAAAAAAAAAGTTTTTTTTCATTCTTTATGGAACTTATGAATTTATGAAATAATAGTAAGAAAAATGAAATTTTTTGATATGGAATCATTTATTGATAAATTTATTTTAACAAATGCAAATGTGTTTTTTATATTGAGTTGGCCTATCATATTTGATCATCAGGCTTTTATGGCTCATATAGTCTGCTATTGTGAGAATATGAAGGGAAAACAGCTCAATTTTATTTAGAAACTCAAACTGAGTAAAAATATGCTGATATTTATATGATGAAATTCTGCTGCTTGTAATGTAAATCAATGAGATCTTTATAACAGAACAGCACATACTGATATAAAATGATATAAGTATCAGATGGCACTCTATATCTCCAATACTATGTCTTAGTAAGATATTTAGAGGATAAAAACATATGCAATGCAATCCAGTGATGATGACTGAGAGATGAAGAAATAAACGTTCCTCGAAAGATCCTGATAATCATATTTGAGACTCATGGAGAATCAAGTAAGTATCCATCTGGAGATATTACTAAAGTTATTCTGATGTTTACTTGATAAAACTCAGTCAATATCTGACAGCAAAAAAAACACCAGCTGAAGGTGGATGTTTCTAAAGGTGTTTTACTTGATAAAAAGCTCTATCAGTCAGACGAAAGAAGGCATGTGTTTTGGCAGATTTAACAGCAAACTTTTGATCATTTTCATCATTTAGAGGCCTTTGTGTCTCAAATAATGTTATAGTAGTATTTAATGAGTTAAAAGTAAAACTCTTACTGGCGTTTTGCTCCTGCCGTTGGTTTTCATGAACTCCTCGAGGTCTGTTCCTTTGGCTCTGCACTGTGACATGTTGAATATCTTGCGCTGGGGCCGTTTTCTCTCACACACCCTCATGTGTGTCTCCAGCCGGTCTCGTGCGAAGCATCGATGGCACACGTTACACGGGATCAGCAGGTCTGGAGCGTCCAGATTCTCCTCCAGACTGAGCTCCACCTGCTGCAGGTGCTTTCCTCTCTGGCTGGGGTTTCTCTCCGGGACGGCCTCCTTCATGAGTTTCGATGTGAGTTGATATAAACCGTCTTTATTTTCTCTCCTCTCATGTTTGAGGTGAGATCTGTCCCTTCTCAGAGAGTCAGATGAATTTGGTTTTCTCACGTCGCAGTGATCTTCATTGTCCAAATAGAGGTTGTGTGTTTCCCTTCTTCTTCTGACATTGTCCCATCCCATATTTCACATTGTCCCATCCCTCTTCACCCTTTACTCATTTCCATTGTGTTCATAGTCATCCCACTCTCTCACTTCTTCTAGCTTGTGTCCCTTTGTCATCTCTGAGGTCAGAGGTTGTCTCCATTTTGGACTTTCTTTGCTCCTCTCCACCTGGCCACCATTTATCCCTCGCTCCCATTCCTCCCATCTTTCCATATCATCTCTGAATTCCCACTTTCTGCTCCCATATCTGTCTCTTTCCTCATCCCAGTCTCCGTATCCATTACTGTAGAACCTGTTGTCCTCCTTTTGCTTTTCCGAGAATCTTTTATTTCTCTCATCTCTCCTTTCCTAGTCTCCTCTGCTTTGAAAATCTTCTCCTGGAGCATCATCTCCTTGGAGTGGATTTCTTTGACAGCCATGTTTGTTTTTCATGTTTCTGCTCACGGTCCACGTCGCTCTTTGATTTTTTTCTTCCTAGATAGTCTGAATTAAGGGCGTCTAGTTTCCTTACAGCCTCCTGCTGGTGTCTATTAGTTAAACACGAGTGAAGTCTCTCTTGATGCTCTGGTTTCGTGACGTTACTCAGGCTGTAGGCTCTCTTGTGAAGGACTGGTTTTAGAGGGAATAATTTGTCTGATTCGCTCCGTGAAGGAACGTATTCAGTCTGCTCCTCCAGATGTGTGTGTTTCTTTCTGTGGATGTTGTCTGGATGTTGTCTGTCTCTCGTGGAGCTCATCTTTCCCTGTTGGTTTTCTAGAACATGCTGTCTGGAGTTGTGATGAGTTCCTGAGGGACTGCCCTCTCTGTGCAAGTATGGAAGCTTTGTTGATACAGTCTCTTTTTCCCAGAAATGCTGTATGAATTGATGGTTTGGCACCGTTTGCACGTTTATGCAGTGTGTAAATCTCAGTAAGTCTCTTAAACAGCTTCAGCAGGAGTTGGTGGTATAATAACAACGTTGTCAACCTGTGGTCTGTGGACTGATATAACACAGACATTTCATTAAAAATAGTCCAGCTAAAATTGTTTATGTCTCTTGTTTCTTCTGTCTAGCATGTCTTCACATTACACAGTCATTGGTTTCAGAAAAATGCTGGTCTCATGCTTTTAAGGTGAGACACTACAGGCAAAGCCTTTATTTCTTTTATGCACTGATCAATTTTGGTTTATTTTGCTTTCATATCATGTCTGCTTTCAGACTAGTGAAAATAAAATATCCAAAATACACATTTAAGTGTTTATTTTATTGCGTTTTATCTATTGGCACCTGTAGATTTCAATTCCATCTTTCTATCCATATTCTAAGTATTTTTTTTTGTCTGTTGACAGTATTTTCTGCCTTACAGAGTGATAAAAAGAGAAATCCAAATTCCCCTCTGTAAAAAACTCTTAATTCTAATATGTCAACAGAATCAAACAAGAATTTTTGAAACTGGCTTTATCTAGTGTTCAGATTTCTGTTCTGGTAAATTATTATTTGCAAATTAGAGCATATTTAATTAAATAAAGCCTCATTAAACACTTGACAAAACTTGTACTACAAAACAACCTTAATGTACTGTTATTAATCAAGGAGGGAACGTATGTTGATATCTGTTAGTTAAAAGTTTTACCTTGACTAGTGTAAACCCCTATTAACCCTATTGCCTTAATCAGCACATTTTCATAATCACCTGGACGTTAGACTATAGATGGTTTAATATCTATTTAGCTTCAAACTTACCGGCTTGTGCTTTCTGTGAATGTAAACCGATGAGTCGCCAATAAAGTCGATTTGACTGCGGATTTCAGAAACCAGAAAGCCTTTTATTATCGTCCATCCACCGGTACGTTATACAGTGTGCATCTCATAGAAAACATGGACATATCAGTCAAACATTTTCACCGTTTCCTCTGAGATCCAGGGTATATAAAGTCTTAAAAACTCATGCAGAATTCTGCAGTGAATAAAACTGGTTGTAGTTTCTAGTAGTCATTATTCAGTAATGCGTACGACTTCAAAGGTTATTTGATAGGTCAGATGATGATGGTTTTAGCGTGTGGTCTGAGCTGTTGTAATGACTGATTGAGATGAGTGATCTGTGTTTCAGGTGATCATGTCCTCTGAAGAGCTGCTGTCTTTGGATTATGAGGTGTTTGGGAGGGTGCAGGGTGTGTTCTTTTGGAAATAAACACAGGTAATCAACTCAGATCATGTATAGGGGCTAGTTGTCACATGATTGTGAATATTTCTATATTAGAGGCGTTTCTGTGTCTTAAACACCACACAGTATCAAAAAGCATGGCACATACAAATGTGTACGTATGCAGTGTACATTGCTGTGGATGAAAATGTCTGCCAAATGTATAAATGCAAAGTAATATTTCTCAGGGTGGGTTTATTTTTGAACGTTTCAGTGTAGACAAAACATTAAAGCCTTAACTTGAACATTTTCACAATTATTGCCCATAATAAGTGACATTATGGTGTTGTACACATAGTAAGAGCTTGCTGTATATTGACACAAATAGTTTAAAATATAATTTACTATGTAAAGTTACATATCTGCCTATGTTTCTAAGATAATTTATACTATTTAATGCAAATTAATTTAATTTAGCAAATTTTAAACAGTAAAACACTTATGAAACATAAAACATTTTGGAAAATATTCAACAAAAATATCAAACTGTTATAAGTTATACAATAGTTATTGTGATTAATGATTTATGTAGAATTACAAAACATAAACCCACAACCTGTCCTGACCAGACATTTCTTTAAAATAATCTTGTCCTGTGAACACAGATCAACATTTGGTTAAAATCTGCCTTCACAACATAATTCACATTATAAATCAACATGAAATCATAAGGGACCATAATTACTTTCTTAATACACTATACAGTAATAATACACTAAGTATTTATTTTACTATGTTGCTTTAGTATCATTGAGATGATTATAGTTTTCTTTGTAATTTTAGTTATACGTTTTAGTAATTTGGTTGTGTTTTTGTCATTTTGAGTAGTGTTTATTTTTATTAACTTTCAGTTTTAGTTATTTTAGTCAAATTAATGCTTTTTTTTCAAATATAACATTTATTTATTTTAAATGAATTAAATGTCTTTTATGATTTTAGTGAAGTCAGATTTTACCTGTTTTTCTCATTGAATGTGCTGTTATACTCAGAAAAATTCAGATTACAGACATAGATGGTAATCTAAAGATGTTTCGTGTTGACTTTAACCTATGGTTTTATATGTCATTCATGTGTTTGTCAGAATTAGTATTTTTCTGTTATGATTGAAATATTGTAATTCTGTCCTTTTATGGATACTTTTTATTTGTTTTAATCAATGTTTATATTAAGGCCTGACTTTCTGTTCATTTTTGTGTTCCTAAATGACTTTAAACTTGTTGTGTGTGTTGTGTTTCAGTCAGAAGGAAAGAGGCTGGGTCTGGTGGGCTGGCTGCGGGGACGGTTCAGGGGCAGCTGCAGGGTCCAGACTCCAAAGTCACGAATCGCCAAAGCAGAGGTCAAGAACGAGCGTGCCATCGACAAACTGGATTTTAAGAATTTCAGAGTTGCTCGTTAATGACAGAACAGCTCAATTAGTATTTATTAAAATATACTACTTATTTATTTTATTTATTTTATGTTACTATGGAAGCCTGTTTTCGCCACTGAGTAAAAAAATAAAAAAGGTAATTGCAACTTTTTAATCTCACAATTCTGACTTTTTTTCTCAGAATTGCATGATACAAACTTGCAATTGTGAGTTATAAAGTCATAGTTATGAGATATAAACTTGCAATTCTGAGAAATAAAGTCAGAATTGCGTGATATAAACTCACAATTGCGAGTTACTAAGTCAGAATTGTGAGATATAAACTCGCAATTCTGAGAACATATCAGTCTTTTTTCCCCCTCAAAATTGGACTTTATAACTAACAATTCAGACTTTATATCTCACAATCCTGTGGGGAAAAAAAAGTCAGAATTGTGAGATAAAAAGCTGCAATAATGTTTTTATTTTTTATTTTTTTATTATTCAGTGGCAGAAACGGGCTTCCATAGTTACTAATAAATATGAGGAAAAGCATGTACCACAGTACATCTAATTTTATTTCATTATTTATTTCAAAATGCCTCCTTATATAACATCTGTTCTATAATTTTAGAGTTCTGTACATGAAAACACTCTCTTCCTGATGTAACAAATAATATAAAAGACTCAACGTCCATGTCCACTCCTGTTTCTTCAGTGTATTTTTGTTTTTTCATGGCTTAGCTTTCATTCACACATTATTGTGTTCTTTATTTCAAAATGCAATAAATTAATGGTAGTTGTGTTAGACAAGAAATGTCTTAAAACGCAATGGTGTTGACATGATAAATTATATAACAATCTAAAATTTAAATAATTTTCATCATTTTGAAATAACTATTTATTTCATTATTATTATTATTATTGTAATTTAATATCAAGAAAAAATGTATGTATAAATGAATTAATATAGGGGGGTTTAAGTATGTGTCCTTTAAAAAAAAAAAAAAAACTTGTGTGCTCTTTTATCTTTAAAAGTAAAAAAAAATAAAATAAAATATATAAAGAAAGAAAGAAAGAAAGAAAAATAAACATTTTCAGATATTTCAAAGCCTGGGTAATGACATTACTTTCAGGTGTTGCCTGCACAGTAATAATGGTAATTTTGCATAATTTCTATTAAAGTTCTGTAATATTTGAGGGTTGTGGTCAGGAAAGTTTCAGTATCAAAAAAATGTTTTAATGTACAATTAGACAAAAGTCATGCTAAAATGTATATATTAATGAGATGACCTAAGGTAATGACCAAAATATACAAACAAGCAATTAAAAACTTCTAACAATGACAAAAAGAAGTACATTGGGACTCCACAATAAGGAATGTCTCTGCCAGTCCTTGTCTGGATTTTTACTTACCATAGCAATATTTTCACTTGCCCACCACAATTATTATTATTATTAATATATATATATATATATATATATATATATATATATATATATATATATATATTTATATATATATATATATATATATATATATATATATATATATAATTATTATTATTTTTTTTTTTTACAAAATATTGAATAGAAAATAATAACAAAATTCTTACTGTAGTAGCTGTAAATTACAGAGCTGAAAATTAACTTTTTTAGAAAATAGAAAATGATGGCATACAGTGATTTGTTTCTCACTTTAAACTGACTTTCACACTCATCACTTGTGGTCATGGTCAGTCAGAACAAACTCAGGTGCTTTCACACTCTGACAGTGATTTATCACTAGAGGTCGCTGAATTTCTCATTGTAAGATGCTGCATCACATCAACACTGCTTTGTTGGATTGCCAACAGCTGCTGTATATTGGAAAATCACCAACACCAATCACTGTCAGTGTGAAAACACCTTTACATAAAGGAGATACTGTAGCTTTTATCACTTGTAGCTTTATCACATCACTCCTGGTTAGTGGACAGTGGTTATATGGGGTGCAGCAGGGGAAAACACAACTGCCTGCTTTTTGTTTGTCAAAATTGACATTCACACTTTTTGGCAAATTGTTGTATTTAAGTGTTTTGTTTTGCTTGGTTGTGTAAAGAAAAAGTATGAGTCCTCTAAATATTAAATTGCCTCCTCCAGTGAAAAGTCAGTGCTTAGTATGGATTATGGACTCATATTTTAGGTAAAAAACATCTTAATGATGGATTTGTTGCAGTTTTTGTCTTCTCAAGTTGTTAACTGATGAACTGGAGTGCGCTGAAAAAAATGACTCATTGAATTTGCAAATTTTTTTTAAGGTAAGTGGTTGCAATCAATTTATTTTAGCTACATTTAAATAAACACATTTAGTTGACTAACTTTCAACTAAATGTGTTTATTTAAATGTAGCTAAAATAAATTGATTGCAATCACTTACCTTAAAAAAATTTAGTAAATTCAATGAGTCATTTTTTTCAGTGTGGTCTGGATTACTTGTGTATTATTGTGATGTTTTTATCAGCTGTTTGGACTCTCATTCTGATGGCACCCATTCACTGCAGAGCATCCATTGCTGAGACACTGATGCAATGCTACATTTCTCCAAATCTGATGAAGAAACAAACTCATCTACATTATTTTGGATGGCCTGAGGGTGGGTGAATTTTCAGCAAATGTTCATGTTTGGGAGAACCATTCCTTTAAAGTTAGCATTGGATTGTGGTTCAATGTTGGCAGCTACAGTAGAACCATGTGTTTATGTAAATGTTGTGTACACATTTCAGCAGTATAGTTTAGCAATGAAAAACCCAAATTCTCCCACTGCATCAATAAAGTTAAGCTGGTCATTTGAGTACTGGATCTTTGCAGGCCTATTTCCCTTCTTGAGGAAATTAAATTTAGATTCTGGCTGAAGTTACATCATGATGTGGCGCTGTCCATAAAACATACTTCTCCACAATTCTTTGCTCTTATGCCATTTTTCGTGTGTACATCGAGCAGCGTGTCTGGTATTCTCCCAGAACCAAGACTCCAGAATGAATGGATGTATTGTGAAAGAGCCAAACATTCCAGGAAATGAGTGTTCCCCACCCCCTAGTCTCCTTCCAAAGCCTAGACGGGATGCTTATTTTCTACAGGAGCTTTTTTAAGACCCAACCACCCATATGGAAGCCTGCACCAACTATGAGACCCAATCCATTTGATGACGCCATGCAGTACTGTAGCAAATGGCTAAAGCTTGTGCTTCGTGAGGGTTTTACATCACTTGTCATTATTAGTGAGTTCAGCCATCTGTAAGAGGAGCGGTCAGATGTTCATAAGAGACATGATGACAATATGTGACAGTATGTTTTATTTGTAGGTGGAGGTATAAACTTGTGGTGCCTGACCTGCCATTGAAACAAAGAAGATTTTCATAAACCTGTTTTATAAACCTTTACTTTGGTTTTATTTTATTTTGATAAAATAGCAATGTGTTATTAATGAGAAAGTGCAAAATAAATCCTTCTTTCAAAAAATATTTTTACTCAAATTACACTTGGATAAACCTATAATAATTTGTATTATTATACAGCTGTCAGGACGGATTTCGCTGGAAATTACTTACGTCAGTGCGTGTCATCACAAAAGAAACTACAGCTATGAGTAATTTGAGAAAACTGGCCATGGATCATTCAACACGGCAAACCACAGATGAATCAACAGTTGTAAAAACAAAGAAACCATCCTCTCTGATAAGATGTCCTGTATCCCGACATCATCCGCGCTGGGAAGAGCCGAAGCACAACAATGATAGGTTTAATTTAAGCCTCAGTTTAGTCCTGAAGTAGCTCTAGTCTTCCTCCAGGAAATCAGCCTATTAAGATCTGGACTACACTAAGACTGAGGCTATTTAAAACCATGACAGAGAAAGCAGATTTCTGTTAATCTGGTTTAAAGGGCCATTTTAGTCTAGGACTAGACTTAATCTCTGTCCGGGAAACCGCCCCATTATTATTTATTATAAACCTCACCTTATCTGTGTTTGGAAGCATATAGGTTTGATATTTTGATAGCGTTAGGTTTGATATTGATTTTTATATTCAAAAGAATAACTGAAATATGAATATTTTCACGTTCCAAAGGTTGTTGTAGAGTCACAATGATGCCTGACTACAGGTGAGATGTGGCCTAATACAGAACTAAATTTAGAATGTCTCTAAAATTCCAGTGCAGTTAATGAATTTTGAATGCATTTGAACTGATTTGGTAAACAGGGTCACAATTGTGATTCAAATTTGAATGTTGGGAGAATTAAAATCAACTGAAATTGAATGAAAGCTATATAATCAAATTCCAACTAAAAAAGCTAAATTTGTCCAGACAAACTGCACTCTAAAAAATGCTGGGTTGTTTTAACCCAACTTTGGGTCAAATATGGACTAACCCAACTTTTGGGTTAAAAATTTAATGTAAAAATTTAACCCAACAGCTGGGTTAGTCCATATTTGACCCAAAGTTGGGTTAAAACAACCCAGCATTTTTTAGAGTGTGTGAATGCTGACTCAACAAAGCCTTTTAGATAGTTTAAAAGTTTAAAAAGCCTTGTGGACACTGTCTTCACACTGAAATTCAGGCCTACATTTCTTTTCCAGTACATTCATTTCTTCCTGTCATTCCAATTCAACTTCTTGTGTGTGTGGCCAATTCTATTCAAATCCACACTCATGAATGAAAAGACATGAGTTCTTCAATTCTGATTTTTCACAACCCTGATGGATCCAGTGTTTTATCAGTTTAGAGGGACAAAGCACTAAAAAACTCTGATTGACATTTTCATTTCATTCTCAGGTTGTAGTAGACTCACAGCATTGTGCTTCACTAAAACTAAATTAACTCTATAATTTACATTCTATAGCCTAACTGTAGTCTCTGTGTAGAGAAGCGCATTTATCCGCAGGTGTGATTTGGCCAGATGTTCAGATTATACGTATAGACATATCACACAAAAAAAAAAAAAAGACTAAAATTCACAAGAGTTATATTTTACACACTGTCTCCACAGAGAGCCGGAGAGAGCGAATATCCAACAAACCTAAAGCTGACTCGACCGCGCGCTTCATGAACGCGCTGCGCCTGTGAGATTCCCTGAGCGCGTGCTCGGTGCGCATGCTCGCCATCGGTCGAGCGAAGGCATTTTCACACAACGCTGACATTTAAATAGACACAATGAATATGTCACTATAAAATTCTCGTGCATAAAACTCTTCAGTGGTCTGGTGTTGACGATTTGCCGACATAAACCAGCCGCCGTCAAAACTCATCAGTTCTGCGAATCATGGAATTTACATTGAAAGCTGCATTGATAACATTTTACCTGCAATAATGATGGAATTTCATTATTAATAGTAACTAAAAGTTGCCTTGCAATATAAAGGTATAGCCTTAGGCTATAATAGGCTATATAAATTATAGGCTATAGCCTATGTGATGTGAATAAAATCATTTTTACATCATATGTTACACATTCACTCATCATCGTAGGCTGCTAAACAAAGACACTAATCTACCTTTTATTTTCTTTTATGCCACAATAGCCTACCTTCTGAGATGTTCAGGGTTACTTCAATAATAGGTATTTGAATAACAGAAGGATAGCCTACTACACATCAGCATTTGGGATTTAAAGAAAAACATGCCGTAAACTCATATTTTTTCTACCTGAGAATTATACAAATAGCCTACCATTCCACATACATTTGTGGTTCATTGGGAAAAAAAATATTTGACATAATGCCATAGGTTAGACACTGGGTATATGGAACCTTTCCATCTTATGTTTTGCTATCTGCGCATTTGTGTTACTGACAGGCGTCTAAACGCGCTTTCCAGAGGAAGACGCAAATGCACTGCACAAAACACACAAAGCCGCAGCAGCTTCAGTCCAGACGCACGCTCAGCACTGGAATCCCAACACGTAGTTATCCTTATATGGGCATTTTCCTGTTTGACAGTGTTGCGTCACTGCGTGACGCGTGAGCAGGTGCAGATGCTGAGACTGGAGGGGTCAAGAGATAGAGACGCCACATTAAACATACATTTAAATATTTGCAGCTGCAACGCGGACTAACAAAATATATAATCATTGATCAAATTATTTATATTGAAAAGCAGTAGAGTTGGTCCAATATCCTTATTGTCTTTCTTTCACTGGCTGGCTCATTTTCACATACTTTCTAGATGAATTATTCAACATGAAAACAGAAGACATTATCAGATCAAAATATAGTGTCGAATATTCAGGTGAGCATCAGTTTGCATTAAATGCTCACGTTTTAAAATACGTCATATGCATAAGTTATACATTATTCATAAGGACGTTATGCATGTCTTTATGCATATCAGGGTCCATCAGAATTTTATGAATGAATATGTGGCACGCTCACAGGGGTTATCGATTCACTGCGCGCAGCTTTACTACAGTGACTTCTGTTTCACTCGACATTTTAGTTCAGTATGGATTGAGCAATAACATGCGAGAATGTGCTCAGAAAGCTGAGTTTTCCTGGCGTGTTCTGTAGAGGCGCTCCCCGCGTGCGCAATGGTACGGTCCGTTTCATTCATAAAATTCAGGCGGACTATAAATAGGCGCTCGCGGAGCGGAGTGTCACTGACCAGGTTTATAAACCTGGAGAGAGCGACTCCAACATCACGACACGACGCATCTGGGACATAGACGCTGGAATCTAGTCAACAGTCTGGAGAAATGTTTCTGAGCAAAGCGAAGAAGACTGAGCCGGACTCCTCATGCTCTTCTGCTGGGGACACCCGCCTGAACAAACCCACCGATGCTCCGATGGACAGCAGCGCACAGGTAGAAGGAGGACTGATGATGATAGATGCTTCCACTTTCATAATAAATCCCAATGCATTCTGTGCATGTGGATTAACTGCTAATATATAATGCAAATGCATGATTTTGGAGGCCATTGCTTTTATTCGAATATGTAAAATACAACAGATAGCCTATTATTATTATTCTTTAGTATTTGTAGTCATATTTCCAAGATTTTGAATAGCACGCTATTGCAGTGCGTGCTTCATCTGTTTATCTGATGTTTTGTCGCGCATCCTTTGCAATGCAGCGGTAAAACATTGTGCAAATGCAGCTGTTCATTGAGAAAAATAAATCCATTGAGGAGAGCCCACAGCAGCCCTGCGTAAGCATTGACGTCAGAGACAATGCAAAAGTTAAATATTGATCAGGAGACTATTTTTAGACGCTCGAGCGTATTTAAAGAACTAGTCTCAAGTGTAAACTAAAACAGCTCGAAAGATATTAAAAACTGACATTTGGAAACCTGGTGATCCAGATGCACGTAAATCAGTGTTGTGTTTATGTAGCCAGAATGACACGTCTCCATCGCAATCACAGGGCTCGTTCGTTCCGACGGTCACCGCGATCTCCAGCACGCCAGACCTGCAGTGGATGGTCCAGCCGACCATCATCACGTCTGTGTCTCCGTCTCTGGGTCGAGCTGAAAGCAGTGAACCGGCAAAGAGCAAGACAGCTGGGAACAAGGGGAAATGCGCAGCCAGAAAGAGCAAGAGCGAGCAGGTACGGTTCTGCATTTGCTGCGTGTTTGGCGCGCGTGGTAATCTGTGAAGCGTGTGCCTGGGATTGATGGGGATGCAGCTCTTGCTTTGGCATGCTGCCTAGACCAGCAGCATCCACTTTATATTCAGGTCACAGCAAGTCTGCAACAATAGACTATTTTTAGACGCATTGCAGAGAAAGACGCGTTTGGGGTGAATTGGCGATTGGTTTGTGCAAGGGATGCATGGATTCTTCGAGATGGTAATAAGTGCAATTCATCTTGGCTTTGACTAGCTCTCTCCGGAGGAAGAGGAGAAGAAGAGGATCAGGAGAGAGAGGAATAAAATGGCTGCAGCGAAGTGTCGCAACAGACGGAGAGAACTCACAGACACCCTCCAGGCAGTGAGTACAGACATCATTCACAACACAAGGCTTTCATTGCGAAATCTCCAGTTCATCCAGAACATTTACATTCTGTCTGCGTTTACTATTTGAAAAAGTAATCCATACCACGCTGTTTTGCGCCATTGTCGAGGCTTCTGAAGTCGGATGAAAGCATTGTGTGAGCACAGACTCGATTTTAAAGGTGAAGTGTGTACCTCCAGCGTCAGAAAACAGAAATTCAAATAGTGATGGGTTCAAACACCGCCCTGAACTCTTGTCATTGGTTGATTTCCTGTTGCTGTTCGGGATGTTCAAACAAATAGAGCAATATTTATATTTTTTAGGAGAGTGGCTTATAGTTGGGTCTAAATATTGAGCTGGAATAGCATAATATATTTTAATAGAAAAATATCATACAAGTCTTTATACGCTGATAATTTTCCATGCGTTGAGGCATCATTTTTAATTGTGGAGTCAGTGGAGGGCAAAACAACGGGTCTGTTCTTCACACAGTACATTCTTAAAAATCTTCCAAAAGAAGGGTTTTGCAGAAGAACCTTTGGTTCCCCAAACAACCTTGCAGTGAACAGCTGCTAAAAGAACCATTTTTAAGTGTGTGCAGAACATTTAATGATCTAATAAGATAATAACAAGAATAAGAACCTTTTTTTGCTATGTAGAACATTTTGTGGAATGTAAAGCTAAATTAATGTTAAAGGTTCTTATGTCAATAAACAACCTGTGTATGGGAAAAAAAAAATCTTTTGAAAAATGGATAACACCCTGGCAGAAAATGTATCTGTTTATGGACTTCAGCCCTAAATCACAACACAATGCAATGCGTAATTAAAAATATGGGGGAAAATTAAATTTCTTCATATTAACATGGTACATTGGGCCCTATTTTTTGGACATTCTTAGAGTGCAGACATATAAATGTTTTCTTATTTTGGAGCTTGACTTAGACTCAGCTGTCTGCGAGGAAATTCTTTCAAAAATCATACTAAAGGTGCAGTCACATTTACCATTGTTTTGAGAATTTTTCCAGTCATTTCAACAGTAATCCACAAGACTGAGAGTGCAGACCTCGCATCAGGTTCAAACTGACCATCAGTAGAAAGCGTGAGAGCGGCGCTTCATGCATTGCCACACTATTGACAATAGACAATGGTGCTTTTTGCCGCAAAATAGTGCTGAAATTGCACTAATGTGACCGCATCCACGAACCCAAAAGGGAATGACATGAATGATGTTTTTCCTTTAGATCTGTGGAATAATTCCTCTCGATCTGCCAATGGAATAATCCTACTTTGCGTTTCTCCAGGAAACAGACAAGCTAGAAGAGGACAAAGCCACCCTCCAGGCTGAAATCGAGAGCCTCCTGAAGGAAAAGGAGAGGCTGGAGTATGTTCTCGCCACTCATAAACCTCTTTGCCAGCTGCCCGAAGAGCTGGACTGCCTGTTTCCAGAGTCTCCCCAGCCGCTCCCGACTCCCGAAACGACTGGAAAACTCCCAGAGGACGCCGCTTCCCTTCAGGACTTGGAGATCCCCACAGTACCATCCACCGCCATTTCTGGCAACTCCAACATCCTGCTGTGCTCCAGCGCAGAGGTCAGCTTGTGCGACCTGGAGCCCTCTCTGGACATCAACGACGAGCTCCTCGAGGACCGCGTCTCAGCGGAAACGGCCCGCTCCGTCCCTGACATCGACCTGACCGGCTCGCTGGGCATCACGGACTGGGAAACCCTCTACAAGTCTGTGGCCAATGATCTAGAACCTTTGAGCACCCCGGTGGTGAGCACATCCACACCCACCTGCAGCAACTACCTGTCCGTATTTACCTTCGCCTGCCCAGAGCTGGACTCCCTGGCCGAGGGACTGGAGGGCTGCAAGGGTGGCGTGACCAAAGCAGAAACTAGCGTCGACATCCTCAACTCTCCCACCCTTCTTGCCTTATAAATGCAAGCGTAGATGATGTAATGTCACGATATTGTTCTTAATATCTATTGGATATCGCGGTGTTATGATGTCCAGATGTGTGATGTTGGTGTGAAGCCAGCTGTTCTACGGCTGCATCCATGTAACGTGTGCGGGACGGGGGTTTACTTTCTTCCAGAGACATTTGATGTAGCCCAAATACAAGAGCATGGATACTTATCTTACGAGCAGATACGAACTATGTTCTGGTTTGAAAAGCATGCACGAGATATCTCTATATAAATATATATATATATAACATATATAGTATTTATATATATATATGTATCAGTTCCATATTTGTTTGATCTGGTGCTATAAGTTCTGTGGAATTGACTGCGGTTTTGTGTTTGTTTTCTATGGCAATAGATTATCGACTCGTGTTGTGCTTTAATATACAGTCATCGGAGTTATCGCATACCTCAGTGTCATCGTTCGACTGTGTTTTCACATTGTTCTTAAATGTTTAGAGTTTTCCATGAAAACATCCAGTGCTATATCGATGGAGATGTATTTTATGATAATTTATTTTTCTACATTTTAAATTTGACTTCTTTGTCAAATGAAAAGAATGAAATGAGCATTAATTGCTGAATAAATATTCATGATATACAGTCATGCACTGGTGTTCTTGTGTCCTTTGTTTTGAAATAAATTGTGGCTAGAAAGCAGAGCTTAATAATTGACATGTATTTTCACACTGATACACCATGATGTTCAGATGCAGACTATGGGATTTATATTTATTTAGTGCTCTTTTATTTGATATTATTTACAGTATAGACACAAGCAGCAATCATCCATCATGTTTTAATGAAAAAGTTTACAGCAATACACACTAGAGACAACTGGCTTCCAAGAAAATCACTCCCTCCTGTTAGACTGAAAGAGAAGTCCAAAAAACATTCAAATTTAGATGGGTTGCATGCTGTATGATATCATAGGTCAATTTAAATGAGTAAAGAAGCTCAAAATTGTGTGGCTTTTTAACCTTTCAAACTCTGAACTAAACTGCATTGTTTTGTAGAACTGTACACTGGACTTTTTGTACACTTGTTTTGTAGAACTTCCAGTGTACAAAAACAAGCAGATATACTGCAATGGAAAAATACTACACACAACAAATTGTCATATTACTGAAACAACATGTTATAACACAATGCAACAAATATTTGTTTCACTTGAATTTTGTATGGTTCTTATTATCGTATTATTTATTTTCATGTAGGATTAATATTTTGTTAGGTAAGGTAAATTTTAGAACTTCTTTCATTAATAATGAAACATTGGTTTAGTACAGATAAGTTTTTAAAGATATTTTGCTTGTGGAAGGATGGAAACATTCTAGAAGTTTCAGTAACATTCTGGAATATTTAGTCATATTCAAGTGCTTTCTGGAACACTCCAGAACATTGTGGGACTAGTCATAAAAGACAAAAATCATCCAGCGGACACTTCCGAAGTACTGGATGACTCACTTTTGCTAACCGTTTATGTTAAACTATTGTTGTTAGCTCAGTATTTTGCACGTACCATGTCATTTTTATGCATGAGTAATAACAGATTAGCTTGTATAAGTTGTCGACATATTTTTTAGTTTCATGAGCACTTACACAAAAAGTAACGTCAGACTTAAAAAAAAAAAAAAAAAAAAAAAAAAAAAAACCCTTTAAAAAAAAACTACAGCGAAACAATTTTTATGGTGTATTAAATCAGTTAATGGTCTGCAGGTTTTTCTGAGCTGGAGAATGTGTTATTCATAATACTAAATATCTGTCTTTATTTAGAAATACTACTATACTGTATATTATTTTAAAAGAGACAAATAAAATTGTCTAAAAACTATGCATTTCACATATTTGCAGGACATCTTGCTTTATTAATCTTCATTAGAAATATCTTAAATAACCAATGTGCATCCAATCACTCAAAATGTGTTTTGTACCATCTTGAGATACTCCTGACAAAGAGTTACCAAAAGAATTTAAACACATTTAATTGTTTAACAGACATGGGCCGATATGTTTTGGGCTGCAGCCCATTATGACTAAGGCCCGGTTTCATAGACAAGGCTTAGCCTAAACCAGGATTAGGCCATAGTTCAATTAGGACATTTAAGTAATTTTTTAAAACATGCTTTAGAAAAAAGCATTACTGGTGTGCATCTTAAGACAAAACAAAGGCACTGATATATTTTAAGAGCAGTGCAAATTTCTTTCAGTTGAAACAGCTCAGATTTACATTTTAGTCTAGGACTAGGCTTAAGCCTGGTCTTGTGAAACCGGGGGAAAATGTCCCTTTTCTCAATGTCCAAACTTCACAAAACAAAATACACATGGACAAGAAGTCATTCTTAGAAAACAGCCAAAATATCATGAATTTCTGATTGTTAGAGGGGATTACAGAGATTTCTAAATCACTGTTTATATCCGTGTGAATGACAGAGGAAGGCTGCAATATAATAATGTCAACTAAAGAAGATATCCTTTTCTCATTAGTCTCATTTTCTAGGTCTCATAATTTGGCCTCAGTGCATGTGGTTCAATAGATTCACATACAATGAAGAATGCAAAGGAATTAATTTCTACAACAATGATGCACTTACAGTATCTCCTGAGTTTAATGTATACGTAGTTTGCAAAGAAATCTGTGATCTCCAACGTGCTTATAGCATTAAACAGTACCTTAATTTTATATCCTATCTTTGTAAATAGTTAAAATTTTGTATTTCTAATTTTGCATCTGTGATTTATTGTTATAACATAGATCTACTAATATGGTGTATTATGGTTTATAGCAGGTGTTTAACAACAGTGATTAACAACTACAAATGTCACACACACACCATGTACGTGTGATAAATCTTCACTCGACTGCTGATGTTGAGAAACACTCAACAGAGTGCGAGTGACTCTTCACACTTTACGTTATGCATGTCACGTACAACAAAGCATCAAAAAGTACCACTGCACCGTTATGATAGGAACCAAAGGAAATATCATGGTACAAGCATTCCAGTTTCATGCTGCCGTATAATTTTTTGTCAGCGGTAATAAACAAAATCTTCCTTCATTACATGATTGCAGCTTCTGAAAAACCCTAAAAAACAAACATTTCAAACTCCTCAAGTCTTTGGTCTGCTCCTCTGGAAGCTTCTTCACTCCTCATTCTTCATGGTGCAGTTAAGTGAACTGAGATGTCCTTCAAGATGTCTGACCTCCACTGATTTCCAGCTCAAGAGCTGGAGGATGGAGAAGTGAAGAAATAAGAAAGCATCAGTTTGAGTATTGAGAAGCACACTGTGTGTCAGTTTTGTGCATTGAGCAGAGGTTAGTTAGTCAACATGGGCAACCCTCCCTATGATAAATCAAAATTCTTTTGATAACTTTTTGTCATGAGGGTCTTGGGTTGATGTGTGTAAAGTTTCATGTGAATCAAACAAATGGCTAAAATTTTTTAAAAAGTAAGTAAACAATAACCTATTAAATGGACATGTACATATTTAATTCTGTTTCTGCGTATAGCGTCAGTGTATGGAGAGAGATTATGGACTAAACATATATAAATGCCCACAAATGTTAGATTTGGTAGATCTGTTCTGTGCAACTTCAGATCCATAAAAAAATGTTTCAGTGTTATTCAGTGATTTTGTATTCACCACCATTACTTTGCCCCACTTATGGCCATAAATATGGCAGATGAGTGAAAAAATAAATAAATAAATAAAACAATAAAAAAAAACCTAATAAATAAATTGATTGCCCACTACCATGTTTTTAGACATATTCCAAGGTATTTTATGAAGTACATTAGAGAAACTAATGTAAGCTATGACAGGCTATGTAAGTAAAATAGAATAGTATAATATTAGACTACTTGTTTGACGGTGGAGTTTACCACACACTGTAAAAACTAAAGGTGCCTCAAATATCCCTTTGAGTACTCAAGGAACTTCAAAATGTATTTTAAGTGCCCCAAAGCTCTTTTTCTCATAATAGGGTTCCTGGAGGAACCATTTCAGTCTTTGCAGTTCTTGCAGGAACTTATGGGATCCTTGAAGCGCTTTGTTTCCAGTTCTGAGGTTCTGGAGTCACCCTTTCATTGCACTGAGACCTTAAAATGCTCTGGAGGTTCCTGGAGGAACTCAAATTTTATAAATGAGTTATTGTAAGATCTGTTAACACTGAAGTGATTTCTGGAAGATCTCATTGTAAAAGCCAGCATCTGGAGGAACCCAGAGATTCATGTGACAAAAATGAAATAGGACTTATTATTATTATTATTATTCGGAATGGTACGGAACATAATGACTTTTGTGGCACTTGGCATGTGAAAACAAAAAAACTTGGGCATTATTAGAAAAGACTAAATGGTCTTAAAAATTGTCAAAAAAAAAGAAAAAAAAGGGACATGCAAAATCTAAATCAGCCACAGTAAATCCAAATAAAAATTATGTCTGAAAACACTGTTTTCAGCAATAGGGAATATATACATATAGGGCCATACATGCAGTGGCTACACCATGGTATTACAGATTATTTTCTTTTATTTCTTTCTTCCAGATTGCACTTTTATGTGCCTACATTTGTTGGATTTTAAATACTTTTTTTAAATGCTGCAATAACTAAAAATAGATTTTTGTTTAGAAATAAATGTAAAACAATTTGAAGGTGGATATTGTTTTCCCTGAAACTTTAAAGCAAATATGGCTCAACACATTGATTTCATTAAAAATACACTAATTATAACAATCAGTACAAGTCTAATATTTCCCTAATGAAATAACTTTCAATTATTCAGAAATAATTGTTTAACAATTAATACAATAAAAAACTAATTCTGTTTATGCTGTTGTTAAGAAGAAGAAAATGTACCAGGGCTGGAGAGCATTAAATCACAAACGATTATTTTTAGTCAGCTTTGCTCATAATGTTCACTTTTAGTCATTGTAACTCTTCTTTTCTGAACTATTTGTTGTCGTTTACATTTGTTAAATCGTTACCATGCTACATGTAGGCTACATCTAATATATTTAGACTATTTTTCTATTCATTTACACACACATAAAAACTGTTTTTATCTTTTTCTCTCCTCAGAACGTATACATACTTGAGTTCTCTTAAAATTTCACAGGGTTCACTGAGCAGCACTAATGTAAGTATTTATTTTTTTACTTTGAAATAACTGAAATAGCGTTTCAGTGAGGCCTAACGTTAATTCAAAATTATATATGAATCCAGTCTTACATGCACTTACACTGAACTGAATGAAACAGTTTATAATTTATCCAGGTTTTCTTTTTATTTAGCAGTTAATGAAGACGTGTGTTCTGTGTATGTTTCATGAATATGGCTCTGTAGTGGACTGCTGGAATTGCTGATGTCTGTTGCTGGCTGACAATAAAGTGATCTCTCTGGACTTACCCCATCTTTTGAAGGTGTGTAAATAAGTGAACAATTGCAGAGAAACATCAGAAATCCCTCTAAAACATTCAATTACTAATAGTTTTTTTCTTTTTCTTTTTCCTTTTATTTTCTTCTGAGAAATCGGAGCCTTGCCCTACCTGTTACATGACGATCCTGCTGTGCTGGACTGTATATGATAAATGAGATAAGTCTGAGTTTGTGCATTTTGAGTTTTGTACACACACACACACACACACACACACACATACATACAGATGCATCTCAAAAAATTGTGAAAAAGGTTTTTTTTTTTTTTTTGAAACATTTCAAAAAGTGAAACTTTCGTATATTCTAGATTCATTACATGTAAAGTAAAAAAATTCAAACGTTTTATTTTGTTTTAATTTTGATGATTAGAGCTTACAGCTAATGAAAGTCAAAAATCCAGTATCTCAAAATATTAGAATATTTCCTAATATCAACAAAAAAAAAAAAAAAAAGGATTTGCAAAACAGAAAAGTTCTAGTTCTTTAAAGTATGTTGATTTCTGCACTCAATAGTTGGTCAGGGCTCCTTCAGCACAAACTCCAGCATCAGTGAGGTGTGGCATGGAAGCAAACAGCCTGTGGCACTGCTGAAGCACTATTGAGCCTTCAGTTCGTCTGGATTGTTGGATCCACTGTTTCTTATCTTTCTCTTGATTATATCCCATAGATTCCATATGGGCTTCAGGTCAGGCATGTTGGCTGGCCAATCAAGCACAGTAATATCATGGTCAGCAAACCACTTGAAAGTGGTTTTGGCACTGTGGGCAGGTGCTAAAGTCCTGCTGGAAAAGGAAATCAGCATCTCCGTAAAGCTTGTGAGTAGATGGAAGCATAAAGTGCTCCAAAATCTCCTGGTAGACGGCTGCATCGACTTTGGACTTGATAAAACACAATGGACCAACACCAGCAGACGTCACGACACCCCAAATCATCACTGTCTTCAGAAACTTCACACTGGACTTCAAGCAGCTTGGATTCTGTGCCTCTCCAGTCTTCCTCCAGACCTTGATTTCTAAATGAAATGCAAAATTGACTTTTATCTGAAAAGAGGACTTTGGACCACTGAGCAACAGTCCAGTTTTTTTCTCCTTAGCCTAGGTAAGATGCTTCTGACGCTGTTTCTGTTTCAGAAGTGGCTTGGTAGCCGTTTTCCTGAAGACGTCTGAGCGTGGTGACTCTTGATCACTGACTCCAGCTTCAGTCCACTCCTTGTGAAGCTCTCCCAAGTGTTTGAATCGGCTTTGCTTGAGAGTATTCTCAAGCTTGCGGTCACCCCTGTTGCTTGTGCACCTTTTCCTACCCAATTTCTTCCTTCCAGTCAACTTTGCATTTAATATGCTTTGATACAGCACTCTGTGAACAGTCACCCCTTGTAATGACCTTCTGTGACTTACCCTCTTTGTGGAGGGTGTCAATGATTGTCTTCTGGACCATTGCCAAGTCAGCAGTCTTCCCCATTATTGTGGTTTCAAAGAACAAGAGATATCTGGAATTTATACTGTAGGGATGGTCATTTAATGAAACTCAAATGTAAATATTCTAATATTTTGAGATACTGGATTTTTGACTTTCATGAGCTGTAAGCTCTAATGATCAAAATTAAAACAAAATAAAACTTTTGAAATGTTTTTGTAATGAATCTAGAATATATGAAAGTTTCATTTTTTGTAATGTTACAAAAAATTTAATTTTCACGATATTCAAATTTTTTGGTGTGTGCGTGCGTGCACACACAGTGTTATTGTAATAATATTGTGCATTTAACTAGTCCACAACCATTAATTAGTGCACTAATATAAGAAAAAACAAAATTGCCTGTGATGTTCCTCCATTTTTAAAATACTTTGAATAAAACCATGTGCTAAATGAATAAATGTCAATTATTTATTTATTTATTTTTTATAAAATTTTATGTAAATCCCTCCTTTTTCAACGAACTACACAGAATCTTACACCAACTGTGGTAATGGAGACCCATTTGGTGAGAGCAGCACTGCAGATTTTCCTGATGAGGAGCTACTTGCTGACGAACCTACCAACATGAGTTTACCTTATTCTATAAGTGCCTTTGTTCTATTCAACATTATACAGAAAAGCTGTTAAACGTACAGTAAAGTGCACTATTTTTTCTGCTGAATCTGTTCAGGAGGAGATCATCAAGTTGCCTACAGCTGTCTTGAGGCTTATCAATTTCTTAAAATCTCCTGTGTGAATTTTCCCAATCTGTGACCTCCATTTAGAACAAGAAAGAATATGTTATCATTGACTGCAATGTACATTAAATTTGCAATTAAATTTGCTCATTTGAATTGTACTATTTTTGAGGTACATGAAATGTTTTAAAGTTCTAAGCTATTTGAGTCACATTTATTTATTTATAGTTTTGTCAAGGTGTAAATGTTTTATTTTTTATTTATAACAATATTAACACTGGTGTTTCCATGAATTGGATTGTGATGTGCAGTATTGACTATTTAAGGTGATTATTTATTTGAAACTTCTATGGATGTTGTTGTTTATCAATAAACAATGTTGGATATGGATTTGTTTTAGTTTTTCAGTTTGTTCATTAAAATAAAAACAAATGCCAATAGCAGGAACAATAAACTAGTGAGTGAGTGAGTGGGTGGGTGGGAGAGAAGGAGGAGGGCAAATATTAAAGAACTGGAATTGGGAATGGTGCCTCGAAGCACCAAGGTGGTTCCTGACCATTCTTAATAAAAGGGTTCCTCCAGGAACCGTTAAAAGTTCCTCAGAGAACCACCCCTTTTGAAAGGGTGCCTAGAGGTTCCACAGAGGGTTCCGCCGGTGTGGCAAAGTGAAGAACTCCAAAAGGTGCCTCCAGGAGCCTTTAGTTTTTACAATGTATACCGACCAAAGAAAACAGTTTCAATGATGAAGATATTTCAGCAATCTATTCGATCTCTTTTGATCGAATCGGTCAAACGGGTTGATTCGGACAGTTCACTCATGCTCTGAATCGTTTGCAGCGCTTTCTCAAACTGTAACGGGATCTATAGGAGTCAGACAGCAAAGCTGGATATTTACCTACAATGCATTGTGGTAAACAAAACTTGCGCGTTCAGCTTGTGTATTGCAGTATCACAATATGGGAACGGTCCTGGTACATATCAGTCCCTAGCAGCACAGCACTGCTGAAAGCACTTCAGCTTGGCAGTGGAGAGCATGTAAAGCGCTGACGGTGGACGGAATGTTTGTTTTCTGGTTTCTAAGGGGTGGAGCGAGCCTGCTCCTCACTTCTCCACTTCTCCATGTGTGTTTTCCCTGCAGTTCATTTCTCATCCTCCCTGCTGACGTCTGACTTCCGCATTCCTCGCTCTTCCCGATCAGGGATCAGCGCTCCAGACTCGAGCTGATGCAACGATTCCCGCTCTTCAAGATCTACTCGCGACCTCCGGCTGACGTCACAAAGGGACTCCACTCGCTCACCTCGAGACCAAAGTCAGGTAAGAGCGCAACTTTGGCAACTTTTGCAGGGCTTCGAGTGCGGGCGCCGCATTTCTCCGTGGCCGCGTCTCAAAGCGCGGAGAGCCGCATAGACAGAGCGCGTTTTTGCGCATCTCAGGCGCGCAGCAGCATTTTTGGGCATCGTTAGCGCGTTCCGATTCTGAGATGCACAAAAATGCAGTGTGTGTAGGGCACTCGCTAGGTTTTGAGACACAGCCCGAGTGTGTGCAAGCACAAAATGGTACACTGCAAAATAAGTAACGTGGGTATTTCATATTTAAATAACAGCAGTGTGTTCTATTACTGTATAGCGGCATACCGTAACTGCAACTAAATAGCTCTTTATTTCCAGATTTGAACGCATTTCAGTCGGCCATGTCCGTCTCTAGTTGTAGCCTACAGAGGAAATGTTCACTTCCTAATATACCGCGTTAATGATGATGATGATGATGATGATGGGACAGATGGACTCAACACTGCTGTAAGCTGAAGTTCATGTTACATAAGAGAAACTTCTACTTTGAGATCACTGAAGCAATGTAGGGCGTGGTGCATATGCGCAATCATATTTTGATTATCTTTACATTATTGTTTCACATTATTGTCCGCTGTCATTATGCATAATGCCTGTATGGACACGAACTTTTTAAAATTCAAATATATCTAATATAAGAGGTTAAAATATGCAGTAAGTAACAAAAGTGTGAGACCACTATAGTGAAATGCTATTTTGCATTGTTATAGTTTAATAGAAAAATAAATAATTAAATAAAAGTTTGAGTGAAATGTTACATTTGAATTTGAGAATGTGTCAGTTCAGTATTTATTGTGTGTATCTTTTGCTTTAATAAAACAAAGGATACAGCACTAGAACTGACATGAACAAAACGTTCAAAAAAGATGTTCTCCAGCATTGTTTGAGATGAGCTGAAAAGCATCTTGAACCTTAAGGGAAGCAAGATTTCATAGGGGGGATACTTTATATTTAAGTATCTGTGGTCTCTATTTGCATTTATATATATATATATATATATATATATATATATATATATATATATATATATATATATATCAATTTAAGGGCCTGGGGTGATGCTTCCCCTTGAGTGCACTGATCATGTCCAGTTTTACAGTATGCAGTTGGATTTACATTCATCTGAATGCCTCAATCTATTTAAAACATGATCCAAAACTTCAGTGCTGCAAACATTTACAACAAAGTTAAATGAACTACGGTGCTCTTTGTAGATAAACAACGCGCTGCAAGCATTTTCAGTTGTTCAGAAAAGGGTTTCAGTTCCATTTAAAAAGAAGTGGGTGATAAAATCTGGAAGCAATGTGTGAAACTGCTTCTCATTGCATAACAGTGCTATTATAACTGCATGCATAATGCAATGAAATGACACTGACCTTTACGACGCTGATGAATGTAGGAATGTTGATTATGACACACAGCTCTCCGCAGTGATCTGATCAACAGTAACTCTACACAGATATATGTCACTGCAGTGAGACTGGCCTTTAGAGTGCAGTGTGACGCTCTCAGCATATAAACATAAACTCTCACTCATCAGCAGATGGTTTTGGGATTTCCGAGCTGGTTTTGGGGAGAAATGTTCAGAATCTCTGGAACAGACTTGAACATAATAAATGTGTTAAATGAAGCTGAAATACTACAGTAATGTAACTAAAAGTGTAATGAAATATTATAGAAACAAACATGAAAACATGAGCATGGGCGTTCTAATTCTTTTGTTCATATACAATATGTTTAATCTTGTTCTTAAAATTAGAGAATACTTCGGCAAAATCCGATTGTAAATCTTTGACTTATGTTCTTGAGCATTGTACTGTAGAAACTGATAGCATTATTGTTTTTCCATCACTTCTGCTTGTATTATTCTCATTTGGTTAGTTTGGATAAATGCATCTACTCAGGAGCAGTGTTGCCAATTTAGCAATTTTGTAGCTAGATTTAGTGAGTTCCCCACCCCTTTTGAGACTTTTTTCAAAAGTTTAGGGACAAATATAGCAACTTATTGAACAAACCTTATCTAAGTTCTCATCTTGCCCACTGATCTATATTCATCTTTATATAGATCAGTGAATTTGCCATTTCATCTAGTGACATTTAGCTACCAGTTTTAGCTACTTTCAATTGAAAGCAGTTGGCAACACTGATCAGGAGAGTGTAGTTAGTGTTTAAGCATGCCATGTTATAACCCTAACCCTAATCCTGCAGTGTGACACACTATACTTCTTATTAAACCACTTTATACTGAATTCATTTATGCAACAGAATCACATATCTGAAATCTGTTGTTTTTTCTGAAAACACTCTTCTTCTATTCAGAAATGTGGTTATATTTAAGTTTTTCCAGATTTATTTAAAGCATATATTTCATATTTAAAAACACACCATATCATATTTTAGCATATTTAAAAACAACTGAAAATTCATTTGATGATTTGAAAAGGTTTGTTTAGTGTGAGTTTTGAAGCTCTGATGAAGGATGAAATTTTACAGTGAAAATATTGCTCAGATTTTATGTCTCAAAAAAGCTTCCACTGCACTTTAGGACTAAATGAACCTCATGAATGGCTGATTTGATGCTGTACAGAGGCAGAAGTAGCGATACTCACATTATGCACTTGAGAGATTTGACATACAATCGATTCCAATAAGAAATTAGTATGTTGTTATACTAACTATATGATACTCCAGTAAGCATTTTATTGCACAGCACACACAGATATTGAGTAGAACAGGCTTTAAATTACACTGGACCATGTTAACAACACTTAACTACTGAATGAAATTTGAATGCATTTATATTAACTCTTTTATTTATAGTTTCAAAAGCTGAACATGATTTCTCTCTTTCTCCGGGTGTGTTGTTCAGCTTGGTTGTGCTGAATTTAACACATGGACAATAGATTGATTATTGTATTCATTTTGCTTGTTGTCCATAATATATTTGGACAAACAGCATAATTAAATCCAATCTGTGGCACATTACATCATTTCTTTAGCATGTTACACAGCAATCCTCCCTGGATCTTTGCAGAACTGCTGGCCACAATAATGGGGCGATCGATCAATTAGAGCGACACATTATCTGTGATAATGGAGCACAGTATTAATATAAGGCCACAGCGGAGAGAGCGTTAGCGAGGACGGCAGTCTCAGGCTCTGAATTACAGCGCTCTATAGGACTTTCCAGTGCAAATCTAAACAAAGAGAACAGTGTTGTATTCTGTTTATTTTTCCAAATCCTTCATGCTGTCATTCCCTCAATACATACTTGTCTTGACTGGTTCGTATGAAGTTTTATTTGGAAGTGTGCTAAAAGTTTCAATGATGGTGAATTTTACAGTGGAAATGGTTTTTCCATTGGGGCTTTCAGTGAGATGGCTTGTGTTGACTGAGTGTGCGCTTGTGAAGACAGAAAGGCGGCACACCTCACACACCTTCTGAAAGCCCAACAGGCTCATGAAACACGCTTCATCACATGCTCCTGATTAATATACAGTATATGGCAGAAATAAAGACTGAAGTTCTGCATCAGGGGGGTTTGAGTTAGTTATTCATTTTGTGTCTTTATGAAATATAAGCTTACTACATGTAGAACACTGCACAGTGTGCACTCCATACAGATTAATATATTTTAGTTGCAGCAGCATGCAAACAGTAGTGTGCTTCAGTGATGTCTCATATTTGGCAGTTTGATCATTGGCAAGTACAAATATAGCTCTGAAACTCTACAAATTAGTGAACTAGATTTTTTGAAGGAGATTTTTTGTAGGGCTTATGAAAAACTGCTATGAAGTTGTTAAGGTGTTTTGAGTGTTTTTTTTTTTAAACCTATTTTTGTGAGGCTGTTAGGGTTTTCTGGGTTGTGTGTCTTTCTGATATTTTGTAATAATGCACATTATCATTATTATTATTTTAACCATATTGTAACCAAAACTAAAATGTTCGTTTAGCTGAAAAATGAAACTTATATAGAGTTTATTTAATAATCAGTTATTTGCAGTTTAAAAAAAAAAAAAAAAAAAAGGAAAAAATTGTATATAAGTTGTGTATGTCAAAAAAGCAAGGTGGTTTTTATATCAACATTTTAATGATATAGCCTAATTATATTTCTACTTCAATTCATTGTTGAATTATAAACTTTAAACAGTGGCTGGATATAAAAACTTTTCATGGTAGATTTATTTAAACATAGCTCTATACATTAACTAAAGAAGATAACAGGTAAAGTAAAAACATAATGAATATAGTGCCTCTCAGGCTATTACTTTTCTAGCTGACTGATGAGATTGCAGACGTTGAATGTCTTTCCTGAGGTAAATGTAACGTTACATGACATTGTTTAATTAAAAGTTGTTTTACTGACATCCTTGCGGTTGAAACACTGATTGATTGATTACATGAGACATGATTCATTTCAGTAAGTTGTTCTGTGTCTTTAAACTCCTTCTGAACTGAGGCACTACAGAGATCGTTACGCCACATTAAAGAGTGTCAAAACCACATTTATTGTTTGTATTTCATGATAAGATTGACAGCATTGGGAAGCTGATAGTTTGTTTCATAACTAAAATAACAAAGATGACAGGTGTGCTATGGATAATGTCTAGTGATATTTAGTCCACACATGAACTGAAAACAGCACAAACTAAAAGATCTCGGTTCATTGAAACGAAGACTGATTAAAAAGGATCTATAGAGTAAAAATCTATATAGTAAATCCAGCAATAGCAGCCACACAGCTGACTTGTTTACTTCTTATAGTTTATCCAGATTGTGTGAACAAAATTGACACTGACAGTGTTAAAACGCCATCGATTTAGCGCTGCACCATTTCACTCAATGATTTCAGCTGTGTTTCAACTGAAACTGAAAATAAATTTCCAGCTGAGTATTACTGGTTGCTGTAATTTGGTGTATCATAAGGTCTCTAGATATGACTCGGCCCCTTCTTGAATAGAACATTAACGCTCAATTTCCTGGCACACAACTCCTCAACAAGCCACATAATTTAAGGTATCAATCCACGACAGAAATGATGCATGAGTGTTAGTAGCCTACTTCAGGTTAGGGATTTGTTTAAATGACTAACTCTCGGTATGAGCAATGATAGCTTGCCTTAGCAAAGACTAATTACTCTTCCTCTGAGTCACAACCGTCGTGCGTGCCGTGCAGCGGTTCACATATGCCAGTGATTTCTTGTGTCATCATGAGGCCGTTTCTACATGTAATTGGTCACTCTGTAGTTCATCAGGATGCGTGACTCGAACAGGCTGTGAGAATGTGCTCTCAAACATATTGTTCTGTGAAGCTACAGAATGCACACTGCATCTGAAAGGTTTTGATTTGAGGAGGACTTATGTAGGCCGATGACATTGTCCTGTTCCTCTGCGGCCGCATTCCTCTCGGCTGACACGGAGAACAGTATTTGGACGGAGGAAACATTGGTAGCGGGCGGATCTTGGCCGGCACGCTCAGTTCTTCTCTCCACGTTTTAAAGGAGAATGTGTCTGGGTCTAGTTTTGTGCCTCTCATAAAAAAGGGGAAAAGAGGAACTTCTTTTGCCAAGGGTCTGTAAGTGCTCGCATTCCATGCATTTGTCAGATGTGGAGAGAGAGATATTAGATATCTTACTGTATGTGCATAGTGGAAATGTGTGTTATATACAGCATTACTCTTGGTCAATTTAAAAAAAAAAAAAAATATATATATATATATATAAAAAAAGTTTTTCCATGATTGTCTGATAAAGTCTACATAATGGATTCCAGTGACAGATACGTCCTCTTTGAGCATCTGGACAAAACCTGATGCTGATTTGTTGGTATTTCAGCACTGTTGTGAGGGTGACTTTTATTCTAGCAAAGATAAGTTGTTAAATCATGGATTTAGAAACTTTGAATTACTTGTGGATTCCTTTTGAAGTCTTATATATTTGAAGGTGATGTGTGTCCATTTTTCAATAATAAAATACTTTCTCGTATTCCAGTTTAATACATTTTGCTGTAAGCAAGTTTTCTTGTAGTTTGACTTTCTGAAGAGTGTAATATTGGTGACAACAAAGTGTATCAATGAACAATCAGAGGCGTCTCTCAGGAATTAGTTTGCAAACTATCTTGAAGGTGGTTTGATTTTTTACAGGATTTCATTGCCATAATATCTAGCGCCGCATGGCTTGGTAATCTTGGTAATAGACACAACTAATCCAAATAGAAATTACTTGCACAAATGTGACCAATTCTTGATTTAATTTGTGCTGCATATCATTCGAACGCGATACGATTTCAGGACATATATTACTAAAGTAAAGTGGAGATGCTTGTGTATCATTGTGCATCATTAATTTGTGTAGGATATAGAGATTGATCTCACACAATATATTTCTGGAAGTAATTATTCAGGAATAAACAGAAGTTAAATCAGAAATGATTAAAAAGGAGAATATATTTGGGATTATTAGCCGAAATTCATTTGAATACAATATGATCCTCTAGTACTATATAGATAAAATTCATGAATGCGTAAATCTGTATTCAAAATAAACAGGCATGTGAACAAACATATTCTGATAAGTCTTGTCTGTCAGCTGATCTGATGTTTGCTACTGTATGATGAACATAACTCTCATTTTCAGTAAGTAGGAAAAATTCCCCACTCTATATAAATAAAGAATTACAGTTGCACTTTATTTGACAGTACATGTACTTACATGTGCTTACAGTGTACTTACCTAAGAAAGTTCTGGTAATATAAGGTACATGAGGTATAATTAGGTATGGGGTATTTTCAGCGTTAGTACCTAGTTGTTACCTAATTACTATTATAAGTACATAGTATGTACAGTACGTGAGGAACAGGACTGTAAAATAGTGCTACCAGTTACAATCGAATGGGTAATGTGCTTTCTTTTGTTCACTTTATGAGAATTTAACAACAAATTTATCACAAGTAGAAAATGACTTATTGGTACAGTGAGTGATTAAACAGAACAAATATTTGTTGTTGAAATAGACAATATAAAAGGTACAACTATGTACCATTAAGGTACTAATATGTACTTTTAAGATACTAATGCACAACCTTTAGGGTAAATAAGGTATAAAAATATACCTTTTGAAAGGGTACAACCCCAGTGACAGCTTTTGTACCATTTTTCTCACAGTTTATAATAAAATTGTGTATACACTAAATATCTGCAGGCCACAGTATTTTAAACAGCTCTGTATAAGTCTTTACCAACTGGTGATGGGGAATAGTGAATAATCATGATATAATTTGATTACTTTGATGCCAATACATAAATAACTGAAATTAATAGTAAAATATAAATATAGAACAGTATAAAATTTGAATTCGAGGTTTGAATTAAAATGCTTTCACCCTCTCTGCTCCTCTCTGGTGGAATGAGCTTCTAACCTCCTCCTCCAACTTTCAGGAATCAATTAAAGACACACCTTTATACCCATCATATAACCACAACACAACTCTAATCCAGTGCTCCAGTTTCTTTCTCCTCTCTGCATTTCTCCTCTGCTCTAGCTTGTTTCCTAATCTAGTTTTTAATAAAAATGACATTGTATACTGTGTATATTGTTGGCTGACAGATTGCTCTTGTTCTCCTATTGTAAGTTGCTTTGCATCAAAGCATCAGCTAAAAATATAAATGTAAATTTAATGTAAATTCATTTATGTGAATCAGTTCAAACTGTTTGAATGAACTGATTCAAATCTCTGATTCATTTGCATCACCATTCAGAAATGCAGTGGCATATTTGATATATTCAGATGTTTTAGTATGTTGGTAAATAAGTCACTGTTCTTATGTATTGTGATACAGGTTAAATGAAAAAGACTGAATGCCATTCTTCCTTTTGTTAATGTAGTGAAAACAGTGCAGAAAACTTTCCATAGTGGCTGTGTTACTGTTCAAAAACTTTTGACTGGTAGTATATATATATATATATATATATATATATATATATATGTATATATATATACATACATACATACATAAACACACACACACACACACACTACCAGTCAAAAGTTTTTGAACAGTAAGATTTTTTTATATTTTTTAAAGAAGTCTCTTCTGCTCGCCAAGCCTGCATTTATTTGATCCAAAGTACAGCAAAAACAGTCAAATTTGAAATATCTTTAATATTTAAAATAACAGTTTTCTATTAGAATATATTTGTAATAAACTGTAATTTATTTCTGTGATCAAAGCTGAATTTTCAGCATCATTACTCCAGTCTTCAGTGTCACATGATCATTCAGAAATCATTCTAATATGCTGATTTGCTGCTCAAGAAACATTTATTATTATTATTATCAATATTTAAAACAGCTGAGTACATTTTTTTCAGGATTCTTTGATGAATAGAATGATGTAAAGATCAGCATTTATCTGAAATAAAAAGCTTTTGTAACATTATACACTATTCTATTCAAAAGCTTGGAGCTTTTTTTGGGGGGGGGATTATAGAAATGAATACTTTTAGCAAGGGTGCTTTAAATTGATCAAAAGTGATGGTAAAGGCATTTATAATGTTACAAAATATTTCTATTTCAGATAAATGCTGTTCTTCTGAACTTTCTATTCATCAAAGAAACCTGAAAAAATTCTACTCAGCTGTTTTCAACATAATAATAATAATTGTTTTTTGAGCAGCAAATCAGAATATTAGAATGATTTCTGAAGGATCATGTGACTGGTGTAATTCGGCTTTGAAATTACAGGAATATATTACATTTTAAAATATATTCAAATAGAAATCTGTTATTTTAAATAGTAAAAATATTTCAAAATGTTACTGCTTTTGCTTTACTTTGGTTTAAATAAATGCAGGCTTGGTGAGCAGAAGAGACTTCTTTAAAAAAAAAACATTAAAAATCTTACTGTTCAAATTCTGTCAGAATTTTTCTTTAATAATTCTGAATTATAATTTGAATTTAATTGTAACTAATTTAAATTTCGAAAGACAAGTTCTCTGATAAATGGCTCTGGTCTTTTCTGCAGCTGTGGTCACGGGCGTTTGTGACATGATGCCGGGACAGATACCGGACCCCTCAGTGACCGCCGGCTCGCTGCCCAGTCTGGGCCCTCTAGCGGGCATCTCTGCCACCACACTGACTGAACACCTGAAATACGCCGACCTCTGCAACCTTGGGGCCATGCTGTCTCCTCTACATCTACTGGGGAAGCTGGGCAAGCGGACGCTCCCTATTAAAGCAGAGGTGAGCATCTTCATCCTTTAGCTTGAGGAAGAAAAAGGGGCATCTGCAGGACAAAACACTGTTGTATTATTTGCTTGAACTAGTGCACATCAGCGTGAGCCAGTATGTGAGGCCTGTTTCGTGTAAGCATCTAAATGATTCATCTGCAGGAAACCCAAACCCGATAGCGGAGCTGTAAACTGATTTAATCATCTGGATTCAGTCAGGTTTATTAAATAGAAAGTGCTGTTTGTGTGCATTATTGTTCAGTCCATCATTTGATATTGCTTTCCGAACGTCTGCAGTACATGCACTGTAAAAAATTATTTGTCAAAGTTGTAAATAAAACTAAGATTATTAGCTTGCATTTTACAAGAAAATACTGCTTCAGTGTTTCTGCTTCAAAATTTCATGTTTAAGTGGTACTTGCCATTTCTTTGTGATTATTGTGAAGTTAACTAGAAATTTCTGAATGAAGTTTCAAAGTAAATCTTACATCACATTTTTAGAATGCACATCTGGCACAAAACTGTGCATTCTTATCAAACTGCAGTGACTCCATCTAGTGGATAGAGCGTGACTGTTCAAACAAAAGACTGAATTAAAAAACTGTGAATCGAAGTAAAGCAACAATGAAACATTAAAGCAAAATGCAGTGATAATTGGCCCAACCATATCAAGCTATTTTTACACAGTGACAGAAAAGAAAAACTCCACAGTGGCCTTATTGAAGATGTATAGACTAGAATGGAGAAGAGATATAACATCACAGGAAAACCTTGTTTTATAGATTGTTTTTTTTAAAACCTTGTTTAAACCTTGTTTTGTATTTATAGTATAAAATACTTCAAATAACTTCATTAAATACTGCAGCACAAGAACAAGCAGTTCAAATGTTTCTGTACTGTTTAGCTAATAACTTAGAGATACAGTTCCAGCTCATATTCATTTAAATTATAACTACATATTTTATATTGAATTATTTATTTTTAAGTTATTACATTCCCTGCCTTTTCATTTAGTTGCATTTTGACTGAGAATAGCAACAGGTTCTTGTTTGAGAAAACAGTTGAAAAAACAGGAGGGAGAGCATTCATGCCAACTGAACAGCCGTTACTGTTATAGGAATAATAGTTCACCCAAAATTAATGGTTAGCTAAAAAAATGTCCTCATACTCAGGGCATCCAAGATTAGGATGAGTTTGTTTCTTCATCAGATTTGGAGAAATGTGTCACTGCATCACTGTCTCAGCAATGGATGCTCTGCAGTGAATGGGTGCCGTCAGAATGAGAGTCCAAACAGCTGATAAAAACATCACAATAATCCACATCACTCCAGTCCATCAGCTAACATCTGGAGAAGACAAAAGCTGAAACAAATCCAGCATTAAGATGTTTTATCTACAAACCATTACTTCTGGCTAAAATAGTTTGAAAATCTGACTAAAGTCCATAATCCAATAACGCTTGCTCCAGTGAAAAAGTGCTGGTCCAATAGGGTCTGGCTGCAGACTTACACTTGCATTTTCAGACTTGCCCTCTCAGACACTTGCACTTCCGCAAGTGACGTCACTTGCAGTCTTTTTTATTTTTTATTTTATTGTATTTATTAATTATTTTTTAAATTGAATCTCTCAACATTTTACACAAGCAGCCAGGTTGTGAAGACAAGAAAAAAGAAACTATATTACAATGTCACTTGCAATCGCCGCTTGCACTTTTTGCTACCTGTGACGTCACTTGCAATCCACACAAACCGTGCGTGTTGCCAATGGAGACGAGACACTGTGGTGGTTAAACGATTAAAACTCATTTAATATTACATACAGGGTCCTGCAAGTCATCCATGGCAACAGAACAGCCGAAAATGAACGAATATGAACGCAATGTGCAAAGTCTCTCGTTAAGCGCTTTTAAACCTCCAGTAGAAAACCATAAACACTTAATATCGCTGATAGTGCAAATAAAAGATCAAATTCAATATATAGTTTATTAATTTAATGTACTACAAGGCAAGCATATGTCCATGAACACAGAGCAAACGTTCACTTTTCCTCCCATACAGCAAAACGCTTAATGTGGCATAATAACGGACTAAGATGATAAAGACCAAATTCAGACAGACCATATGAATACACATTAAGAAATGCATTAAATGATATTAAAGGACCAACACCGTGCAGGCAAGCAGACGAGCCCAGAACACAATACGTTAAATTGCACATTAAACGTTTTCCTCCTGTAGAAATTCATTATAAATAATACACGTAATGTAGCTTAATGGACAAAGACAATGATACAAAAGAGCTGTAGACATTTTATTCTAAATGGGAAAATGCGAAACTTTGCGTGTTGCGTTTATTCTGGGCTCACCTGCTTATCTGTACATATTAATTATGTTTTAATAATGAAGAGGAGCATATTGAGTTTGGTCTTTATAATCTTAGTCTGTTATGCCACATTATGCCACGTTTTGTGGTATGGGAGGAAAACACTATATACATATACATTATATTAATAAACCGTATATTGAATTTGATCTTTTAATAGCACTATCTTAACACATTAAGCCATATGAAGTGTTTATGATTTTCTATGGGAGGTTTAAAAGTGCTTAATGAGAGCATTGCGTTCATATTCTGCTGTTCTGTTGCTTGTCACAGATTTGCAGGTCTTGTCTTTTTCTCTTACAGATGACTGGAAGGACCCTGTATGTTATGATATTAAATTAGTTTTAATCGTTTAACCACCACAGTGTCTCGTCTCCATTGGCAACACGCACGGTTTGTGTGGATTGCAAGTGATGTCACAGGTAGTAAAAAGTGCAAGCGGCGATTGCAAGTGACATTTTAATTTAGTTTCTTTTTTCTTGTCTTCACCACCTGGCTACTTGTGTAAATTGTTGAGAGATTCAATTAAAAAAATAATAAATACAATAAAACAAAAAATAAAAAAGACTGCAAGTGACGTCACTTACGGAAGTGCAGGTGTCTGAGAGTGCAAGTCTGAAAATGCAAGTGTAAGTCTGCAGCCAGACCCTTCTCATCTGGTCTGAATCAGGAGAGAAACCGTTTACAGTCGAGCAACGGTTTGAAGTAGAAAACATCTTGATGGATTTGTTTCAGCTTTTGTCTTCTCCAGATGTTAACTGATGGACTGGAGTGGTGTGGATTACTTGTGGATTATTGATGTTTTTATCAGCTGTTTCATTCTGACGGCACCCATTCACTGCAGAGCATCCATTGCTGAGACACTGATGCAGTGACATATTTCTACAAATCTGATGAAGAAACAAACTCGTCTACATCTTGGATGAACTGAGTGTAAGTATTCAGCATTTTTAAGTGAATTATTCCTTTAATGCAGACTGAATTGAATGTTTGAATGCAGATTGAAAGTTATTTAAATAATAAGTTTTTATTAAACCCCACAACTTGCATAATTATTACTCACTTCTTATGAAGGCTAAAATGCGGCCACGGGTTACACAGGCATCCATCCAGGCTGGGTTTATGTTATCAGTAAGTTCAGAGAGCACTGATTCATACAGACTGATTAGTGGCTGATTCCAGTGCACTCAATGCATTACATTTATGACTGCCTGTATTTTCTACCTTTTTTAAAACATTTGAATATTTTTCAGACATGTCCTACAGATTTCATTCAGCAAATGCCTTTTGATATTTCAGTTAATTCTTGCATCATCTGATGGCAAACAGGAAGCTTTTTAACTGTAGAATTAAAGGGTTTTCAAGGTCTGTCCTCTACTCAAACTTATTTTTTTTTTTAAATTCACCAGCAGAGACAAATGTACACTAGTACTGTTCTTGGCTCCATAATTTTTACTCTTATTGTATTATTATTGTTATTTATATTGCATGTAACTTCCTTGAATTTAAAGGGGAATTGAATGTTTTAACCTGGTTTCCTAAACAAATGAATACTTTATTGGCACATACTCATCATTTAGGAAATCTAGTGTATAAAAACCTATAAAAAGCCTTCGTTTTCTTTTATTGCTGTTGCCGCTCATACAGAAAGATGAAGAGGAAGAGCGGAGGAAAAGAAGGCGAGAGAAAAACAAAGTGGCAGCAGCAAGATGTCGAAACAAAAAGAAAGAAAGAACAGAGTATCTACAAAGGGTAAGTCACCTGTACAAGCCTCAGTCAGTGTTGGGGAAAGTTACTTTTAAAAATAATGCATTACAATATTGCGTTACTCAATAGAAAAGTTACTAATTGCATTGCTTTTTATTGAAAGTAATCCATTATGTTACTTTTGCATTACTTTTTGTCACCTGAGACTTGCTTATTTAAAAAAAAAAAAAAAAAAGTAATATTTTTGGCGACTAAAAGTGAAATTAATAAGCCTCAGGCTGAAGGAAGTGCCTCTGCACTTACTTCCGATTTCTTTCAACATGGGACAGGAGAGCTGTCAGCGAATAAATGGGAAAACAAAGTAATTTGCATGACTTACTTGAAAATGTCACTCAGATATTTTTTTGTAAATTTAAAAGTAATGCATTACTTTACTAAAGTAGTCAACATTTGGATCAAAACCTTTCACACCTTTCAGTTGTGTATCAACATATAGCACAAAGGTATTAATGTGCTTTCAACTCTTCACTGAAGGAATCTGAGCGTCTAGAGATGATGAACTCAGAGCTGAAAGCACAGATCGAGGAGTTAAAGCACGAACGACAGCAGCTCATACTGATGCTCAATCGCCATCGGCCCACCTGCATCGTGAGCACGGACAGCATTAAGACGCCTGAGAAAGAGGCCAACCCTCTTCTGGAGCAGGTGGAGGCCAAATGAGAAGGAACCACACATTTCCATGTTACTGTTTACAGGTTAGCTCGCCTCCAGCTAGCTGAAGCACTTGGCTCGAAGCACTTGGACATTTTAGGGAAGAGAGAATGGCGTCTCTGACCTGCGAGGTTGGAGTTTAGAGACTAAACAAAGCAAAAAGAAAAACACACAGATGGCCTGTGTGTTGGCAGTTAGGAAACTTTTGTGGGATAGTTTTTTTTCCTGTAAAAGATTTTTTTATTTTTTTTTGGTCATAAAGTGCCTTATTTGTTTTAGTCCATTTAGTTTTTTTGGAAAGAATTGTCTATAGGTTGTTCTGAATTGATGAAAACACTCATTGAATGGCTGGACATGCATGCTGTGGCCTCGCCATGTTAACTGGATGATTCTTCACGGACTGTCTCAACGGTTATTCACCATTTGCTGCCTTCAGTTGCGTTTTTTTTTTTTTTCCTGACGCAGGCGTCATGTATGCACATACGTATGAACTGTTTACATCTTGCCAATTTATTATAGTTATCTAGTATATAAATATATATATGTGATTTTTATACTTCCTGTACATGGACTTATCACTAGATGTGATACATTTTATGCAACAAACAATTTCATAACCTCTATTTCTGTGACTTATTCAATTTGTTGTATAGCTGTGAAAACTGCAAACAAGTATTAAACAAGTGATTTCCAAATGTTATTTTGCAATACTCTGAATTTTTGGAGTTGGTCAACCTGAAGCCATTTACTGTACATGGAAAAAATTCTTTCAAGTTCAGTTTCATTTTCATTTCACTTTTTTCTTGACATAGGCAGAGTAAATATATCAAATAAAACAACACAATCAGAAAAGGCAGAATAGAATAAAGATAGAATTAAAGCTGCTGTGTTTACAAAAACAACAAACAAACAAATAAACAAACAGGTGCTTCAAACCTTTTCTGTTTTGTAACCTCTTTTGTCTGTTGAACCACCATTTCCTATTAAACCATATTATACCTGATATTATTTATTAATATAATTTATATTAGTAGTCATTTTTAAAAACAGACATATATTATGCTACATCATGCATACATGTAAAATGTGCACTCATCATAATTTTTCATATTTTTTTTTAATATTTGGAACACATACTGTTTTCTTACATTAAAATAGATGAGGAAATTGCAATTAGTTATAATCATAATTTTGTTTGTTTAAAAAAAATGCACAGAGCAGTAACAGGGCCTATTAATTTACATTAATGACATTTATTTACATCATTCAGGTATATGTACATTTACATTTATGCATTTAGCAGACGCTTTTATCCAAAGCGACTTACATTGCATTCAAGTTACGGTTTTACATTTTATCAGCTCTTGCTTTCCCTGGGAATCAAACCCATGATCTTGGCATTGCTAGCGCCATGTTCTACTATTTGAGCTACAGGAAAGCTTATGAATATGTCTCTGATTTCTAAATGTCTGTTTTTACCAGACATACACTGCATTGAGAAAAAAACAAGTTCCAAACCATCAAGGCATTTTGGTTTGTAGTTTGGGGTCCCTGGATTATAGGAACTGAAATGATTCCAATATGAAGATGCAAAAAAAAAAAAAAAAGCGTCATGAAGTTTGTATGTCATTTGACTTTCAAAATCATCAAGTACAGTTAATCTGTTAGTTAATATTAAATGAATATGCAAAGAAATACAAGTGTTCCATTAAATGTATAATCGTGGATATGCTACATTAATGACTAAACTGTCCAGAAATGCCTATTGCAGCAGTTTCCTAAATAAGCAATCACTAACTACTCTGGTATATCCACACCGTCCGTTTTTTTCTAAACATATTTTACCACTGTATTCATCCTTCAAAGTCCTCTGCAGACTTTTTCTTCCTCCTTATGTAAAAGTACAATCTCCCTTCTGCAACTGTCATGATGAAAAAAAAAAATGACATTACCCATGATGTTGTAAAGAAAATTCCACCAATCAGAGAGTCGCAGTGAGCAAATCTCAGCAAAAGAGCTCTGCAGGGAACATCTTTACTTAAATATCTGTATGCATATCTGACAATAAACTTAGAATATATTATTTCTATAGATATAATCACCTACTTTAAATTAATAGTTTTATATTTCTCCACCATTTTTAATTTGCAGTGCTTCATGGGAATGTAGTTCCTTCCCCTATTAAAGTCATTCAGTTCTCAGTCTTGTACCTTAGTCTTTTGTCAGATTTTTTTTTTGCTTTAAATAGGAGTTTGCAGTGTTGTAGCTGGTTCGGTTCATGGCTTATAAATCTATAAAGAAGACTTTTTAAAATACTTGTGGACCCAAAAAAGTGGGTAAGCACTAAACTAATGCATTCTTAATAATTGCATTACCATGACTTTCCAAAAGAGAAAAAGAAAGAGAGAGAGAAATTGATTACAGCTGTCAGACAAGAGAAAGATGTCAAATTTACAGTCACTCCCCTTGAAGCTGCATTAGAAATATCCTCACAGCAGCGCTGATTGTACTACCATATTAGCGTAATATAATATAACACAGTATAATGCTATAAATGTATCGAAAAATTACAATATTTATATATATATATATATCGATAAATATGAGCATTTTTTACAGACTGGGCAACAGTTAACATGTCCCAGAGTGAACCGTTCTTTTCAGTTTCTCATTGCAGTTTTGAAATGTGAAGGGACTGCACTCATCCAGAGCCTCAAACTGGACTGCATCATCTGTAATATGCAGCATCTGATCGATACTGTAAACAAGGAAACCCTCTTTAAACAGCTCTCTGTAATGTAGCCTTTCAGAACAGTCTTTCCTGTGAACGGCTTTAATTGTCTGAACTCAGTCGCTCTCCATCTGTCAGTTTCATTCAGTCCCCTGAGGCATTTGGCAAATTCTGCTTCTGAGATTTTCATGTTTGTTGCTTAAAACAGCTGTATGCCCTGCAGACATCCTTGTCTCTTTTGGTCCTCACATCCATATTAGGATCCAAAATACCCTAGGAAGGGGTTTATTGGTTTGATGAAGGCCTTGGCAGGTTCGGCATCACAGATGATTCCACTAAATTGAACCGGCATGTGTCTTTCTTGGTACCACAGACCCTCTCTCTCCAATTTCATCATTTCCTCGACTGTGGCTTAGAGTTTCCGCATGGCCACTGGCAATACATCTCTAAGTCTCAGATGTTCAGGTTTTCAGGCCACAGTTATGCATTTGCACTTTTGAACTGCGAGAGACTACCAAGATCTCAATTCTGACATTTGCTTTCTCTCATTTGTCTTCATAAAGTTTAGATTTATTTTTACTCTATTCCTACTTCTGCTTTTTTTTTTTTTTTTTTTTTTTTTTTTTTGTGGATTATCAAACAATGTTGTAGAAGCTGATGGAAGGCCTTTTGACCCATTTCTGCATCAATTTCATAAAACTGTCTACAGCATTTGCAATTTCATTTTCCAGACTGGAATCTGAATTAGCTTTCATTAGGATCTGAAAATGTGAATCTCTTCAGTTTCCAAATTTAGTTTTTCATTATTCTCCATTATGCCGTGGTTTTTGCGTTTTCTTTCCATGACCTCTACCATAAATGTTCCAGCAGTTTATCCATCTTTGTCTGCCATGAAAAGTCCTTCATTCTCGGTTTTCTCTTTTGTAGTTTGCAAAGTCTTTTCATAGCAACTTCCCATTATTACTCTTCCTGTTCGTGGCTTAGATGTACAGATTTGAGAGAAACTGAAAGAGAAGTATTTAAATTAACTTACATGGTTAGATTACTCACACATGGAAAAACTGTCATCATTACTCACCCTCATGTCATTACACAAGTTATTTAAAATATTATTTGTTTGCTGATTTCAATAGTAGTTGATATGATGCACTTTGAAGCTTAAAAATCACCCAAAAGTGTAGTAAAAGTATTTTACACATCTTTCTCATGCATCATATTCCAAGTTTTCTGATGGCATATGACGACTTCTTCTTCTTCTGGTGTTTTATGGCGGTTTGGCAAACCCACAAAAAGGTGCATTACCGCCATCTACTGATCTGGAGTGTGGAGTGTACATAGATTTGGAAGAAAGAAATACAAACAAACAAACAAAAAGTAAAAAAAAAAAAAAAAAAAAAAAACTAGATTCTATCTATGGTTCCTGTGTTTTTCAAGTATTTAAATAGTACTTCATGTACTCTTAATTGCCTTGGCCCGTTTCCTAATAATACTTTTAAAGAAATATTATCAACTTCCAACCATCCTAATTCTTGTTTTAATTGAAATCTCTCCCTTTCATATGCAGGACACTCAAAAAGAATATGCGTCACTGTTTCTAATTCTCCACATTTGTCACACTTTCCCAATTCACGTTTACCTATTTTATAAAGACTATGGTTTAATGCTGCATGTCCAATTCTTAGTCTCGTAATAATGACCTCTTTCTTCCTATTTCCATATCTTTTCCTCTCATTTCCAACACACTCCTGAATCTGAAAAAGATGTCTTCCTTTAGACCCATTATTCCATAACTTTTGCCATTTCTTACTTACTTCAAATGATATCACTCTCTTGAATTCAGCTTTACTTAAAGCTAACTTAATTTCTATTTGTGGATGATTTAATGCTTCCTTGGCTAGCAAGTCTACTACCTCATTTCCATCCACACCCACATGTGCAGGTACCCAGAGGAAATTTACCTCTATCCTTATCTGTCTTATTCTAAACAAACTTTGTAAAACTTCAAATATTAAATCTTGCCTTGCTTCAGATTTACCACTTAGTAAACTAGTGAGCACAGCCATTGAATCACTACATATCACAGTTCTTTCAGGTTGAACTTCTTCAATCCATTGTAGAGCTATTATGATAGCTAATATTTCAGTAGTAAAAACTGACACATGATCTGATAATCTTTTTGCCATTTTTATTTTAAAAGTAGGAATATATACTGCTGCTGTTCTTCCAGACTCTGGTTCCTTAGACCCATCTGTAAATACCTGTAACACAGAATAATACTCCTGCATTAAATATTGTTGAACTACTAATTCAGTTGACATGTTCATCTCCGGTTTTTTTATTATTTCGTGAATTTGTAAGTCTATTATCGGCATAGGGAACAACCAAGGGGGAATTGCTGGTATAGCAACCGAAGGAGCAATTTCATGATCTTTCAACTCCAAGCTGTTTGCCTCCTTCCTTACTACCCAACCAAAGCTTGCCATTTCTTTATATTCATATTCCCAACAATCTTTCAAAAGAAGTCTGACTGGGTGGTTTTCCAGATGTCCCTTTACACCAGACCAATACCTTAATCGTAATTGAAACCTACGCTGTTCTAGAGGCAATTCTCCCATTTCAACTTGTAATGAAGCCACCGGAGAAGATCTAAATGCACCACAGCAGATGCGCAAAGCTTGATTTTGTATTACCTCTATCTTTTTAAGTAAAGTTTTGTTCGCAGAACTATATACTACACTACCATAATCTATGTTTGACCTAATCACAGCACAATAAATTCTTTTCAATGACTGACATCTTGCCCCCCACTCAGCTCCTGATAAGCACCTTAATACATTTATTCCTTTTTTGCATTTTTCTAATAATTTCTGAATATGTATTCTAAAATTTAATTTAGAGTCCATCCACACACCCAAAAATCGTACAACATTAACTTGTTCCAGCTGACAACCATACATTTTTACATTCACGCTTTGATTATTTTTCTTTTTCGAAAAACATATTACTTGTGTTTTTGCCACAGAAAATCGAAAACCCCAGTTATTCGCCCAATTTTCCACCTCATTTACTGCTTTTTGCATTTTTTTTTCTACAAATAAAACATTTCGTCCCCTTTTCCAAAGAGCTCCATCATCCGCATACAATGATCTTCCTATTCCATTTTCAACGTTATGAAAGATGTCATTAATCATTAAATTAAAAAGAATAGGACTGCTCACACTTCCTTGGGGAGTTCCATTCTCAATTGGGAGAATCTGAGAAAAAGCAGTCCCTACTCTTACTTGAATCGTTCTTCCAAACAAGAAACTCAAAATCCAGTTATACATTTTTCCATCGATTCTCAAGCTTTCCAATTTCATTAAAAGCCCCTCTTTCCACAACATATCATAGGCTTTTTCTACATCAAAAAATACTCCCACAAGCACTTCTTTATTAACTTGAGCTTTTCGAATGTCATCTTCCAAACACAATATTGAATCCATCGTATTTCTCCCTTTTCTAAATCCACTTTGGCATGCTGAAAAAATGTTCCTACTTTCAATCACATAAGTCAACCTATTCATAACCATCCGTTCCATAACTTTGCATAAATTTGATGTCAGCGCAATAGGTCTATAATTAATTGGCTGAGAATGGTCTTTTCCTGGTTTGGCTATTGGCACAATGACCCCATGCTTCCAATCTGCTGGTAAATTCCCTGTCTCCCATATTTAGCTAAAAAGTCTTAAAACCATACTTAATGATAAATCTGATAAGTGCTTTATCATCTCATAACATATGTCATCCTTGCCTGGGGAAGTATGTTTGACTCCCGCAAGCGCTCTTTTTAACTCATACAAAGTAAATTCTGAATCCAACATACTTCCTGATGGGTTCTTCTTCACAAATATGTGAGCATTCTCCCTAACTTTCTGTTCCCTATATTTCCTCATATTATCTGAAATATTTTCATTACTGTGCACCTTAACAAATGTTTCCACTAACATCTCTGCTTTATCACTGTCTTTTATTGCTATTTTTCCATTATTTACTAAAACTGGAATATTATTATTTTTCTGAATCCCTCCCATCTTCCTAATCATATTCCAAACTTCATTAATTTCAATTTCTTCCCCAATTCTATTACAATATTCTCTCCAGTAATTTCTTTTTGCTTTTCTTACTTCTCTCCTCACTATTGCCTGCGCCCTCTTATATTTAATGTACTCACTAAACAACACAGATTTTCTAGCTTTCTTCATCGCTTTATTTCTTTCCCTAACTGCCTTACTACAGTCTATATTCCACCACGGTACTGCTTTTTTACTATTTATAGTTTTCTTTTTTCCTATTACTTCCTCAGCCGTATTTCTTAACACTTCACTTATTTTCTTACTTAACTCTTCAATGTCTTCAGTATCACCTACCGTTTCACACATATCCTTATGACACAATTCTTCAAAAAGTGCCCAGTTGGCTTCTTTAAATTTCCATCTTGGAATTCTCTCCACCAAGGTTTGGGTAATGTCCACACCAATTTTACACCATATTGGATAATGATCACTTCCCATTGTACTTTGTTTACTTACACTCCATTCGCACTTTCTAGCTAGATTTTCTGACACTAGAGTAATGTCTAAAGCTGATTTACGCCCATGAATTACATCTATTCTTGTAAAACATCCATTGTTCACACACACTAGCCGTCCCCAATCTAACATTTCTCCCACAATCAGCCCATTAAAATCTGTTTTAACACTTCCCCATAGTGTATTATGAGCATTGAAATCACCACACCATATTATTTTCTGATTTGTGTTACCTCTTATATTTTCCAATACTTCCTTATTTAACTTTTCACATGGATTATAAAAATTAATTACTTTAATACTATGATTCCCTTCCCAGACTTCTATCACTACCACCTCCTTGTCTACACTCTCTACAACATTCCTATATCCCACACCTTGTTTTATAAATGTAGCTACCCCACCACCATTACCTTGTTTTCTATCTTTCCTAATTACCACATATCCTTGTAACACAAAATGACTGAGGTTTGAGCCATGTTTCTTGAATACATATTATATCAGGTTTGTTTTCCAAATCAGAAATGAATTTTTTAAACTCTTGCCCATTAGCTATTAAGCTTCTCACGTTCCACTGAAATATTAAAAGCACCATTATGAACCACCACATCCTGATTGAGTATATGTAGTTTGCTTCTTTAACTTCTCATTAATCATATCCACCGAAATACCTTCAATCTCTAGATACTTTTCTGCTGCTTTGATTATAATTCTGATTCTTTCTGTCCGGCTTTCAGTTTGCGCCGAACAATTCACTACTTCAGCCATAAAAGTAACAAATGCAACATTGTTCTTAATCCCAAAATTCTCTTTTGTTTTTTCCTTTGTCATTTCCATCTTTTGTTGACTGATTTCTTTGCTTTTTTCTCCTGATTCCAAATTCTTTCCTACTTGTTTAAGAGCCTCAGAGTATGTCAGTCCTTCCTGTATTCTAACATTTTGAACTTGAGCCGCATGTTTCCTCACCTTGCACCCTCCATATCCCGCACTGTGATCCCCTCCACGGTTACAACACTTCGGATTAACTTCTTGCCCGCATTTTCCATACTCATGTTCTCCACCGCATTGTGCGCACCTCTGTTTGCCTCTGCATACAGCCGCTACATGTCCAAACTTTTGACATTTATATGGAGAAAAGCTAACTTGGAAGTTTTTAGAATTGCATGGAAAAACAGTTATGTCCAACTATAGACAGGCTTTAAAAGCTGCCAGGGCCGAGCATATCCGCAAACTCATAGAAAATAACCAAAACAATCCAAGGTTTTTATTTAGCACAGTAGCTAGATTAACAAATAAACAGACGCCACCCAATCTAAATATTCCCTCACAATTTAATAGTAATGACTTTATGAATTTCTTCACTGATAAGATAGATAACATCAGAAATACAATAACAAATGTAGATTCTGCAGCGTCTAGTACTTCAGCTCCATTCATCGGGCCCAAAGAAAAACTGCAGTGCTTTACAACTATAGGACAGGAAGAGCTAAATAAACTTATCACTGCATCTAAACCAACAGCATGCCTATTAGATCCTGTACCCACTAAATTACTGAAAGAGTTGTTACCTGTAGCAGAAGAACCGCTTCTCAATATTATTAACTCATCGATATCTTTAGGTCACGTCCCAAAATCATTCCACCTGGCGGTTATTAAGCCTCTTATTAAAAAACCACAACTAGATCCTAATGAACTAGCAAATTACAGACCCATTTCTAATCTTCCGTTTATGTCTAAAATTTTAGAAAAAGTTGTGTCTGCTCAGTTGTGCTCTTTTTTGCAAAAAAAAAAAAAAAAAAGATCTCTATGAAGAATTTCAGTCAGGTTTCAGGCCCCACCATAGCACAGAAACCGCACTTGTTAAAATTACAAATGACTTGCTTCTTGCGTCAGACCAAGGCTGCATCTCATTTCTAGTTTTACTTGATCTTAGTGCTGCGTTCGACATTATAGATCATGACATACTCATAGATCGATTACAAAACTATACAGGTATTCAAGGGCAGGTTTTAAGATGGTTTAGATCCTACCTGTCCGATCGCTACCACTTTGTTTATTTAAACAGGGAGTCATCTCAATTATCACCAGTAAAGTATGGAGTACCACAAGGATCTGTCCTAGGTCCTCTGCTATTTTCAGTATACATGTTGCCCTTGGTAATATTATTAGAAAATACGGGATTAGTTTCCATTGTTATGCTGATGATACTCAACTATATATCTCAACAAGACCAGATGAAACTTCTAAATTATCGAAGCTAACAGAGTGTGTTAAAAATGTAAAAGATTGGATGACCAATAATTTTCTCCTATTAAATTCAGATAAGACAGAGATATTACTTATTGGACCAAAAAACAGTACGCAGAATCTCTTGGATTATAATTTGCAACTAGACGGATGTACTGTTACTTCCTCTACAGTCAAAAATCTGGGTGTTATATTAGACAGCAACTTGTCTTTTGAAAATCATATTTCCCAAATTACAAAAACCGCATTCTTCCATCTTAGAAACATTGCCAAGCTACGAAACATGTTACCTGTTTCTGATGCAGAAAAGCTAGTTCATGCATTCATGACCTCTAGACTGGACTATTGTAATGCACTGCTAGCTGGTTGTCCTGCATCTTCAATAATCAAGCTACAGGTAGTCCAAAATGCAGCGTCTAGAGTCCTTACCAGATCAAGAAAATATGATCATATTACCCCAATTTTACAGTTTCTGCACTGGCTACCTATTAAGTTCTGCATCAGTTACAAAATATTATTACTTACCTATAAGGCCCTTAATGGTTTAGCTCCTGCGTACGTAACTAGTCTTCTACCATGCTACAATCCATCATGCTCCCTAAGGTCGCAAAACTCTGGACTTTTGGTAGTACCTAGGATAACAAAGTCAACTAAAGGAGGTAGAGCCTTTTCACATGTGGCTCCCAAACTCTGGAATAGCCTTCCTGATAACGTTCGGGGTTCAGACACACTCTTTCTGTTTAAATCTAGATTAAAGACACATCTCTTTAGCCAAGCATTCACATAATGCATCTCATAATCTTGTACTGCAGTTATATCTGATCAAACACACATTATTGTTCTTTAGCTTGGATTGAACAAATCATTTTTGCTTGGTTGGAACAGCAGCTATGATAATTATCTCTCTTTTTGTTTCTCTGTTTCTGGCATGGGATTAACATCCCTCAGACAACATACAGAACATACAACCCTCAGACAACATACAGAACTACCAAATTTCGCCATAAGTTAAATATATTAAGTTTCTACAATATATAAATATATTGTAGAAACTTAATTTCCTGTAAAGCTGCTTTGCAACGATTTGTATTGTGAAAAGCACTATACAAATAAACTTGAATTGAATTGAATTGAATCATTGCCATGATCATCATAGGTCTTCTATTTATTATATAATATTGTGTGTAATCTGAGCTGTTCCATTGTAGTCTCATTAAAAGAGCACACAAGCACCAAATACTTCTGAAGCAAACTAACCCTGATCCAGAGCAACTGGTTATGTTCACGGAGTAAGTATACTATGGCTATGTACACTATGGGACACATGACCATTACTCCAACAGGGACTTTAATGACACTGCATTCTAAATACAGAGACATTAATATGGAGTCGGCCCCCCTTTGTAGCTATAACAGCTTCCACTCTTCTAGGAAGATGTTCTACAAGATTTTGCAGTGTTTCTGTTGGAATTTTGCCCATTCATCCAGTAGAGCATCTGATCCAGTTCATCCCAAAGGTGTGTGATGGGGTTGAGGTCTGGGCTCTGTGTTCTTCCGCATCAAACTCATCCAACCATGTCTTTATGGACCTTGCTTTGTAAACTGGGACACACAGTCATTCTGGAATAGAAAAGGGCCTTCACAGACCAGGTTTCCACTGCTCCAGAGTCCAGTATCTGCGTGCTTTACTCCACTGGGTCTGATTGAAACAGCTGAATTCAGTAATTAAGAGGTGTGTCCTGATACTTTTGTCCATGTAGTGTATATACACTGCATTACCTTTGTTTTTCGGATCTGTTTTGTATCCGTTTTATATCCGTTGTTTATAAAACGTTTACCGGGTAACCTGCTTTCTGGACTACCATGCTTCATGCTACTACACCTTACGGACATGACGTAAACATACATTTCTAACATGTAAATCATTATTATAGGCTCCTAGAGCATTGAGGTAATGCAGAAACACTGTCTGGAACACAGATTTATAATCTACTTAATTTCTGAGCCAGAAAGAGATTGAATTTGAAGTCATGTCAACTAGTGATTACTTGAGTTATTAGTCTCACATCGGGAATTTTAAGGCAGGTTAATTAAGTTTGCCACTAATGTTTCTTAAAGGTTAGATTTTTGTGAATATTTTGAGCAAAATATGTTTTGCTCATATTTACCAGGTGTGCCAATGTTATAAGATTATAACAGCTAGCAAACTATTAGAAAACAATGCATAGGTTATTAGCATTGCACATAATTTTAATTAAGTATTAAATGCTCCTTGAGCAAAGCAGTAAAGACATCCATGTGTACCTCAGCCACAATGTAATTGAATATTAAACACTATCAAGACAATTTTTTTTTTCCCTTTTTTTCTTATCTTGCTCAAAACCATATTTCAACATTTCCTCTCTCCCCATTAAGTCCCATGGAAACTACAATACTTGATTTGGTTCACATTTGCCCTACATAATTTAATCTAGCAGAGTGAACGTTATAGAGAATTACATTAATTAAAAGCAAATAAATAACAAGAGAAACTCAATTTTGTTGTGTAGATCATAAATTATATGATTGAGTCAATTGGATCTGTGTTTTCTAGTTGTTTTCAGTGAGTGCAGGAACTACACTCTTAAAAATAAAGGTGCTTGAAAAGGTTCTTCACAGCGATGCCATAGAAGAACCATTTTTGGTTCCACATAGATCCATTCAGTCAAAGGTTCTTTAAAGAACCATCTCTTTCTTACCTTTTTATAATCTGAAGAACCTTCTTTCGCCACAAAGAACCTTTTGTGAAACAGAAAGGTTCTTCAGATGTTAAAGGTTCTTTATGGAACCATTTAGACAAAAAAGTTCTTCTATGGCATCGTGAAGCACCTTTATTTTTAAGAGTGTACAGCTTGTCTTTATTAGCATTTTATCAGCACCAGACACCAAACAAAAAGAAAAAAAGATTATTTATTTCATAAACATAAATGTGCAATAGGCCTGCTTTGTACAAAAATAAATAAATAAATAAATAATACTGTTAACAAAGAATATTTTATCCGTTTATAACCTTTTCATCATCCTCTTCTTCCTTCTCTGTAACTCGGTTGCATGATGGCAAATACAAGTAGACATCATACCAGATCACGCACATAAAAGGATCGTTCCATTGGCAATAAATCAATTAAAAATAAAATTACATAAATAAACATTTAATGTAAGATGATGTTGAGAGAATGTGACTTTCACCCCACTGATGATATTATTTACCTATCACGTGAACATCACTGCAACTTTAACATTTATGTTTTTGTCCAGCAGAGGGTATTCGCCTAATGGATAATACCGCCACTTTATACAATACAGTACAACCTAATACTCAATATTCAATAACAGCTCTTCTATAATAATGTGTTGGGTTGAGCAGGAGCTAATGATTGACAGCAGATCACGTGCTAGAGTTTCTCTCTCGTGTCATTAGGCATGATGATGATGATGGTGATGATGATGATGATGATGTGGAGTCTGAAGCTCACACGCATGAATCAGTGATAGAAGTGGAGTTGTTTCGTGGAGAGATGTGTGATTCTGTCTTCACCTTTGCACTGAAGTTTTACTGGCGCTGGAATCGAAGTCTGTCCGGATGTTTAAAGAATCAGGCGGTCTGAAGAACTCAGCTGCGGCTCAACCTCTGCGTCAGGAATATTTGCTTAATATAATAGAAGAACGCGATTCTGGATTCATGAAGCAGGACTGACTGAAGGTAGAATTTGCCGGATTTTAGCAGCGCAAAATGTGCGAAAAAAGCGACAACCACTTTGGAACGGACTTTCTTCAGACAGCACAGTCAAAAAACATAGATGGAAACTTTGATCACGTTGAAATCTCCGAATGCAGAGACACGAACCCTGTTTCTACCTGTAACACTCGTTTATACCGGAGGCGATGGCTCATTTTGTTTCTCTTTAGCTCTTATTCGGTGTGCAACGCGTTCCAGTGGATCCAGTACGGAATCATCAACAACATCTTCATGAAATTCTACAGCGTCTCTTCCTTCGCCATCGACTGGCTGTCAATGGTCTATATGCTGATTTATATCCCCTTCATATTTCCAGTGACATGGCTGTTGGAGAGGAAGGGGCTGGGGGTGATCGCTCTGTTCGCAGCCTCGATCAACTGCGTGGGAATGTGGATCAAAGAGGCCAGCGTTCAGCCCAGCCTGTTCTGGGTCACCATGCTCGGACAGTTCGCCTGTTCCTTGGCGCAGGTGTTCATTTTGGGAATGCCGTCGCAGCTCGCGTCAGTGTGGTTCGGATCTGATGAAGTGTCCACCGCCTGCGCCAGAGGCGTGTTTGGAAACCAGGTGCGTAAAAGCGCACGAAGCGCATCGCTGCACTGCCACAGAAACACGGAGCTCACGGGGTAGCGTAAAAAGTGACTGCCTTCATTTAAGTTATAATACATTAACCAAAAGCTCAGATTTTCCACTAACATACATGTCTGCACACATAGACTGCGCAGTTCTTTTGCTATTTTAAGTGCATTTTCACGTTAAGCATAGAAACAACTAGAGCGCAAAGGTTCATGCAAGAAGGGTTTTGTTCATGGCAGCCTGAATAAAATTTCAACATATGATACATTATCCAGCAAGTTGTGAACAATTTTGGTTTCTTTTGTTTTAAATAGCTGACATTTGGCTGTGCCCAATAGAAGTCATTCAATAATCATTTGTCTACTTGGGCACCAATACATACAGCAGCCCCTATAGCAAGCCAGTGAACATCAAAACAGTGTTTCATGGCTTTATGAAACTATAACATTATATGATTGCTTGGCCAGAAATGACAGTGTAGTTTAGATGTTTCCTACAGTGCAGTGTGTAGGTTTGGTCCCTTTTGAAACGCCAGGGAACCACTCACACAGAACGCGTTTTTTGCGTTTAAATCGGGACAGACGCGTTTTTAAAAGTTGAACTTCTATTAATTTGAGCTCCGCGTCTAGCGCATATTTACGCACAAAAACAAAAATTCGTTCTAGCGTTCCTTTCTTTTGTATTCTATAAACATCTGTGTTTGAATGTGCTCGTAAATGGATATCTGTACCCTGTAGTTTACTCTTATTTATTTATTTTTAAATAAATCCTATTCACACATCAGTGAAATTGTATTTAATCAGTGAAAAGTGTTGTACTGTAAATTTCACTTTAACACTGGCAATTTTGTATGTGGAAGTTTATTATTTTCTCTAGCAACTCCTTGTTGTGCCTTTAATTAGCCTATAAAAAATGTCATTAATATACACCCCATGACTCATATTTTAACTAACCCTGATAAAGCCATACTAAAATACTGTAAATATAGAAACTATTACCATCATCAGTACTGCAGTGCTTAGAGGGTGAGACCAAAAAAGATGGATGCTTTAAGACAATTTACCTTTCCAAACGAACACAAGGACATTTTAATATAATGTTATAGTTATTATTAGATCCAGTTTACTCGTTGGTGTTTCTCACTTTTGAACTGCTACATTTTCAAGATCTTTAAAAGACATCACTTTGACAATTACCAAGTACATTAATCATGATTTTTTTTTTTTCTCCAGCTCCAGTCTCTGTATCACAGACTGGTCTTTTTTTGGTTTTAGAGGGTAATGTGTATCGTGTGTATTGTGTAGCATATTCAAAACTGTCATTGTCATCAATTAGGAAATGCTTGGACTGATAGAAATGTAAAGGACTACTATTGAATGCAATGTAGGTTGCTTTGGATTAATGAATCTGCCAAATGCATTAATGAAATAGTAATGCCAACCTTCTTCACTAGAAATCCCATGAATTCTTGTTATTTCAACTACTGGTTGTGACCGTCATTCAGAAAGCACTCATGTTAGGTCACAATATGATAAACACTGCCTGTAAGACATTGAGATGTGAGTATAGAGCACAACACAGGGTGTGTATGATTGTAGTTTGATATGAACTGGGTGGGGATCTCATATAAATGACAATTACAAATTACTCACATGCTGAATGGCAGCAGAGCACACTCAGCTTATGGATGGGAGTAAAGGAGTGGATATTAGCTTTAGCGCTGAGATGTTAGACTATATCCTAAGACAGATTTCCCAATAACCAGCTCTGAAATTAAATATGACCCCTGTGACCCCGTGGCACACTAGTAAATAACAAAAATCGTATTTCTCATAATCAGTGCTTTCATTAAGGATCCTGTTTCATTGTTCATAGTTGGATTCAGCTGAGTTTATAGTAATGTAGATCTTTTGGAAAAAATGCTCTCTGTGTCAAGATTAAATTTTATACATGTTCCATCTCAAATATGTTTCATCATAAACATTGAAAAAGTAAGAAAGCTGCATTATAGCTCAAGCTGTGATGTTTCTCTGTATAATAACGCAGATTTACGTGTATATACAGCTGGCTATTAAGGAACTGGGTCTGCATTAAAGGAAATGGAGATGTTTGGGTGTATTTTATGCAAATGACTAACCTTGGGCTTGTAGTTGCTCATTTAGAATACTCCAGATTCATTAACATGAGAACGAGGTTAAGAACAAATTAATGCATGTGTTCTGAATTGGGCGGAAAAGTTCTCCTGTGCATGCAAATTCAAAATTATTCAGGCAGACTGGTAAAATGCACAAAACCAGACAATCACTTTTTTTCCAGTTTCATGTGAGTTTTACTTCATTAAGACTGAGAATATGATGCATTTGATTCTTCATGTCTTTCCCCTTCAGGTTGGCATTGCTATTGGTTTCTTGATCCCGCTAGTTCTTGTGCCCAATGTGGATGACATGAATGAACTGGCTTAACACATCAGTGTCATGTTCTACATCACAGCCGCTGTGGCTAGCCTCATCTTTCTGCTGGTCGTGTTTGGTAAGAACATCCACTCCAGCAGCATAAATGAAAATCTGATGCAGTGACAAATGTTTTTAATCAGCATGTAAAATCCGTTAATAAAACCTCCTCCGCTCTTTAACATAAAAACATGAGTGTGCCACACTACTTTAAGGAATAGTCCTTTAATTCATAGACTCATGTCATCAGCTTGATTATGAATGGCCAAACCTGCATAAATAAATAAATAAATACATACATACATACATAATAGGTATTTGACTGCTTCATCATTTAATCTTTAATTCCCTGTTGTTAAATTTACTTATTTATTTTTTTTAAATTTCTGTTGGTTTGGTTCTCTCTATCTGTTCCTATAATTCTTAGATAATTTAGATCAGTTTTGAGATTTGCTTTTGCAAAGTCATTTGTGTCATTACTGAAGTAGTGAAAAATATGGAAATGGATTATATGATTTGGTTTTGACTACTTGGAGGAAACACAATTAAATAAATAAATCCAATTTTATGTTTGAATGCAACAATTTACATAAGTGGTGTTTACAAGCAATTTACTGCTCAAGTTTCACGAACAAGGGTCAGTGTTTTTGCCCTATGATGATATCCTTGATTTTAAGAATTTTAAACTGGGTTACGTTGATTGACATAATGTCCATTTCTGATTTAATCAATTATTGTTTAGAGTTGTGTTTTTCAGTTTCTTTTGTGGTAATTATGTTTTTGAATGTGCTTCAGTGTTTCAGGAAAAGCCTGAAATCTCTCCGTCTCTGACTCAGGTGGTGCTAGGAGACATGCCCACCGCACAGTACTCATACCTGGCTTCAATTGCAAGACTTTTCCGCAACAAGTCTTTCATCCTCCTCCTCATCAGCTATGGTACACACCAATAAATCTTATTCATATACAGGTGCATCTCAATAAATTAGAATGTCATGGAAAAGTTCATTTATTTCAGTAATTCAACTCAAATTGTGAAACTTGTGTATTAAATAAATTCAATGCACACAGACTGAAGTAGTTTAAGTCTTTGCTTCTTTTAATTGTGATGATTTTGGCTCACATTTAACAAAAACCCACCAATTCACTATCTCAACAAATTAGAATATGGTGACATGCCAATCAGCTCATCAGCTAATGATTGTCTTCTGGACAACTGTCAGATCAGCAGTCTTCCCCATGATTGTGTAGCCTAGTGAACCAAACAGAGAGACCATTTTGAAGGCTCAGGAAACCTTTGCAGGTGTTTTGAGTTGATTAGCTGATTGGCATTGCCACCATATTCTAATTTGTTGAGATAGTGAATTGGTGGGTTTTTGTTAAACGTGAGCCAAAATCATCACAATTAAAAGAAGCAAAGACTTAAACTACTTCAGTCTGTGTGCATTGAATTTATTTAATACACGAGTTTCACAATTTGAGTTGAATTACTGAAATAAATGAACTTTTCCACGACATTCTAATTTACTGAGATGCACCTGTACTTACTAACTTAAATCACATATTACCTTTGCATGTTTAGCACAGTATATGTATGCACTATTGTACTATTAACTCTTATCTCGCCAGCGTTTTTTTAAAAAAGTTGCCAGCCACCGCCAGCATTTTTGATGATTTTCACTTACATTTAACGGCCCTCAGAATATTTATTGCTATGAATATAAGAACATATTATATATCAAAATTTATATAAATATATTATATATTTATATATTGATATAAAATTTATTCTATCTTCATGTGTTCATGTTTTATCACCATTTGAATGCAGATAGGTTTCATCAGAAATACAACATTTTGGACAAAAACTGAGAAAAATGCATTTTTATCAAAGTAGTGCATTTTCAAGCAAAATACATTCAGATGTCATTCTTTCACCTGTAAATAATTATATGAATAATTAAAATTGCATTCAATAAACAGAACAAACAGACACACACACAAACACACATATACATACATATGATTATACACACGCACACACACACACACACACATATAGATAGATAGATAGATAGATATAGATCTATCTATAGATCGCGCGCACACACACACACACACACACACACACACACACCTCACATATATATATATAGAGAGATAGATAGATTGATATATATCTATATATACAAACCCGATTCCAAAAAAGTTGGGACACTGTACAAATTGTGAATAAAAAAGGAATGCAATAATTTACAAATCTCATAAACTTATATTTTATTCACAATAGAATATAAATAACATATCAAATGTTGAAAGTGAGACATTTTGAAATGTCATGCCAAATATTGGCTCATTTTGGATTTCATGAGAGCTACACATTCCAAAAAAGTTGGGACAGGTAGCAATAAGAGGCCAGAAAAGTTAAATGTACATATAAGGAACAGCTGGAAGACCAATTTGCAGCTTGTTAGGTCAATTGGCAACATGATTGGGTATAAAAAGAGCCTCTCAGAGTGGCAGTGTCTCTCAGAAGTCAAGATGGGAAGAGGATCACCAATTCCCCCAATGCTGCGGCGAAAAATAGTGGAGCAATATCAGAAAGGAGTTTCTCAGAGAAAAATTGCAAAGAGTTTGAAGTTATCATCATCTACAGTGCATAATATCATCCAAAGATTCAGAGAATCTGGAACAATATCTGTGCGTAAGGGTCAAGGCCGGAAAACCATACTGGATGCCCGTGATCTTCGGGCCCTTAGACGGCACTGCATCACATACAGGAATGGTACTGTAATGGAAATCACAACATGGGCTCAGGAATACTTTCAGAAAACATTGTTGGTGAACACAATCCACCGTGCCATTCGCCGTTGCCGGCTAAAACTCTATAGGTCAAAAAAGAAGCCATATCTAAACATGATCCAGAAGCGCAGGCGTTTTCTCTGGGCCAAGGCTCATTTAAAATGGACTGTGGCAAAGTGGAAAACTGTTCTGTAGTCAGACGAATCAAAATTTGAAGTTCTTTTTGGAAAACTGGGATGCCATGTGATCCGGACTAAAGAGGACAAGGACAACCCAAGTTGTTATCAGCGCTCAGTTCAGAAGCCTGCATCTCTGATGGTATGGGGTTGCATGAGTGCGTGTGGCATGGGCAGCTTACACATCTGGAAAGGCACCATCAATGCTGAAAGGTATATCCAAGTTCTAGAACAACATATGCTCCCATCCAGACGTCGTCTCTTTCAGGGAAGACCTTGCATTTTCCAACATGACAATGCCAGACCACATACTGCATCAATTACAACATCATGGCTGTGTAGAAGAAGGATCCGGGTACTGAAATGGCCAGCCTGCAGTCCAGATCTTTCACCCATAGAAAACATTTGGCGCATCATAAAGAGGAAGATGCGACAAAGAAGACCTAAGACAGTTGAGCAACTAGAAGCCTGTATTAGACAAGAATGGGACAAACATTCCTATTCCTAAACTTGAGCAACTTGTCTCCTCAGTCCCCAGACGTTTGCAGACTGTTATAAAAAGAAGAGGGGATGCCACACAGTGGTAAACATGGCCTTGTCCCAACTTTTTTGAGATGTGTTGATGCCATGAAATGTAAAATCAACTTATTTTTCCCTTAAAATGATACATTTTCTCAGTTTAAACATTTGATATGTCATCTATGTTGTATTCTGAATAACATATTGAAATTTGAAACTTCCACATCATTGCATTCTGTTTTTATTCACAATTTGTACAGTGTCCCAACTGTTTTGGAATCGGGTTTGTAGATCGTGCGCGCAGACACACACACACACACACACACACACACACACACACACACACACACACACACACACACTACCTATAGAGTGGGGGAGCTATGACGTCAGAACCCGGAAGAGTAATTCGCCGCGGGTTCCTTCGAGATTTTCCTATGGGGTTTTATAATGGGATTTTTCAGTTTATGAGTAAAATAAGGCCAGTGGTAAACATGACAATACTTTTACATTTTGTTCTACAATGTAAACTGCACACTCTCACAGCCCAAACATTCTTATCTAGTCACTTATTAAAAACATACGTTTTCAAAAATGAACATAACTGCTTAAAATTTTTAGTTTTAGGTATGGATGTGTGTAATTTACGTTGTAGAACAAAATGTAAAAGTATCGTCATGTTTACCACTGGCCTTATTTTACTCATAAACTGAAAAACCCCATTATAAAACCCCATAGGAAAATCTCAAAGGAACCCGCAGCAAATTACTCTTCCGGGTTCTGACGTCATAGTTCCCTCACTCTATTCAGATCGACGGGTTATCGGTTATCGGAGGTATGTAATTTTCATCATAGGTATACCTCAACTATGAGAGACAAAATGAGAAAAAAAAAAAAAATCCAGAAAATCACATTGTAGGATTTTTAAAGAATTTATTTGCAAATTATGGTGGAAAATAAGTATTTGGTCAATAACAAAATTTCATCTCAATACTTTGTTATATACCCTTTGTTGGCAATGACAGAGGTCAAACGTTTTCTGTAAGTCTTCACAAGGTTTTCACACACTGTTGCTGGTATTTTGGCCCATTCCTCCATGCAGATCTCCTCTAGAACAGTAATGTTTTGGGGCTGTCGCTGGGCAACACGGACTTTCAACTCCCTCCAAAGATTTTCGATGGGGTTGAGATCTGGAGACTGGCTAGGCCACTCCAGGACCTTGAAATGCTTCTTACGCAGCCACTCCTTCGTTGCCCGGGCGGTGTGTTTGGGATCATTGTCATGCTGAAAGACCCAGCCACGTTTCATCTTCAATGCCCTTGCTGATGGAAGGAGGTTTTCACTCAAAATCTCACGATACATGGCCCCATTCATTCTTTCGTTTACACGGATCAGTCGTCCTGGTCCCTTTGCAGAAAAACAGCCCCAAAGCATGATGTTTCCACCCCCATGCTTCACAGTAGGTATGGTGTTCTTTGGATGCAACTCAGCATTCTTTCTCCTCCAAACACGACAAGTTGAGTTTTTACCAAAAAGTTCTATTTTGGTTTCATCTGACCATATGACATTCTCCCAATCCTCTTCTGGATCATCCAAATGCTCTCTAGCAAACTTCAGTCGGTCCCGGACATGTACTGGCTTAAGCAGGGGGACACGTCTGGCACTGCAGGATTTGAGTCCCTGGCGGCGCAGTGTGTTACTGATGGTAGCCTTTGTTACTTTGGTCCCAGCTCTCTGCAGGTCATTCACTAGGTCCCCCCGTGTGGTTCTGGGATTTTTGGTCACAGTTCTTGTGATCATTTTGACCCCACGGGGTGAGATCTTGCGTGGAGCCCCAGATCGAGGGAGATTATCAGTGGTCTTGTATGTCTTCCATTTTCTAATAATTGCTCCCACAGTTGATTTCTTCACACCAAGCTGCTTACCTATTGCAGATTCAGTCTTCCCAGCCTGGTGCAGGTCTACAATTTTGTTTCTGGTGTCCTTTGACAGCTCTTTGGTCTTGGCCATGGTGGAGTTTGGAGTTGGACTGTTTGAGGTTGTGGACAGGTGTCTTTTATACTGATAACGAGTTCAAACAGATGCCATTAACACAGGTAACGAGTGGAGGACAGAGGAGCCTCTTAAAGAAGTAGTTACAGGTCTGTGAGAGCCAGAAATCTTGCTTGTTTGTAGGTGACCAAATACTTATTTTACCGAGGAATTTACCAATTAATTCTTTAAAAATCCTACAATGTGATTTTCTGGATGTTTTTTTCTCATTTTGTCTCTCATAGTTGAGGTATACCTATGATGAAAATTACAGGTCTCTCTCATCTTTTTAAGTGGGAGAACTTGCACAATTGGTGGCAGACTAAATACTTTTTTGCCCCACTGTATATATGATCTACATTTTCTCTGATCCTCTGATCCTACATTTTCTCTGTCTTTTATTCACACCCTAAAGACCCGGAAGTCTCGTAACTCATTCAGGACATGCGCTAGGGCTTTCCTTACCGTAATACACCTAAAACACGGATTGCCGTAAAAACTCGTCAATGGCGGGGAAGCGTTGGCTCTTAATTGAAGAGATATCTTGTCAATGGCAGGGAAAGAGTTAAGAGCATTGTCTAATAGTATCCTCAGTTTTAACTTATCATTTTCTTGTATTCATTTTCTTTGTTTTTTAAAGTATGAGTCCAAGGTAGTAACAGAGTACAGACAAATATCACTTTAAACAATACAGATTGTGTCGATTGTGACAATACAGTTTTACAGTGATAAACAGAAAAATAATGTGTCAATAATGCAAACAAAATTAAATTTTGCTGTAAAGCAGCTCGAAAAAGAGGACGATAGTAAACAGTCAATTTTTCAGTTAAAGCAAAACTATAGAATACCCAAGACGTGTCACTCATATAGTTTTGAATGGGGAGCAATGCAACGCTCAATATGGCCAATCAATCGCAGGAAGCCCCACCCTCTGAATGAAAGAGCCAATTCCTAATCGATAAAGTTAGCGCGTCACTGCAGCTGCCGTTAGAAGTCCCGATTGCTATAGAAACAGTCAGCGTTCTGTGACGTGCGCTTAGGACTGTGCATGTGCACTGGCTGGTCTATCCTGAAAAATAAGCTTCATATAACACTATTTGAGCAAAATAAACAACATTTATGATCCAGTTGTCAGATTTCTTTGGTGATTTCAAATATGAAATTTTATCATAAGCTTAGTGAACAGTTTGGGAGAATTTGATGTTTCCCCATTCAAAGAGATAGGAGTTGCACTTGCATGCCTGAGATGCGTTTCAAAGATGGCTGCCGAGTGACAAGACTTAAAGAGTCTTAAAGAGACTTTGGTTAAAGTCAGTTCATCATTGATTCAGTGACGTCATCGTCCAGCTCACTTCAGTTCTCTTCCTATAGTGTCTGTGCAATCAAGTCGACAGTATTGCCAAATATTAAGTGTCCCCAACTGAGCAGGCCAAAGGCGACAGTGGCAATGAACCCAAACTTCATTGGTAACAGATTGGAGAAAAAAACCTATTTTAATATATTCATATATTTTAAATCTATTTAAAATATTCAAGTCATCCTATGATCTCTGTTGGTAGTTTGCTGAGGCACCTGGTTGAGAACCACTGACATATTACGCATTTTAATACTGTTTTAAAAGGTAACTGCCTGTATAGAAGATAGACAGCATGGCAGCTCACTCAGTTTTGGACCAGAATACAGAGATACATAAATAACTGTCAGTCAAACTAAGTTTTTTTTTTTAACTTACATGATATTCACATCTTTTATATCAAAATAATGTCAGGTATATCCCAATTCCAAAATAAATAAATAAAAATAAGTGGTAACACTTTAGAATACTGTTTCTTACTTACTGCATAGCTAATAAGGAATTATTGAAGAACAGGTAATTATTCATTAACACTTAACTCACTACTGTTAACTACTAAGGAAGATCTGTTAACTAATCAGTATGTAATACAATTTTATGATTGTGTTAAGTAACAGTTAGCTAATCAATAACTAATGTATTTTGTCATACCTCCTGAAGAACTACTATTAATTATCTACTAGTTAAGGTTCAAGAAAAATAACTGAAATAACTACTACTGAACAATTATATGCAAATAGTCACTATAATAATCAGGCTGTGGCCCACAAATCAAGTATTTGAGTAAAAGTACAGATACCCCAATAAAATATTACTCCAGTAAAATTATAAGTAGGCCTATTCATTTTCAAAATTACTTGAGTAAAAGGACAAGTATAAAGTACTACTACAGTAGCAACTTTGTTACAGTCCACTACTACTATTATTAACCTATAATGGAAATGAAATATGCATTTTGTTTGCTGCACACCCAAAAGGACTCATTACCATAATTGTACATAAGTACACACACACACACACACACACACACACACACACTTCCTCCCTCCCTCTCCTCCCCACTCTCACTGAGCGCAGGCATTATTTCATCCTCTTCAGGAGAGGGAGTTGCAGCACCGCTGAATCTGTGCATTTCTTTGGCAAAATACAGGTTTGTGTACATTCTGTTTAATCTATAAAATCATTACTGTGCTGTAAATCAATTTATGTTATGCAAAACAACAGGTACACAATGTCAGTTACACATGCCTATTCCTTTTTACATGATGGAAATGCCTGATCCTTTGCATAAAACAAATTATTTTATTTTTAAAGATACTAAATCTAAATACTTTGAATGTTAAAACATGTTCTCATAGCTGTACACTGTTTGTTTATGGGCAGGTTAAGGAGTCAGTAACAGCATATTGCATCTATGAGTGAAACGCAGAGTGGTGGTCTGCAATTTCCCTGAGCCCAGCTCCCGCACAAGATTCCTGCTGAGGAAACTCGAGACTGGGTGATTACACTTGAATTGCTTTTAAATGTTTAACTTTTGATTATAAAATGTTTGTTAAATTAGTTTAATTGTGAGCAGCATACATGTTAAAATGGAATAAAATATGCTGTATTAAGAAATGTTGTTCTCATCTGAAATAAAGTTTCAGGTTCGAAATAAGTCCTACAGAATTATTTGATAATTATTTATTAATTACTAATGGGTTCCCTATATTTTTACTTTAGAATACTGTTTCAGGTTCTAAGTAATTCCTGCGGAATTATCTGATAATTCTTTATTAATTACTAATGGGTTTCCAATATTTTCACTTTAGAATAGGCCTACAGTTTCAGGTTCGAAATAGGTCCTGCAGAATTATTTGATAATTCTTTATTAATTACTAACTGGTTACTTGTATTTTCACTTTCCCTCAGTCCTTGCCTTACATACAGGAACTGAATTAATGGTAATGTGGTATATGCTGAGGAGGCACACATACAGTACTGTATATAAAATAAAAAAAAACTAAGGTAAGTTATCGCAAGGCACTGGAGTAGTGGTGGGGTTCCTATCGTAAGATGATTTCTTACAAAACACACTCACAAAACAATTTACTACACAGGCACAACCTCCATAAAATGTATTGCATTTTCATACTACTACTACTGCTAATAACATTTATATGAAAGGGTCACAACTCAATGTAATTGTGTATGACTGTTCATTAGTAGTTACTTCATAGTTATTTTTCTTGAACCTTAACTAGTAGATAATTAATAGTAGTTCTTCAGGAGGTATGACAGAATACATTAGTTATTGATTAGCTAACTGTTACTTAACACAATCATAAAATTGTATTACATACTGATTAGTTAACACATCTTCCTTAGTAGTTAACAGTAGTGATTTAAGTGTTAATGAATAATTACCTGTTAGTTCTTCAATGATTCCTTATTAGTTATGCAGTAAGTAAGAAACAGTATTCTAAAGTGTTACCAAATAAGTAAATCTGAAAAATGTGTTGTTCTAGTTCTTCTGGATCTTAGCGCAGCCTTCAACACAGTCGATCACTCAATTTTACTGTATTATCTACAACTGTATCTTGGTATTCAGGAATCAGTTCTAAATTGATTTTTATCCTACCTTAAGGGGATAACTTTTTCAGTTGCTATTGAAAACTATACTTCCTCTTCTTCTGCTTATACATGCGGTGTGCTGCAGGGTTCAGTCTTAGGCCCTGTTTTGTTCTGTATTTGCCTCCATTTGCCATAAGCATTTTTCATATTTTTCACAAGCGTCAGATTTCATATCATATCCAGCTTTATCTTCCCATAAAATCAGAAGAGAATATGTCCCTCCAGTCTTTGTTTGACTGTTTTCGTGATGGCATAAAATCCATCCATCTAGTCTTTGGTTTAGGGTTAGTTACTAGTTGCTTATTATGCAAAGTTTATGTCTGCTGTTTAAAATAATAAGTACATGTAATATGTAAATATGTCATGTTACAACAAAGGGCCTATTGGTGCAATGGTAAGAAAGAAGATAAGATAAATAGTGTGGTATCAAACCATTCAGGGACAGTTTATACAAACAACAATACCTTAACTGGACTCTATACTCAGTGGGGAGCCAGTGAAAACTAGCTAAAACAAGTCTAATACTTTCCCTCTTTCTAATCCCCCTTAAAGGTCCTGCTGCAGCATTTTGGACCTGGAACTGGAGATGACACAGACATACATACCCCTAAATACAATGAGTTGCAATAGTCCAATCTCTATCAAAAGCATGAATAATGCAGTTTCTAAGTCCATGAGTGGGAGGAAAGATTTAATTTTGGCAATCATCCTTAGCTGAAAAAATGCTGATTTGTTTAGCAAATTTCAATGTCAGGTCAAAAATGACTCACACATTTCTTGCTTGAATGCTTACAGTGTTGGTTATAGAGAGGATATTAGTACATTCAGATAGACCAATAGCTAACCCTAACCATAATTACATGTAGTTAATTAATATTATTCAGTACTTATTTGTGTAATTACACTGTATCAACACGGCCTTAAAATAAATCGTAAAAAACAAACAAACAGAAAACCTCATACGTGTTCTGAATTCACATATAGAGTCCTGTACACATATTCAGAGTGACTGTCCTACAAGAGAATGCCATTTTCTGATTTGTCTGATTTGACTGTCCTACAAGGGAATGCCATTGTTTAGCTTCTGATTAACCCAGTTTCCCTCCAGTTACTGAAATGTTTAGCTATTCGCTGCGTCATATATGATATCAGCCTCCATCTTCCAGAAAACTTTTCTAAATACTTTTAGGGTTTTTATTAATAGTTTGATTTTAGTTTTTGTTTTTATAATTTCTGCTTTCATAGTTTTTAGTTCTTTAAGTACTTAAAGTTCAACTAAATGAACGTTTTAAACTGTTATAGTTTTAGTTAACTAAAATAACCTTGACCTGCACAAAAAGTGTGGTTTTTGTTCCTAATATTTGACTCTAGTTGGATGCTGTCTATACTAGCTGAATGCAAAATCAAATTAGACAAAATAAGTTGTGCAGGATCTGTGAAACTTTATGCATGATTGGTGCTCCAATTTTATGGAAATCTTCCTACTTAAATTCTATAGAAATCTGCATAATTTAAGTACTTTTATGCATGTAAAATGTGCAGGACTGTCCCAAATAAAATTCAAATTGTGCTTTCTTTAACTTGGTCCACTTTCATTGAAATTGAAATGTTACTTTGTCTTTAAAACTGAAGTGTGTCAATTCTGTGACACTAGAATCACCAAAATTAGTTTTGCAAAAATAATGCCTGTTTCCCAGTTGGGCTGCTTAAATAACCAGATTGCAAACCTTTTTTAATGCTGCCCTTAGTGGCGAAGAGTATACACACCTTTTTTTAACTGGGCCATTCTATAGAATTGGGGCAAACTGCTGTCCCACAGCCAAAAAAAAAAAAAAAAAAAAAAAAAACACGTTTTAAAAAGCATTTAAGAATTCAAATCTTAGATGTTTACTAAGGTCCTTCTATTATCTATTTAAACCCACAATAATATTTAAAATGCCAGTATGCTTAATATATATAAAATCATCATTTATTGGGTACTTTCAGTTGGGAGGTGGCTGTCCCGAAACTCCTAAATTTCAACAATATTGAAAAAGTTTTGTATTTTATTCCATTGTTGTTTTTAAAAATATCTTTTTGATTTTTTTAAAAAAAGTGAAGTTAAAAAATATATTTTATATTTTCTTTTTAAATTATGAAACTTTATGTAAAAAAAAAAGTGTCCTGCATTTTCATGTCACTACCGAAACAGTGTATGTTTTAGTCCATTGGCTGAGAATGATTTTAACTACACCCCTACATTTATGATCAGGAAATATTTTGTGAAAAAATACATTTAAAAATACAAGATGTGTCCAACTCTGACTTTGTACTAATTCTCTAGAATGGCCAAACTATCAATTTGTCATTTTACCCATGTTTCATATTTATTTGACAGCATGATTCTCCCTGTGTTTGTGTTTCCCAGGACTGAATGTGGGATGTTTCTATGCCGTTTCCACCCTGTTGAACAGAATGATAATAGAGCATTACTGTAACGGGGCTGATGAGACGATATGCAAGCTTTTATTTAAAGACATGTTCATAAATACAGGCAGGGTCAGACGATGGCAAACAGGTATAACACAGGCAAGACACAGAGTAATCCTAGAACAAGCGTGGGTCGATGATCGCCGAACAGTATCCAACAGGGCAAGGCAGAGACAGTAAATCCAGGTACACAGCAATAATCCAAACGAGGTGCAAACAGAGTCCGAACGGCAAGGCAAGGGTTAATCCAGGAAACACGGGCTAGAATAAAACACGGAAAAACAGGCAAGGCAAGACTAAGACAACTAAGTGGGCTCCGTAGAGTAGCTATCGCTAGCATAAACGCTATACAATACTCGGCGATCTGACTGAAGAAGTCCATGGCTTAAGTAGTGTGTGTGATTGTGTGATGGGTATCAGGTGTGAGCATGTGATTGAGGAAATGGCTGCTGGGAAATGAAGTCCGGGGTAGTGTGTGACAGTCTGTGTGGTGTGAGAGTCAATGTGATGGAAGGGTGACCTCTGGTGGCGATGAAAAGTCCATGGACCAGATTCAGGACAATTACCCTGTGAGTCTTGCTGTCAACATCCTCGGGTCCTTATCATCCTCATCCACACCAAAGTATAGTATTAGCTGAACTTCAAAATAATGCATATACACTAACAAAAAAGTATCACAGTATTGCAATGCTATTTTTGGAAATGGTACCATTGTAGTAGTACATGGTCAATGATTATGATAATTGTTCAGTACTATAGAAACTTCACCTTTTTATTTGCTGAAAACATATAATGTATCATGCTATAAGTTCACTGTGAATCTGTGAATCACATTCTTAGCAAATGCTCCATGAAAGTATGACAGTAGTACTCGATTTCAGCTCAGACTCAGTGTATTGGGTCATCTAAACACCATGGATTGAAGTGCATGAGAATATGGTTTTACAGGGTGATATATTAAAGATATCTCAGATGTCATTACTGTCTGAAGCACAGGGTGAAGAGGTGAATGCTGGGAGAATTGGCTTGACTCTAGTCATCTCTGGTGTGGTCGGCTCTCTGATCTGTGGTATCTGGCTAGACAAGACCAAGACTTACAAGTACGTCATGCATTTTCTATTGTTTCATTTCCCCCGAGGTCCACATATCATGATAGCAAAGTTTTTTATTTTTTTTATTATTATTTTTTTATTATTATTATTTTGACCTGGAATATCAGACTAAACCTTACTTTGCTTGCATTTTTGTACTTAAAGGGTTACTCCACCCCAAAATGAAAATTTTGTCATTAATCACTTACCCCCATGTCGTTCCAAACCCGTAAAAGCTTCGTTCATCTTTGGAACACAAATGAAGATATTTTTGATGCATTCTGACAGCTCTCTGACCCTCCCATAGACAGCAATATAATTAACACGATCAATGTCCAGAAATGTAGCAAGGAGATCGGTAAAATAATCCATGTTACATCAGGGGTTCAACCGTAATTTTACTAAGCTACGAGAATATTTTTGTACGAAAAGAAAAAAAAAATATGACTTTATTCAAATCAAATCAAAGCGTAAGCGATGTAGAAAACGTATCCGCGTGGTGCGGCTGAGTAAAGTCATTATTTTTTTTTCTTTCTGTACAAATAGTATTCTCTAGCTTTGTAAAATTACGGTTGAATCACTGACATCTCAATTTTTAAAAAATTTACCCTTAAGACTGGTTTTGTGGTCCAGGGTCACATATTGCCTTAGCTAAACTTTAGCTGACTTATTACATGATAGTCCAGGAGTCATGGATGTTAACAAGACAAATTAACTATATTTGCCTTTTGTTAGATAATTAGCCGTAAATTCGAGGCACAGTTAGCTTAGCTTTCGTTCATCACCACTCACCTCCACACCAAGAAAACACAACTGGAAAGGGAGAGAAGTCTTCACAGAGCTCTCTACCTGTCAGTGATGTGCATGTGCCGATCAATGTGTGCTACACTGCTGTGCTGCACACCGTGCATTCAAGGGTTGACAGATTTTTGCAATAAAATCCAACCAATTGCCACTCAAAACTAGCCCAATCGCATTTTGAGTGGGGTCCCCCAGTAAAACTCGCGTTTTTAAATACACGTTTTTGGGCGGGGTTCCCCTGGTACAGTTTGCATTCCAGGGGATAAATATCACGTTATTGGGGTCGCTTCAACCCGCAGACATGAAAAACAACCCGCAGCAGCAGTGTTAAAGTAGCCCAATTCCACGGGAAACCCGCGGACTTGGCAACTCTGGTGCACGCCTGTGCGGAGACGCAGAGGGGAGAAAGGCATCAGAACTCGACAATCTCAACATTTCCCGACCCGACCTGATATTTTGATTTTTTATTTGTTTGACAGGGAAAGCTGTGTGCAAACAGAAACACACATGCACACATATATACATATATTAAACAACAACAAAAAACTCCCCAGAAAAAAGGGCACTTTCTCTCGAGGAAGAAAAAGGGCAGGTGCTCAAGCCCCCTTTGATGTCTATGTGTGCACGTGTCTGCATTTAATGAATGGCAACAATAAACTGTAAATTTCAACCTATTCATTAATGTAATAATGTAACAGTGTTTTTCAAAACTCACATATGGTCCTTACAATGAGTGAACTTTGAGTAAAGTTAACTGGTTACTTGTAGAGTTCATTCCATGTTATAAAAACAGGCCAGTCATTGAGTGAACTGTGTTTTCCCGAGTTGTCCTCAATACATAAAGAACTACAGAATACATTGGCTCTGTAAGAAGTGAACCTGCAATTGTTATGTTAAAGATCTGACTTAACCCAGAGAAATTAGTTTTGTAGACATAACTTGATGTAAATAGTTTTTTTTTTTTTTTCAGTGCAGGAAGAGAATGTACCTTGAAATGAAAAGGGCCCAAGACCTCTAATTACCATCACTGTGACATGAACAAAACACATATATTTAACTAACTAAACAACATAAACAATGGAGCTAAAACCTCTATTAATTCTAAATGACAGCTATTTACATAGTCTCATATATATTTAATGTATTCAGGAGCAAGGGATTATGGGTTTCCTCCAGCCACAAAGCTTGGTAGAAGATTTATGAAGGTCTTTTCAACTCAACGGTATATTACACCAATTAGCGCACTATAGAAATCGGTGCAGTGTTCATCTTCTTGCTTTGGCAAAATGGATTGAAGAAAGGTGAGAGTTTGTTTGCCTTTAAAATGTAGACTGTTTTTCTTCCAATGAAGCACTGGTTTAATTAAAGAAAGCATGAATAACTCATTTAAACAACACAAGTTTGACACTGTCAGATTATACGGCACTAAAACCGAACAAGTGAAGGCAATTTGAATATCCTTTGAGACACAAGCAGCATTGACCTCATGTTGAAACTTTCCTGTTTGTAGAATATTGATTAGCATCTGTGTTCTCTGTTTCCAGCATTATCATCCACCTCCTGATATTAATAGATGGTGATTGTTATATAACACAGTTGCTCATATATTTGTCTGTGAGTGCATTCTTTTCCGTATCCATCATGAAGGCTCTTCACTGTAGTGGTCTCTATTATCTCTTGTGAAGCACTGGTTTGAAAACTGCCTGTTCAATGAGCACACATCATCCTGGTGCTTGTAATCGGCTCAGAGTCGTTTGAGTCAGAATTGCCCCCGGCGGATCCCAACAGTAGCGGTGAAGTGGGGCATTTTCTTACGCGTGGTTGTACTGAATGGCTTCATAATACATTGTTTATTTAGAGGGAGCTAAAGACATAAAAGACCTACTTACATGGAATTTTGTTTTTCTACTGAAGCTGGTTATGATTAAGAAATATATGCTCTTCCTAGAAATGTGTGTGGATTTGTTCCACAGCGGTCTGTTGGATTCTGCAGACATGAGACATATCGTGTCCCATAACTTAACATTTCCGTTTTAATATTCATCACAGATGATCACTACAATGTTCTCAATACAAATCTACCATTTACTTTGATTTTCTCTTTATTTGATAAAAATTATGACATTACATCGTCATGCACTCCTGCAAAATGTGGCTGTTCTCAACAACTCAATACCTAAAACAATATTCAGTTTAGATGAAAGTCTATAAAAGATATATGTGTGTAATTTAAAAGTAACATAGCTACTTGATATTGGCTAATTTTATTTCCGGATTTCACCACAATTCTGTTACAGGTGATGGACAAGGATGATGAGATGCAGATATAGTTTAAGTAGTAGCTAAACAAAATAAAAGGGCACCCAAAAATGGCAAGAAACAAACACAACAGCTTTACACATGCAAAGACAATGCAAAGACAATACAGGACAAGGAACAAAGGAAACTGAGGACATATAAATACGCAGAAAATTGAGAAACTTAACAAGACATAGATGATCATAATCAATCAACCAGCGAGGATGATGGGGCTTTGGATGACCTCCATGGTGGGAATGAGGAAACTTAAGCCTTCTACATACTGCAAGATTTTAGCAATCCTATAAGATCATTGCAGATCACACTGTGAAACATGGATCTAATAAACTTGGGTATGACATGCATGTAGACTGTACGATGATGACAGCTATAGACTTGTACGCTATGACGCACGTTTCTATAGAAGAATAAAACGTCATCAACGTGTGATAGTGGTAAACAAAAAGAGCATGATGAATCACACTTTGGCAGTTATAGTTTTATGTGTGTTGAAAAAAGGTGGAAGCGCCAAAGGAGGAAATAATAAGAGCTTGAGGTAAGCAGTTTTATGTTTTAGCACCATGTCGCGTTGATTTCATGTCACATTTTTATTGGCTGGTCAGTAAACGTGGGTCGTAGCAGCAAACACACTGTGCGATGATCAAGCTGAATTTCTGACACTGTCAGAAAATTATATCTTTGGTCGCAAGACCGTGACAACGGCCGTCTTTGAACCTCTCTCACTGTATGACATAGGACCACCGATTAGGAGCCATGATCACAGAAATCACCATGATTGTTTCACAATGCCAATCTTTCATCTGGGACAGCCAAAAATCATGCAGTGTGTCTCGGGTTTAAGGGAGGCTTTCATGGCCAGGATGCTGGATCTTGGAAACTTGAAGTGGGGAGGAAAGATTCAGTGGGGGAGGAAAGATTCTGGAAGGGATAAGGATCTTACACCAGCCAGATGGCCTGACAGAGGAAGAGCTTTGAAGCTGGGGAAGCAGGTCAGACTCCATTCTAGGATGTCGAGCTGGATTAGTGCACCTTCTGGAAAAGACATGGTGGCTGCCTCTAGCTCTGGAAAAGACATGGTAACAGGCTCAGGCTCCAGGATGAACATGGCTTCTGGCTCTAGCTTAGTGATGAACATTTCTATTGGCAGAAGGTCCGTGGCGAGCGTGGGCTCAGGCTCTGTGTATGTGGTGAGCACATGGCGGTCAATGTCACCCATGATGAAAGAGGAGCCATTTGTTGCAAGTATCAGCTCAAAGTGAATCAGTTTCCCTTGAGGATCATATACTGATGAGGACCTGGAGACTGAAGATCACCAAGGTGGAGTTGATGGAGCTGAAGACCACCAAGGCAGAGCAGATGAAGCAGGAGACCACCAATGCAGAGCAGGCAGACCTGGAGAGCACCACTGCAGAGCAGACAGAGCTAAGAACCTCCAAAGACCATCAATGGAGCTGATGGAACCAGAGACCATCAATGCATAACAGATGGGGCTAAGGACCTCCAGAGCATCACTGAAGTCCACCAAAGCAAAGCAGATGGAACTAAAGTCCCAGTTGTTGGAGCTGAAGGCCACCGAGGTGGAGTTGATGGAGCTGAAGACCACCAAGATGGAGTTGATGGAGCTGAAGACCACCAAGATGGAGTTGATGGAGCTGAAGACCACCAAGATGGAGTTGAAAGAGCTGAAAACCACCAAGATGGAGTTCATGGAGCTGAAGACCACTAAGATGGAGTTGATAGAGCTGAAGACCACCAAGGCGGAGTTGATGGAGATGATGATCACTAAGGTGGAGTTGATGGAGCTGAAGACCACCAAGGTGGAGTTGATGGAGCTGAAGACTACCAAGGTGGAGTTGTTGGAGCTGAAGACCACCAAGGCAGAGCTGGCAAAGCAGAAGACCTGCGCGGTGGATCAGGCAGAGCTAGAGATGACCATGGTGGAATAGAAGACCACCACAAAGGAACAGGTGGGACTAAAATTGACAACACAGAGAGGTTAAAAACGGTCCCTTCATGGCTGTGACAGGACAGGCAGGGAGTATTAGGCGACCTCTGTGGTCATAACAGAACAGGCAGGGAGTTCTGGAGGACCTGGAGTGAATGGCGCTGACTCTGGAGGATCAGGATCAGACACCGCTACCTCTGGAAGATCTGGAGTAGACATGCCACCTTGGGAAGAGCAGATGAGCAGTATGCAGACCAAGCACACAGAATGGCAGTGGCCATTACCGGGAGTGCTGCAGATGGTGGAATGACCTCTGAGACCACCTGACTCAGATGTGCTGGAACCACAGGGCTTGAGAACACCGAGGCTGTGGGGATGCTGGCTGCTCGTACAGACCTAACCGGTTGGTCCCCCCACACCGGAAATCACCCTCCCAGCAACAGCTTACCAACAACCAAAGACAATGACTGACAAAGACTGATTGAAACACTGGGCTATACACCGATCAGGCATAACATTATTACAGCCTTCCTAATATTGTGTTGTTCCCCCTTTTGCTGCCAAAACAGCCCTGACCCGTCGAGGCTTGGACTCCACTTGGTGCTGTGGTATCTGGCACCAGGATGTTAGCAGCAGATCCTTTAAGCCCTGTAAGTTGCGAGGTGGAGCCTCCATGGATGGACTTGTTTGTTCAGCATATCCCACAGATGCTCGATTGGATTGAGATCTGGGGAGTTTGGAGGCCAAGTCAACAGGGGTCAGCATTAGAGGCTGACATTTTTTCGGGAATCCCACGGGTCACGGGAATCCTGCGGGATGGGAAACAAAATCGCTACGAATCACGTGATTGGGACGGGATAGGAAAAAATGTCAGCGGGAGTGGGCGGGACCGGGAATAGTAATGATACCCAACTTTATACACAAATATACCTTTTATATAAATAAACTATAAACTGTATATTTTAATTCTGAACTCAATTCTAGTTGCCCTCTATGCTCTCCTCCTGGCTGATTAAGTGAATGGCGCAGTCCGTGACCGGACAGATTGTTAAAGGCTGGTCTATGTGGTAATACTCGGGCAGGACATCCAAACGCTCACCTATCATTCATCGACCTCAAATATGACTTTTCATCTGAAAGATGTATGTAGTAGCAACTTCACATGGCCACTCAGTTAGGCTTGCTGCGATAGACGGTGTTGGCGGTGATACCGGTTACGTCACTTGCCCACCGCGGCACCGTCCCTCACCGTCATTTTGATTTTTTTTAATAGTAATAAAAATCATTTAGTTCAGTTAGAGAACAGTCACTACAATTAAAACTGAACGCGGTTGCTCTATGCAGCACACCGAACGAACTACAGTCGCGCATCATAGATCGGATTTCATTCATCACGTGAGGAGAGTGAGTCCAGCTGACTGACAAGAAGAGAGAGATGAAAAAGACAAGACGATGGCAGAAGAGTTTCAAAACGAAATGTAAAAGCGCCTGTTTTAAAAATATTTTGGATTTTGAAAAGCCTGTTGACCTGCCATTTATCTAAGGTTTTTTTAACATTCGTTTCTCATTTATTTGGTTCCACGTATTTGCCGATTTTTATTTTATTTAAACTGTGATTTTTTTTTTCCCCCCCATTATTTTTACATCAAGGTGTATGCAGTCTGTGCCTTCAAACTTTCTTAATCGTTTTGCTAATAAACGTTCTACGTTTTATAATTATTTGTTCCTTTACAGATTTTCAGTTTTGTATACCTAGCCTATTTAAAATTTGTAAGTTATTTGTTATTTTATATTAGGCATATAGTATGGTGTATTTTATTCGTTTTGTTAATAAAAGTTATGTTGTATTTTGTATTTTTCGGCAATTGATGCCGAATTGCCGCTAATTTAAAGTGAAAGTAAAATGTGCACGGTGCTTTTACAAGTTATTTAAAAGCGGAGGAAAGTGAGGGAAAGAGTGAAAACTCAAGGGACCTAAAAACAAACAACTGCTTGACGCCGAGCTAATTTGAAAGTGAAAGTAAAGCGCGCACGGAGCTTTGGAGAGTGGAAGCTGAATAGCGCGCTCGCTGCAGGACAGGCGCCGGTGAGCTCACTTGCTCTTAAAATACTCCGTAATTTTTGGTCATACAGATAAAAGTAGCCTAATACATCTTTCGAATCTGTATAGAGACTCTACGTTTATTTGTGTGCACTCAGAATAACAACGAAACCTTGCACTTCTGTAAAGTAATTAAAGCAAACAGGACGCGCTTTCTGCCGTCTAGGTCTCTGTGAACTTCGAAACTCCGTCTATGAAAAAATATATCTATAGACTGAAATGTCTACTTTCAAATGAAAAAAAAAAATTCAAATAGAAAATGTGTGTGTTGGCATGGATGATTTACATGAAATTTAATGTGTGTGCAATGCACACTGTGCATTGTTTAAGCTGGCTTTCAGTTCAATAAAATAACAAAAAACTATATTTTGGATTTTTATTCAACTAAGGTGGGCACGCTGTGATCTGTACTGTATTTTTACTGTATAAAAAAAAAACAAAAAAACAACACGGGAGTGGGAGGGAATGGGAGTCATTCTTCCGGGATTGGAACAGGGATTTTCTCCCCAGTTTTTTTCGTGGGATTGGGACGGGACAAGATTTTTTTTGTGGGAGTGGGACGGGAGAGGTTTGAAAATCCACTCCCGTGTCACCCTCTAGTCAGCATGGGCATCCTGACTGGTCTGCAGCTATGCAGCCCCATACGTAACAAACTGTGATGCACTGTGTATTCTGACACCTTTCCATCAGAACCAGCATTAACTTCTTGAGTAATTTGAGCTACAATAGCTCGTCTGTTGGATCGGACATAGGCCACATAGGCCAGCCTTCGCTCCCCACGTGCATCAGTGAGCCTTGGCCACCCATCACCCTGTCGCCGGTTCACCAGTGTTCCTTCTTTGGACCACTTTTGATAGGTACTGACCACTGCAGACCAGGAACACCCCACAAGAGCTGCAGTTTTGGAGATTCTCTGACCCAATTGTCTAGCCATCACAATTTGGCCCTTGTCAAACTCGCTCAAATCCTTACGCTTGCCCATTTTTCCTGCTTCTAACACATCAACTTTGAGGACAAAATGTTCACTTGCTGCCTAATATATCCAACCCACTAACAGGTGTCATGATAAAGAGATAATCAGTGTTATTCAGTTCACCTGTCAGTGGTCATAATGTTATGCCTGATCGGTGTATATACACACACGGAAGCTAACAAGGAAACTAGACACACCAGGGGATTACAGTCAAGGGGACCAATGAAACAAAAGGACTACAAAGGGACTACAAACTACAAACAGGAAACAGGGCACCGGAAGTACAAAATAAAAGTCCAAACAAATGGAGGACATGTAACAAGCATGCAGAAGAAATGTGATAAACTCTGTCATGTTATGTTGCACTCAGATACCTGATGTTTAGTAACATGATAGTGTGAGACAGTTCTGGGAAATAATTATTTTGATGACTGACTTTCACTCAGGAATTTTCAGAATTATTTAAACAACATCTGTGTGTGTGATAAGATGCGTTGGTTAATCCATTTATCCTAGGTAAAGTCACGTGAGTTTTTGTTGCGCATTGAGGAACTTATTCAGTAAATGTGTTTCCTTTGTAGTTTATGTGCAAACTTATATGCATATAAGTGCATATTTACCTCAATTGAGCACATAAGTTTTTTAACGCACATCCAGCATTTTTCTATGCAATATATATCCCAAAATTCACATAAAAATACATGGATGTAAGCATCACTATTAAGCAAGGCATAAAAAAATGAAGTCAACAAACTCTCATCCTGTGTGAGAAGGAAGTGACGGATAGATGCTAGGTCCATTGTATTTCTTGGTCTGGTATTCTGTCATGGTGAGATCAGGCAAAGACGAGTAGATGTGGAACTAGTTGAAACTAAACATTTAATTAACAAAGTAAAACAAAGAAAGAGAATCCACAAATGGTGAGAAACAATGAACTTAACAGCTTTACACACAACATGCAAAGACAATACCAGACAAGGAACTAAGGAAACAGGGCATGTAAATACACAGGAAAACAAGGAGCTTAACAAGACACAAGTGAACACAATCAACCAATGAGTAACTATAGAAACCAAGGGGGGAAGGACATAGGGACTACACATAGGAACAGAAACCAAAATAGAACATGACAGATTGTATGTGCATATGCTGTATTTTGGTATACTGATCACCTGTTGAGTGCAATCAGAAACATAAATTTTTTTGAGAAAATGACAAATGGAAAAAAGCAGAAGATTAATTAACAATTCCTTGACACATGCTTTTATTTCTGCACTTCTGTACCTTGTCCCATGTAATGTATGAAGATGTTTAAAGATTAAACCATCCAGTGAACATGTTCTGTGAATTACATTATTACTATTAGAGTGAATGACATATATATTTCATAGTTTAACATGTCAATCTTTGTCTTGCCAGGCAGACAACACTCTCAGTGTATCTGCTGTCGTTTGTAGGGATGGTGATCTACGCTTTCACCCTGAACTTGGGTCATCTGTGGGTTGTGTTCCTCACATCAGGAGTGCTGGGGTATGACAAAAAAAAAAAAAAAAAAAGCTGCAGTGGACACAGAAGTGTTGTGACATTTAAGGCACACTGAGAAAAAAAAAAAAAGAAAAGAAAAAAAAAAGATTTTCACACTTAGTTATGTCTTGTTTTCAACTACAAATATATAAACATTTTTTAAATCGAGATATATTTACCTGAGAAGCAAAATGGCATAAGATAATTCTTGTTTTCTGGAAAATGTTTCAACATGCTTAAAGCAAGAACAAATATACTTAATTCAAAAGGAAAACAATTATTTTTTCTTAACCTACTGTTAGATATTTTTTCTTGTTTTAAGCATAATCTCACTAAATTTTGATTTGTTTTTCAGAAAACAAGACTTAATATTTTGCTTCTCAAGTGAATGTCTTTAAGAATGTTTAGATAGTTGTACTGTAAAATATAAAATTTTTTTTTTTTTTGCAGTGTAGACAACAAAAGATTAAAACCAGTGTCATTAATTTAAAATAAATATAGTATAAGTGCACTTTTCAAGCAAACCATTTGACAAAAGAAGTCATTGAAATTCTAAAAAAGTAAAGGTATTATAAAACTGTGCGGTTGCCAAATGTTTCTGAGACATTGTTACCCTGTAATTACACAAATAAGTACTGAGGGTTACACTTTATTTTAAGGATTACTTGTTACAGTGTAATTATACATTTAAGTACTGAGTAATATTAATTAACTACTTGTACTTACTATATGGTTAGGGTTAGGATTAGGGTTTGGCTTAGGGTTACTTGCATGTAATTATGCATAATTAATTGTTATTATAATAGTAAGTACATGTAACGTGTAACAAGGACACCTTAAAATAAAGTTTTACTGTAATGATTAATATAAATTAAAAATATTTACTTACAGTAACATTTTATTTTAAGGTTTCCTTGTTACACGTTACATGTACTTACTATTATAATAATAGCCAAACCCTAATCCTAACCATAACCATATGGTAAGTACATGCAGTTAGTTAATATTACTCGGTACTTAAATGTATAATTACACTGTAATAAGGACACCTTAAAATAAAGTGTAACTGTACTTAGGATTTGGGTTTGGTTTACGGTTAGTTGTTCATAATTATGCAAAATGTACAGCTTTTACTAAAGCAAGTATATGTAACAAGCGTAACTATGTCACATTAAAATAATATTTTACCAAAATGTAACATTCTACAGGGGAGGTAGTTTGTGTCATTGTAGACTGGTCAAGTTAAACTTTTCTGAGCTTTGTCACAGGATATGCTTAAATCACATTTCTTCCACTCTGACCAAAGTGCACATGTGCCAGTGCTCATGCACAAGTATAAAAACATGGCAGAATTTCACAGCACAAGTCCATTTCACACTTTTAAGAGCCAACATTTAATAATGAAATATTGTGATTTATAAAAGATGCTTTTGCCCACGGTATGGTAGTTACAGCATCTGTTAACTGGACCATGCTAACCAGCCAAATCTTTACCCCATGATTTCTACACATACTGACCATGAAGAAATTATATGGATCAACATCTAATTATAGTTCAATCATTACAACTTTTGGAATAGTTTGATCATATTAACTGATATGATAATGTGATAATAATGACTAGATCTGCTATGCACACTGCTGTGGAGCCAGTATGGACTTGCTACTGCCAACAGATACACAGACATGCTGCTGCTGCATGGATATACATACATAAATTCTGTTGCAGATCTAGAAAGGTGGTGCTGGGGGAGGTGGAGCGTTTCAGAGGAACTCTGATAGTGCACTACAGGTCCAGCATGCAGCGAACACTGAACCAGACTATTGAAATATTGAGAAAGCTTATTGGCTGTAGAATCAGCAGAGACCAAGCAGCTTGTGTTATCTAATGAATAATGTGATTGCTTGCAGATTGCATGTAATTAGCTTGCAACATCTAGAGATTCATGTGTGAACTAGAAGTATGTTTTTTTTATGTTTATTTGTGCTAATGGCTGACTGATGAACTGACTATTTCCAGTATTGCTACATACAGTGCAGTAGTTTGGACTGGCTGATTCTTCAGTCTCTTCTGTTTTCTGACCGCAGGTTCTTCATGACAGGTTATCTGCCACTGGGCTTTGAGTTTGCAGTGGAGCTCACATACCCAGAGTCAGAGGGAACATCATCAGAACTGCTCCGTGCAGGTCATGATTCTGCTCTTCACTTTAAGATATGAGGATGAGTCAAATCTAAAAAGACATTCAGGGGACCTGTTTCCACAACTTACTGTAAATAAATGCGTGGTTGGAAGTTAAAAATTCTAACATATTGATTTAATTAAAACGTCTGTTGATGTAATATGTGTTGATCAATACATCAACTTAATATTTTCACTTATTCATTAAATATACATGCTAAATAAGTTATATTTAGCATGTGCTATACTAGCTGTTAATTTTAACTAAAATAGATTCGTTGATTCCAGTGTCAATCCAGTGTTGATTCCTCAACTATGTTGAAACCCCATACCTAAAAATAACTACTACACAACTACCTTATTTACTATCAATAAGCAGTAATTAGCAGTTTGTTGAGGGAAAACTCTTAATACTTCATAGTTAATAGTGAGTATGTGTTGCGGAATCTAAAGCGGTACCTAAAAATTTGTGTTTATGCTACAAATTATTAAGTTTCTCCAACTTAGTGTAGTTAATTGGTTGAACATAATTTCGGTAGCACTTAAGAAGATATGGAGGTGTAAGATAACAGCATGTTTATGGTACATGACACACATGCTCAGGATATTTCTGTTGTATACAGATGTTTGGAATCGCCTTCACCATCATTCAAGGCAAAATCATTGATCACTTCAGCACATTGGCTGGAAACATCTTCCTCTGTGTGTTCCTCTTCATTGGCTCCATCATGACAGCTACAACATCACATGACACTCATCATGTGACCAATAGATAACTGCTCCACTTATCTTCTGCACACATGATGAATAGAGAATAACTTCAGCATATTGCATCACAGTGGTGCATACACTGACGCAGGGTTTTATATAGTAATATGAATGTACCATGAAAGCTCAGACAGTAGAGCGATGGTGCTTGCAACACCAAGGTAATGGGTTCAGTTCCCAGGGAATGCATGAACTGATAAAGTGTAAACCTTGAATTAAAGCATGTATCAAATGCATATATGTAAATGAAATTTAAAATTTGTGTAAGAGTATGTTGCACTTAACATCTTCAGACTGTAAGTTTATGTGTCTCTGCCTCACATCACTTATAAAATCTGACCTGCGGCGACAGAAGGCAAACAATCAGTCTGAGAGGTGAACGCTGTAAGTATATTTAGTTTGACCTCTCTCTCCTCACCAGGCCTGGATCACACAGGCTTAGAGTGACCATCCATCCTGCATTTTGCAGGACAGTGCTGAAATTAGAAGCTTTGTCCCACGTTATGCAAGTCAAAAGAAGTGTCCTGCATTTCAGTTTTGTCTGTATTGTTTTATTTTCCCCCTGAAATTACAATTCCATAAATAAAACAAAAGTCAAAAGTCTGTTGGTGTTCGTCGGCACTTGTTTTCATTGATTGAATTGGCATTTAGAGGGGAAGTCAGGGGAAGTCGTGGCCTAATGGTTAGAGAGTTGGGCTAGTAACCTGAAATAACCTGAAGGTTGCCGGTTCGATTCTCACACCGGCAGGAATTGAAGGTGGGGATTGTGAATGAACAGCACTCTCTCTGCCTTCGATACCATGACTGAGGTGACCTTGAGCAAGGCACCGAACCCCCAATTGCTCCCCGGGCGCTGGAGCAATGGCTACCCACTGCTTCAGGTGTGTGTTCACGGTGTGTGTGTGTGCGCGTTTGTTCACTATTCACTGCTGTGTGTGTGCACTTGGATGGGTTAAATGCAGAGCACCAATTTCGAGTATGGGTCACAATACGTCACGACTTTCATTTACTGGGTCTTGGAATGACTGAGAAGTGAATAAGTGGATTCATTCAGTGGATAATTTTGGAAATGTTCACTGAAAAGTACCTCACATAAGCTCAGATCAACGAGGCCAATGACCAATCAGTACAAAACCTGTGTTAACTGAAAGACAACAAGTTGATAAATTGAATCCAATATCTGAAAAATAATATACCATACCAAGAAAAGCAAAATATGTTTTGGGGAAGTTATTATAGCTGGTGTGAGCAAAGTCAGTAAGTTTTCGTTTAATGAGATTAGCATTAACTAATGTTCTCTGTGTGGCAGAACAGTAATGGCACGACTACGCCACCCTGCGTCTAGCCCAGGGACCTTTATGTAATAAATTTCTTTTTAGGCAACACAGATCAGCTAATGAGAAATTGGCAGGAGACGTAGATATACAAAAGAAAATTTTTATTACAGTTAAAAAAAAGAGTTTATTACAAAAACAGAGGGAGATAGAAGAGCAATCACTAAACGCAACAGTTCACATATAACAGACTCAATTACACACTTCACAGAATACAGCAATGGGCGACCTGGGTCATCAAGGACATCCACGGATCAAGGTACAGGAACCGAGGCTTGACGGCAGGGCATAAGGGCACAATTGGCCTACACAGCAAAACACCCTTCACTTATAACTGTGACACACACACACACACACGTTCACACGACCACTCGAGCCAGCACTCGTGAAAGAAACACCAACACCAGGAATCCGCCCCTTCCTTAGGCACTCAGCTCCTGTAACAAGCAAAAATCAGGTTATACACTCGAAAGACACAGTCTTTGGATTACAATAAAGAGAGTTGCCCACCCACAAATAAACTACAAATACTTAAATCCACCAAAATAACTAATACAAAACAAAAGGCAACTAATTATTATTATTATTACGACAACGCAAAACAAAACTCAGCCAGGGAGCACAAACGAAGAACAACACGTACACAATAAACTATAACAAACACAGTACAACAACTTCAAGTAATTGGAGCCACTGGCACAGTTTTAAACGCTCTTGGCCCCATGGTTTGAAGTTTTCAAAAAGCAGCTCTCCGTGATGGTGGATACCATAGAGCTGGTATCGATTAAACAAGCAACGGAAACTCCACCAATACTGGCCACCACCTGCGGGCAGCCAGACATTAAATGAGACATGGAGCTACCACTAATTAATACATCCGAGCCCCTAATTCCCCCATCCGAGCTGTGGCTCAACAGCCCGGTGGGTACTAGTTGGGTACTAGTGGGTATGCTGCCCCTCTACCGGCAATGACGCAATAGAAACAAAAGACGAAGGGACAGGCAGTGGAGCAGTCTATGATTCCTTCACTGCCCGACAATAGAGTGGTGGAACTATGATGTCACTTTGTAGGCAGAAACCCAGAAGCGAGTTATCATTTTAGCACTTCCGGTTCCATCGTCCCAGAGTCAATAGGTTTTTGAATGGGATTTTGGTTAAATCCCTTAAATAAGGTCCGTGGTTCACCCAGGCTCAAGATACTTTCATGTTTTATTCTATGACATAAAACACACCAGTTACACCTCACTCGCGATTTTTTTAAACTGTTATGTTTCTTAAAAAATACGGTAGCTAACAAGTTGCTAAATGAGACTACTGGCGCTGTCGGAGACATTCAACGTCAAAGTCAAAGTCAAAGTCGGAGGGTTAGAGTTCAGTGGTGCGTGGGGCAAAAGAGGGGAGGGGGGGCAAGGTCGGGAGGGAGTTCAGCTTCCTGACAGCCTGATGGATGAAGCTGTCCTTCAGTCTGCTGGTCCTGTCCTGGAGACTCCGCAGTCTCCTCCCTGATGGCAGCAGACTGAAGAAGCTATGTGTCGGGTGGGTGGGATCCCCTGCAATGCAGAGGGCTTTGCGGGTGAGACGGGTGCTGTAGATGTCCTGGAGGGAGGGGAGAGAGACACCAACAATCCTCTCAGCTGCTCTCACTATGAGTTGAAGTGTCTTGCGGCAGGACGCATTGCAGGCGCCATACCACACAGTGATGCAGCTCGTCAGAATGCTCTCGATGGTGCCTCCGTAGAAGGTGCACATGATGGGGGCCAGGGCTCTGGCTTTTCTCAGTTTGCGGAGGAAGTAGAGACGCTGCTGTGCTTTCTTGGCCAGTGCTGCGGTGTTGTCAGTCCAGGAGAGGTCCTCTGTGATGTGCACACCCAGGAACTTGGTGCTGCTCACTCTCTCCACAATCGCACCGTTTATGGTCAGAGGAGCATGCTGAGTGTGCACTCTCCTGAAGTCAACAACAATCTCCTTCGTCTTCTCCACATTCAGAGAGAGATTGTTGTCACTGCACCACCCGGCCAGGCTGCTCACCTCGCACCTGTAGTTTGTCTCATCTCTGTTACTAATGAGACCCATCACAGTTGTGTCGTCCGCAAACTTAGTGAAAAGGTTGGAGCTGTGTGATGGTGTGCAGTCGTGGGTCAGCAGAGTGAAGAGGAGGGGACTCAGCACACATCCTTGGGGGGCCCCAGTGTTCAGTGTGATGGTGCTGGATGTGTTACTGCCGACCCGTGATGTCTGAGGTCTCCCAGTCAGGAAGTCCAACAACCAGTTGCACAGCGAGGTGTTAAGCCCCAGCTGGACCAGATTGTGAACGAGCTGTTGAGGAATGATTGTGTTGAATCACGCTGATGACGGTCACGCTGAGTGTGTGTCATGCTTGGGGAAATCCCTCGCTGACGATGCGCTCAGCGGGACTGACTACTCTCATTGCGAGAGTTTCAGTCTCGCCTCTCTGCGCTCGCGGATAGCTTTCTTTTCAGAAAGTGACTCCACCCCTCACGCTCTCGCGTCTTCTTCCTCCCAGGGACCTGCGAGGACAAGACAGCGGGACAGAGGATTCGAGCGGCCGGAAACGAGCGAGCTCACGTCGGCTCAGTACCCGCGTGCTTCACCGTCACTGCAGAGAGAGGATTCGCCGGTCCTCTTCACTCAACCTGATCAGCATCCCTCCGCGGCTGCGAGCGACATGATCTCGTTTGGTGGGAGTGACGATGAGATGGATGACAGCCTTTCTCTGGCGGCTTCGGACGCGGAGGAGTTATCGGGCTCGGTGTCTGACCCCGCCCTCTTGCCGCCGTCCTCTTCACGCAGCGCCAGACCCAGATGACTAAGGCTGTCAGTGAGCTCGGGCTCGAGTGGTCTCCGCCTGAGGAGGAAAGCGGATGGAAAGCGAGGGCGAGCCATCCGTCCAAGCCGTGCAGAGCCACGTCTGCACTCGCTGGACGCGCCTACTCGGCAGCTAGACAAGCGGCTTCGGCGCTGCACTCTATGGCTGTGTTCCAGGTCTTCCAGGCCAAGATGCTCACCAGTGAGGAGACCGGTCTCGATGCAGCTTCACTCAGGGACCTGAGGAGCGCGACGGACCTGGCCCTGCGTGCCACCAAAGCCACTGCCCAGGCTATTGGACGGTCGATGTCCAGCCTGGTAGTGTTGGAACACCACCTTTGACTCACGTTGACGGAGATGAAAGAGGTGGATAAAGTTCCCTTCCTCGACGCTCCGGTCTCGTCGAACAGCCTGTTCAGGCCAGCTGTGGAGGGCTTTGCGGAGCGTTTTACGGAGGCTCAGAAGTCATCTCAAGCGATGTGACACTTCCTCCCAAAACGCGCCAGCTCTTCTGCTGCTTCTAGTCACCCCAAGCCTGCGCCGACTCAGCAGCCCGTCAAGCCAACGCCGGCCACTCCCGAGCCCCGACCTCCTAAGGATCGGCAGGATAGAGGGTGTTCCCACTCGGCAAGACACTACCCCTTGTAGCATTTGGACCAATCAGACACACATTTGTTCATCAGATTTAACAAATCAAATTAGTTATTAGATTAACAACTAACTACAGACCCCTCACCCCACATTCTGAGTGCCGGTATGTCTGTGATGACTCCAGGCCCCCCCAGTGCCATGGCAACCTATCTGATAACACTAGTTTTATTGGTCAAAGGAATGCGGGCAGACCTCATTTTTCCTTAGGAAAGAGACATGTAATGCACATAAAAATGGACTCTTCTCTAATTAATTCATTGAAAAACCTTTCTTTGAATGAACACACATATCCTCAGGTCATTGTGTATTTTGTTACTGTTCGTGTATATTGTCTTTTTGTACTGTATCCTGTTTTATGCATTTTTATGATAGATCACTAGTTAATATTACCTCACTTATATCATGTTTGATCTCTATCAATTCGTCTTCGGATGATCTAAATGACAGTGTATATTACATGTTGATACCTATGCAACATATTAGTGTTCTAAGAATCTTTAATAGTTCTTTAATAGCAACCCCATGCAAATTGCCATGCTCAGAGACAAAGAGTCGTAAAACCTTCCCTCCAAAGAGAAGGGAGCCCATTGGCTCTTTGACTCCCCAGAGGTGTGACCTCTATACCAGATAAAGGTCTCATTCACAGGTCCGGCCCTCTCTTCTAAAAACCTCTTCTTCCGGCCCTTCTCTTCTAAAAAACCTCTTTTCAACGAAAAGCTCTTCTGCTATCTTCTGACAGAGAGCCCGACCCGGTCCGGGCGCGCCCCCAACATAGAGCCGTGGGTGATCTCCCCCAGCCTGGGAGATGACTCTTGACCACAAAGACCCAGTCTGCAGTTCTGTTAGATCCTAAGAGGATGAGTAAGATGTGAGCTAGAACTTTTCTGGACTGTTAAGTTTTTGTGCCAGGCTTTATGGCCTTGTCTTTCCATTCAATCAAATCTCTTGGATCTTAGCTGATGTCTCTTAACTCTTCTTCACTTTTCACCTGGGAAGAAACTCCCTATCACCACTGAGTCAGAACATCTTTGGAATTCATCACTCTTCAGCCCAGAAGAATGTGATTGCGAGTCCAAAAACCTTGAAACCATCAAGACTTTTGATCCGAGACTGCATTTCGTCACGACAAAGGAAGTGCAAGTATAGTACATTTAACTAAACGAAACAGAGGTTTAGTATAAGTTATAGACCCCGTTATAAACGGCACTGATGGTTTTACTCAGGTGGTTAAATGACTTTTTCCATAACTGCATTCTCTGTTTTCTCTAATGGCTTCATTCATCCACTTTAGCTCCACTTTGTATGTATGCGTGAGTGTATGTTATTCGTTGTTTGTTTAGATTAGTTATGTGTGTTAGCGTTTAGTTAATAAAACTCTTGTGCACAAATTACATGAGTTTCTGATTCTGCTTTGCATATTAATGTCCCTTTACGATTTTGACCCTTGCTACATGCTCTAATGCATTAATAGGAAGATATTTTCTGTGGCCACGGAAATATCCTTTCTTAGAGTTGATATGAATTTACACTGAATGTTCGCTGGACAAACAGATCAGCTGATGGCAATTTAACTCTGCGACAGTTATTACTGTCAGCCGATATAAATAATTGTAATTAATCATAATTAATTGTAATTATTTATATACAATTCCCTTTTTGAGCTAATTTGCTACACCCTTCCCGAAGCGCCAAGAACCCTGGCCCAAGATTGCCTTGGATCCGGCGCCTCAGAAGTCTTCCTGATCAGCCAGGCAGGAAAAGGAGGGGCCCGAATCTCGCTACCGCCAGACCACCCCGCAAGCAGCCTCTAATGTGCCTCTTGTCACCTCGCTCAGCGCTGGGTGCAGAGGGAAGTGTGTTATTGGTTCCCCACGGGCCCACTCTAGCGCCCGGACGTCCAACCGCTGTGATAGTGGACAAAATAAAACACATACATTTTCAAAAAGAGAGCAAATATCCTCTTCTGCCTACCATAAGCGTCCTGCCCTTATGCAGCCCTGGTAAAAAGGTCGTTCAGGATTATCACATTGAAGCAGATCCTCTCGCAAATATGCCCAGGGGACACAGCAGTGCATTGAAATAGACACTGAATGATATTTAATGTCAAATGTTTGTAAAGTCATTTAGCCTACACCCATGAACCTTTCATGCTTAAAGCTTTACCTTGTTTGAAATGTGTTTTTATAAGCTGCTTCATTTTTAGCTGCTGCCAGAGTGTTTTTGTTTTTATTTTTTTATTTATTTTATTTTTTTGCTATGGGATACCATTAAAATGAATATTAGTTCAATAATTTACAGTTTTCATCTCTGATATTATAACAGTTATTAAGTTATTAACAGTTATTAAGAATTAAAGTTATGCATTGACAGAAGTACTCATACTCATGTCTTTTTTGGCGGGAGCTGTTGCCATGGTGAATCATAATTTATGCGCTCCACTGATCATGACTTTTCATAGTTGTGGTGCACGTGCTAAACTCAGTCAGCCTACTCAGAGTTGAATGAACTAACACAATTCAGCGGTTCTGAAACCGAAAACTCTGAGTTTTCAATCTCTCGGTAAGTAAACTCAGAGTTGGTTGAACCTCCTTACTGAAACGGCCCCTGATGATTGGATTAACAAAAAAACAAAAACAAAAAAAAAATTCAATAGTGCCATCTAGTGGTTACATAGAGAGTGGTAAGAGCTGGTGACAAGGAGGTTGCTAGTGTAATTTGAGCTTTCACTTGGCCAATAATATAGCAAACACTAATACAGTATTTATTAATAGCACTAATAATTTATTAGAAATTATAATTAGTACTAATACTTTCACACAATATTGGTGAGCAAAACAGGTTCTGCAAAATGACAGCTGAGTGAGTTTTACAGAGGAAACAGTTGAATGAATCCCTCTCTTTTCTAGAAATGGGTCCTGATATTCTTTCAGAATGCTGTTAAATCTGTGGATTCAATCAGGAACCAGGATGTCCCATGATCATTTGTGTAAATGTCTCGGTCATCCAGTTATTGCAGTTGTCCTACTGCCCAGTGAAGAGTGTTATGATGTGACGATTAGGTCTGACAGCGGAGCAGAAAGAGCTGGAGGCCACAGCTGAGCGGCACTTCATAGGACAGGGAAACCTTAACCAGTGACGGGATAAACTCAGGATCAAACTGCATGAGAGAGCTTCAGGTGTGAGAGTCTGACTGCTCATGCACTCAAAGAGCCTGTTGTGTCTGTTGTGTAAAAACATAACATCCATAAACCTCAGGGTTTTGTCAGATTAAATGGAGTATTTTAACGTGATTTTCCACTCCTTTGCAAACTGTAAGTTAAAAGATACATTTTAAATACTTTTTGTCATGAAAAATAAACTTTTTACATTTGACTGCTTTTGTCTGTATGTGCTTTAAAGCTGTACTTGATGGAAGGATTTGTTGATAATTTTGAACTCAGCATCTTCAAATTAGGCAATATGAGGCAATTTTTTTGGCATATCAGCAATATTTATTTTTAAGATGCCATGGGTCCTGTGTAATAAATCAGACCGGAGTCACAGATGGAATCCAGTCTAATGTCTGTACGGGTGACAAACTGACATCTGCCGCCACTTTTGTCTCCTTTCAACAAAATGCTTTGTACACAATGACATCACAAATAATAATTATTTAAGGTCATTTTATTAGTTTCATATGGCTTAAAAATATCCAGAATATTTTGCCCTGCAAACAAGCAAAGTGCAGTAACTACAGCAGCAGTGCAACTCAGAGAAGTGGCTTTGATATCAGTTTTTACACTGATTTTGAGCATATCCAAACCTGTCTGTCACAGCACAGATCCTGGTCTCAGAGACCAGACTCACTTGTGTGTGTAGATATATAGTTTGTTTCTATGTACAGCCATGTTCTGATCTGTGTAAGTTGTTCAAATGATTATTCTTGTTAGGAAAGTGTGTGGATGTAGTCCTGTGTGCTGTTATTATTTGTACAGAATCTGTGTATATAATCTAGGAATTCTTGGTGTTGTAAATTGAATCTGACATTCAGTAATAAAGAGTGATAACTAGTGGCTAAACTGCAAATGTCTTGTGCACATGTCTTGTATTGTCTGCATGTTAGTGAGTTATTATTTAACATGCAAATGAGTCATGAAACTATTCCACATGGAAAACAATGTGACATGAAAAAACCAGAGACATGACCAGAAATAAACCTTCATGAACAGCTCGTACTAAAACCCTTTCATTTAAAGGCTTTTGCTTGAATGCTTGACATTCATTACTACATTCATAACTACAACCTTTCCTTCAGGAGCTCAGAGCTGTGAAGAAACAGCTCAAATGTGTCAGGTTTTCAGATTTACAATTGTGTTACTTCACAGTTTCCATCACGGCACTATCATTCAAAAACAGTAGTGCCCAAACTTTGTAATACAAAGGGCCAAAAATCAACATTGATTGATATATATATATATATATATATATATATATATATTTTAAATGGAAGTAAACAAAATACTAAATATCAATTTTTAGAGTTAAAACAAAAATATAAATTAGAAGTGAACATATTCTTCAGTGGACCTGCAGGCTCTGGTTTGGGCATCTCAGCTAAAAATAACACAAAAGTACCAGTACTATAATGGCTTTGAACAATTAAACTTCAAATAAGCATATACAATTATTACAAAATGATTGCACTGATTTTAATGTGGTAAAAAGGTAGTTTGGGCCTTGTATGTTTTGCAAACCAGTTGATATGAGGACAGGCATATAAAGCAGTGACACTGCTCTTCCCATCACAGCCGTCCCGCGCCGAAGGCACCAGTGATGAAGCATCAGCCGTGATGTTGTGAGAATCACTCAGTTCCTCTTCTTCTGACGAGCTCCCACTACTTCCTGAGGCTCAACCATACACTGGAAGCCAATTAACATGCCCACGATAGAGAAACCTGCAAACACAAAGACTGTGAAGATGATATACGGACTCTTCAAATACTGATCAATCCAACAACTGTACTGATGAGGATTTTTTTTCATTACATATCTCTCAAATATGGAGTATGTATTTGAAAGTCAGTGTTTGTACAGACACAAACTACCTCAAAGTTTCAGATAAAATCTACCTCCATGTTGTGTATTTTTGTATGCAAGTGTACACTACTGTTCAAAAATTTGCAAGAGGTCTGCCTTGCAAAATTTGCAAGAGGCAAAAAACTGAGGTTTTCAAAAAAGTCTCTTCAATTCAATTTTATTTGTATAGTGTTTTTCACGATACAAATCCTTGCAAAGCGCTGTACAGAAAATAAAGTTTCTACGATATATTTAGTAGTAGCTTATCATTGGTGACTATGTCAGTTAATGTACATATGACAGAAATGTACGGAAAAATCAATTAAAGACGTAAACATACGATGAACACTATTAACAGCAATTATTATATGTTGAAATCAAACTTATAGCAAGATTTGATAGTTCTGTATGTTGTTTCAGGGCTGGCATAAAAAAAAAAGTCTCTTCTGCTCACCTAGGCTGCATTTATTTGATCAAAATTACAGTATTATTGTGAAATATTATTACAATTTAAAATAAGTGTATTCTACATGAATACATGTTAAAATGTAATTTATTGCAGTGATCAAATCTGAATTTTCAGCATCATTACTCCAGTCTTCAGTGTCACATGATCCTTCAGAAATCATTCTAATATGCTGATTTGCTGCTCAAGAAACATTTCTGATTATTATCAATGTTGAAAACAGTTGTGCCGCCCAATATTTTTGTGGAAAACATGATACATTTTATTTTTCAGGATTCACAGATGAATAGAAAGTTCAGAAGTACAGCATTTATTTAAAATATAAAGTTCAGAAGTACAGCATTTATTTAAAATATAAATCTTCTGTAATCATTTAAAAGTCTTTACTGTCCCTTTTGACCAATTTAATGTGTCTTTACAATTTAAAGTATTAATTTCTTACTCATTCCCAAAAGTTTGAATGGTAGTGTATCATGGTTTCCAAAACATATGACATGGAACGACAGTTTTTAACACTGATAATAATAAGAAATGTTTCTTGATCAGCAAATCAGCATATTATTTCACAGTATTACTGTTTTTATAATATGTTAGTGTAATTTTATGTTCACTTGTCACCCAACAGATGGTACAAAAATAGGAGTATCCTAAAGCAAGACTGAACTAGATTCTAGATCACTCACTGGCTACAATCAGAGGTGCCATGACTCCGATGGTCAGGGGAGCGGTTTTATAGATAAATGCTTCGGACATGAAGTGGCCAAGCGCCAGAACAAATGTCCACAGGGTGATATGATAAAGCCTGAAATGAGGGCAAGAAAGAGACGTCAGCTTCATTCCAGCAGAGTTCATTCTCTACACACACACACACACACATTAGGATCCTTACGTTCGGTTCTGAATGTCTATGGCACAGGCGCAGCGGATGATGGAGGACAGGAGGGTCCATACGCCAAAGGTTCTCGCCTGAAGACCGTTTACTAAAGAATAACACATCAGGGCGTTTAGCACCTCAAATGACTTAACTCTGGCTGAAAATTTGTACAATTCCTCTAATGTTCTTTAACTATCTGCTTATATTCTTGTTTGTTACACCATAAAAAAATGGGTAACACTTTAGTATAGGGACCAATTCTCACTATTAACTAGTTGCTTATTAGTATACCTGTTATTAACATATTGGCTGTTTATTAGTACTTATAAAGACCATATTCTGCATGAGCATATTCTACATACCTAATTCTACTCAATACTTAACAACTACCTTACTGACTATTAATAAGCAGCAAATTTGGAGTTTATTGAGGCAAAGGTCATAGTTAATGGTTTCCAAGAATTGGACCTTAAAATAAAGTGTGACTAAAAAACTTAAAAATAATGGTGCTGAGATATGTGACCCTGGACCACAACATATCATAAGGGTCAATTTTGTGAAACTGAGATTTATACATCACCTGAAAGCTGAATGTATGGTTTGTTAGGATAGGACAATATTTGGCTGAGATACAACTATTTGAAAATCTGGAATCTGAGGGTGCAAAGAAAATCTAAATATTGAGAAAATCACCTTTAAATTTGTCCAAATGAAGTTCTTAGCAATGCATATTACTAATCAAAAACGAAGTTTTGATATATTTACGGTAGGAAATTTACTAAATATCTTCATGGAACATGATCTTTACTTAATATCTGATAATTTTGACCCATACAATGTATTTTTAGCTATTGCAACAAATATAACCGTTCTACTTAAGACTGGTTTTGTGCTCCAGGGTCATAAATTTGTGTCTTTCTGTGTTCATGGACAGCACACGCATTCTTTGAAATAACGGTAATGGTTATTTGTTAAGTGATAGTGAGTCAGTATTGAATAAAGGCGATGATGATGATGAAGGGCAGGTCTTGACCATAATCAGGTGTTCCTGTGTAGAGCTTCTCAGACAGGAAGCTGTGATCTCTGAAGCTCTGTACTGTGTTGCCCACTGCGATCACAGACACCATGAGCAGCCAGCTCCTCAACACATTCAGAAAGCCACTCATCCTTCAGCTCACACCTGCAGGAGATCAGAGGATCAGCTCAGTGCTGCACTCATGCCACAACATGCTATTACCATGATACTCTGAGATATACCATACTGGATCACTGCTATGCTCGTGTCATTATGATACCACCATGACACATATGCAAAGAACATAGCAATATATTATTACTTCTCTGTTAATGGCTGTTCTTTCATACCTGCATCACTGTATGAGCTCATCTAAGCTAGTCTGGATCATTGCACATATAATAATATACGACACTCTTTATTAGTAACATTGTTCTTACCTTATGTATGTGTTCCAGTATGTACATGTACTGTATAACCATGCGCTCACAAACATCAGTCGGCGTGATTGATTCGTGTTTATCACACCGCTTCAAGTTCACAGCATTCAGCAGACATGGACATGAATGCGGTCCAATCAGAAACCGCGAAGACGGCTGCGTCACGTCGTACCACCACCCCATTGGGTGGATTGGGACCAAAGACCGCCCACTTCTGGGAGAGCGGACCAATCACTGGCCAATATAAGCGTCTGACGATTTTCTAAAGGAGGAGTGACAGGTAGTTGCATTTTAACTAAAACGTGAACAGCGTGTTTGTAATATTTTGTTATACTTTTGAATTTTAATTGTTCAGCATGTATAATTAAACAACAAAAAAGTTGTATTTTAACTTCATAATTATGTATTTAGCCCCGTACGTGTTATAGTAATATAACATATAAAATAATATATAGTAATATAATAAGATGTTCGTTATTTTTTTATGGTTAGCAATGTCATATATTATTAAGCAAAAACAAGCAAAAACCCTTAACCTTTAAAGTCTATAGATTTGTCTAAGGGATTGAAAACATTTTTCAGAGCTTTACATAACAATAAAATACAAATGAGTCATTTTATTTTATTTTGAGCGAGTGAAATAATTAAGATGTTAAATGAAAGGGAATTTAATACACATAGCGCTATTAGTCATATGACTCGTAAGTTTGCAGTAAAACATTTTGTCTCTTTGGTGATATATTTCTCGGTTCAAAAAGTTCAACGCATGCGCACTCTGCAGCCGCACGCTGGCTGTTAGTTTTGCACGCATGCGCAGATCTGTAGCTGTCAGCTGGTTGTTATAGTAACAGGCGTCTGGAGTTTAGCGCCGGTGTGGGTTATGGAGCTAACAGTTAATAATTACACACAAGACCACTCACTCAACGCAAACAGGTATGTTACTAATTACACGCACATTTATCAGCAAACTAGCTGTCTAATGTGGTCTGTTAGACACTCAAACGTTTACTTCTTATATCACAGACTGCTTAGCTCGGTTAGCTAACAGCTAGCTAACTCTCTTCAGTCAAACACAACTAGTAGCGTTAATAATCCCATATTATATTTGTTTTACAACATTGTATTTTCAGTTTGTCGTAGTAGACTGTAGTAATTTACAAATACAAGACAAAGTATTAATTAATAAAAAAAGACTAATACATGTCTGAGAAATGTGAAATTATAACTGTAGTATGTCACGTATTATGGTTTAACCTTTTTATTTCATATGTAAGTAACTTATTATTTGTTAAATTCATTGATTATTAGCTTTGTAAACTACCGTCCTTTTAATTCACTTAATTTTATGTATTTCCATTTTGATGATTTTTGTATTATTGTTGTTTTACATTATTATTATTACTAATTTTACACGATTCCTCATCCCATACAGAGCAATGCAGATGTATATTGTCTGATATTAATAAATCACAGTAAAGATGTAGTTGTATGGCAGCTCTTCTCATGAAGATCTTATTGTTTTCCAGATGAGTTAGATTGGAGATGAGCACTGTCACACACACATAGAGCTGACACACACACACACACACACACACACACACACACACACAGACAGAGATGCCAGCCGCAAGAGAACAGAAGGACGAATCCGAGTCATCGTCTGAAGATGAGCTGGAGTAAGTGTCTTTACTAAAGCAGAACACTTAAGAGTATTGATCATGGAGATCACATTCAGTTAATCAGTGAGCAGGACTAGACACGTTCCCATCATTACACACAGAACTACAGCAAACATCAGGCGCTGCTTACAGACTGATCTCATGATTTCACAGAGCTTATCGTGACTAAATATAGACGAGTCAGTTCTTAAATAGTAGCAGTCGCTCCTCAAATAGACTAGACGTCTGTTTTCAGCAGCACAGCTAAATTCAGCCTCTCATGATTGTTCCTCCCTGTTTTAAGAGACAACCATGAATATTTTACAGAGTGTCAAAATACTTTTTTTCTAGTAATACTTTTTATCCCAGCTGCTGGGTATCAGTCTATAGACTCACATTCTCAAAACATTATACTGTCATTAAGAAGATTGCAAATATGATTATTTGATCGCATTAGAATTATGGGCTGTTTTTCAAAAGCTGCTAAATCGCTGTAGATCTACAAGTGCTCTGGAGTAACTGTATAGTGACAAGTGCATTGTAAAGAGACAGTCACCTGCAGGACAACTACAAAATTATGCCTAAACTTAATAAAACCTACCATACTTGCATAATATGCAGTTTATAATATGACTTTAATATCAGAATATTTTTTGTCACTGCACCTAATAGATATAAATTGAGCAACAACTCATGAATTAACTTGAATTAATTAGCAATATATTTAATAACTGCTTCATTGCTTGTATCATTGCAAAATGTAACTATATTATCATAAAGCTCTAATTTGCTAAATGTGACCCTGGACCACAAAAACAGTCATAAGGGTCGATTTTTTGAAATTGAAATTTAATAAGCTGAATAAATAAGCTTTCCATTGATGTATGGCTTTCCATTGATGTATGACCCATACAATGTATTTTTGGCTATTCCTAAAAATGCTACCCGACAGACTTTACTTGAAAGGGACTTTAGTAATATCTCAATGACATGTACAGTAAATGTGAAACTCATTTGATGGAGGAAATAACAGTGCTCTCTTTGCTTTAACGCTTGTTGTGATAGAAAACATCCGTGCGTTGCCTGGAGTGGTGTGAGCAAGCGGATTCCTGTGCTGCTCTTCTGTGCAGAAGCCATTGTGTCCAAAGATGTGACCATCCGCTCTGTTGGAGGTACAGACATTATTCTTCTTTTTTTTACATTATTTTTGTATAGTAATTCTTATCTTGTTGTACTCACAACATATATAAAATATTTACTTCTTTCTAGTAACAAATAATTTTATAAGTAGCAGTGTGTTATTTAATATCTAGTGTCTGCTTAAATTAATAAATTTGCTGTTATCTCTGTGGCATTGTAGTGTGACCTCAATTCTTGAAGCAGTATTTTTTAGGGGTTTCCCTGACTAAGTATTTTCATAGTCGAATCCGAATTGTCGAATCTTGCCGGTAGTCGACTGATAGTCGAATCATATGTTTGGGGGCGGGGGGGCAAATACATTACCAAGATTCAAGTCAGACATTCATCGTCATAATTACTGACGATGACACACAGGGAATATGTGTAACACGCCTCGCAGATACAAACGGGGTAAATAATGTTTTATGTCTTGATTAAAAGATAGTTAACATGAAACGCCATGAAACCCTAAGAATTCACAACATTTTTTACAATAGTGCTCTCATTATAACGTTATGTACTATATGACAATAGTTATTAATGTTCTGCTCGCTGAAGATGACCAGTAGAATGAAGCATTTGATAGCAGGTTTATAATCAATGGGATTTAACTCATTTATCTCATATAGAACACATTTTGTTATTTATACACCATAACGTTAATATTACGACTTATAGGCTATCTGCACAAAATGCCCCGAATGCACATGAACGTGTCTGCGCGGCTCTGAATGAACTGCTTTTGTGGAGGCATTCTTTACTCAACAACGTGCTGAAACAAGGCAAATAAACTCTAAAAATTCACAGCGTTTTATTATAATAGTGTTCTCATTATAATCTTATGTATATGACAGTCCCAGTCATAGTTATTAATATTCTGCATTGTTGTTTGCCCTGCTCGCGCTGTGCACTGACGAGATAATCTCTGTACTACAATGAAGCGCTTTTCTGCAGCATAACTCAACCAAATGCATCTTATACGAGAAAAATAATATACACAATATATATAAACTGGCTGAAATATTTTGAAATCACTTGTAGGGTAGGGTACCTGATCGAAAAAATCCAGTCTTTCTCAATTTGAGTCTTGTTAAAGATTTATAGGGGTGGTTAGATTTATTCATGCACGTTAAAATATTTATTTAAAGCTTCTTTCTTTTCAGATTCTTATTTACAGCTTTATTTTAATAGGCTGGATATTAACTTATTGGGAGAAAACCGGTAGTTCTGTGTGAAATCAGACATTGAGCACCCCCATATAGCCAAAATGGCATGATCATAGCACCCCGCGAATATTCGACTGTGAGATTGGTAGTCGAATCAGGCTCCTCCTATCAAAGCATCGAATCTTTGACTATTCAGGGTCACCCCTAGTATTTTTTAAGGGGTCTGTCTTTTTCTTTTTTTTTTAATAGAAAAATATAACTTGGCCTTCAAGATTGTGCGTACAGAGAGCCGTCTTGTGCGTGGCATACTGGTCAATCACGGATTCCATGAGGTAAAGCAGTAGACATTGTTTGAAATGAAATGCTAGCATACACTGTTTGCTGCCAATATTAATGCAATGGAGTCATCTTGTATAGAAGTTATTTTGCATTTTAATATAGTTTTATAACAATTAAAGAAAAAAAATAATTCAATCTGATATGACTTATGGTTTATTTGGTCCCCTGGAAACTGAAGATGAAGTCAAGTGCATTGCATTATGGGATTCCACACAGTGTACTTTTACATTGGCACAGTTCAGTTCATTTTAGAAACACAAATATTAAGGCTTCAAGCTACAGCTCAGCTTCTTCAGACTAAGCTGTAATACAATGGTTAGTGTTTATAAGGGCTCAATACAATTAAACACAATGTAATAGCAATGAAAATAAATGCAGAACAACATTGGGACTCGACAGTATCTTTTTAATTTCTAAAATTACAGTGGCCTAAAATAAAATAGTTTCTGTTTTTAGGTGCACCCAAATAGCAATGATTTTAACCTGATGTGGACCGGCTCACACCTGAAGCCCTACCTTCTGCGCTCTCTACAGGATTTCCAGAAAGTTAACCACTTTCCCAGGTGAGTCTGTCATTAGAGAGCTGTCTTGCTGTCTGCATATTTTTGTTGTCGAGTAGTCGTTTGATCTCATATGACCTAATGTAAGAGCCTGCAATACTGCGGTTTGACCAGCGTGGTGCTGTAGTGCAAGTGTAATTCAGCCCTCCTGGATTCAATTCAAGAGAACAAGACACAGCGCTTCAGAGCAAACCCAGCCAGACGAACCTGAAGCTGCTGAGCGGCGTTTGGATGAATATGTAAATATATGCTGCACGCTTTCCTCTCAATAACGAAATAAACACAACAAAAACTGACAGCGGTGTGAAAGCAGCAGTTAAAAACGCATCTGATTACAGCGATGTGGATTTTTGCACGAGCTCTGCGGTAAAGTCCAGTCAAGTTTATTTATATAGTACTTTATGCAATAGATAGCCTTAAATCAAGCAGTTGTACAGTATTAAACATGAAAAACCAGAGTCAGTGTCGATTTCAGTTAGAATTACAACTTGATTTTCTGTTATAAAGCAGCTCTCCTGTGTGGAGCTAGCTAATGTTAAATATTTTTATTAGTGGGAAAAAAATATTATTTCATTAAAGTGATAGTTTGGTTTGCAAAGATCAAAGCTTGATCTAGCTCAGGACTGTTTTGATTATCATAACCCTATAAGGTATTTTAAGAGAGATTATTTTGTGAATAAAATAGTTTATCCAAAAATAAAACGTCTTATCACTTTATTTTGTTTCTTATCCATATGACTTATAAAAGAAGATGTTAGGCAGAATGATGTGTCATTCAGTTACTTTTTCATATCGCTAATTACATGGTGAATGAGAGTTTCTCTGTCGGTCATCTATTTTGTATGCCATATATATATATATATATATATATATATATATATATATATATATATATATATATATATATATATTTGCATAAATTAATTGTATAATAATTGTAATTACATAATAGGACTTTCAAAAGCAGAAGTGATTACTGTTATATATTTGTTAGAATATGCATAACTCAACATTTTAACTACTTGCAAAAGCTGAATAATCAGTCAATGTCTACTGATTAATCAGTGAAATAATTGTCGATTAGTCGATTAATCGCTCTAATAATCGTTAGATTAATCAATTATCAGAATAATCGTTTGTTGCAGCCCTATAGGCAGCTTCCTTCTGAGGCTGGATCATGAAACGGGCAAGTCTGCATGTTATATGATTCACAGTTTATTTCAATGAGACATAAATTAGCATGTTAATAAGCTTTATGCTGATAAGCCAGGGCTCCAGACTGCGACCAAATGGTCACATTTTGCGACCGTTTTTTTCAGCCGGTGCAACTAAATTTTGTGAGCGGTCGCACTAGCATGACCACCGCGCGCTGTTCAAAGCGCTGTCATTTCTAAACATCAAACTTCAAACGAAACAAATCGGAACAAAACCACGCTACTCGTTTGAGCTGCGCAGCGTGGACCGTTTATCAGCTCGGACCGCAATGCAAACAAACTTGTCTGAGCTTAGAACAGCTTTACTCAGGAATCAAAGTTGATTTCGCGACACTGTTACTGCTCAGTGCTGCGAGATTCAGTGAGAAACGTTTGAATTCACCGCAGAATGAATAAAGATTGTGAGATACATTCAAATTCTGCCATGAATTCTGTTATAAACAGCACTGACGTCAGAAAACCAGTAGTAACGCTAACTGTAACAGGCAGAAATAGTCGAATGTTATTACATTATTCATTTCAGGGTTTGTACAGTACAACCTTTTGAGAGAGGAATTCAATCACTTTTCAGTGACTTTCAAGCATTTCACACAACTATTTCCAGCACTTTAAATTTCTAAAATGATCCAATTTGAATGTTATTTTTAATGTGATGACAAAATGTTCTTTGTAGTAAACAAACACTTGTGTAAAATTAAAAAAAAAATACATCAAATCACCACTATAACCAGTAGATGGCAGCAGAGGAGCACTTATTAGCTTATTAATCATTTATTTCTGCTTTTTGCTTTATATTTTGAAATGATAAAATCACTATTATAAAATATCAAATCATCAAAAAGCAAATTTTGTCCGTTTTACTCTTTTTTTTTTTTTTTTTTTTTTTTTTTTTTTGTATGAAGAAAAGTCAAAATACCTTGAAAAACAAACTTTTCCTCAATTTGCAACTAAATCATACATAATCACATTTACATTACATTTACATTTAGTTATTTAGCAGACGCTTTTATCCAAAGCGACTTACAGAAGAGAACAATAGAAGCAATCAAAATCAACAAAAGAGCAACAACATGCAAGCGCTATGGCAGGTCTCGGTTAGCCTAACGCAGTACACTTAGCAAGGTGTTTTTTTTTTTTTTTTTTTTAAGAAAACATGTAGATAGAATATAGAAAAAAGAAAGCTAGTGTTAGTTTTTAAAGAAAAAGTAGCAGTTAGAGAATAAATATGCAATTGATAGAGGGTCAAGGGTGTTTTGTTTTTGTTTGTTTTTTTAAATAAAAAGAAGACAGATAAAATAGAATTATTATAGAGAGTGCTAGAGTTAGAGGGTCAAATAAAGATGGAAGAGATGTGTTTTTAGCCGTTTCTTGAAGATGGCTAAGGATTCAGCTGCTCACTTAAGTTGTCAGTCAGTTACTACAGAAGAATAATGGTACATTTAATAAGAGTAGAATATATAAATTTTCTATATAAAAAATAGATTTTGCACATGTTGCTGTTGCTAATAAAAGTAGTTATTTTAAGCTTCCCAACTCAAGCTTAGTGCTTTACTGTCAAATCTGTATAAACATGAAATAAACAAGAAATGAACATGTAATATTAGTAGTAACTGCACTTTTTAATGCAAAGCAATAGTAATTTTATGATTAAATTATCTATATTTTTAATACTCCCACACACCACCCCCCAGCGCTATCAAATCTGCTCTTGGTGCCACCATCTGTAGAACTTAGTGCTCTCAAATGTTATTCTGGAGCCCTGTAAGCATAAAAGTAATCAGCACTAGGACTGGTTAGCCGTTAAATCAGACATAAGGTGGTTTTAAACATCATCAAATTTTAAATGAATTAATTATGTGTGTACTCTAATTTGTTGTTGAAATATAAACATTTAAATTGTGGCTGTAATAAAAAACATTTTTCATGGATTTATTCAAACATGCATTAAATGAGACATCATTAACAGGTTAAAGACCAATATAATAAATAATATAATAGTGCGTCTATTTAGTTATTTTTTTTTTAGTTGACAAACAAGTTTAAACTTTTTTCGTCTACACTTTTTAGTAATTAATGCATTCTGTAGCTATATATCAGCATTTTCTCACATTGTCACGCATCTTGGATGGATTTTCAGTGAGCAGTGCATTCTGGGATCGCCTCTGTGTTGGGCACACCTGTGATTTATGAAACGTTTCTTTCACTACCTGACTGTTGTTGGTGTTCAACCAAACGCTAGTTTGTGGTGTGCCGTGTGTGTCCCACAATGATAATAAGTTACCAAAGCCACACACACTCTCACTCAGCAACAACAGCGTCCACACAGCCAGCCTTCCAAGCGGGCGGACAGCATGTGTTCATTGGCAGTTTGAGGCGAGTACAGTTTGTTTGGACGTCTGCCTCTCTGAAACGGCGCAATAGATCAAACTGACCATGTGCTGCTGCTGCGGTGTTATTTCAAGGGTTTATGTTCCCCTCGCTATCTCAGATGCTAACCTCATCCTCAGCACTTACGGTCAATGCTCCCGTCACTTTCCAGGTCGTACGAGCTCACGCGGAAAGACCGGCTCTACAAAAACATCCAGAGGATGCAGCAAACCCACGGCTTTCAAAACTTCCACATCGTACCCCAGACCTTTGTGCTTCCTGCAGAGTACCAGGAATTCAGCAGTGAGTGGGCACCCCGTCCAATCAGCACTCGGACGTGTGTTTGGCTATTAACATAAACAACATCAATTAGAAAAATGTGTCTGCTTCTCTGCTGGGCTTTAATAACACTCTCTCTGTCCTCACGTAAAACCTCAGGCTCCTTCAGCAAAGACAAGGGCGCGTGGATCATTAAACCAGTGGCGTCCTCCAGGGGCAGAGGCATCTATCTGGTCAGCAGTGTAAGTGATAAAGCTCATCTGGAGCGTGCATAAGTGGCTCTGTTTCAAAGGCTGCCTATGCAGGCAGCATTTTAAGGCATCTTTGATGCGTTTCTGAAGTGAAAATCAATCCATTTCCCACAATACTTTAGACTGGACAAGACTTCGTTTGATTACTAAGGAGAACACTAAGGGCCAGATTTACTAAACAGGGCAAATTAGCGTTAGAGCACAATTCTATAAAAGCGCAGATGAGAGGGGAGAATTCTGCGTGTGATTTACTGACAGTGCGCACATTAAAGAACACAGACGCAGCCAGATCTTTTCCATAATGACCAGCGCAATCTACCAAGAGCAACGCAAATTACCAGCTGCTTTAAGACATGCTTTTATCGGGGGGTTAAATAATGGTGCAAATAACAGTAATTTGACGAGCGCAGACATTAGTGAATCGTGTTACGTGATTCATTTTAATACTCTCCTCCCATAAATTTTGCATCTGAAAGGGAAACTCCTACAAATGCATATTCATTAAGGTCAGGTGCAAAAATAACTGTATCCACGCCTTTTCAGAGCTAATTCTTCACTGCACATCTTTAGTAAATCATGACAGTACCATTTTAACGCCAAAAGATGGTTTGCACTGGCGTATCAAAGCGTGTCTTAAAGCCCGTTCTGACCAGATATTGAATCTGTGACCATGAATATATAGACCAGAAATGATTAAAATGGCAATGTGAACATTTTTCTATTGTTTTAGCTGTGAAAGTTTAATGGGTTCTTCATCTTTCGTCAAATTTCTAATGAAATTCCTGACACACATATTGGATCCCCTTCAAATCACACAGTATTTCTCGTGGTTGCTTTTAGTCTTGTGTTTGATTGTGATTATTTTTGGTGAGTCTATCGAGGTTAAGATGCACTGGCTGTGGTGCTCTACATTACAAAAAAAAAAAAAAAAACTGTTGTAGGTTTACTTTGAAACAATTTTTAATCAGAAATTGCTTGTACATTTAACAAAAAATACAAGGAAACTGCAAGTAACATTGACATAAATGTGAAAGTAGAAAGACTGAAATAGTATTTTCTTGTAAAACATAATCCATAAATCTTGTTTTTTTACACTCCTAACTGGGTTCAAGTAAATTCTCTTTCAAGTTCGCAACCATCAGTAATTCACACTCATCAGAGCATTGTTACCTTAACCCATTCTGAAATCTTAATTAAAAAAAAAACAAAAAAAAAAACAAGTGAAATTTACTCAGTTTTTCTTATCCAGCTCAAGTAAATTTCACACATGGAATTAAGTGAAGATACTTTACTAAGTTCTATGTAAAATTAACAAAGTGAATTTTGATTTTACTCTTTTTAATGTATCTTAATCTTAGACATACATTTTTAGTATGTCTTTGTTCATTGAATGAAGGAACAGGTTGAAACAGGTCGAAAAAATATGTACAGGAGGCATCTTTACGCTGTACAGCAGGTGTTGCGTCATGTTGATGTTCATACGTAGTGGACAGGGAGCGATTCTAAGTATGCTTTTTTTGATGTTCACATCAGTGTGCCTCAAAAATGCTGTCTAGACTATGTGAAAGAGTGTTTATCATGTTTTGTAATCTGGCAGTTTTGTTCTGTGCTGCTTGATAACACATGTTTGGTGTTTCAGCCGAGTCAGATCCCACTGGATGAGAATATTCTGGTGTCGCGCTACATCAGCAATCCTCTACTAATTGACGGTGAGTCTGTAACCAGCAGATTCAACACAGTCTGCATAACGCATGTTTTTAAACTGAGTTTCTTTTGCAAATCTGCAGGTTTTAAGTTTGACATGCGTCTGTATGTGCTGGTGACCTCATACGACCCTCTCCTGATCTACCTCTATGAGGAAGGGCTGGCCAGGTAACTCATTCATCATCCAGAGTATGAAATTAACATCCGTCATCTAACAGTAATCGTCACACATCTAAAACATGATGAGAAATGCTGTTGCATTGAAAGACGCATGCTTGAGCAAACAGAAGGAGTGAAGGCTTTCATATGAACCTCTGTTTGGCTGTTCTGGTGCTCTGCATCTAATGCACTGAGATCTGCTAAAGTGGACCAACAAGAGATTCAATTTACTGTATATTTGATATCGTCTGAAAGAACTGCTCTGTTAAAATGAATTGCTCTGCCCATCTCTAGAGGCTGGTGGACAGAAAACGTATTTTTGTATCCTGATCTTCATAATTATATGAAGTAAAGCAGTATACAGCCTTATTGTTAAACTGCAAAAGGTTGTGATTTGATTAAATAAAAGAATGTCTAATAGTTTTATAGTTCATAGCTTAAACGTATAAAGCTTACTGTGTCATGTGATATACATAATTCTAAGGCCTGTAAGTGATGAGCATGATCAAAACTTTGCTGTTAAACCTGTTTCACACACAATCTACTCCATGCCTTCTGTCGTCTGATTGATAGTTTAGAGTTTTTTAGCAAGCAAAAGGTATTTTAGTGTAATTGGTTCACGTGTCTTTTTGCTGTGAAATCTTTAATGATTTTTATAAAGTATTTGTAAGAATAACTTTCACATCGTTAGTAATATTTCAAGATGAAACTGGTGGTCAAGTTTGGAATAATTAAGATTTTTATTTATTTATTTTTTATGTTTTTGAAAGAAGTCTCTTCTGCTCACCAAGGCTGCAGGTATTTAATCAAATAGACAGTAGTATTGTACAGTAATATTATGAATTATTATTAATTTAAAATATATAGAATAAATAGTAAAGTGTAATTTATTCTTGTGATCTAAGCTGAATTTTCAGCATTATTACTCCAGTCTTCAGTGTCACATGATCGTACAGAAATTATTCTAAAATGTATTATCCAGACATAATTTATTTTTTTTTTTTTTAGAAAAATCATGTTCAAATGTATCAGATATGATCATCAGGCTTATTTGTTCATCTCTCAATCATCATTGGATTGTATTGCATTATATATTTGGATCATTTTGATCTCATCTTACTAAGACATATTATTGGAGATATAGAGTGATCACTGATATTTAGATTGTTTTATGTCAGTATTTTCTATACTGTTACAAAGATTTCAAAGATTACAATTTCCTCCTATAAATATCACCATCTGCAACTTCTACTTGAGCAGAAATATTTCTGTAATACACTGAAATAGCACAGACACTAGATGGCAGCAGAAATGTTTCCAGTAAAGTTGGACCGGCTCGTCTAGGCCTCAAACAAAGCTTTCCATTGTCTCATTGCTGGAAGGACATTGACAAAAGTTTTTTTTTTTTTTTAAATAGTGTTTTTTTTTTTTTTTTTTTTTTTTTTTTACATATTTTAAGCACCAAGGAAATGTGATAGTTTAAAAACATTTTAAGGCAGCAAGTTCTCAGGCTTACATAATTGTCTTTTTAAATGTCTTCTACCTGAAGAGGCTCCTTTTAATGATATTTTTACATAAGCCACGAATAGCAGCGGGAAAGATTTCTGACTGCTCAGCAGCTGGGGAAAGTCTCACACTCCCTCCGACAGTCGTAACCCTCCGTTAAGCGCTTATAAAACGCATTCAATCTAGATATACACACGGTGTCCTGCTTTTGGCACAGCGAGGAGAGCGTTTTCTCAGACAAGCGAGTGAGAAGCTCAAACAAATCCTCTGATTTTTTGGATGCCGTGCGGAGTGAAACCGTGTGAAGTGGATGTGTGGTGTATTGTGGGCCGCTGTGTGTAAAACGCTTGGCCTACCTCTAATAGTCTTGGCGCTGACGCTGCCTTTACAGAGTGACACTCGGGTTTGCTTTCAGCACACTCTCTTATGAACTGCTGGCGCTACATCCTGGCGCTTTTCCCAACTCGACTTTTATCTTGGAGATCCCAGAAGCTTTGAAGGCATTCAGGTGCTCTCTGTGTGCCAGGAAATTTCTCCTCCACATGTGGCGTCCACTCCTCTCAAGCCCAGTGGCGGTGTATTCTGGGAATACCCGTGAGCTTTAAGACAAATCACTCAGATTACGGTTATAAAACCGTTTGTGATTATGCAGTATTGTCACCGTGCAGGTGATGAGGAGAATAAACAAATTAGTTAGCTGACTTTGTGACAGAAACATATGCATCAGTATAGAGCGCTGCAGTGATGATGTGTTTTGTAGGCCAACCTGTAAGTTAGCATCATTCTGTTTCCCTCAACAAAAACGCAATAATATTTTTTGGATTATTGCAGAAAATGATCAGCAAAAGTATGATTTTTACATGTTTTATTTATCATATAATCTTCACAAATTAATGCAACTGTGAAGCCTAAATTACCAAGAAAAAAGCTAAACATAGACTATGAACAAACTGCACCATGGTCACATGACTTCTATGTCACCTCCATTAAGCTTCAAACATCTCTTTCAGTGAAAGTGACTGGTGAGTAGATGAGTTTACCTGTTTTGTGTGGACATTTCTAATTCTGACAACCTCTCTACTCCCATTTAGACATTTGTTAGCAATGCTTTCTTCAAGGCAAGTAAAAGCTTTAAAGGAAAAGTTCACCCAAAAATGAAAATTAGCTTAAAATGTGCTCAAACTCAGGCCATCCCAGATGTAAATGAGTTTGTTTCTTAATCAGATTTGGAGAAATGTGTCATTCCATCACTTGCTCACCAGTGGATCCTCTGCAGTGAATGGGTGATAAAAGCTGATAAAAACATCACAGTAATCCACACCACTCCGAGTCCATCAATTAACATCTTGTGAAGCCAAAAATGGCATGTTTGTAAGAAAGAAAGAAAAATCATTAAGATGCTTTTAGCTTTAAACCGGCTAAAGTACGAGTCCGTCTGATCTGAATCAGGAGAGAAATCTGCACAGATCAAGCTCCATTTACATGCCAAGACAGTTCAAAACAGCTCTAAACAAATATTTGGCTGGATTTGATGTGAGAGGAAGCATTATTATTAATTATGAACTTAATAGCCAGAAGCAACATTTTGAAGGTAAAAACGTCTTGATGGATTTGTTTCTTACAAACGCACAGCTTTTGGCTTCACAAGACTATTCCTGGGGGTATTACTAATTTATTTTGTGTGTTAGAATAAAAGGTAAAAATATCTTGATCTTGTTTTCAGTCTTATTTCAAATATTTAACCAAAAACCCCACTGACTTCAGGATGATGGACCTGAAGGTGGTAAAATGTTTGTTTCAGGGTTTTGGCCTACAAAAATACATCATCCCATTTCAGCGCTGCTCTTGTAGTTGTGTGATTTGCTGGTTTTTGTTGGATGGCTGTTGCAAAACCTCTCTGTTTATATGTCACATTAATATTAGATAGATTTGTGGCTGGAGTTTAAGATCGTCCCATGTTTGCACAAGGCTGCTTGCTTTGGTACTGTACCTGTTTATTCTTTTCAGCAGGTCAGTTGAATGTCATACTTGCTATTAAGCTCATTTTTTCTTTCTTGCTTGTGTGTTGTAGGTTTGCCACAGTGAAGTATGACCACGCTACGGCAAACATCAAGAACCAGTTCATGCATCTGACCAACTACAGTGTCAACAAGAAGAGCAGTGACTACGTCAGGTGAGCTCTCTCGGGGTTTGATATTTCAACTTCCAGTCTGGATAAGAAAATAGTCTTGGTGTTAAGCACAACATTTGTGTGCCAATAGGTCTGCTGGTATTTTAATGACATAATTTGAACAGCACATCCTGTCCTGTGTGCTTATCAGCACTGATGGATTATAAGGCGGTATGAAGAATAGAGGCTGTGCTCTGAAAATGTATTTTAAAGGGATTTCTCCTATCACTGTTTTACGCATTCGAGTACATTATAAAATGTTCAGTTGCTGGGTGTTATGGCCATATATCTTCGGTATCAGTGAAAACTGTGGAACAAGCAATATTCAGTATTAAAATGAATGAGACTGAAGCAGAAACAACTGATTTTTTTTTTTGATGATTAGTATATAAACCTAATTATTGTGTATTTAAAACATGTTCAGTTTATTAGTACTATTTCAGAAATCTGACCGGTTTCATTTATGTATGAATGACAAATATGCATCACTTTAAGTTTATTAGTTTGTTTATGTTAAACTGTATAATCCAAGTGGATGAAAATTTTATATGCAATTCAAATACATAAATTGACAATTTAGGCCTAAATATTTTCTTGAGAATGAAAATGCCTTTAAAATTCCAGTTCAATTGTTGAATTTGAATTGAGGTAGCAAAAAGAATGCAGAATTTAATTTAAAATTAAAATTAATTAAAATTCAAAGGAAATCCATTTAAATTTTTAACCAGAAAAGTGAAGTTTGTCAAGACAGACTTTAAAGATTTGATAAAGCTTTGTTTAAAAGTTTTGAAATAAAAAAGCATTTTAAAGTTTAAAAGAAATATAGATTTGAAATGTGACCTGTGTTCTGATGGAACGAAAGTTCAAATTTCAAAATTGCCACCAAATTTGGAAAAAAATTGATATATTGAAATATATTAATCATAAATCATCAAAATCTCCTTGTTACAGTATAAATGGAAGCGGTAAGTGCAGCAACATTGTTGAAGAGAGTTTTTATTCTCAGTTAACATTTTATTAATTTTTTTAATTAAAAAAGTCTTTTTCCAAACCTTTTTCAAACGTTGCTGGACAGGTAGTCAGTAAGAACAGGAAAAAGTAGATCATTATTGCAATCGTAGACTTATTTTACCATGTTTAAACATTTTAAATACAATTTCCACCAATATTAACACAGAAAATGT